>OZ037995.1:35999608-36194608 GCA_964035705.1 Porites rus
TGCTATAGATGACATTATACGCGTTAGAAAACTCGTCCTGCTACATAAAGTAAGCCAGGGTCACTGCCCTGAACATTTTACTTCATACTTTAAACATGTCAAGTCTACAATAATAATAATAATAATAATAATAATCATAATCATAATCATAATCATAATCATAATCATAATCATAATCATAATCATAATCATAATCATAATCATAATGGAATTTATATAGCGCTTATACATCGCTGTTCTAAGCGCTACATGGTTATCGTACCAGATCTGCTATATACAGTGACGTTCTAACACCATCATGTAAAAGAAACTCGGGGCTTAAAATTTTCCATTCAAGTGCATGTCGTCTATGGAATAATTTGGATAACTCCTACAGAAACATTAGGTCCCATACAAATTTCAGGAAAATGCTACAAAAAAATCTTGTCAAGGAAAACTCGTCATTAGACCATTTTAACACGACTAGGACTTTTTAAGAATTTTAAATTTGTGTATTTTAAAAGTTTTAGAGTATTTTAATATTACTAATACTTTTTTTAAAGAATCTTTGAGAATTTTATAAATCTTAAAAATGCGTAGGATCTTTTAGAATTAGTATGATGTTTCTACTTTTTATTACAATTTCTCTTTTTTAAGGGCGATTGTGAAAACTACCGGGCCACCGGTAATAAATGTACTCCACCCTCAGTAAATAAAGTTTTTTTCTTTCTTACTTAACTTGACCAAAACTTGAAAAAGCGCATGAAAAGCCTGTGGTACCCAGGCCCCACGGTAGTTCTCTGCTAAATGGCAGATTTTCCTACTCTGACATCACCTGAAATCTTGGAATTCAACTCTTTTTTTTTATGCCCGAAGCCTGAAAAGTGTACCCTTTTGCAGGGACGGATATAGGGGGAGGGTGCAAGGGTGCGCACCCCCCCCCCCTGAGATGACCTGCGGTCTATGTGGTTTATTCGTGTTGAAGTCGAGCAAGAGACGAGTGTACCCCCTCCTAAAAAAATCCTGGATCCCCCCCTGCTTATTGGGTGGAGCCTCCCTGCATAGGCCATTATAGGGAGTACTCACCCACCTCCGAGATTTTTTCCGCTATCAGATCTAAAACGTTTGGCACCAGATGTAAACAAGCGATGGACATTACGAAAAAACAACAACAACAACAACAACAACAACAAAACAACATGGCTCCTCAAGCGAAGCCTAAGCTCCTCAAGCCTGGATTTCTTTCACACTTCCATAAGACCTTTTTTTGTGGGGTTCACTGTGTACGACCGTAAATCAAAAAGCGGGGGATAATGTGTATGCAAAAGTATTTAAATATTATGTACTAGAGAAAAAGAAAAAACTAAAGAAAAAACTCAAACACACACACTCTCTAAGAAAACTGTTTTATTCTTGGCCTCAGCTAAAAATGAAAATCAACTGCAAGATTTTTTAAGCTCTTCCACTTTTGCGATGTAGGCAGCCTCAGCATCTTCCTTGCTCACACCTGAGAAAACAAGTAAGAAAACAATCCCCTTTTATTTAATTTGTTTTATAATGATGATGATGATGATGATGATGATGATGACGATGATAATAATAATAATAAGAAGAAAAAATAAGAGTAATGTAATGAAAATGAAATGCATATGTGTGACCTATGTTACGATTTGAGAAAGACTCTCCCAGTCAAAACCCTACAATAAAACCTCTTGTAAACAACCACCTTTCAAAGGCTATCGCAACAACTTTTTGGCCAGCTGGTTTTATAGTTCCTCACTGTTTTTCAAAACTCTTGCAAGCGCCACTTGACCCATGGTGTGGTCTCCTTGTTTGCTTTATGTAAAGCTCCCCTCAGAGTATACGAAAAACTTTCAGTAACAAACATAAACTAAAAAAAATATATTCTGTGCCAAAAAGTAGATGTGTCGGGGCCTATTTACGGAAGAGATCCCCTGCAGTTTGATCCTCATAAGTGACCACCTATTGTAAGCAACCACTAAATCTTCACATCTTGAGTGGCTCCTTACGGGAGGTTCAACAGATTATTAAACATACAATCAGAAGTATAGTTAGCTCACTGAGGTAAACAAAACAGTTAATCTTACTTTCTACAACTTGGTCTGGGGCCTGTTGCATAGTTTTAAAACAAACAAAACTGCTAATTAACAATTATTCCTCGCGCCCGAATGGGCTATTGACTTGGAGGTCATGAGGGCGAGAGGAATAATAATATTGTTTTAGTGAAATCCGACTAGTTGGTCAAAAATATCGAGAATAAAAACATTTTAGCTAGTTAAAGCTAGACTTTAATCCCTTTTTGCCACCAAAAAGCGCGCGCTTTTCGCTACTAGTAAGCTATAACAAAAGTACATGTATAGCCTAGTAGTAGCTCAACCAATCAGAAGGGAGCATTGATAATAGACCACTAGTTGGATTTTACTAATATCTGATAGCCCTGTCAAACTCTGTATGTTAACAGTAGACAGAGGATGTTAGGACAGACATCAAGTTTCATGCGGTAACTGCTCTCAGAAGCTACAAGAACAATAATATTAGAGAGATTAAAATTCACGTTTACCCCAAACGTGAATTTATACCAGGTGACCATGCTTTTCTCTTAATTGTCATTTTAACAGTTATTACTTCAACTAAAAAATAAGTAGTTTCATGACAGTTTTACACATAAGAATTGTTCTGGACAGTTTTCATCTGCTTATTTTCTATTCTGAGAAATTCTCAACTTGAATCTGACATTTGCCATTTTAAGCCAAATGGCAAACGTGAATCTTAATCTCTCTATTGGGACTTGCTTTGGTGGTGTAAAGCTTTCAGGCATTTGAAGTAATAAAATCCTTCCAGTTTACATTTTTAATATTACCTTTCTTTCCATTCCAGGCATCCCATTTTGCTCTTCCAGCAAAATCTAACATTCCAGGTCTATCTGTGGAAAGGACATAATCCCATTGTTTGAGAAATGAAATTGTAAATGAGAGTTTTTGTGCATTAAAAGCTGGTCATTTGTCTCCGGATAGCTAGTCACTTTGTTACTGATCTCATTGTTTCAACCTTGTACTGCTGTTCTTGAGCAGCTCAATTTAACCAGTGGGGCAAATGTAACGCTGTGACTGCATTTAACAAACCTCTCTCAAGGTTGGTGGGCTTTGATCCAAAGCCCTGCTGTCATTGTCAGGGATGTACAGTAGCTAACGATAAGATAAGCAGGCTTTTTTATTAGTCAAGCCAGCTTTTTTACTCAACTGCATCTTCAAAATTACCCTTTGTCTTTGTTTTGCAGAGCAATTTGAGCCGATGGTAAGCTCTTTTTCAGCCGGTAAAATTAGCTGGCAGCTGGCTCTTAGCGACATCCCTGGTGAACAGCTGACATTTCATGATGCTACCACTGGCTTCCTCGCCAAATGACGTCAGAGAAACAAGAGCAGAAATTCCATACTGATGAGGCGTCATTACCCAGATCTGGGTAGTGCATCTGATTGGCTTAAAATTTGCTTCAACCAATCAGAAGCACTAACCAGATCTGGATAGTGACGCCTTATGATTATTAGCATGGAATTTCTGCACTCTTTTCTCAGACATCATTCTGTGGAGAAACCAGTGGTGACGTAGCAAAATGTTGGCTGTTTTCTCCGGCAAAGTCATTCACTACTTTAGAATCGAGAAAGAAACTGGTCTCAGCTTTCGCAAAGATTTCTGGGATTGTTACTGGGTACGCACGAGTCAGCTATCAGCCAATTTTTCCTCTCTGCCTCCAGTACGTCCCAGAAGTCTTTGCAAGAGTTAACTCACCCCAGTTTCCTTCACGATTCTACAGTGGTGAATTGTTAGTGCAGTGAGAAACGCTCCCTTAGCAGTACATACCAGGATGAATAATGGATGCGCTTTTTGAGGAAAATCCAAATCCAGATATTTCTGAATCCAAAAATGGATCAAGAGTCCATTAAGTCCACACTTTAAGTGGATTCTTCTGATCAAATCCAAATCCTAACTGAGCCTATGCTAGTGTTACCATTTTGCCATTAGTATTAGTTACCACCATGCTTTAACAATTATTCCACGAGGGCGCGTTCGATATGAGATGATATATAGCCAACTCGCTGGCTATAATCATCTCATATCCAACAACTGCGAGTGGAATAATTGTTTTATTAAAAACGCCCACAAAATCTCGTTGAATCTCCCCGACCGATTCACATGTCACACGTCTATCAAAAATGTCAACGCGCGAACGGACTCGCCCGGACTGCATGAATGAAAAATCAAAACATTGTAGCGATGAACATTAGTTTTTTAAAAACTCATTGGGATTCTAGGATTTTACACAGCAGAACAGCTATAAAAACCTGGCAGATAATGTGAAGGAAAAGAATTTTTAAGTGACAGCCGTGGAAATTACTGTGAATTTGGATTTTCGGTGCAGTTGTAAAAGTAAGAACAACGGAGAATAACTATTACCTTGGTCGCTTGTTATGAAGTTGTTTGAAGCCACAAGCTGGTTTTGCTGAATGAGAAAAGAAGCTATACTGCTGCCTCGATTGCTCTAGTGAATGGCTGCATAGCCTGTATTTGTAGCTGGTTACTTGTGATTTATATTCCTGATGTCGGATAAACACGCCGCAGTTATCTATCGGTGAGTGACTCGATTGGCGAATGGCTTCGCGATCATGAAGAAACAACACTTGTCTTCTTTTGTAGCTGGTCAAGGTACTTTAGTTGCATGTGTTTTCATGTGTTTTTCGACAAACTTTCAAACAAGCTCTTGTGGCTTTTTAGTTTGTTTTTGTCATTTTTCTTTCGATGAAATTGCATTTCTAGTATTCTAAGAAATGAATTAAAACGATTTGCTTCAGGTGCTGTTCTATCCTTCACGAAAAAAAATCTCAGCTAGCTTCCAATTTTAAAGTGACGCGTACACCGACCATATATGGAGAGCAGGGTATAATAGCTCATATACCATAACGGCTGAGCCAATCAAAATGCTAGAATAGCATTATCCAATGATTCAGTTTTTAATAAAATATACACTGACTCTACTTGACTAATTGGCCTGAGATGAAGTGTATATTTTGTATATTTACATGTCTCCTTTCACTTTTTAGGTGGCAAAAAAGATCACAGACCAGTTTTTGGATTCCCAAAAAAAGTGCACCCAATAACTTTAAGAGGCAACTTTCTTGATCAAACATTCTCTTCATTATAGATTTTTGCCTGAGAAAACAGCTGATGTTTATTTTCGCAATGCTACCGCTGGTTTCTCTGCAAAATGATGCCTGAGAAAAGAATGCATAAAGTCAATACTGACGACAGGTCTCTTTGCTCTGGGTAATGCTTCTAATAATTGACTAATAATTTATTAGTTGAAGCAAATTTTCAACCAATCAGAAGCACTACCCAGATCTGGGTACATGTAGTTACATGTCATCAGTATGGAATGTCTACACTAGTTTCTCAGATGTCATTTTGCAGGGGAAAGAAGTGGTGGTGTCACAAGATGTTGGCTGTTTTATCATGCTACATGTATATAGATTTTTAATTCAAAATGATATTGCTTGTCCACTTGGACAGAGAGGGAAAGGGAGAGAGCAATATTTTCCTGCAGAAAAGAAAGTAACTTGTCTACTTGACAGTTGTCAGTGTCGGCTGAAAGTGCAACTCTTTTCAGTTTTCCCCACCCATAAACCCTACCCCTGGTACGAAAATGTTCTCCATTCAGGATAAGGCAGGCCCTGGTCATTCAAAATTTAGATGATGCTATCCACATGACAAATCTCTAGTTATTTATTATTTACATGGGCAAACCAGTTGGTTCATGGTTTGGGTAAAATATAATGCTGAGCAAAATTCAGGGGCACCCAACGACAATTTTTGGAAAATATCTGTTCGGAAGACGATTTGAAATCTAGAATTTTTGGAACATTTGTTGTTAAATTTCTTGCTTGCATGCCTCATAGGATTTTCGAACCTCCCAAACATAGTATAATTGCCCATTTTTAACGGATTTTTAGCGTAAAAAGGTCACCTAGAATTTTCGGGAGCCTTTTTTCTGGCTGAAATTTTTGAAAAGGTAAGTTTTGATCCTTATAATTTTCGGATTACTAGACTTTCAGCTAGGAAATCTGAACAGATGAAAAATTTTTAGGGGATAAAAATATGCCTATATCTACTGTTTAAATACTAAAATACGTTCAACAATGCTATGTTTAAGTGGTTTTGAACTATTATTCTCGTTGGGTGCCCCTGAAAATTCAGGATAGGTAATTTTGCCCTGGAATCGTGTTTACCATTTTGTTCCAATTAGTTCAATTTAACAAAAAACACACTCGCAAAAGCCTGAAACAGGTCTGAACTGGGCCTCACAGCAAAAACTGAACTTGATCGTGGAGATGGCATAACAGAAGCAAAACTGAGATGTTATTCGCCACAATAATTATCTATGCACCACGTTCTAGACAAATATTATATATTTTAAAGCCACTTTAAATCAGTTCAAGTCCGTAGACCGAAGTCCAAGGTCCACAATTCACATTTCTGAAGTAAATTTACTGCCTGAAGCTAAACGCATGGGCTTAAAATCGTGCAAATTTGAACAGTTCCTTTATATAAATTCCAGAGCTAATAAACGACTCTACTCAGCACTTTATGCACTACTTCGTGATTATAAATTTGATCTTTTTACAGAAGATTCTCAACGTTTCAGAGTACGGTAGTAAACAAGGATTAGCTCACGAGGCCGGGATGACATTCCCTGCTAGCAGAGGTCTCTCACGGCGAGGCAAAAATGAGAGATTTTTGCCTCGCCGTGAGAGACCTCTGCTAGCAGGGAAGGATGACAAATCTGTGCTTTTTCTTGTGCAACAAAAAAACAATATCATAATAATTTTACCTGTATTGCAGTCTCCCACGGTAGCTTGCTTGTATAAAGAATAAACCTCTAATTTGTCAGGATCACTCGGTTCTTTAGTCAATTTCTTGACCTCGTCAGCGGCCTTCAGAAATGCCTGATATGCACGACATTACATCAAATTAAAAAGGAATAAAAAAAACAACAAAAACAACAAAAAACAATCGGTTGACTACAGGGAACTTTAACAGATACAAGCTGTGTACCTCAGACATTACAATGATGGTTCACTCGATATAATTCGGCAAAATTTGCAGAATACGCCTCTTGTGCAAGAATAAAGATCACAGCGGGACAACGAACTTAGACGGGAAGGAATGGGTCGAGCTTGTCCGCAAACCGGAAGAGAAAAGTCATTTCAGTTGTATTACACTTCCGGAATAGCCAAGGCGCGGGAAAAAATACGGTAAAACTCCAAGTAATAAATAAATAAAAAAATAAATAAATGAATAAATAAATAAATAAAGCCCTTCCGAAAGTAAACCCCTAAAATTTGAAAAGAAAAAAGCCTCCTAATTTGCCTCATCACCGAATAAAAGCACAAATGTTTAGGGCTGGCCAAAAGATCCCTACTATCTTCTACACTTCTCAGAGATGTGGAAGTGTGCAAGTAGTCTGACAGACTGAGGATATTGTGAGTCGCACTTTTACCTAGTCACGAGCCCCTAGTCATTCTTTACTGAACACCTGTCCGATAAGTGGTTCTTTACTTTAGAGATCGACACGGCTCAGCTTCGCTCCGTTACAGAAATCGCGCCGCTACAACCCTTCATTAGCCTAAATTTCATCCGATTACTTCGAGTCGTTATTACTCCTACTGAGGGAGTAATATAGCGACTCGAAGTAATCGGATGAAATTCAGGCTAAACCTTCTCTTGTGTAAACAGAAGCCCTATCTGGTATGATTTTTGAAGCGGCGCAAAAGCTATACAGCTAATGTGAACATAGCCTTGGGGTAGACAAAACCAACCTTGAAAGACATGGAAGAAATTTATGCAGTAATCCTTGGAAACGTGCACGACGGTCATCTGAATTGACCGATTACGCAATACAAAACAAAGGAAGTGTTGACAACATTGGAACTTATTACTCGCACGTCATCGTGTGTTCATCTCGGTAACTCATATGACATTTTGTTCCGACAGGAGCAATTAAAACTATCAAAATATGCTTTTGTCTCCTAACGATAACCGAAACCTCCGTAAATACATCATCGATTTTATTGTAAAAATTACAAATGTCTTTTCAAACAGAGCAACTTCAGAACACTGGTCCACTTTACTCAAATTTATTTACATTGGGTGGGCCACGCCGAAACGTTTCTTTCACACCAAAGTCTCTCCAGGTCAGGGATTAAAAGCAAAAGGCCGCCCGCAAGGAGAACGCGAGACCACAAAAATATTGTTTTCGAAATGTAACCGCATTAGCAGAGATTCTTAGTGAACGGATGGCAACAGTTTTTTTCTAAATAAATATCAAAAAGAAAAAGAAAAGCCTTTTTCCGAATAACCGGTTACGTATACTGTGCTTTCCAGTTTTCAGGACGTACTAAAAGTGCCAGAAATGGGAATTTTGCTACGCGTGTTTTATTTGTAACGAAAAAACAAATCTTTTACTAATAAATGCCAAAAAATATAACTGGCGGAGGGTCACCTACAAGAAAATCACCTATTACAAAACAACCTAAGACAGACATATAGCTTTCATAGCTTGTATACCCCATGGTTTTCCAGTTATTGCGCAGGTGATTTCATAACATCTTGGTGTCTAACTGTTTCTGTTGCATGATAAAACTCGCACTTAGGAGTTTAGAACACAACAACATTACAATAACACTCGCTTACTCAAGCTAAAACAATTAACCTTTAAATTTCCACTTGGTGCGCAAGTCATTTCATAATGCCGTGGTGTCTGATTCACTGAATCACGGGCGTGCCACCTAGTGTTTCTGTTGCTTTAAAAATTGTACTAAGGAGTTTAGATCACAATGGCATTACAATAACACTCGCTTACTCGAGCTAAAAAATTTGATTTTCTTCTGTGCGCAACTGATTTGATAATACGGTGGTGTCTAACTCATAGAATCACGGGGGGGTGGGGGGGCACCTAGTGTTTCTGTTGCTTTAAAAATTGCACTTAGGAGTTAAGATCACCATGGCATTACAATAACACTCGCTTACTCAAGCGAAAACATATTAACCTTTAAATTTCCACTTGGTGCGCAAGTCATTTCATAATGCCGTGGTGTCTGATTCACTGAATCACGGGCGTGCCACCTAGTGTTTCTGTTGCTTTAAAAATTGCACTTAGGAGTTTAGATCACAATGGCATTACAATAACACTCGCTTACTCGAGCTAAAACGTTTTATATTTCCACTTGGTGCGCAAGTGATTTCATAATGCCGTGGTGTCTGACTCACAGCATCACGGGCGTGCCACCTAGTAGGCCTAGTGTTTCTGTTGCTTTAAAAATTTCACTTAGGAGTTTAGATCACCATGGCATTACAATAACACTCGCTTACTCAAGCTAAAACGTATGAACCTTTATATTTCCACTTGGTGCGCAAGTGATTTCATAATGCCGTGGTGTCTGACTCACAGCATCACAGGCGTGCCACCTAGTAGGCCTAGTGTTTCTGTTGCTTTAAAAATTGCACTTAAGAGTTTAGAACACCATGGCATTACAATAACACTCGCGTACTCGAGCGAAAACATATCAGACATATTAACCGTTAATTTTCCTCTGTGCGCAAGTGATTTCATTTTCCTTCAATACATAGCTTTTCCTTGACTGGACAACGAGTTAAATAGCGGCAGCGGCGAGATTTGGTAATTTTTTGCGGGCTTTGGGCACGTTTTCGCGGGATGACGATTTCACTATTCGACTGAATCCATTTGATCTCTTGGTCTTTGTGTTTTCTGCCTCTACTATGACATCTTTAGGAATTTAGGCCGAGTTACAGCTAACAATAGTATTTCCGCAAATTCGTCATTAAATAACGGAAATTTTTTTTTATGTAGCCCCTTTGCACACGCTTTACATCATTGACAGCAGATCATGCACAACAGTCACCAAACAAATGCAGTCGGATTCGAAGATTTAAGGCTTTCTACATCAAAATGCCTACCAGACTGCCGATGAATATTACCACTTACACATTTATCGTAATATTGTTAGGCTCAGAAAAACCTACCCAGACACACACACCGTCCTTTACGATCATCTCAAGAATGCAATGCTGGATTTATTCGATCAGAGTTCAAATTATAATGTCACACTTCTTCCACATAAAGAAAAAGTCAATTATTATTTCCATTGTTTTGGTTAATTTTTAACTATAGTGCGTTGAATGTAAAAGGTTCCATCAGAGAGAGGCCATAAAAGTACGAGAATGAACGCCCCAGCGCGTGCGTGAAGCGATTCACTGCGGAACCGGCAGTTTAGCAAGCTCAGGCCAAAAAGATGATTGAATCTGCACACACAAAGCCTCGGAGATCAATGATTGCAATTTGCTTTGGCATCTATCTTTCCTTTACGATGAGTAGTTACTAGTATGCTGTGTGTTCACGGACTGCGGGTTATACATAATCAACACTGATTTTGAACCAAAGCTTTCATGATCTAGCAACATTCGTCCGATTCTATTTAAATTCTGCGACCTTCAATACACTCAATACAATATGGAACTACGCTACATTTTAATACTGGCAAAGACCAGAAAGACAACGCTTGAGTCGTAGGCTATGCGCGATTATTCTGGATAACTCGTGAGCCGAGAACGCAAATCTCAGGTATATGTTTTAAAAAACATATACATACATACATATATATACATATATATGTTTTGAAATCTCTTCTCTAATTACTCTATCGCCAGATGCCGCCTTAATCTTGTCAAAAAATGTATTACTGACCACTGATGGTTAGATCAAACGGTGAAGAAACTAATTGCTTTTCGCAGTAGGAGGTTTATTGCTTGTCACTCAAAACTTAGCATCCTTAAACGCCGGCGTCATGTGGTGTGCAAAAGAAAGTCGCATGCGGGTTATGTACACTCTACTGGGATACTATGAGGATGGATGTTTTTTGCCTCTAAATAACGCTTTAAAACAGAGATTGTACTCGTAGTCCTATAAACAAATACCCTGCGAGCACTGCTCTTAGGGTAATAAGGCAAACAGAGTTCTCAAAACCTGAAATGAAGAAATTAAAGGAGGTGGCAGAGGAGAAGATTTATTGAAACGCTAGAGCTGCCTTTTCCGTGACACAGCCACAGGTGGACACATGTGGAGGTAGTCATGAAGAGACTTCGCCGAACCACTATCGGGATGGATCCGGCCTTGCTTTTATAATCTCAAACAATTAATAACACAAAGTTTCACTACTAGGTATTTCGTTTATTGATGCCCACTGCTAAAACAAATTACAGACTGCGAACACAAGCGGTTACTACAAATATTCACGTTTCACGATCAAACGCTTCTGTATTTCTCAAAATCCCTTACAATCCGTTGACATTAGCTAATATCTACTACGCGGTCAGAACAAATTGAAAACCCCACAAGGTAGATTACTTGATACTGATTCAACACTCTTTTGCAAAAACTTGTCCGTCATCTTCAAGAGGAGAGTCTGGAGAGAGCGGAACTGTCTTTTCTTGACCACGTGGCCCTCTTACAATCTTAGCATTACCATCATCTCCTTGGCAATCAGGCGGCTGTGTAAAATGAAGAATATGTCATCAAAATACTGATACGAATAAAGAATGAAGTGTTAGTCGTGGGAGTTATGGCTAAATTTCCTGTGTTTTTAGCTGCATTATGATTTTTCAGGTATTCGGAAGATTTCCCGTCAAATCTCGTCTTGGTCGTTCATTCGATGAAATTAGTTTTAACTAAATGTGAATTTTAGGATCACATATTTTGATGATAAAGAAAAAAAGGAGTACAAGTGTTAAAGCTAGGGGCTATGTCAAGCTATTTGCTACCTTTTCCATAACGCTGAAACATTTTTTCGGATAATTGGGAATTCCTAACAAACTGGTCCAGCTTCTTATTTAAGACTGTACTTAGGCATTAAAACTATTTCCTGTCGTCTGTTGCTAGCGATGGCAAGGGTAGACATGGATTGGAACTCGAAAAAGTTGGGCCAACGTTTTCAAGTTTAAATGTTATGAAAAAAGTGGCCTGGGTAGCAATGGCGTAAGACGTGTCCTTGATCCGTCCGCCACATATTCTATTTTTCCCGGGTGGTAAATGGAAGAACTGTTGAAAAAGATCTTGGAAAGGAAAAGAAGCGAGCGTTCCTCTTCAGAGGAGTCGAGCACTTCACCAGAAGCAAAAAAAGCGAGGAGTGATGAAGTAAACTCTCCTGAAGAAGTCGAGGAGCACGAGGTTGAAGACGAAATCTTTACGGTTTTGAACATGGCCGAAGGTTTTCATAAAGCTTTGGAGGAGATAAATCGAAAGCTGGAAAAGCTAGACGCTATCCAAACAACAGTAAATGAAGTCCTAACGTCCCTTCAAAAATTGGAAGGAAGAATACAGAAGCTGGAATATTCACAAACAACCGCCAGCCACGACATTGAGAACTTGAAAGAAAGCTTAAATAAAGCTGAGAAGCAACAGCAGAATTCGACAGCGAGCCTAAAATTTTACCAGGAGAAAACAGATCTCGCTTTAACCGATTTGCAGAAGAAAAATGTTGTTTTAGAAGCTAAGCTTAAAGAGGTACAAGACAAGAATCTCTATTTGGAAGCCTACTCGAGGCGGGAAAATATAATTTTTGAAAATATTGTGCAAGAAACAGACAAAGAAGACACTGAATTAGTTGTTCGCACCTTCCTCGAGACGGAATTAGGATACAAAGATGCAAGCACCGTTGAAATACAGAGGGTTCATCGCTTAGGAAAGAAGAAGGGAGAAAAGCCCAGGCAAATTATCGCAAGGTTCCTCCGCTATAAGAACTGTGAAGAAATTCTAGCTTTGGGCTCCCGTTTGCGAGGAAGCAGATTTAAAATGTATCAAGATCTACCCTACGAAATAGCAGCAAGAAGAAGAAAGCAAATGGACACTTTTAAAGAAGCTAGGAAAAATAACATCCCTGCATCTTTTAGTCGGGCACAACCGGATAAGCTCTTGATAAAATGTAAAATTTGGCCAGTTGGTAAACCTCTCGAGATACCAGGATAGGTGAGAATGCTTCTTCATCATGTCATTACTCATTAGGTAACCAAGATCACGTTAGTATCGTTTGACCACATTTGCCACCCGTTATTATCAATTGCTAGATAATTATTTAGGCGATCGGAATAGAGGTTCGTAACAGATGGCGCTTCGGTTTTTCTTATCTGTCTGTAAGATTCTAGGTAAAAGTCCTAGCTTCCCCCCCATGTCCCTTTACGAAGAGGTTTCTTATTTAGTTGTGTTTATCTGTGCACGTTCTGTTTGGTTTCTATGTTTTAATAGCTTAATCATTTGTTTTAGAAGTAAACGCCTAGTACAAATTCCTATCATACCGTGCAGTGATTGTGGAGCTTTGACACCAGGTGATGTAAGGCTTCCTCTGCAAAGCTGCCCAAGAGAATATCTATGGCTTTGACAATAGCATCACTAAACGTCAGGGGATTAAGAGACAATACAAAGCGTAGAGAGGTGTTTAATTGGCTTCGCAAAAAAAATTACTCGGCATATATGCTACAAGAAGTCCACTGCACTGAAAATACTAATCACGTATGGTCTGCTGAATGGGGCTATCAAGCTATTTTTAGTACTTATAAGAGCAATAAAGCAGGGGTATGCATCCTTTTCAACAACAACTTCGATTTTCAAATAAAAAAAAACTTACACTGACCCCCAAGGACGCTTCATTATTTGCGACATTAAAACCAATGAAAAGTGTTTTACTTTAGGGAACATATATGCTCCTAATGAAGACAACCCAACTTTCTTCCTTGACTTCTTTGATCACCTTGCAGATTTCAAATGTGATGATATTATTATAGGAGGCGACTACAACCTTGTACTGGATTTAGAGAAGGACAAGATGGGTGGTCTTACTAAAACTCACCAAAATAGTGTTAAAGTTGTTCAAGAATTCTCTGAGAAACTAGATCTGGTAGACGTCTGGAGGATTCTACACCCAGACACTAGTAGATTTACCTGGAGTGAACGTCATCCAAAAGTACACTGTAGGCTCGATTTTTTTCTAGTAAGCCAAAGCACAGTTAACATCACGACCCTCGCAGATATCGTCCCAGGTTATAAAACCGACCACTCAATGACTACGTTATGCTTATCACTACATTCAAATCTACGTGGACCAGGTTTCTGGAAACTAAACACATCTTTTTTAACTGAATTGGATTACGTAAACCAAATTAAAACAACGATTCAGGAAACACTCGATGAGTACAAAAATGACGAATCGGTAAATCCTTCACTTCTTTGGGAAATGATAAAGCTAAAAGTGCGCGAAAAATCGCTCCGCTACTCCAAGAGCAAAACAAAGCAAGCTAAACAACGCGAAACATTTCTGGAACAAACAATTGCCAGATTAGAAGCGGATCTCGATAATAAAAACTCCGATGAAATGCACTCCTTACACCTGGAGGAACAATTGAATGAAAGCAGGCTTGAGCTTGAAAAGATAATTGAAATCCGCACCAAAGGCGCAATTTTGAGATCTAAGTCTAAATGGTATAATGAAGGAGAGAAAAACACCAAGTATTTTCTTAATTTAGAAAAACGACACTACAAGCAAGGGACAATAAGTCAAATTAAAATAAACGATAGCGAATTTGTCACCTCGGATAAAAAAATATTAACTGAATGTGTGGCGTTCTATAAAAATCTCTACTCATCCAAAGGTAACACATACAACCAAGATGGTACAACTGTTTTCTTTGAGGGTGGTGATGAAAGAGCCATTGACGAACATGAATTAACTTCGTGCGAAGGAGTTTTAACTGAAAAAGAGTGCCTTGAGGCTTTAAGAGATATGGAATCAGAAAAGACCCCTGGGACCGACGGCCTACCAGCCGAATTTTACAAAGTGTTTTGGACAGATGTATCCAGCACCCTAATTAGCGCACTGAACTACGCTTATGAAACTGGAAAACTCTCTATAACCCAGAGAAGAGGAATTATCAAACTTATCCCTAAGAAAGACGCAGAACCGTTCTTTATTAAGAATTGGAGACCCCTAACCCTCCTGAACAGCGACTATAAAATAGCGGCGAAATCAATTGCTAATCGCTTGAAACCTCTCCTCCCTGATCTCATTAATTACGACCAGACTGGCTTTATAAGAGGTCGTTTTATCGGAGAAAACATCCGCCTTATCGATAGCGTTATTTGCTACGCTAAAGAAAACAATATACCAGGATTACTTTTGTTTTTAGATTTTGAAAAAGCTTTTGACACGATAGAATGGCCTTTCATTAGGAAAACCTTTCAACATTTTGGTTTTGGTAGTAGCATCTTAAAATGGCTAAACCTTTTCTATTGCTGCCCAGAAAGCTGCGTTTTGAATAATGGTTGGGCGAGTGTTTTTTTTGAAATCCAAAAAGGTGTAAGGCAAGGCTGTCCCCTCTCACCTTATCTGTTTGTTCTGGCAGTAGAAGTTTTAGCTAAGGCAATTCGTGAAAATAAAAGTATTAAAGGGATCTTTGTAAACGGTAAAGAAATAAAACTAAGTCAGTATGCAGACGATACAACTCTTATACTAGATGGAACAAAGGAATCGTTAATAGCCTCTCTCAAAACACCGGACGATTTTTATGAAGTCTCTGGCTTAAAACTTAATGACAAAAAAACAGAAGCCTTTTGGATTGGGGCAAATTGTAACAAAGATGAAATATCAATTGTCGGAAGAAACTTTAAATGGCCGAAGTGTAAAGTTAAAGCTTTAGGTGTCTGGTTTTCAAATGATCCGGAAGCAACTGCAACTTTAAATTATAATGAAAAACTAGATAAGGTCCGGAATGTTTTGAGCTGCTGGAAATACCGTAGACTTACCCTAGTTGGAAAGATAACGGTCCTAAAAAGTCTGGTTGCCTCTCAGCTCGTTTATGTGCTCTCACCTTTACATACAAATGTGAAAATTATCAAAGAAGTAAACAAGTTTTTTTTTTCATTCCTCTGGAATGGAAAAGGAGATAAAATCAAACGAGACATTATAACAAACGATTATGCTAATGGAGGACTTAAAATGATAGACATACAGTCTTTTAACAAGTCCCTGAAAGCTACATGGATTAAAAAATATCTGGATGAAGAGAACCAGGGAAAATGGAAATATTTTTTTGATATAGAGTTAGAGCGATTTGGAGGCACAATAGTCCTCACTAGTAATTTAAACAAGAAAGATACCATTGAGAATCTCAAGATTAAGAATAACTTTATAAAAGAGATACTTTCAATCTGGGCGGAAGTCAATTTTGATGAAAACATAACGTCCGAGAAACAATTTCTTGAACAAACTTTATGGTACAACTCACTCATTAGAATCGATAACTGCCCCGTCTTCTATCGTGAATGGTTTGATCGAGGCGTTACGAAAGTGAAACATTTGAAAGATGAACATAACAAATTTTTATCACTAGCTGAGCTGCAGCAAAAATACAGCCTCAAAGTTTGTCTTTTATAGTATTTCGGACTAGTGTCTGCTCTAAAATCTCTTTGGACTACATGTAAAACAAACTGTATCAAAAACTGCAACAATTATGAAACCTTTGTAGTAAGATTAACAGAATGCCAAAGTGCGAGCAAACTTGTATACACCAAGTTGCTTTCTACAAAATGCAAGTTACCATCCCATAATCAACAGAAATGGCTAAAAGACTGCAACGAAAATGATGTGGAGGCGATTAATTGGCGGGAAGCCTACCAGTTGGCCGCTAAATATACTAAAAGTACGAGAATTATTGAATTCCAATATAAATTTTTACATAGACGAATATCAACGAACGACTTCTTAACAAAAATTGGCGTAAAAGACAACCCAAATTGTTCTTTTTGTAATAATGAACCGGAGAAACTTCTTCATCTTTTTTGGTCTTGTCCTAAAGTGGCCTTTTTCTGGCATAGTTTATCTCTTAAGCTGACTTTGCTCCACATTACACCGGAACATTACACATTAGATATATTTGTTGCACTTGGTCTAAAGCCGGATTCTTCAAAAAACTGCCAGCAAATTAATTTCCTTTTCCTTCTAGCCAGAAATTACATCTGGATTAGCAAAAGAAGGGAAACCTCGCCAAAGATAGCAGGCTTCCTGCAATACCTCAAATCATTCTACCACATAGAGACCACTGCAGGTCCCATTTTACCAAAAAAATGGGAAAATGTGAGCTCCTTATTTCAGTAAGCCTTTGATTTTGTATACATTTGTATATCTCGATCCTCTGCTCATTTTCTCCAGCATTAACCTGGTGTATCTTTTGCTTCACAATCGCTGCCTCTTTAAGACACTTAAGATATAAGTGCGTTTACCGTGAATGTTTGGTTTTGTAAATGTTGGTTTTGAAGTACAATTACTAATTAGAACTGCTTGTAAATAGTGCATTGGAGTGTGAGTAGTGAGTAGGTAGTACTGAGTATTGTAAGTCTTTACATTGTAAACAGAGTAAGTACCTTAGTCTATTGTATTCTAAATATTGTATTGTAAGTAGTGTAAGTATCGTAGTGTTTGTAAGTATTTTTGATTGTTGATTGTCGATTGAATAAATGTTATTAAAGATAAAAAAAAAAATAATAATAATAATAAAAAATAAATAAATAAATGTTATGCTTGCAAAAATCACCCACCCGCAAAAAAAAAAATTTTGTTTGACATCTGGTTCTTCATCTAAACTCTACAGGAGCATTTTGTGTATTGGTAAAGGCAATAAGAAATGACTCAGGAGCACCCAACGTCAATTTTAGGAAAATATCTGTTCGGAAGACGATTTGAGATCTAGATTTCTCGGAACATTTGTTGTAAAACTCTTGCTTGCCTGCCTCTCCTAGGATTTTCGAACATCTGAAAAATTTTATAATTACCCATTTTTAACAGATTTTTACCCTCAGCTAATAAGACTGAATTGACGTAAAACAGCAATAACCTCGTGGCATAGAGTAGCCCATTTAATGTTTGAACGAGAATGGAAATTTCACTTTGCAAATAATTTTAAAGAGATAGAGTTTTATCTATAATTAATTGCTTCGGGATAACCCATTTAGAAAGTTTTGCAACTCGCCTGCATGTAGTTGGGGCTCCGATAACATAAAATCAATCCACTGAAAATATATAGAGTGGTTTTCGTTTGAGTGTCGTAAAACCAAAACCAAAGTAATTACTCTGGCCAATCACATAGGACACAGACAATACATTGAACCAATCAAAACTCGAAGTAATTACATGTGGCTGACGCAAAGCGCGGGAAAATGCATGCGAGCGCGTCACAATTGGCTTTGGTTTTACTTCTGATTGGATGAAAAGGTGGCGCGAATCTTTTAAGCCAATCGCATCGTGTAGAAAGTGCAAAACCAATTAATTTTCGACACTCAAATGAAAACCGCTCCATCAGTACAAGAAATTGCACGTAAAAAGCGCCAAAAGGTTAACCTAAAAAATACATGTATAAACTAAATATCAGGATCAAATAGGCCGTAGGCGGATGTGACAAATGTAGGGGCTGTAAACTATAGGGACGGAAAAGTAGCAAATAGAATGCCAAATAAGCGGCTACAAATTCCAAAGTAGGCGGCGATCAATCGCCGGGTGCCGGCTTCCTTTGAGAGCCAGCTCAAAACATCCCTCTAGTCACCTTTTTTGCCCGGCGTAAATTTGTGTAACTGTGCAATTTTTCGTGCAGTGATTTTTACTCACTTTTCCAACAAAACTTCGATCATAATACCACATCAAGTCCGCGATTTACGCGCAAATTTACAAGCCTCCAAACTAGCTCCTTCGAAATTGAAGGGTTTCTGAAAGAGTATTTGCGTTTTTTCTCCATTTTATCAGCTGCAGAATAGCGCGAATCGAAAAGAACCTTATTCCCCACCCAAAGCTTAGAATAGAGGGTCCCCAATACGTCTTTCTGGATGCGGAATTTCCCTTATTTGGAAGCCGGGATTCGGGATTCTAAAGCGTAATAGGGGAGATTTGGGATTAAAATTATGCTCGGAATGCCGGCTAAAAACAAACATCCGGATGACGGGAATGCACCAAAATCAAGGTATTTGGGATCTTGAGAATAGAACACACATACGTTTGCATCTTGTTTGCCTTTAAAGGAGCTGTGTCACGAAATTCATCTAAATCTGCAGGTTATTGCAAAATGCCCATTAAATTAAAAGAAACATAAAAATAACCGCTTAAAACATTAAAGGAAGGTTAAAATAACACAACAGATACAACAGCTGCCACAGATGGGCAAAACTGAAGAAGATTGAAACGGATTGAAATTAGTGTTTTTGAAAACTGTTCAGCCTAACAGTTTTTCAAGTTTATCTCTGCTGTTTGCAGCTTCAAAAATAATGCTTACGGGACATGTTTGTTTCTCTCTGATCTCTGATTTTGTCATTCACATGTAATTTCTTCGCCATAGCGATCGAGGGCGAGTAACTGGAAAAATAAAACAAAATGAACCGGACTGCCGTGACATAGCCCCTTTAACACTAACGTTGTAATTAACTAGATATTCACCTTTTCCTGCTGCTGGCCGTTCACTCCTGAAATAAACACGAGAACCAAAAACAACGAAGACATTGTTATCAGCTTCATTTCTTTTGATGTCTATCTTGAGAAAAAGGAAATGGTAGAGTTACCTCCCTTGCATGTATTACTATCTTTTGTTACAGTTAACCGTACCTGTTATGATAGATGCACGTTCAAATCAAGACAATATCTTACAATATAAAAGTTAATACTATTACGCAAGCATAATGCCATTGAAGTACAAAAATGTTCTTATGAAGTACGAAAATGTTCTTATGAAAAGTAAGACATTTCTTGAAAGTATTATAAAAGTTGGGGTCGACAGGCATTTACAACTAGTGGCACTGCCGGGAAGTAAATCATACAGTCCGACACGTTTGTAACCCTTCAGGAAAATATATCTCATTAATATTGTTTAATAAGTTCTCAACTTTTGTTGTCACAGCTTTCACCATTTCATTGACAAGGGTATTTAAAACCGGTTAGATTACTTCAAACATCATTGTTAAGACAAAAGGCAATCTGCAGCCCGAAGCTTTCACACCCTAGCTGTGATTGCTTTCCTGGCCTTGAATTTCACAAGATAACCGCACGCTATCCTTCAACTGCGAAAACATGTCGCTTATAAAATGTTTGAATGAAGACTAAGTGTGTTTTTTATAAAGCGCCCAATATATTGTTCCGAGAGAATTGGAGGAGGCAATTAACTGTTATAGCTTAATATATTTCATCGATATTTTAACTCAACGGGGAAAAGGGAAGCCACTGAAAAGCAAACCTATACTTAAAAATTTCCTTTGCCCGGCGAGTGAAGAATTTGAAATGCAAGGAATCAGGCGGGTTTTTCACCTTCTCAGTCTCACGTCAAAGGATGAAATGAGCTAGAACTGATTTCCCTTATTAATTTGTTTTTGTTGCGCAGTACACGTATATCGTTAATTTAAAAATCAGTATCACACGGATAAGTAAAAAATTTTTCTAGAAAGGATCTCGTTGTCATGCGACGACAGCAATTTAATTTCATGTGCTGATAAGTTAGAATTCAGAGAATTATCCTAAGGTTTACAGATCGGCATGGAAACAAAAATGAACCATGCTCCAGTTTAGTTTTTCCCTTATAGTGGAACTTGACTCAGTCAGTCCTAAACTATAATTGTTCAAGAGTTCATTCCTATTCCTTCTTTGGTCGTTGGGCGTTCTGCAAAATACCGCATTTATTCGCAAGCGCCCATCTCGAATAAGCGCCCATCGTAAAGGCTGGAAAAGTTAATAAGCGCCCCGCCTCGAATAAGCGCCCACCCACTTGGGTGACAATCAGATTGAAATTGAATAAGACAATAGTACTAATGTATAGAGACTTCCCCGAAGACAGAGTTTTCTTCAGAGTAGGGGTAGTTTACAAAAACCTTGCTTTGTTACATCTTCGCGTTTCATTTATTGTTATGTTGCAAAATAAACATACTACACTTGCTGAAAATGGTGAAAATTTAATAAGCGCCCACTCTCTAAGTCCAAAAATTTAATAAGCGCCCACTCTCTAGGTCCATAAATTTCAATAAGTGCCCAGGGGCCCGTTTCTCGAAAGGCCCGGTAACTTTTCGGGCCCGAAAACAAATATTCAAATCGAAATATAAAGAATAAGAGCGCCGGTCCTGGCTAGCAAACTACTCCATTTTGTTTCTCTAACTGATAGTTCTATCATGCTAGATGCAAAACTTTTGAAACCTCGATCTTTAATATAAACGGAGACGGCTTACCGGGCCCGTTAATTATCGGAACTTTCGAGAAACGGGCCCCAGGGCGATTAATCGAATAAACACGGTACCCCTGCTGGGGAATTAAAGCGCGAATAAGGAGTGTCGGGTTTTTGGTCCGTTTTCCCATATTTGAATTGGGTAAAAAGTAACAGACTATTATGGACGTAGGACTAAATAGCAATAAACGTGGGAACCAAATTGTTTTTTTTAAATTTCATTTTGAACTAACTTCTCTTCAAGTCTTCGTGTTACTTGGAATTTTACGTGTCCCCTTCGGGCAAAAAAATTCGATGGTTTGTTTTGTTTAGTATGGGTTTGTGATGTCTTTTTGTTCGAAGGTGACTAGAAGGGAATAGCAGCCGTTTTTTTTTTGTTACCTTGCACAAATGAATTTATCTTTGGAGCATTTGGCTCAGTCGTGTCAGTGTCGTGTCCCAGTGGCGGAAGAATGATGGAACAGGATCGCATCGATCAAAATGGTTGCGAATAGAATGGATATCCCAAAGTCAAATTGTCATCTTCACTCAAAATACATGATAGAAGTCTTATAACTTAAGGTAATTCCCTTGAAATTGTTCTACTATCAAACTTGTTTTGAAACTTGGCCTTATCAACATTCATGATATGAACATTAAAAAAATGCAATAAAAAGAGGGGGTCACCGTGCTTGTTTACGCGTCAGCAGGCTCTTAAACTGGGGTATTTTACTGGTTGCGCGTTCAAAATTCGAATCCCCTTGATACAGAATTAAGTCTTTAATAACGCTTTAAAACAGAGATTGTACCTGTAATCCTATAAACAAATACCGTCCCTGCGAGCAGTGCTGTTTCTCCAGGCCGGACGCTATTAGCGTAGCGTCCGGCCTGGAGAAACCACTGCTCTCAGGCTAATAAGGCAAACAGAGTTCTCAAAAACTGAAATGAAGAACTAGAGTAGGTGGCAGAGGAGAAGATTTATTGAAAGGCTAGAGCTGCCTTTTCCGTGACACAGCCACAGGTGGGGTAGTTATGAAAGGGGCTTCGCCGAACCACGATCCGGATGGATCACGCCTTACTTTTATAATCTCAAACAATTACCACCGTTTTCGTTGATACGCGACTTTGGAAAACAAAACACCCGCGGAAACGTTTCCAAAGTTTCCGTCAGTCTTGCGTGTCATCGACAGATCGGATCGAAATCCACCAATCACAGCCACTAGTGTGACCTTCTGACCTTCTTTACTTCATACTAGCGGGCTGTGATTGGTGGATTTCGATCCGATCTGTCGATAACACGCAAGACTGACGGAAATTTTGGAAACGTTTCCGCGGGTGTTTTGTTTTCCAAAGTCGCGTATCAACGAAAACGGTGGTAATAACACAAAGTTTCACTACTAGTTATTTCGTTTATTGATGCCCACTGCTAAAACAAATTACAGACTGGGAGCACAAGCGGTCACTACAGTTATTCAAGTTTCACGATCAAACGCTTCTGTATTTCTCAAAATCCCTTACAATCCGTTCACATTAGATAATACCTACTACGCGATCAGAACAAATTGAAAACCTCACAAGGTACATAATTGTACATTCAACACTCCTTTGCAAAAACTTGTCCGTCATCTGCAAGAGGAGAGTGTGGAGAGAGCGGAACTGTTTTTTCTTGATCTCTTTCCCCTGTTCCAATCTTAGCATTACGATCATCTCCTGCGCAATCAGGCTGTGTAAAATGAAGAATATGTCATCAAAATACTGATACGAATAAAGAATGAAGTGTTAGTCGTGGAAGTTATGGCCAAACTTTCCTGTTTTTTTTTTTTTTAGCTGTATAATGATTTTTCAGGTATTCGACAGATTTCCCGTCAAATCTCGCCTTGGTCGTTTGTTTTTGTTCCGCAGTACACGTATATCGTTAATCTGAATATCAGTATCACACGGATAAGTAAAAAATTTTTCTAGAAAGGATCTCGTTGTCATGCGACGACAGCAATTTAATTTCATGTGCTGATAAGTTAGAATTCAGAGAATTATCCTAAAGTTTACAGATCGGCATGGAAACAAAAATGAACCATGCTCCAGTTTAGTTTTTCCCTTATAGTGGAACTTGACTCAGTCAGTCCTAAACTATAATTGTTCAAGAGTTCATTCCTATTCCTTCTTTGGTCGTTGGGCGTTCTGCAAAATACCGTTTTTATTCGCAAGCGCCCATCTCGAATAAGCGCCCAGCCTCGAATAAGCGCCCACCCACTTGGCTGACAATGAGATTTGAAATTGAATAAGCTTAAGTACTAATATAAAGACACTCAGTCCCCGAAGACGGAGTTTTCTTCAGAGTAGGGGTAGTTTACAGAAACCTTGCTTTGTTAAATCTTCGCGTTTCGTTATTACCATTTATTGTTTTGTTGAAAAATAAACATACTACACTTGCTGAAAATGGTGAAAATTTAATAAGCGCCCACTCTCAAGGTCCAAAAATTTAATAAGCGCCCAGGGCGATTAATTGAGTAAATACGGTACCCCTGCTGGGGAATTAAAGCGCGAATAAGGCGTGTCGGGTTTTTGGTCCGTTTTCCCATATTTGAATTGGGTAAAAAGTACCAGACTATTATGGACTTAGGACTAAATAGCAATAAACGTGGGGACCAAATTTTTTTTTTTAAATTTTATTTTGAACTAACTTCTCTTCAGGTCTTCGTGTTATTTGGAATCTACGTGTTCCCTTCGGGCAAATAAATTGGATGGTTTGTTTTGTTTAGTATGGGTTTGTGATGTCTTTGTTCGAAGGTGACTAGAAGGGAATAGCAGCCGTTCTTTTTTTTGTTACCTTGCACAAATGAATTTATCTTTGCAGCATTTGGCTCAGTCGTGTCAGTGTCGTGTCCCAGTGGAGGAGGAATGATGGAACAGGATCGCATTGATCAAAAAGGTTGTGGCTAGAATGGATATCCCAAAGTCAAGTTATTATCTTCACTCAAATCAAATCAAAATAAAATAAAATCCTTTATTTAGACACGTAACACCCAGGAGCACTAAAGTTCTCGTTAAAACGTGTACGTGTATACAAATTGGAAAATTAAAAATTGAAAAAAAAATGCTCGCAACCTATGCATTACTACTGTAAAAATACCAACTATAAATGGATCTA
Organism: Porites rus; assembly: GCA_964035705.1. Lineage (NCBI taxonomy): Eukaryota > Metazoa > Cnidaria > Anthozoa > Scleractinia > Poritidae > Porites > Porites rus. Next base: position 36,024,090 of record OZ037995.1, read on the forward strand.
CAAAATGGCTGAAAGCAGAATCTAAAACTAAAGCTATTTACAAAATTTACGAGCACTACACCCTAAGCCATGTGAGCTTTAAGAGATCGCTTAAATGACGCAATGTCTTGTGATTCCCTGACTTTTGGAGGTAACGCATTCCAAAGTTTGCTGGCTAAAAATGTAAAGGATCGATGCATAAACTCCAGATTAAAGGGAGGTAGATCCAGCCTTGTGCTAAGCCCACGTAAGTTGTACGGTACATCCTTAAAATTAAAAAATTCACTGATATAAGATGCCCCCTCGTCATACAAGCATCTGTATAACATAACTCATAACTCAAAATACATGATAGAAGTCTTATAACTTAAGGTGGCTCGACTGGATTTTTTTGGGGGGGTATACCTCCAAAGTTTGAGAATTAACTACGTCGGCATGAGTAAGATATGGGAAAAAGGTTACTAGAACTATACTATATAAAGATGAAAATTTCTTATGATCTGAGTTTTATTGCAATAGGAGTCGCCATGGCAACGTAATGACGCCATTACTTTTTTCATTTATCTTTGTGTTTGTCTGTACCAGGAGTTTTTTGAAGACATCGTTTAAGGGAGTATGTACCTAGCATAATTGCCTCCACTATGGCAAAGTTTGAACAAATTCTATCGGAGCGTTTTCGAAATATTTTGAAATGCAGACAACATAACAAGAAAATGATAAGCTTTTGGAACGCGGCTTCATCTCATAGTGGTTTGATTCCATTGAAAACTGTGTACAAAAAAAGAGGGGAATTGCACTGGGCGATCGCGAGTAAGAAGAATTTTATTAACTTGCATTCAGCTGGTTTTGTTACAGTTTTTGGACGTAATTTGGTCCTTGCCTACAAATTTCGCATTTTTAAAAAACCGCTCGAGCAAAATAGCCCTTGCTTCTGTCTTGAGTTCTAGTTCTTTTATTGGTTAATTACGTTTATACATCGTGGTCGTTTCCTTATAAGTACGTGAGATGAATAGTCGTCGACATTGACATCCGACGCAAATCAACAAAAATTAAGGTTAATCCCAATAATGGGGTCAATAATAGCAACCCCATTACTGCTTCTAATCGCGAAAAAAATCAAGTCAAGACAGTCGTCAAGATACTAGCTTCGACTAAATTCAAGCCATTGTCATAAAATTCGGTGCAGAGAATAGAAAGGTCACCTTCAGCCTTGTCGTTTATTTAAAGACCTGGGGCCCGTTTCTCGTGCCGGTAACTTTTCGGGCCCGAAATCAAATATTCAAATCAAAATATAAAGAAAGAGAACTCCGGTCCTGGCTAGCAAACAACTCCATTTTGTTTCATTAACTGACAGTTTTATCATGTTAGATGCAAAACTATTGAAACCTCAATCTTTAATGTAAACGGAGACAGCTTACCTGGCCCGTTAATCATCGGGACTTTCGAGAAACGGGCCCCATGGCCCTGAGTACACAACCCTTTATTAGCCTAAATTTCATCCGATTACTTCGCGTCGTTATTACTCCTACTGAGGGAGTAATATAGCGACTCGAAGTAATCGGATGAAATTCAGGCTAACCCTTCTCTTGTGTAAACAGAAGCCCTATCTGGTATGATTTTTGAAGCGGCGCAAAAGCTATACAGCTAATGTGAACATATAGCCTTAGGGTAGACAAAACCAACCTTGAAAAACATGGAAGAAATTTATGCAGTAAATACACTCTACTGGGATACTATGTTGCAACAGAGGATGGATGTTTTTTGCCTCTAAATAACGCTTTAAAACAGAGATTGTACTCGTAGTCCTATAAACAAATACCCTGCGAGCACTGCTCTTAGGGTAATAAGGCAAACAGAGTTCTCAAAACCTGAAATGAAGAATTAAAGGAGGTGGCAGAGGAGAAGATTTATTGAAACGCTAGAGCTGCCTTTTCCGTGACACAGCCGCAGGTGGACACATGTGGAGGTAGTCATGAAGGGACTTCGCCAAACCACTATCGGGATGGATCCGGCCTTGCTTTTATAATCTCAAACAATTAATAACACAAAGTTTCACTAATAGGTATTTCGTTTATTGATGCCCACTGCTAAAACAAATTACAGACTGCGAACACAAGCGGTTACTACAATTATTCACGTTTCACGATCGAACGCTTCTGTATTTCTCAAAATCCCTTACAATCCGTTCACATTAGCTAATATCTGCTACGCGGTCAGAACAAATTGAAAACCCCACAAGGTAGATAACTTGATACTGATTCAACACTCTTTTGTAAAAACTTGTCCGTCATCTTCAAGAGGAGAGTCTGGAGAGAGCGGAACTGTCTTTTCTTGACCACGTGGCCCTCTTACAATCTTAGCATTACCATCATCTCCTTGGCAATCAGGCGGCTGTGTAAAATGAAGAATATGTCATCAAAATACTGATACGAATAAAGAATGAAGTGTTAGTCGTGGGAGTTATGGCTAAATTTCCTGTGTTTTTAGCTGCATTATGATTTTTCAGGTATTCGGAAGATTTCCCGTCAAATCTCGTCTTGGTCGTTCATTCGATGAAATTAGTTTTAACTAAATGTGAATTTTAGGATCACATATTTTGATGATAAAGAAAAAAAGGAGTACAAGTGTTAAAGCTAGGGGCTATGTCAAGCTATTTGCTACCTTTTCCATAACGCTGAAACATTTTTTCGGATAATTGGGAATTCCTAACAAACTGGTCCAGCTTCTTATTTAAGACTGTACTTAGGCATTAAAACTATTTCCTGTCGTCTGTTGCTAGCGATGGCAAGGGTAGACATGGATTGGAACTCGAAAAAGTTGGGCCAACGTTTTCAAGTTTAAATGTTATGAAAAAAGTGGCCTGGGTAGCAATGGCGTAAGACGTGTCCTTGATCCGTCCGCCACATATTCTATTTTTCCCGGGTGGTAAATGGAAGAACTGTTGAAAAAGATCTTGGAAAGGAAAAGAAGCGAGCGTTCCTCTTCAGAGGAGTCGAGCACTTCACCAGAAGCAAAAAAAGCGAGGAGTGATGAAGTAAACTCTCCTGAAGAAGTCGAGGAGCACGAGGTTGAAGACGAAATCTTTACGGTTTTGAACATGGCCGAAGGTTTTCATAAAGCTTTGGAGGAGATAAATCGAAAGCTGGAAAAGCTAGACGCTATCCAAACAACAGTAAATGAAGTCCTAACGTCCCTTCAAAAATTGGAAGGAAGAATACAGAAGCTGGAATATTCGCAAACAACCGCCAGCCACGACATTGAGAACTTGAAAGAAAGCTTAAATAAAGCTGAGAAGCAACAGCAGAATTCGACAGCGAGCCTAAAATTTTACCAGGAGAAAACAGATCTCGCTTTAACCGATTTGCAGAAGAAAAATGTTGTTTTAGAAGCTAAGCTTAAAGAGGTACAAGACAAGAATCTCTATTTGGAAGCCTACTCGAGGCGGGAAAATATAATTTTTGAAAATATTGTGCAAGAAACAGACAAAGAAGACACTGAATTAGTTGTTCGCACCTTCCTCGAGACGGAATTAGGATACAAAGATGCAAGCACCGTTGAAATACAGAGGGTTCATCGCTTAGGAAAGAAGAAGGGAGAAAAGCCCAGGCAAATTATCGCAAGGTTCCTCCGCTATAAGAACTGTGAAGAAATTCTAGCTTTGGGCTCCCGTTTGCGAGGAAGCAGATTTAAAATGTATCAAGATCTACCCTACGAAATAGTAGCAAGAAGAAGAAAGCAAATGGACACTTTTAAAGAAGCTAGGAAAAATAACATCCCTGCATCTTTTAGTCGGGCACAACCGGATAAGCTCTTGATAAAATGTAAAATTTGGCCAGTTGGTAAACCTCTCGAGATACCAGGATAGGTGAGAATGCTTCTTCATCATGTCATTACTCATTAGGTAACCAAGATCACGTTAGTATCGTTTGACCACATTTGCCACCCGTTATTATCAATTGCTAGATAATTATTTAGGCGATCGGAATAGAGGTTCGTAACAGATGGCGCTTCGGTTTTTCTTATCTGTCTGTAAGATTCTAGGTAAAAGTCCTAGCTTCCCCCCCATGTCCCTTTACGAAGAGGTTTCTTATTTAGTTGTGTTTATCTGTGCACGTTCTGTTTGGTTTCTATGTTTTAATAGCTTAATCATTTGTTTTAGAAGTAAACGCCTAGTACAAATTCCTATCATACCGTGCAGTGATTGTGGAGCTTTGACACCAGGTGATGTAAGGCTTCCTCTGCAAAGCTGCCCAAGAGAATATCTATGGCTTTGACAATAGCATCACTAAACGTCAGGGGATTAAGAGACAATACAAAGCGTAGAGAGGTGTTTAATTGGCTTCGCAAAAAAAATTACTCGGCATATATGCTACAAGAAGTCCACTGCACTGAAAATACTAATCACGTATGGTCTGCTGAATGGGGCTATCAAGCTATTTTTAGTACTTATAAGAGCAATAAAGCAGGGGTATGCATCCTTTTCAACAACAACTTCGATTTTCAAATAAAAAAAAACTTACACTGACCCCCAAGGACGCTTCATTATTTGCGACATTAAAACCAATGAAAAGTGTTTTACTTTAGGGAACATATATGCTCCTAATGAAGACAACCCAACTTTCTTCCTTGACTTCTTTGATCACCTTGCAGATTTCAAATGTGATGATATTATTATAGGAGGCGACTACAACCTTGTACTGGATTTAGAGAAGGACAAGATGGGTGGTCTTACTAAAACTCACCAAAATAGTGTTAAAGTTGTTCAAGAATTCTCTGAGAAACTAGATCTGGTAGACGTCTGGAGGATTCTACACCCAGACACTAGTAGATTTACCTGGAGTGAACGTCATCCAAAAGTACACTGTAGGCTCGATTTTTTTCTAGTAAGCCAAAGCACAGTTAACATCACGACCCTCGCAGATATCGTCCCAGGTTATAAAACCGACCACTCAATGACTACGTTATGCTTATCACTACATTCAAATCTACGTGGACCAGGTTTCTGGAAACTAAACACATCTTTTTTAACTGAATTGGATTACGTAAACCAAATTAAAACAACGATTCAGGAAACACTCGATGAGTACAAAAATGACGAATCGGTAAATCCTTCACTTCTTTGGGAAATGATAAAGCTAAAAGTGCGCGAAAAATCGCTCCGCTACTCCAAGAGCAAAACAAAGCAAGCTAAACAACGCGAAACATTTCTGGAACAAACAATTGCCAGATTAGAAGCGGATCTCGATAATAAAAACTCCGATGAAATGCACTCCTTACACCTGGAGGAACAATTGAATGAAAGCAGGCTTGAGCTTGAAAAGATAATTGAAATCCGCACCAAAGGCGCAATTTTGAGATCTAAGTCTAAATGGTATAATGAAGGAGAGAAAAACACCAAGTATTTTCTTAATTTAGAAAAACGACACTACAAGCAAGGGACAATAAGTCAAATTAAAATAAACGATAGCGAATTTGTCACCTCGGATAAAAAAATATTAACTGAATGTGTGGCGTTCTATAAAAATCTCTACTCATCCAAAGGTAACACATACAACCAAGATGGTACAACTGTTTTCTTTGAGGGTGGTGATGAAAGAGCCATTGACGAACATGAATTAACTTCGTGCGAAGGAGTTTTAACTGAAAAAGAGTGCCTTGAGGCTTTAAGAGATATGGAATCAGAAAAGACCCCTGGGACCGACGGCCTACCAGCCGAATTTTACAAAGTGTTTTGGACAGATGTATCCAGCACCCTAATTAGCGCACTGAACTACGCTTATGAAACTGGAAAACTCTCAATAACCCAGAGAAGAGGAATTATCAAACTTATCCCTAAGAAAGACGCAGAACCGTTCTTTATTAAGAATTGGAGACCCCTAACCCTCCTGAACAGCGACTATAAAATAGCGGCGAAATCAATTGCTAATCGCTTGAAACCTCTCCTCCCTGATCTCATTAATTACGACCAGACTGGCTTTATAAGAGGTCGTTTTATCGGAGAAAACATCCGCCTTATCGATAGCGTTATTTGCTACGCTAAAGAAAACAATATACCAGGATTACTTTTGTTTTTAGATTTTGAAAAAGCTTTTGACACGATAGAATGGCCTTTCATTAGGAAAACCTTTCAACATTTTGGTTTTGGTAGTAGCATCTTAAAATGGCTAAACCTTTTCTATTGCTGCCCAGAAAGCTGCGTTTTGAATAATGGTTGGGCGAGTGTTTTTTTTGAAATCCAAAAAGGTGTAAGGCAAGGCTGTCCCCTCTCACCTTATCTGTTTGTTCTGGCAGTAGAAGTTTTAGCTAAGGCAATTCGTGAAAATAAAAGTATTAAAGGGATCTTTGTAAACGGTAAAGAAATAAAACTAAGTCAGTATGCAGACGATACAACTCTTATACTAGATGGAACAAAGGAATCGTTAATAGCCTCTCTCAAAACACCGGACGATTTTTATGAAGTCTCTGGCTTAAAACTTAATGACAAAAAAACAGAAGCCTTTTGGATTGGGGCAAATTGTAACAAAGATGAAATATCAATTGTCGGAAGAAACTTTAAATGGCCGAAGTGTAAAGTTAAAGCTTTAGGTGTCTGGTTTTCAAATGATCCGGAAGCAACTGCAACTTTAAATTTTAATGAAAAACTAGATAAGGTCCGGAATGTTTTGAGCTGCTGGAAATACCGTAGACTTACCCTAGTTGGAAAGATAACGGTCCTAAAAAGTCTGGTTGCCTCTCAGCTCGTTTATGTGCTCTCACCTTTACATACAAATGTGAAAATTATCAAAGAAGTAAACAAGTTTTTTTTTTCATTCCTCTGGAATGGAAAAGGAGATAAAATCAAACGAGACATTATAACAAACGATTATGCTAATGGAGGACTTAAAATGATAGACATACAGTCTTTTAACAAGTCCCTGAAAGCTACATGGATTAAAAAATATCTGGATGAAGAGAACCAGGGAAAATGGAAATATTTTTTTGATATAGAGTTAGAGCGATTTGGAGGCACAATAGTCCTCACTAGTAATTTAAACAAGAAAGATACCATTGAGAATCTCAAGATTAAGAATAACTTTATAAAAGAGATACTTTCAATCTGGGCGGAAGTCAATTTTGATGAAAACATAACGTCCGAGAAACAATTTCTTGAACAAACTTTATGGTACAACTCACTCATTAGAATCGATAACTGCCCCGTCTTCTATCGTGAATGGTTTGATCGAGGCGTTACGAAAGTGAAACATTTGAAAGATGAACATAACAAATTTTTATCACTAGCTGAGCTGCAGCAAAAATACAGCCTCAAAGTTTGTCTTTTATAGTATTTCGGACTAGTGTCTGCTCTAAAATCTCTTTGGACTACATGTAAAACAAACTGTATCAAAAACTGCAACAATTATGAAACCTTTGTAGTAAGATTAACAGAATGCCAAAGTGCGAGCAAACTTGTATACACCAAGTTGCTTTCTACAAAATGCAAGTTACCATCCCATAATCAACAGAAATGGCTAAAAGACTGCAACGAAAATGATGTGGAGGCGATTAATTGGCGGGAAGCCTACCAGTTGGCCGCTAAATATACTAAAAGTACGAGAATTATTGAATTCCAATATAAATTTTTACATAGACGAATATCAACGAACGACTTCTTAACAAAAATTGGCGTAAAAGACAACCCAAATTGTTCTTTTTGTAATAATGAACCGGAGAAACTTCTTCATCTTTTTTGGTCTTGTCCTAAAGTGGCCTTTTTCTGGCATAGTTTATCTCTTAAGCTGACTTTGCTCCACATTACACCGGAACATTACACATTAGATATATTTGTTGCACTTGGTCTAAAGCCGGATTCTTCAAAAAACTGCCAGCAAATTAATTTCCTTTTCCTTCTAGCCAGAAATTACATCTGGATTAGCAAAAGAAGGGAAACCTCGCCAAAGATAGCAGGCTTCCTGCAATACCTCAAATCATTCTACCACATAGAGACCACTGCAGGTCCCATTTTACCAAAAAAATGGGAAAATGTGAGCTCCTTATTTCAGTAAGCCTTTGATTTTGTATACATTTGTATATCTCGATCCTCTGCTCATTTTCTCCAGCATTAACCTGGTGTATCTTTTGCTTCACAATCGCTGCCTCTTTAAGACACTTAAGATATAAGTGCGTTTACCGTGAATGTTTGGTTTTGTAAATGTTGGTTTTGAAGTACAATTACTAATTAGAACTGCTTGTAAATAGTGCATTGGAGTGTGAGTAGTGAGTAGGTAGTACTGAGTATTGTAAGTCTTTACATTGTAAACAGAGTAAGTACCTTAGTCTATTGTATTCTAAATATTGTATTGTAAGTAGTGTAAGTATCGTAGTGTTTGTAAGTATTTTTGATTGTTGATTGTCGATTGAATAAATGTTATTAAAGATAAAAAAAAAAAAATAATAATAATAAAAAATAAATAAATAAATGTTATGCTTGCAAAAATCACCCACCCGCAAAAAAAAAAATTTTGTTTGACATCTGGTTCTTCATCTAAACTCTACAGGAGCATTTTGTGTATTGGTAAAGGCAATAAGAAATGACTCAGGAGCACCCAACGTCAATTTTAGGAAAATATCTGTTCGGAAGACGATTTGAGATCTAGATTTCTCGGAACATTTGTTGTAAAACTCTTGCTTGCCTGCCTCTCCTAGGATTTTCGAACATCTGAAAAATTTTATAATTACCCATTTTTAACAGATTTTTACCCTCAGCTAATAAGACTGAATTGACGTAAAACAGCAATAACCTCGTGGCATAGAGTAGCCCATTTAATGTTTGAACGAGAATGGAAATTTCACTTTGCAAATAATTTTAAAGAGATAGAGTTTTATCTATAATTAATTGCTTCGGGATAACCCATTTAGAAAGTTTTGCAACTCGCCTGCATGTAGTTGGGGCTCCGATAACATAAAATCAATCCACTGAAAATATATAGAGTGGTTTTCGTTTGAGTGTCGTAAAACCAAAACCAAAGTAATTACTCTGGCCAATCACATAGGACACAGACAATACATTGAACCAATCAAAACTCGAAGTAATTACATGTGGCTGACGCAAAGCGCGGGAAAATGCATGCGAGCGCGTCACAATTGGCTTTGGTTTTACTTCTGATTGGATGAAAAGGTGGCGCGAATCTTTTAAGCCAATCGCATCGTGTAGAAAGTGCAAAACCAATTAATTTTCGACACTCAAATGAAAACCGCTCCATCAGTACAAGAAATTGCACGTAAAAAGCGCCAAAAGGTTAACCTAAAAAATACATGTATAAACTAAATATCAGGATCAAATAGGCCGTAGGCGGATGTGACAAATGTAGGGGCTGTAAACTATAGGGACGGAAAAGTAGCAAATAGAATGCCAAATAAGCGGCTACAAATTCCAAAGTAGGCGGCGATCAATCGCCGGGTGCCGGCTTCCTTTGAGAGCCAGCTCAAAACATCCCTCTAGTCACCTTTTTTGCCCGGCGTAAATTTGTGTAACTGTGCAATTTTTCGTGCAGTGATTTTTACTCACTTTTCCAACAAAACTTCGATCATAATACCACATCAAGTCCGCGATTTACGCGCAAATTTACAAGCCTCCAAACTAGCTCCTTCGAAATTGAAGGGTTTCTGAAAGAGTATTTGCGTTTTTTCTCCATTTTATCAGCTGCAGAATAGCGCGAATCGAAAAGAACCTTATTCCCCACCCAAAGCTTAGAATAGAGGGTCCCCAATACGTCTTTCTGGATGCGGAATTTCCCTTATTTGGAAGCCGGGATTCGGGATTCTAAAGCGTAATAGGGGAGATTTGGGATTAAAATTATGCTCGGAATGCCGGCTAAAAACAAACATCCGGATGACGGGAATGCACCAAAATCAAGGTATTTGGGATCTTGAGAATAGAACACACATACGTTTGCATCTTGTTTGCCTTTAAAGGAGCTGTGTCACGAAATTCATCTAAATCTGCAGGTTATTGCAAAATGCCCATTAAATTAAAAGAAACATAAAAATAACCGCTTAAAACATTAAAGGAAGGTTAAAATAACACAACAGATACAACAGCTGCCACAGATGGGCAAAACTGAAGAAGATTGAAACGGATTGAAATTAGTGTTTTTGAAAACTGTTCAGCCTAACAGTTTTTCAAGTTTATCTCTGCTGTTTGCAGCTTCAAAAATAATGCTTACGGGACATGTTTGTTTCTCTCTGATCTCTGATTTTGTCATTCACATGTAATTTCTTCGCCATAGCGATCGAGGGCGAGTAACTGGAAAAATAAAACAAAATGAACCGGACTGCCGTGACATAGCCCCTTTAACACTAACGTTGTAATTAACTAGATATTCACCTTTTCCTGCTGCTGGCCGTTCACTCCTGAAATAAACACGAGAACCAAAAACAACGAAGACATTGTTATCAGCTTCATTTCTTTTGATGTCTATCTTGAGAAAAAGGAAATGGTAGAGTTACCTCCCTTGCATGTATTACTATCTTTTGTTACAGTTAACCGTACCTGTTATGATAGATGCACGTTCAAATCAAGACAATATCTTACAATATAAAAGTTAATACTATTACGCAAGCATAATGCCATTGAAGTACAAAAATGTTCTTATGAAGTACAAAAATGTTCTTATGAAAAGTAAGAAATTTCTTGAAAGTATTATAAAAGTTGGGGTCGACAGGCATTTACAACTAGTGGCACTGCCGGGAAGTAAATCATACAGTCCGACACGTTTGTAACCCTTCAGGAAAATATATCTCATTAATATTGTTTAATAAGTTCTCAACTTTTGTTGTCACAGCTTTCACCATTTCATTGACAAGGGTATTTAAAACCGGTTAGATTACTTCAAACATCATTGTTAAGACAAAAGGCAATCTGCAGCCCGAAGCTTTCACACCCTAGCTGTGATTGCTTTCCTGGCCTTGAATTTCACAAGATAACCGCACGCTATCCTTCAACTGCGAAAACATGTCGCTTATAAAATGTTTGAATGAAGACTAAGTGTGTTTTTTATAAAGCGCCCAATATATTGTTCCGAGAGAATTGGAGGAGGCAATTAACTGTTATAGCTTAATATATTTCATCGATATTTTAACTCAACGGGGAAAAGGGAAGCCACTGAAAAGCAAACCTATACTTAAAAATTTCCTTTGCCCGGCGAGTGAAGAATTTGAAATGCAAGGAATCAGGCGGGTTTTTCACCTTCTCAGTCTCACGTCAAAGGATGAAATGAGCTAGAACTGATTTCCCTTATTAATTTGTTTTTGTTGCGCAGTACACGTATATCGTTAATTTAAAAATCAGTATCACACGGATAAGTAAAAAATTTTTCTAGAAAGGATCTCGTTGTCATGCGACGACAGCAATTTAATTTCATGTGCTGATAAGTTAGAATTCAGAGAATTATCCTAAGGTTTACAGATCGGCATGGAAACAAAAATGAACCATGCTCCAGTTTAGTTTTTCCCTTATAGTGGAACTTGACTCAGTCAGTCCTAAACTATAATTGTTCAAGAGTTCATTCCTATTCCTTCTTTGGTCGTTGGGCGTTCTGCAAAATACCGCATTTATTCGCAAGCGCCCATCTCGAATAAGCGCCCATCGTAAAGGCTGGAAAAGTTAATAAGCGCCCCGCCTCGAATAAGCGCCCACCCACTTGGGTGACAATCAGATTGAAATTGAATAAGACAATAGTACTAATGTATAGAGACTTCCCCGAAGACAGAGTTTTCTTCAGAGTAGGGGTAGTTTACAAAAACCTTGCTTTGTTACATCTTCGCGTTTCATTTATTGTTATGTTGCAAAATAAACATACTACACTTGCTGAAAATGGTGAAAATTTAATAAGCGCCCACTCTCTAAGTCCAAAAATTTAATAAGCGCCCACTCTCTAGGTCCATAAATTTCAATAAGTGCCCAGGGGCCCGTTTCTCGAAAGGCCCGGTAACTTTTCGGGCCCGAAAACAAATATTCAAATCGAAATATAAAGAATAAGAGCGCCGGTCCTGGCTAGCAAACTACTCCATTTTGTTTCTCTAACTGATAGTTCTATCATGCTAGATGCAAAACTTTTGAAACCTCGATCTTTAATATAAACGGAGACGGCTTACCGGGCCCGTTAATTATCGGAACTTTCGAGAAACGGGCCCCAGGGCGATTAATCGAATAAACACGGTACCCCTGCTGGGGAATTAAAGCGCGAATAAGGAGTGTCGGGTTTTTGGTCCGTTTTCCCATATTTGAATTGGGTAAAAAGTAACAGACTATTATGGACGTAGGACTAAATAGCAATAAACGTGGGAACCAAATTGTTTTTTTTAAATTTCATTTTGAACTAACTTCTCTTCAAGTCTTCGTGTTACTTGGAATTTTACGTGTCCCCTTCGGGCAAAAAAATTCGATGGTTTGTTTTGTTTAGTATGGGTTTGTGATGTCTTTTTGTTCGAAGGTGACTAGAAGGGAATAGCAGCCGTTTTTTTTTTGTTACCTTGCACAAATGAATTTATCTTTGGAGCATTTGGCTCAGTCGTGTCAGTGTCGTGTCCCAGTGGCGGAAGAATGATGGAACAGGATCGCATCGATCAAAATGGTTGCGAATAGAATGGATATCCCAAAGTCAAATTGTCATCTTCACTCAAAATACATGATAGAAGTCTTATAACTTAAGGTAATTCCCTTGAAATTGTTCTACTATCAAACTTGTTTTGAAACTTGGCCTTATCAACATTCATGATATGAACATTAAAAAAATGCAATAAAAAGAGGGGGTCACCGTGCTTGTTTACGCGTCAGCAGGCTCTTAAACTGGGGTATTTTACTGGTTGCGCGTTCAAAATTCGAATCCCCTTGATACAGAATTAAGTCTTTAATAACGCTTTAAAACAGAGATTGTACCTGTAATCCTATAAACAAATACCGTCCCTGCGAGCAGTGCTGTTTCTCCAGGCCGGACGCTATTAGCGTAGCGTCCGGCCTGGAGAAACCACTGCTCTCAGGCTAATAAGGCAAACAGAGTTCTCAAAAACTGAAATGAAGAACTAGAGTAGGTGGCAGAGGAGAAGATTTATTGAAAGGCTAGAGCTGCCTTTTCCGTGACACAGCCACAGGTGGGGTAGTTATGAAAGGGGCTTCGCCGAACCACGATCCGGATGGATCACGCCTCACTTTTATAATCTCAAACAATTACCACCGTTTTCGTTGATACGCGACTTTGGAAAACAAAACACCCGCGGAAACGTTTCCAAAGTTTCCGTCAGTCTTGCGTGTCATCGACAGATCGGATCGAAATCCACCAATCACAGCCACTAGTGTGACCTTCTGGCCTTCTTTACTTCATACTAGCGGGCTGTGATTGGTGGATTTCGATCCGATCTGTCGATAACACGCAAGACTGACGGAAATTTTGGAAACGTTTCCGCGGGTGTTTTGTTTTCCAAAGTCGCGTATCAACGAAAACGGTGGTAATAACACAAAGTTTCACTACTAGTTATTTCGTTTATTGATGCCCACTGCTAAAACAAATTACAGACTGGGAGCACAAGCGGTCACTACAGTTATTCAAGTTTCACGATCAAACGCTTCTGTATTTCTCAAAATCCCTTACAATCCGTTCACATTAGATAATACCTACTACGCGATCAGAACAAATTGAAAACCTCACAAGGTACATAATTGTACATTCAACACTCTTTTGCAAAAACTTGTCCGTCATCTGCAAGAGGAGAGTGTGGAGAGAGCGGAACTGTTTTTTCTTGATCTCTTTCCCCTGTTCCAATCTTAGCATTACGATCATCTCCTGCGCAATCAGGCTGTGTAAAATGAAGAATATGTCATCAAAATACTGATACGAATAAAGAATGAAGTGTTAGTCGTGGAAGTTATGGCCAAACTTTCCTGTTTTTTTTTTTTTTAGCTGTATAATGATTTTTCAGGTATTCGGCAGATTTCCCGTCAAATCTCGCCTTGGTCGTTTGTTTTTGTTCCGCAGTACACGTATATCGTTAATCTGAATATCAGTATCACACGGATAAGTAAAAAATTTTTCTAGAAAGGATCTCGTTGTCATGCGACGACAGCAATTTAATTTCATGTGCTGATAAGTTAGAATTCAGAGAATTATCCTAAAGTTTACAGATCGGCATGGAAACAAAAATGAACCATGCTCCAGTTTAGTTTTTCCCTTATAGTGGAACTTGACTCAGTCAGTCCTAAACTATAATTGTTCAAGAGTTCATTCCTATTCCTTCTTTGGTCGTTGGGCGTTCTGCAAAATACCGTTTTTATTCGCAAGCGCCCATCTCGAATAAGCGCCCAGCCTCGAATAAGCGCCCACCCACTTGGCTGACAATGAGATTTGAAATTGAATAAGCTTAAGTACTAATATAAAGACACTCAGTCCCCGAAGACGGAGTTTTCTTCAGAGTAGGGGTAGTTTACAGAAACCTTGCTTTGTTAAATCTTCGCGTTTCGTTATTACCATTTATTGTTTTGTTGAAAAATAAACATACTACACTTGCTGAAAATGGTGAAAATTTAATAAGCGCCCACTCTCAAGGTCCAAAAATTTAATAAGCGCCCAGGGCGATTAATTGAGTAAATACGGTACCCCTGCTGGGGAATTAAAGCGCGAATAAGGCGTGTCGGGTTTTTGGTCCGTTTTCCCATATTTGAATTGGGTAAAAAGTAACAGACTATTATGGACTTAGGACTAAATAGCAATAAACGTGGGGACCAAATTTTTTTTTTTAAATTTTATTTTGAACTAACTTCTCTTCAGGTCTTCGTGTTATTTGGAATCTACGTGTTCCCTTCGGGCAAATAAATTGGATGGTTTGTTTTGTTTAGTATGGGTTTGTGATGTCTTTGTTCGAAGGTGACTAGAAGGGAATAGCAGCCGTTCTTTTTTTTGTTACCTTGCACAAATGAATTTATCTTTGGAGCATTTGGCTCAGTCGTGTCAGTGTCGTGTCCCAGTGGAGGAGGAATGATGGAACAGGATCGCATTGATCAAAAAGGTTGTGGCTAGAATGGATATCCCAAAGTCAAGTTATTATCTTCACTCAAATCAAATCAAAATAAAATAAAATCCTTTATTTAGACACGTAACACCCAGGAGCACTAAAGTTCTCGTTAAAACGTGTACGTGTATACAAATTGGAAAATTAAAAATTGAAAAAAAAATGCTCGCAACCTATGCATTACTACTGTAAAAATACCAACTATAAATGGATCTACAAAATGGCTAAAAGCAGAATCTAAAACTAAAGCTATTTACAAAATTTACGAGCACTACACCCTAAGCCATGTGAGCTTTGAGAGATCGCTTAAATGACGCAATGTCTTGTGATTCCCTGACTTTTGGAGGTAACGCATTCCAAAGTTTGCTGGCTAAAAATGTAAAGGATCGATGCATAAACTCCAGATTAAAGGGAGGTAGATCCAGCCTTGTGCTAAGCCCACGTAAGTTGTACGGTACATCCTTAAAATTAAAAAATTCACTGATATAAGATGCCCCCTCGTCATACAAGCATCTGTATAACATAACTCATAACTCAAAATACATGATAGAAGTCTTATAACTTAAGGTGGCTCGACTGGATTTTTTTGGGGGGGTATACCTCCAAAGTTTGAGAATTAACTACGTCGGCATGAGTAAGATATGGGAAAAAGGTTACTAGAACTATACTATATAAAGATGAAAATTTCTTATGATCTGAGTTTTATTGCAATAGGAGTCGCCATGGCAACGTAATGACGCCATTACTTTTTTCATTTATCTTTGTGTTTGTCTGTACCAGGAGTTTTTTGAAGACATCGTTTAAGGGAGTATGTACCTAGCATAATTGCCTCCACTATGGCAAAGTTTGAACAAATTCTATCGGAGCGTTTTCGAAATATTTTGAAATGCAGACAACATAACAAGAAAATGATAAGCTTTTGGAACGCGGCTTCATCTCATAGTGGTTTGATTCCATTGAAAACTGTGTACAAAAAAAGAGGGGAATTGCACTGGGCGATCGCGAGTAAGAAGAATTTTATTAACTTGCATTCAGCTGGTTTTGTTACAGTTTTTGGACGTAATTTGGTCCTTGCCTACAAATTTCGCATTTTTAAAAAACCGCTCGAGCAAAATAGCCCTTGCTTCTGTCTTGAGTTCTAGTTCTTTTATTGGTTAATTACGTTTATACATCGTGGTCGTTTCCTTATAAGTACGTGAGATGAATAGTCGTCGACATTGACATCCGACGCAAATCAACAAAAATTAAGGTTAATCCCAATAATGGGGTCAATAATAGCAACCCCATTACTGCTTCTAATCGCGAAAAAAATCAAGTCAAGACAGTCGTCAAGATACTAGCTTCGACTAAATTCAAGCCATTGTCATAAAATTCGGTGCAGAGAATAGAAAGGTCACCTTCAGCCTTGTCGTTTATTTAAAGACCTGGGGCCCGTTTCTCGTGCCGGTAACTTTTCGGGCCCGAAATCAAATATTCAAATCAAAATATAAAGAAAGAGAACTCCGGTCCTGGCTAGCAAACAACTCCATTTTGTTTCATTAACTGACAGTTTTATCATGTTAGATGCAAAACTATTGAAACCTCAATCTTTAATGTAAACGGAGACAGCTTACCTGGCCCGTTAATCATCGGGACTTTCGAGAAACGGGCCCCATGGCCCTGAGTACACAACCCTTTATTAGCCTAAATTTCATCCGATTACTTCGCGTCGTTATTACTCCTACTGAGGGAGTAATATAGCGACTCGAAGTAATCGGATGAAATTCAGGCTAACCCTTCTCTTGTGTAAACAGAAGCCCTATCTGGTATGATTTTTGAAGCGGCGCAAAAGCTATACAGCTAATGTGAACATATAGCCTTAGGGTAGACAAAACCAACCTTGAAAAACATGGAAGAAATTTATGCAGTAAATACACTCTACTGGGATACTATGTTGCAACAGAGGATGGATGTTTTTTGCCTCTAAATAACGCTTTAAAACAGAGATTGTACTCGTAGTCTTATAAACAAATACCCTGCGAGCACTGCTCTTAGGGTAATAAGGCAAACAGAGTTCTCAAAACCTGAAATGAAGAATTAAAGGAGGTGGCAGAGGAGAAGATTTATTGAAACGCTAGAGCTGCCTTTTCCGTGACACAGCCGCAGGTGGACACATGTGGAGGTAGTCATGAAGGGACTTCGCCAAACCACTATCGGGATGGATCCGGCCTTGCTTTTATAATCTCAAACAATTAATAACACAAAGTTTCACTAATAGGTATTTCGTTTATTGATGCCCACTGCTAAAACAAATTACAGACTGCGAACACAAGCGGTTACTACAATTATTCACGTTTCACGATCGAACGCTTCTGTATTTCTCAAAATCCCTTACAATCCGTTCACATTAGCTAATATCTGCTACGCGGTCAGAACAAATTGAAAACCCCACAAGGTAGATAACTTGATACTGATTCAACACTCTTTTGTAAAAACTTGTCCGTCATCTTCAAGAGGAGAGTCTGGAGAGAGCGGAACTTTCTTTTCTTGACCACGTGGCCCTCTTACAATCTTAGCATTACCATCATCTCCTTGGCATTCACCAGGCTGTGTAAAATGAAGAATATGTCATCAAAATACTGATACGAATAAAGAATGAAGTGTTAGTCGTGGAAGTTATGGCCAAATTTCCTGTTTTTAGCTGCATTATGATTTTTCAGGTATTCGGAAGATTTCCCGTCAAATCTTGTCTTGGTCGTTCATTCGATGAAATTAGTTTTAACTAAATGTGAATTTTAGGATCACATATTTTGATGATAAAGAAAAAAAGGAGTACAAGTGTTAAAGCTAGGGGCTATGTCAAGCTATTTGCTACCTTTTCCATAACGCTGAAACATTTTTTCGGATAATTGGGAATTCCTAACAAACTGGTCCAGCTTCTTATTTAAGACTGTACTTAGACATTGAAACTGTTTCCTGTCGTCTGTTGCTAGCGATCGCAAGGGTAGACATGGATTGGAAACGCGACAAAAGTTGGGCCAACGTTTTCAAGTTTAAATGTTATGCTTGCAAAAAACACCCCCCCAAAAAATTTTGTTTGACATCCGGTTCTTCATCTAAACTCTACAGGAGCATTTTGTGTATTGGTAAAGGCAATACGAAATGACTCAGGAGCACCCAACGTCAATCTTAGGAAGATATCTGTTCGGAAGACGATTTGAAACCTAGAATTTTCGGAACAGTCGTTGTAAAATTTCTTGCTTGCCTGCGAGTCTCCTAGGATTTTCGAACATCTGAAAAATGGTATAATTACCCATTTTTAATAGATTTTTACCCTCAGCTAATAAGACTGAATTGACCTAAAACAGCAATAACCTCGTGGCGTAGAGTAGCCCCTTTAATGTTTGAACGAGAATGGAAATTTCACTTTCCAACTAATTTTAAAGAGATTAATTGCTTCGGGATAACCCATTCAGAAAGTTTTGCAACTTGTTTACATGTAATTGGGGCTCCGATAACATAAAATCAGTACACTGAAAATACATAATATCAGTACAAACATTTGCACGTAAAAAGCGCCAAAAGGAAGTGCATGGCAGGAATGGGATATGAGCTTCTTAATCTAAAAAATACATGTATAAACTAAATATTAGGATCAAATACGCCCCGGCAGGGCTCTCAATACGACCTGAAGTAGGCGTCTGCCTAACCTTAAGTAGGCGGCTGTGACAAATGTAGGGGCTGTAATTAAACTAGGGAGGGAAAAGTAGCAAATAGAATGCCAAGTAAGCGGCTACAAATTCCAAAGTAGGTGGCGATCAATCGCCGGGTGCCGGCTTCCATTGAGAGCCAGCTCAAAACACTCCCCTAGTTTTCACTTGTTGCACCATATCTCCCCAGAGTAAATTTGTGTAACTGTGCTATTTTCCGTGCAGTGATTTTCACTCACTTTTCCAACAAAACTTCGATCATAATACCACATCAAGTCTGCGATTAACGCGCAAATTTTCAAGCCTTCCAAACTAGCTCCTTCGAAATTGAAGGGTATCTGAAAGAGTATTTGCGTTTTTTCTCCATTTTATCAGCTGCAGAATGGCGCGAATCAAAAAAGAACTTTATTCCCCACCCAAAGCTTAGAATAGAGGGTCCCTAATAGGTTTTTCGGGATGCAGAATTTCGCTTATTTGAACGCCGTGATTCGGGATTGTAAAGCGTAATGGGGGCGAGATTTGCGATTAAAAGAATGCTCGGGATGCGGGCCAAAAACAAACATCGGGATGACGGGATTGCACTAAAGTTAAGGGCGACGAGATCAGCACGAAAATTAAGGTCGGAGTAACGGGATTTTGTAATCGTATTTGGGATCTTCAGAATAGAACACACATACGTTTGCATTTTGTTTATACTATTACGCAAGCATAATGCCATTGAAGTACAAAAATGTTCTTATGAAAAGTAAGAAATTTCTTGAAAGTATTATAAAAGTTGGGGTCGACAGGCATTTACAACTAGTGGCACTGCCGGGAAGTAAATCATACAGTCCGACACGTTTGTAACCCTTCAGGAAAATATATCTCATTAATATTGTTTAATAGGTTCTCAACTTTTGTTGTCACACCTTTCACTATTTCATTGACCAGGGTATTTAGAACCGGTTAGATTACTTCAAACATCATTGTTAAGACAAAAGGCAACATGCAGCCCGAAGGTTTCACACCCTAGCTGTGATTGCTTTCCTGGCCTTGAATTTCACAAGATAAACGCACGCTATCCTTCAACTGCGAAAACATGTCGCTTATAAAATGTTTGAATGAAGACTAAGTGTGTTTTTTTATAAAGTGCCCAATCTGTCGTTCCGTGATAAAGAGAGAATTGGAGGAGGCAACTAACTGTTATAGCTTAATATATTTCATCGATATTTTAACTCAACGGGGAAAAGGGAAGCCACTGAAAAGCAAAACTATACTTACAAATTTCCTTTGCCCCGCGAGTGAAGAATTTGAAATGCAAGGAATCAGGCGGGTTTTTCACCTTTTCAGTCTCACGTCAAAGGATGAAATGAGCTAGAATTGATTTCCCTTATTAATTTGTTTCTAAATATCAGTATCACACGGATAAGTAAAAAATTTTTCTAGAAAGGATCTCGTTGTCATGCGACGACAGCAATTTAATTTCATGTGCTGATAAGTTAGAATTCAGAGAATTATCCTAAAGTTTACAGATCGGCATGGAAACAAAAATGAACCATAATAATAAATAATAATAATATTCAATACTTATATTGCGCTTGCTCCATGCTCCAGTTTAGTTTTTCCCTTATAGTGGAACTTGACTCAGTCAGTCCTAAACTATAATTGTTCAAGAGTTCATTCCTATTCCTTCTTTGGTCGTTGGGCGTTCTGCAAAATACCGTATTTATTCGCAAGCGCCCATCTCGAATAAGCGCCCATCGTAAAGGCTGGAAAAGTTAATAAGCGCCCCGCCTCGAATAAGCGCCCACCCACTTGGGTGACAATCAGATTGAAATTGAATAAGACAATAGTACTAATGTATAGAGACTTCCCCGAAGACAGAGTTTTCTTCAGAGTAGGAGTAGTTTACAGAAACCTTGCTTTGTTACATCTTCGCGTTTCATTTATTGTTATGTTGCAAAATAAACATACTACACTTGCTGAAAATGGTGAAAATTTAATAAGCGCCCACTCTCTAAGTCCAAAAATTTAATAAGCGCCCACTCTCTAGGTCCATAAATTTCAATAAGTGCCCAGGGCGATCAATCGAATAAACACGGTACCCCGCCTGCTGGGGAATTAAAGCGCGAATAAGGAGTGTCGGGTTTTTGGTCGGTTTTCCCATATTTGAATTGGGTAAAAAGTACCAGACTATTATGGACGTAGGACTAAATAGCAATAAACGTGGGGACCAAATTGTTTTTTTAAAATTTTATTTTGAACTAACTTCTCTTCAAGTCTTCGCGTTACTTGGAATTTTACGTGTCCCCTTCGGGCAAAAAAATTCGATGGTTTGTTTTGTTTAGTATATATGGGTTTGTGATGTCTTTTTGTTCGAAGGTGACTAGAAGGGAATAGCAGCCGTTCTTTTTTTTGTTACCTTGCACAAATGAATTTATCTTTGGAGCATTTGGCTCAGTCGTGTCAGTGTCGTGTCCCAGTGGCGGAAGAATGATGGAACAGGATCGCATCGATCAAAATGGTTGCGACTAGAATGGATATCCCAAAGTCAAATTGTCATCTTCACTCAAAATACATGATAGAAGTCTTATAACTTAAGGTAATTCCCTTGCAATTGTTCTACTATCAAACTTGTCTTGAAACTTGGCCTTATCAACATTCATCATATGAACATTAAAAAAATGCAATAAAAAGAGGGGGTCACCGTGCTTGTTTATGCATCAGCAGGCTCTTAAACTGGGGTATTTTACTGGTTGCGCGTTAAAAATTCGAATCCCCTTGATACAGATTTAAGTCTTTAATAACGCTTTAAAACAGAGATTGTACATGTAATCCTATAAACAAATACCGTCCCTGCGAGCAGTGCTGTTTCTCCAGGCCGGACGCTATTAGCGTAGCGTCCGGCCTGGAGAAACCACTGCTCTCAGGCTAATAAGGCAAACAGAGTGCTCAAAAACTGAAATGAAGAACTAGAGTAGGTGGCAGAGGAGAAGATTTATTGAAAGGCTAGAGCTGCCTTTTCCGTGACACAGCCACAGGTGGGGTAGTTATGAAAGGGGCTTCGCCGAACCACGATCCGGATGGATCACGCCTTACTTTTATAATCTCAAACAATTACCACCGTTTTCGTTGATACGCGACTTTGGAAAACAAAACACCCGCGGAAACGTTTCCAAAGTTTCCGTCAGTCTTGCGTGTCATCGACAGATCGGATCGAAATCCACCAATCACAACCACTAGTGTGACCTTCTGACCTTCTTTACTTCATGCTAGCGGGCTGTGATTGGTGGATTTCGATCCGATCTGTCGATAACACGCAAGACTGACGGAAATTTTGGAAACGTTTCCGCGGGTGTTTTGTTTTCCAAAGTCGCGTATCAACGAAAACGGTGGTAATAACACAAAGTTTCACTACTAGTTATTTCGTTTATTGATGCCCACTGCTAAAACAAATTACAGACTGGGAGCACAAGCGGTCACTACAGTTATTCAAGTTTCACGATCAAACGCTTCTGTATTTCTCAAAATCCCTTACAATCCGTTCACATTAGATAATACCTACTACGCGATCAGAACAAATTGAAAACCTCACAAGGTACATAATTGTACATTCAACACTCTTTTGCAAAAACTTGTCCGTCATCTGCAAGAGGAGAGTGTGGAGAGAGCGGAACTGTTTTTTCTTGATCTCTTTCTCCTGTTCCAATCTTAGCATTACGATCATCTCCTGCGCAATCAGGCTGTGTAAAATGAAGAATATGTCATCAAAATACTGATACGAATAAAGAATGAAGTGTTAGTCGTGGAAGTTATGGCCAAACTTTCCTGTTTTTTTTTTTAGCTGTATAATGATTTTTCAGGTATTCGGCAGATTTCCCGTCAAATCTCGCCTTGGTCGTTTGTTTTTGTTCCGCAGTACACGTATATCGTTAATCTGAATATCAGTATCACACGGATAAGTAAAAAATTTTTCTAGACAGGATCTCGTTGTCATGCGACGACAGCAATTTAATTTCATGTGCTGAAAGTTAGAATTCAGAGAATTATCTTAAAGTTTACAGATCGGCATGGAAACAAAAATGAACCATGCTCCAGTTTAGTTTTTCCCTTATAGTGGAACTTGACTCAGTCAGTTCTAAACTATAATTGTTCAAGAGTTCATTCCTATTCCTTCTTTGGTCGTCGGGCGTTCTGCAAAATACCGCATTTATTCGCAAGCGCCCATCTCGAATAAGCGCCCATCCTAAAGGCAGAAAAAGTTAATAAGCGCCCAGCCTCGAATAAGCGCCCACCCACTTGGCTGACAATGAGATTTGAAATTGAATAAGCTTATTAAAGTACTAATATAAAGACACTCAGTCCCCGGAGACGGAGTTTTCTTCAGAGTAGGGGTAGTTTACAGAAACCTTGCTTTGTTAAATCTTCGCGTTTCGTTATTACCATTTATTGTTTTGTTGAAAAATAAACATACTACACTTGCTGAAAATGGTGAAAATTTAATAAGCGCCCACTCTCAAGGTCCAAAAATTTAATAAGCGCCCAGGGCGATTAATCGAGTAAATACGGTACCCCTGCTGGGGAATTAAAGCGCGAATAAGGCGTGTCGGGTTTTTGGTCCGTTTTCCCATATTTGAATTGGGCAAAAAGTACCAGACTATTATGGAGGTAGGGCTAAATAGCAATAAACTTGAGGACCAAATTGTTTTTTTTTTTTAAATTTTATTTTGAACTAACTTCTCTTCAGGTCTTCGTGTTATTTGGAATCTACGTGTCCCCTTCGGGCAAATAAATTTGATGGTTTGTTTTGTTTAGTATGGGTTTGTGATGTCTTTGTTCGAAGGTGACTAGAAGGGAATAGCAGCCGTTCTTTTTTTCGTTACCTTGCACAAATGAATTTATCTTTGGAGCATTTGGCTCAGTCGTGTCAGTGTCGTGTCCCAGTGGAGGAAGAATGATGGAACAGGATCGCATTGATCAAAAAGGTTGTGGCTAGAATGGATATCCCAAAGTCAAGTTATTATCTTCACTCAAATCAAATCAAAATAAAATAAAATCCTTTATTTAGACACGTAACACCCAGGAGCACTAAAGTTCTCGTTAAAACGTGTACGTGTATACAAATTGGAAAATTAAAAATTGAAAAAAAAATGCTCGCAACCTATGCATTACTACTGTAAAAATACCAACTATAAATGGATCTACAAAATGGCTAAAAGCAGAATCTAAAACTAAAGCTATTTACAAAATTTACGAGCACTACACCCTAAGCCATGTGAGCTTTGAGAGATCGCTTAAATGACGCAATGTCTTGTGATTCCCTGACTTTTGGAGGTAACGCATTCCAAAGTTTGCTGGCTAAAAATGTAAAGGATCGATGCATAAACTCCAGATTAAAGGGAGGTAGATCCAGCCTTGTGCTAAGCCCACGTAAGTTGTACGGTACATCCTTAAAATTAAAAAATTCACTGATATAAGATGCCCCCTCGTCATACAAGCATCTGTATAACATAACTCATAACTCAAAATACATGATAGAAGTCTTATAACTTAAGGTGGCTCGACTGGATTTTTTGGGGGGTATACCTCCTAAGTTTGAGAATTAACTACGTCGGCATGAGTAAGATATGGGAAAAAGGTTACCAGAACTATACTATATAAAGATGAAAATTTCTTATGATCTGGGTTTTATTGCAATAGGAGTCGCCATGGCAACGTAATGACGCCATTAAGTTTTTCATTTATCTTTGTGTTTGTTTGTACCAGGAGTTTTTTGAAGACATCGTTTAAGGGAGTATGTACCTAGCATAATTGCCTCCACTATGGCAAAGTTTGAACAAATTCTATCGGAGCGTTTTCGAAATATTTTGAAATGCAGACAACATAACAAGAAAATGATAAGCTTTTGGAACGCGGCTTCATCTTATAGTGGTTTGATTCCATTGAAAACTGTGTACAAAAAAGGAGGGGAATTGCACTGTGCGATCGCGAGTAAGAAGAATTTTATTAACTTGCATTCAGCAGCTTTTGTTACAGTTTTTGGACGTAATTTGGTCCTTGCCTACAAATTTCGCATTTTTAAAAAACCGCTCGAGCAAAATAGCCCTTGCTTCTGTCTTGAGTTCTAGTACTTTTATTGGTTAATTACGTTTATACATCGTGGTCGTTTCCTTATAAGTACGTGAGATGAATAGTCGTCGACATTGACATCCGACGCAAATCAACAAAAATTAAGGTTAATCCCAATAATGGGGTCAATAATAGCAACCCCATTACTGCCTCTAACCGCGAAAAAAATCAAGTCAAGACAGTCGTCAAGATACTAGCTTCGACTAAATTCAAGCCATTGTCATAAAATTCGGTGCAGAGAATAGAAAGGTCACCTTCAGCCTTGTCGTTTATTTAAAGGCCAGGGGCCCGTTTCTCGTGCCGGTAACTTCTCGGGCCCGAAATCAAATAGTCAAATCAAAATATAAAGAAAGAGAACTCCGGTCCTGGCTAGCAAACAACTCCATTTTGTTTTATTAACTGACAGTTTTATCATGTTAGATGCAAAACTATTGAAACCTCAATCTTTAATGTAAACGGAGACAGCTTACCTGGCCCGTTAATCATCGGGACTTTCGAGAAACGGGCCCCATGGCCCTGAGTACACTGCTGTTAAATGATCTAAAACAGGGCAGGGCCTAATAAAGGACCAAAAACGAGAAGTCCAAAGACTACTGGAAAGCTGATTCATAACAACGTGTATTGTTTTTTTACAACAAAATTTCGGCCGGCCATACCAGCCTTCTTCAGGTTTACAGATGTTACTGAACTTATGTAGCAATCACAATATTATATAGATGGAGAATGTCGCAATAAAAATTGTTTAAAAAGGAGAGGCGGAAATGATGAACAACACAAAAACTGGAAAGGAAAAATAATAAAGAGATGGATTACAATAATTCTTCACGGCGGTTTAGGCCATGAGGTTCAAGAGTCATGGCCTTATGTATCAAATGCGACTCCTTTGCCTTACGAACTGAGTCAACCCCTTTCTTATAGCTTATCACATTAGTCGCTGACAAGTGACCAATTTAGGCTATATTCACCATATACCGGATAATACTTTTCGTGGCGACACCAGTCGTTCACACACTTGTAATATCGTGCCGGTGTCCGGTGATATGGGCATCCCCGCGTTTTGGGCATCCCTATTCTCAAACCTCTAGTGACATGGGCATTCCCAGTGACCCTAGCCCTAACCTTAACCCAAATAGCTAAGGTGATATGAGAGGCGAGGTGCCCATATCACTAGGGTTTTGGGAATGCGGATGCCCATATCACTGTAACACCGGCGCTGTTGGCCCAGAGGGTTTGGTTCACTAAATTCCAGCCCTCAGTGGGTTCCGGCCAGGCCTCACTCCTAATTATTTACTTTCGCTATGGGCCGAATAGACTGCCCCAAAGTATGGCACAAAACCTATCCGATATGTGACGCTCCATGTTCGAGATCGGCGCAGTGCAGCTTCGCTCCGTCACGAAATCGCGCCGCCACAACCCTTCTTGTGAGTGAACAGACACCCTATCCAGTATGATTTTCGTGGCGACGCAAATGCTGCTCCGTAAACGGTAACGCGACCTATGGGGACGAGATTGCTACTACATGGTAAGAGAACTAGTCAAAAACTTCACAAGGCACATTTTATTCAACTCTCTTTTGCAAAAACTTCTCCGTCATCTCCAAGTGACGAGAGTGGAACTGTTCTTTCTTGATCTCTTTCCTCTGTTCCAAACCCAGCATTACCATCATCGCCATATGGGCATCCCGGCTGTGTAAAATAAATCACATTTCATAGTAAAAATACTGATCAGTAAGAATAAAGAGTGAAAGTTAATCAGAGAGTCATATCCAAATTTCTTGTTTTCGAGTGGTTGGCAAATCTCGTCTTGGTCGTTCATTCGATCAAATTTTATAAAATAACTAAGATAGTGCGCGCGCTCTAATTGACCGAGAGGAGTGTTTGCATGAGAGTATGTAAACATGGTTGTGGCGTCACTCGTTGTTTGGCTTTTCGCGCGCTAATCACGCAAGCATGAATTTGAAAAGTTTCCGAGTTTAAAACTCGACAAGTTTACTTTACTTACCCATTCCTTCGTCGGCTGAAACATGGAAAATCGTTACAAAGAAGGTGAATCAATTTTTCTTCGCTTAAGCTGACATTTTAAGCGAGAAAAATCCGTATTTTGCAAAGCATCTTTTTGCAAAACAAGAACTGATTACGCGTGCAAGACTTCGTGGACAAGATTTTGCGACTGGTAAGACTTTCTCTTTTAATCAGTACCATACAAAGAGTTTTGCGTTTTTTTCTCGGGAAAGTTATTTTATAAAAGCAATAGAAAACTTTTTTCCTGTGTTTGCATAGCCTGATATAAACACTCGAGGCGTTGGGAGAATTCTCGACAGTTATGCAAACCCTCGACTTCGTCTCGGGTTTGCATGCATAACTGTCTCGAATTCTCCAAACCCCTCTCGTGTTTATATCAGGCTATGCAAACACGGAAAACGTTTTCTATTGCTCAAACAGTTGAGTCAGGCACAATAAATGTTTGAGAATTTTTGGATGATATCAACATATTTTGATGATGATAAAGAGAATAGGAGTATATTAAAGCTTGAGTCTATGCCATGCTATTTGCTATCTATTCATAACGCTAAAACATTTTTTCGTATAATTGGGAATTCCGAACAAAATCAAGGTCCAGTTTTGTCATTTAAGACTATAATTATTAAGGGCACTGAAACTGTTTCTTGTCATCTGTTGCTACAACCAGTTGTAAAAATGTTGAGACACTCCCACGAAAAAACAGCCTTTCTTGATTCAAACTGCTGCTGGTCGCAGGTCTGTGAGATTTAATACTGACCTCCCTCCTCCCTGCCATTCAAAGTTGTTCCTCCAAATTTTGAGCATGGTCTTGTATTGCTAGAACCTTTGATTGGGAGTGGAGGGGGGATCACAAGAACAAGATCATGGACAGGTCATTTATGCCAAAATACGGTTCAGTGTCTCAAGTACTTTTGCAGCTGGTTGCATAGCGATGGCAAGGATGGACCAAGAGAGAATGAGATCATTCTCTCTTAAATGGACATGGATTGGATCTTGAAAAAGCTGGGCCAATTTTTTCCAGTTTAAATGCTATGCTTGCAAAAATATTATGGTATTGCTCCCTGATGAAATTTGTTTGACATCTTCGTCATAACTCTACAGAAGTATTTTTATATTTGTAAGGGCACTAAATGAGCTTAAGCAAAGGCGTTTTTGAGCCACGGACGTCAACCGGAAGTGAGGACTTTTCCCTCTTAATATGCCTTGATGATATAAAATTTGTATTGCTCAGCTTCTTTACTATTATAGTGACGATTTGACTGAAAATTTGGGCAAAACAATCGTCCAAAAATAAAAAAGGGCCACTTCCGGTTGACGTGCGTCGCTCAAAAACGTCGTTGCTTAAGTTCCCTAATGACTTCTGCAGAGCATTGACCTTAAAAAAGCAATACTACCCTCGTGACAAAGCTCCTTTAATGTCTGAACGAGAATGGAAATTTCACTCTCCAACTAATTCATATAGAGAGAGAGCTCTACTTAAAGTTAATTGCTTCGGGATAACCCATCCAGAAAGTTTGGCAACTTGTATTTTACATGTAATTGGGGCCCCGATAACATAAAATCAACAAACTAAAAATATACAATATCAGTACAAACATTTGCATGTAAAAAGCGCCAAAAAGTTAATCTAAAAAAGTACATGCATAAAACTAAATATCAGGATCAAATACAAAGGCGACCACCGCCCCGGCGCCCGCCGGCAGGGTTCTCAATAGGATTTGAAGTAGGCATCTGCCTAACCTTAAGTAGGCGGCTGCGACAAATGTAGGGGCTGTAATTAAACTAGGGAGGGAAAAGTGGCAATTAGAATGCCAAGTAAGCGGCTACAAATTCCAAAGTAGGCGGCGATCAATCGCCGGGTGCTGGCTTCCATTGAGAGTCAGCTCAAAACAAGCGTGACATAAAAAAAATTATAGCAAATATATACGTGAATATCATCATGAGCTTAGCCTTTTAAAAGTTGTTCAGCTATTGTAAAACTAGTTTAGCAAAACCAGGCAAAGACTAGACACTGTGGTCTGCTATTTCTGAGCTATTTCTGCTTATTTCTTTTCCAACAAAACCTTGATCATAATGCCACATCAAGTCTGTGATTTACGCGCAAATTTTCAAGCCTTCCAAACTAGCTCCTTCGAAATTGAAGTGTATATCTGAAAGAGTATTTGCGTGTTTTTTTCCATTTTATCAGCTGCAGAATGGCGCGAATCGAAACTACGTTATTCCCCACCCAAAGCTCAGAATGGAGGGTCCCTAATAGGTTTTTCGGGATGCGGATTTTCCCTTTTTTTGAAAGCCGGGATACAGGATTGTAAAGCGTAATGGGGCCGAGATTTGGGATTGAAAGAATGCTCGGGATGTGGACCAAAAACGAACATCGAGATGACGGGATTGCGCGAAAATTAAGGTTGGGGTGACGGGATTTGTAATTGTATTTGGGATCTTTAAAAATAGAACACACATACGATTGCATTTTGTTAAGAACAAATCCTTTGAATTTCAAGTTTGTAATTAATATTCACCTTTTCCTGGCCGTTCACTCCTGAGATAAAAATGAGAATCAAAAACATCGAAGACAAAGTCACCAGCTTCATTTCTTTTGATGTGTATCTTGAGAAAAAAAGAAATAATAGAGTTACCTCCCTTGCATGCATCACTATCTTTTGTTACAGTTAACCTTACCTGTTATGATAAATGCATATACAAATCAAGGCAATATCTTACATTATTATTCATTCAAAATATTTCTCCATTTCTGATTGGCTAAAATCACATGCATAATTCATCATAACAAGCTATCGTCGGCTAAATTCGGAAGAATTTTGCCTTATTAAACTGATGACGTCAAAAGTGCAGCAAAGTTGTAGATTATTGAACCATTAAGAGAGAACACTTGGGGAGGAAGTTGAGTTGTTTTGGTTTTAAGAACAAAAATGGCGGAACATTTCACTCGTCTCACTAGGAAGAAGTAGGCGTGCAGTTCTTGCTATGTTTTTAGCCAACAGTAAGAAGACAACTCGAAGGGCGACATCTTCTATTTGGAGAATATTTCAGTTGCTGAGCTGAACAATCCTTTAGCTCCTACCGCGGAGTTGGTATGTGTGCTTCAGTACATAATTTGGTTGCTTTTAGCTTCTAAACTTGCCGATTAACGTGTACTATCGAATTTGAACTTAACATCGGTGGAGGTAAGCATGTTCTAGCTTGTTTTTAAACTAGGAATTATTTTGAATGAATAATAAAACAATCATTGAATTCGGCTTTCGTATCATCCGGAGAATTATGGAGATCTCGGAGGGCGTTTTCCGCCGAGGTAATAGAATAATGTCATTGAAGTACAAAAATGTTCTTAATGAAAAGTAAGAAATTTTATGAATTCAAAGCAGTATAAAAGTTGGAGTCGACAGGCGTTTATAACTAGTGGCACTACCGGAACGTAAATCATACAGACTGACGTTTGTGACCCTCAGATATAAACTATATTTTATTAATATTGTTAGGTTCTCAAGATTTATTTGTTGTGGCACCTTTCACCAATTCATTGACGAGGGTATTTTAGAACCGGTTTTATTGTTTCAAACACCATTTTTCAGACAAAAGGCAGTATTCAGCCTGAAGCTTTCACACACCCCGCCGGCTAGCCGTGATTGCTTTCCTCGCCTTGAATTTCACAAGATAAACGCACACTTTCCTTTAACTGAGAAACATGTCGCTTATAAAATGTTTGAATGAAAACTAAGTGTGTTTCTACAAGCTTATAAAGCGCACCCGAAAACTATCGTTCGCTTATAAAGAGAGAACTGGAGGAGGCAACTAACTGTTATATAGCTCACTTTTTATATTTCAACGATATTTTAACTCAAGGGGAAAAAGAGAAGCCATTGAAAAGAAAAGCTATACCTTCAAATTTCCTTTGCCCGGCGAGTGAAGTGTTTGAAATGCAAAGAATCAGGCGGGTTTTCAACTTTTCAGTCCCTCGTCAAAGGATGAAATGAGCGAGAATTAAATTTCCTTCATTAATGCGTTTTTGTTCCGCGGTACACGTATATCGTTACTGATTTGAATATCAGTACCACACGGATAAGTAAAAAATTTTTCTAGAAAGGATCTCGTTGTCACGCGACGACAGCAATTTAATTCATTCTTGTGCTGGCAACTTAGAATTACCCTAAAGTTAACAGATGTGCATGGAAACAAAAATGAATCATGTTCCAGTT
This sequence comes from Porites rus, assembly GCA_964035705.1. NCBI lineage: Eukaryota > Metazoa > Cnidaria > Anthozoa > Scleractinia > Poritidae > Porites > Porites rus. The sequence goes on from OZ037995.1 coordinate 36,055,140, forward strand.
TAGTTTTTCCCTTTAGTGGAACGTGAGTCACTCAGTCTTCTAACCTATAATCGTTCCAGCGTTTATTCCTCTTCCGTTGGCCGTTGGGCGTTCTGCAAAATTCCCCTGCAACGGAGTTAAAGCACGAATAAGGCGTGTAGGGTTTTTGGCCGATTTTTCCATGTTTAAATTGGGTAAAGAGTAACAGAATCTTATGGAAGTAGAGCTAAAAAGCAATAAACGTAGGGACCGAATTGTTTTCTTTTATTTCATTTTGACCTCCGTGTTATTTGGGATTTTACATATCCCCTCCGGGCAAAAACAATCGATGGTTGTTTTTTAAGGATGGGTTTGTGATGTCTTTTTGTTCGAAGGTGAATAAGGGAATAGCAGACTTTCTTTTTTTGTTACCTCGTACAGTCAAATGAATTTTTCTTCAAAGCTTGTAGCTTATCACATTAGTCGCTGACAATTGCAAGTGACCCAATTTAGGCTATGTTCACGCTATACTGGAAAGCTTTTCGTGGCGCCACTAACCTGCGTTGCTGGCGGGATTAGCGTGGGAGTTCTGTTTTCGCGGCGGAGCTGCGGGAAGAGATTTAAAGGGACTGGTTCACGATAATGCGCATGTGTGAGTTCTGACAGTAGCTGATTGTTTTTCAACCAATCGGAAGCGAGTTAGATGCACCCAAGTAAATTTACAAACTTCAAATTAATTGTTCGCGACGCGAGAGTATTTCCGGGCATTTGGTTTGATTTTATTTATCCCCATAATTCAAGTTTATTCTTTGCTACTCCTCAGATATATGTTGCAGCCGATAAGAATAAAATTTACAGCCCTGTCCTGCTTTGGAACAAACATTTACCAACGTGTATTTTTACGATGTCGTACCCACGCTAACAAAGCAGTCACCGATCGGCAAACAAAATTTGTAAACAAACATCTTATTACTGTTCTCTCAGTTCGCCTTACATAAACCCAGAAATACCTACAAATAGCGCCTGACCGGTGACAAAAACACACAACGTATGAGTATAAAGATTATCCTTAATTGAGCATAAATTTCAATTGCTTATCAGCAAATGAACAAATTCATTCGCGTTGCATCGGGTCAGTGTTCCGCAAAACAATTGTTATCGAGTAGCACACATAAAGAAACTAGATTATAAACAGAATATTCAGGCAACAATTTATTTTAAAAACATCAATTCTTAAACAAATACGATCGTAAAGTCAAGTAAAGCAAAGATACAAGGAACATTTCAAGTGTACCAGATCGGTGAAGATCGCGCGGTCTGTTGCGGTATAACTACAGGTCGGAGTCAAAAATCAAATCAAAGTTGAACGAACTCATGCCTTTAACCACTTTCCAAGTGTCGTGTATTCTTTTCGTAAGCCACACACTACTCCTAGAACCATACCAGATCGATAAGCTAAGCTTCTCTATCTCCAAAGACTCTTGAGAACGTCCTGTTGCCGGACGGCCACGATGCTCTTCTGAACCTCCATGATCAAAACATGATTTTTTGCGTCTTCTTAAAACGTAACCAGTCAAACGACACAAACACACGTTAATCACCACTACCGAAATATAACTAGACCAGCCAAAGCGACGGATGTCCGAATAAAACGAAGGATTTTCAAAGATTGTACCGGTAACGGCGATTTCGAATTTACTGTTGACCCGACAAATTTATTTTGAAGAGACAAACGGCGCGCATGCGCATTATCGTGAACCGGTCCCTTTAAATCCCACCTGCTACAATAGACTTTATTCACGATGCCCGCCATCTTTGCACGCGCTTAAAGACTGATGGGATAAAAGCGATATCACGTGGCTTCTTAGGGGGCAAACAAGTGATACAATTTTTTCAATACAAGAAATCGCAGTCGAGTTTGTTTATTCTTGACAACAGAAAATGAACAACTTTTTATATTAAAGACGATAATGGAAAATAAAGGGTGGAAGTCATCATTGTTAATTTTTTTAATGCAGTAGCGACCATAGATGTCCTCACAGAAAACAATAATGACGTTAACTTTGTCGAAACTCAAACCGTAATTTTGCATGACTATTAAATCGTATTTTCGTTTTGAGAGAATAAACAAAGTCGACCGCCATTTCACGCATTGGCAAATTTTATCGTTTGTTTGCCCCTTGAAATACCACGTGACATTGCTGTTCTCCCATTAATCCTAAAGCGCGAGCAAAGATGGCGGATATCGTGAATAAGGTCTATTCTTGGGTATTTTGAATAGTTCCCAGTCAGACTTACGGGAGTTTCTAATTGGCTGAGAAGCGATAAAACGCCAATCAAATGGTAATGGATACCTCTCCGAGTATCTCTACTATCTCCTAAGGGAAAGTTAGTGCGTTCATGTAAAATGAAATAAAATTGATTAAGTTAACAGGCTCCACTCAACAATAAGATTTGTGCTTGAAAGAAACCCTCGAGAGACAGCTTTTGAGGGAAGTAGATCTTAAAATTTAAGGCACGTCCTCTGCAACACTTTATCCAGAAAGGACTAAAATTTACCTCGTTCTACGACAGGAAATTGGCTATGTAACAAGAGCGCATCAGACAATATTGTCTTTTGTCACGCAGTAAAAACTCCCTGTTTCATCCGAGCTCAACATCAAAAGAGCGCATGATCATTTAAAACGGGCACCCTAGGAAAACGGGTGGAGTATGCTGTGGAGGATTCTTCGTTTTGACTGTGCAAATGTTATCTTTGCCGTCATGAGACAGATGTGTTTCCTGTGCATTCCAGTATTGATTTCCTGTGGTTTTTGTCTATGACCGCTTTTTTTTTATTGAGGCTCAATGACCCTTTGAAAACACGTTTTAGTTTCTCAAGTTTGGAGTAACTGCAGAATACCCTGCCTGGTTCCTGAATAACTTGCAACATGTGGTTGTTTTTTTCCGTCATTTGATTGTTACGCTTGGCCTGGCTCGTTTGCAGGTCAGTTTTGTATTATACTGATTGGGTAATGGGTGGCATTCAAAACTCATAGGAAGTGTGTCAGGCGAGATTTTCCGTGGCGGCTCTGCCGCCAAGAAAGTACCGGGACACAATCCCACCAGCTTGGTAGGCTATGGTGCCAACGGCAAGGCCCTGGGTGGCACCAGTCGTTCTTACACATCGAGCATCGTGCCGGTGTCACAGTGATATGGGCATCCACGCGTTTTGAGCTTCCCCATTCCCAAACCCCTAGTGATATGGGCATCCCCAGTGATCCTAGCCCTAACCTTAACCCAAATCACGAAGGTAATATGAAAGGGAGAGGCCCATACCATTTGGGTTAACGATTTGGGAATGGAAATGCCCATATCACTATAACACCGGCGCTCTTGGTCGGGAGGGCTTGGGGCACTAAATTCCAGTTCTCAGTGGGTTCCAAGCCTCACTCCTATAGTTACTTCCGCGATGGGCCGCATAGACTACACAAAGTGTAGCACAAAACCTATCCGTTACGTGATGCTCCACGATCGAGATCGGCGCAGTGCAGCTTCGCTCCGTCACAGAAATCGCGCCGCCACAACCCGTCTTGTGAGTGAACAGACGCCCTATCCAGTATGATTTTCTTGGTGGCCCAAAATCCATCTGGTATAACGATTTAAATTTTTATCACAATAATGTGGTGTTTTTACTATTATCGTTCCACGCACACAATAGAGTACTAAAGTGTGACGTCATAAAAATGAAATTTCTGAAATTATGGGATTTGTCAGGATATCCTGAATGAACAATGTCCAAGAGGCCTACTTCCCAAAAATGAGCATTTCGGGGCAAATTGTCTCTGAGATCGTAGCCCAGTTATGTTTAGAAAACTCCATACAAACCCTTCTAAATTTTTTTTGGGTCGACCCAAAATTAATTAGAAGGGTTTGTATGGGGTTTTCTGGGTTTAACCGGCTAACATCTCAGAGACAATTTGCCCCGAAATGCTCATTTTTGTAAGTAGGCCTCTTGGACATTGTTCTTTCAGAATATCCTGACAAATCTCATAATTTCAGAAATTTCATTTTTATGACGTCATCACTTTAGTACTCTATTGTAAAGGGTGCAATCGTTTTTGAGACTCTCTATTAGCGTACAGTCACGATTTCTTGCTTCTTTTGTTCCGTTTTATCACGAATGAAAAATGTTTAGATCAGGCCTTTATTGCGTAAAACATGATCGAAACAAGCTTGATTGAAACTACCTTACGATCAGTTTTGAGCAAAGTCGGACGAAGCACGCTCACATGGCCGACCGAGAGTGGAAAGGAAACGATAGCTGAATAGCTTGACAAGGGAGACTGAATATAACGGTAGTTCAGGTCACATTTTGCCTTGTAAAATATTATTACAAGTCCTTGAGATATGGTGGGGGCGGACGCTCATCTTGTCTCGAAAAATAAATTCCTTGTCCCTTCTGGCTTCTGTTAAGTATAATAATAAGGGCGGGGGGGTGGGGGGGCTGCCCCCTGGATCTGCGGGCGGAATTTACGAGTGTAAATGTTGTTTTTACGCCTCTTTCATAAACTCCGTAAATGATTTATTTATTTATTTATTTATTTATAGATTCGTACAATGTACAGGGGAGAGAACAATAGGACACGTAGTCCCCTACTTGGTTCACTTGATAGACGGACAGTGCAAAATACGAGGGTTCTGTACTATATAAGGTACAGTTACGGTCATTTGTTGTCATGCCCTCGTGCAAAACTTTGTTCAGGTCCCTTTTGCCCAAGTGCAAACGGAAACGCAACATAACTCTTTTTCTTGAAATTTTACATTATACAGTCAACTCCCCTTACTGGGGACATTGTAGGGACCTCGAGTTAGTGTCCTCATTAGCGAGAGTCCGTAATAGCGGGAGTTTATTTCAGTCAAACATCTGTAGTTTTTTTTCGCCGGGGATTTAGCTGCTCTCCTTATTATCAGGGTGTCCGTTATAACGGGGTGTCAGCAAGGCGAGAGTTGACTGTAAATAGTTTATTTTGGATTCATTGTTTGTATCCCAACTCTTCCTCCAAAATGTTGTAATGTGACAACTGGAGTTTTCCTTTCGTCTGGGAGGGAATTTCTAGAAAAGACGCGTTGAAGTAAGGAAATCTTTCCATGATGCAACTCTGTCTTACGCAGTAGGATCGCTCTTCGTGACCTAATACAATATCAAAAGGTATCATCTTTGTTCTTTTAATAAAACCCGTCCTGCATTTACGACACTCTTGTGCTTTTGGTACATCTTCTAGAAAAGAAATTCCAAAGGGGTTTATCATTATAGTGGACAGCAAAGCTTGAAAAGAATGCCCGTGAATGAGGCGGAAAAATACTGTAACATCGTGGGTCAATCCACCCGGAATAAACACGAGAAAACTGTCCAGCGGTGCAAATCACCCATTCGACTTCCGGTCAAGTGTGGGAGCGTGGTTACCCAGTCAAAGATGGCGGATGTAACCTTCGTGTGGATCGAACATCTTAGTAAGAACGTAGGATCTAATTTTCCTTGAGGTAACTTTTAAATGTATACTTGTATTTTTTGCAGCAAAAAATCTTGGGGGTCTTTGTTTTCGAGTTTTTAAGGTCTTAGGGTCTTGGGGTCTTTAGGTCTTTGTTTTTGAGGTCTCAGTTTTCGAGAAACCCTTCAACAGATGTCGTATCACAGGAAAAAATAACAGATTCCCATTTTTGGATATTTTAGGGTGTTTAAAGAATACCCACAAAAATCCCAAATTTGGAAGAGTGAGACAAGTCCCAATCAGGGAACTTGGTTGGTAATTCCCTGGTTGGGACTTGTCTCACTTTGCCAAATTTGGAATTTTTATGGGTATTCTTTAAATACCCTAAAATATGCAAAAATGGGAATCCGTTATTTTTTCCTGTGGTACTTGTATGACATTCTAACTGAACATATGTTGGAGCGCCTTATTAATTTGAGCCATTAGTTACATATCATTCCATGTTTGTCATCTATTCAAATTTGTAGACTGTTTTTAAACCCTCACTTGTCATGTTTTTTGTACGTATGTAGTGTCCGCGGTGGGCCGGTTTATTTTCCAAGTAATAAAAAAAAACAATTCGTCGGCTTCAGTTTAAATAATTCTTATAATTTCACTATACTAAGGAGTGTATTATATTTAAGAAACGTTTGTGTTTCAAACCGAAATATATGCATTTCGTATATTCATACTAGCATATGTTGCTTTCTCTTCTTGTCTTCGCCGTGAGGATCGGTTTGTCGTTTTTTTTTTCCACGAGGAGCACGAGGACACGCCTTTGTCATGGTGAATGATCCTTTTTCGGATCTTCCGTGTTTTTGGTAGTGAAGGATCCATATGATCTGAGATCACAAATCCGTTTTTGGATTCTCCCGAAAAAACGTACCCTATAGAGCGCCCAAAAGTAAGATTTGCCCAGTGAAAAATTAAAATACTTCATTCACTGCATAACCTACGTGCTAGGAAAAAAAAGGACAACCGTTGTCCTGACCATTGTTGTTTTAACGCATACTGTAAGGCGGACACGTTTCACACTATCACGAGCTTATGAGTCGTGTTTAGCCTGTCAACACTTTTTACTCAAACCAAGAGAGGATAAAGGGGACAGAGAGGGCATCCCCCATATACACCCTATTCCATAGGTAACTCGTCTCGAGTTATGTTTAGAATCGGGATAAAGTTACCTCGCGCGCTGCGTGGATGTCTCGTGGAGGTTTCGCATGACTAAACGCCGTGCAAAACATGTCGGGCGAAAGGCAATGAAAGCGTAAAGAAATCGAGAGCATATCTGAATATTGAAGCGAATTAAGTCGGGGCTCACCTGGGAAAAGGGAATCGCTGGACTCTCTGACAAGCCGTGAAATCAGTTTAACTCGAAGTTGGCGTAACCTCACTGCTTTAATAAAATGAGAACTTTCGCCGGTCTATTGAAACCGGTCGTTTGTACAATAAAGCAAGTAGGACGGCAAGTGTTATTTTTGTTGAATAATAAACGACTAATAAAAGAATGAATATCAAACCAGAAATTGCTCTCTTCAAACTGTAAATTATAAATGATCCTGAGAGAATATTCAGTGTGTTAAGGATTTCCCCGCTGTACTGTTAGCTCTATACAAGAGAGGAAGGGCGATTCTTTTTTAATTTCCATTTCGCTGACACCGCTTTAGCAGAAATCTCTCTTTAGTCGTTTTCTTAAAAATAACTCGAGACGAATTACCTATGGAATAGGGTGTGTATGGGGATGCCTTCTCTGTCCCCTTTATCCTCTCTTGTTCAAACTTAATTTCCTTCGTAAATCTTCTGACGATTTTCTGTTTCTCTATGCGAATGCCGATTGATACATGTTGAAATACATATAAAGAAACCTCAAAAACTATTCTTATTTCGAATTAAGGCAGGATAAACCCTGTTTATCAAGTCTTTATCCTCTCTTGTTTCGCATTCATCGCAACTCCCGCACTCCCGACGTTTTTGCACTTTCGCCCCTCCACGAAACTTCCATGCAACGCGCGAGGAAATATTATCCGCAGGAAAACCGGTACTTTCCAAATATAACTTTAGAGGGATTCGTTCTCTTAGCTTTATCCTCTCTTGAGCGTGCTCATTTAGCCAACATGGCAAGCGTTTTTAACTTTCTCGAATACGGACGGTTGCGCTTACTTAAAACAAAATATCCCCAATATTTAAGGCCTGTTTTATACGTCGAACTTAATTCAGACGAATTTAATTCACATTAATTTTTCAATAAAAATCTGGAGTTTTCGCTGCTTATATGTTCATTAGGTAGGTTTTAAATCGCTATCTGAAGAACCCCTGTAGGAGGGTTACTGCCTGGTTACGATTTGGGGAGTGGGGGATTGGGCCTTGCAATTTGTGAGCATCACAACATCACAATTTGCGTACGTGTGCGTGCACAATTTTATTTTGTGCGCTTGCATTATTTATTTATTTATTTAATGACGCGCGCATTTAGGTCGGTAAATAACGTCTCACTTATATGTGTTGTCCGTGACTGTGCTCACATTGTGGGTAGCTACTCCTAAATGTTCTAAAATTGGTATAGGATTTTAATAGAGCCGAAACCAATTGTGGAATTGCACACATTTTAGGCATCCTACTGATGAACAGTTGCGACACGTAGATATATTTTTAGCAACTACTATGATTTGCAGAAGGTGTCAGGGCGCCATTAGAAATGTTTCTAATATTGGTAATTTCACAGTGTCAAAATCGAACATTTATCGCTCAACGAGTATGAAATAATTTATTTATAATTTCTCAGCGGCAAGAAAGAATATTTTCAAGAAGCTGGTAGGGCAGAGAAAGATGGGTTACCAGAAAAAGCGCACATCTTTTTCAACAGTCACGACATTTCAAAGGGTGGAAAACAGCTGTCAGATGTTATGCAAAATTATGTACAGGAAAAGAAGTGTAAAAGGGAGATGATTTTAAATCATTTTGGGTTTAAAACCCCCTGGCAAGCAGAAGTGGTTCACTCCATGAATGTTGTGACTTTCATTAAAACATGTGTGATTGTGATGACTGTGTAATATTCAATATTCCATCAATTTTGGAGGAAGTAGGCATACAGGATGATGAGACAACTTCTGCTGAGGCAAGTGCATCAACATCTTTGTCCTTAGCACCTGACCTTGAAGGAAAATTAAGGGAGGAACTAGATGTTTATCGATTTTCCCTTCCTGAAACTCGGGAGGAACCTGTGTTGGAGGAACCAACTTGAGTAGTGTCATAACTTTGGATCTTGTTGACCAGATTGTAAAAACGTTTATCAACTAACTTCTGGGGAAAAAATCGAGGCAATAATCGCCAGCATAATCCTAAATGGGACTCTTTCAATCCTTGGAATTACAAGATAAATATCATCCTTGCGCTCACTTTTTCTCGTTTCTGCATCTTCTTGTCAACTTCCATGCTGCGTTCTTCTTTGGATGAACTGAGAAAATGTTGGGACAAAACGGTTACCCCAATGGTGTTGTCATGCAATTGCAACATTAATGATGTCCTAAACAGGCAACAAAAAGAACCCAAGCACCCAAAAACCATACGGTAGAGCCGTCTCTGTTCGTTGCACCGTACTGAAGAGCCCGAAAAGGGGAGAAACAGCTGTCTACGGCTACGACCCCGCTCTGTTTTTGGTTCTTTCGATTTCGTGATGATGATTCGCTGAAAGAAAAACATGAACTGTAACTCACGTTTAAATTACATCTTCTGAAAAAGAGGTCACTTAATCTATTAGAAAAATGAATCGGAAAAACCTTCAAATGTATTTTTGGACAATTTACCAGATGTCTATTGCATGAACTTAACCGTTTATAGCCGTAGACAGCTGTTTCGCCCTTTTTGAGGCTCTTCGGCGCAACGAACAGTGAGGCTCTGCCGTAAAATTCCCGCACACTCTGTTTTAGAGCTCTGACATTGAACTCAAACACTCACAGAATCACGCCATATCACGTGTTAAGTTATTAGAAAGTGCCACAGGTACCCCACAGAACGACGATGTTAAAAAGCGGCGGCCACAAAACAAAGGGTTTGTAAATAGCCAACTGGTTTGCTTACTGTTAATTGGATACAGTAATTGCTTTGTCGTCTTTGAACCCCATTTTATTCTCCAAATCACAAAAGTAGAAATTGTAGAAAATTGTGCAAACCCAGATAGTCTAGTACAGAAAAGGGTGTCGTCCTTGGTCTGAAACTAAACTATATAGGGCCACTCTTAAACTTTTAAGAATTTATCTCTTTGAATTAAAGGCTGCTAGTATATTTGCTCTTTTGGATCATGTTTTATCCTTAGTAGAAGTTCTTAAAATTAAAGTTCCAGACCCCTTAAAAACGTCCTTGAATCAACCATCAATTAGGTCTTGAATTCAAAAATTTCTATAATGAACAAATGATAAGTCAACCATGTGAAAGACAGTTATTCTGCTTCTGCGAACATCGCTTGTTTGACTACGTCTAATTCTATATTGTGTTACATTTAATACCAGAGTTCTTAGCAAGCTGTTCAACAATCTTCATATTGCTCCATTCCAACTTACGCCCTTCATTTATCTCAACACCAACTTGGTTATAATGACGCTCTAGAATTCGCAGACAGGTTAAGTTATTGTTGCCGGTATTACATGGGCTTTTATTAGGATTGGTAATAAACTGAAGATCGTAGTTGAAAAGAGGCATATTATCCTTGAACGCAGCGGTATGATTGGTGCATATATGTACCTTATTCCCCGCTGCTCGGTGTGATAAGCAGTAACTAACAAGAATCTTTGACCATAACCACGTTCCCTCTATTTTATAAGTATGAAAGGCTGTTTGAGGTTCCGACAGAATAGTTTTTGTATGTTCTGGTCCAATAGCATGGCCTTTTGGAAACTTTTTATTATATTCTGTTAGGTTACTGGTGATCTCAAAACTCCAGTCGTAGCGATCTTTTTCAAAATACCAAGCATAACTGAGTAGAATGTTTACAGGGGACAACTCCAGCCACTGTGCTTTCCCCTTCGTCTCGTAGAACTTGGGAAAGATCTCTTCAAGATCAGTGGAGTTGAATCTCTTCAGTATGTATTCTCTGCAGCGCGTAAAGGTATCCCGGTAAATGTATACCGGGAAATAAATCATAAAATCAGCAACGAAGGGCAATCCTAGAGCAATTTCAGTTGTTATTATCCAGTGCTTCACCCAAAACCTGCCGTACGTGTTATCTGAAGCGATTGCCCGTAACTTCGTGCCGGCAAAAACTGTAGAATTGGTTACTGGGGTGAGAAAAGCAGTGTCAGTGTCCATCCAAGCAATTATGGAGTCCTTTGTATACAAGTCAATGAAGAAACTGCTCCAAAGTTGCCTAATGTAACCCTTGCGATGAACTTTACCTGTCAATGTGCTATTGTTTTTGGGAGGAGCCTCAAAGGCTACTTCTACCTTATAATCAGGAAAGTAACGTTTGTTTTCACGCCTGACTTTTGCGGCAAATTCGTGATCCTTTTTTCTTTCTTCATCAAGAACTATAGCTATACTTCCAAATGAAGGAGGCCAATAAAGAACCAAAGTCCTGAACAAATGACAGTAATAACGAAACCAGTGATCTGGTTTACTGCCAGACATTCTTACAAATAGCGTTATTGAAGTTTCCGTAAACGGTGGTCCTGTGGTGCTTTGGCTGCTGTTAATTTTACAGTTTTTATCGAGCAGGGGTCGGGAAGTAATATCTGTCCGAGCCACGTGTGCTAAATACATGGAGAGGAAGATAAAAGTTAAAATGCTGCAGAAGAGTAAAACCTTTCCAGGTGTAGATAGCTTTAACCAGCTCATGTTTTACAAGAAGAAAACAGCCTACTTCGCTTTATGGACCTTCACTGCGGAATAGAGCAAACAAGATCCATTAAATTTGAGGCAACTTGGAGTAATCAGGTTAAATCGCATATTTTACCGCATTTAGACTATATCCACACAACGCCCGATGCTAGCTTTCGTGCCGACGCTTAATCCCGTATAGTATGAAGACTGATCTCGGGGGGGGGGGGGGGGGGGTGGGACTCCGCATAGGATAGGATAGCTGCTTTATTATCAATAGAGCGCCTACAGACACATGCGTTTACAACGATAACAAAGATTTTAGTGCAATAATTACAGAGGTGTACATTTGTAGAATTTATACAGCTAGACAGGGTTATATTTAACGCGTCTTCCTCTTTCGCGGAACCGATCACATACGTATTTAGCCACAATTTTTTCCGTTTTCTCTCCCTGCTTCATACTTATCAACGTTGCAAAAGCAGAGCTTGGAGTCATAGAGTCAAGAAAAGATTACTTTCCTTTTTTAGCGTATTGAACAGCCCTCTCCTAGGATCCCTACAAGCTATGCAATTCATCAAAAAATGCTCCTCGTCTTCTAATCCAGTTTTACATAATGGACAGATTCTTTGGAGCACCTTTTTTGTGTTTTAGCATCAATGCGAATGAAAGGGAACAATGGTCCGATAGGTGGGGTTCCAAATCGTTGACAATAAAGTAATTAACATAATTGAGAATTCCACTGGAAATGATAACATAATCTACCACATTGATCCCATTGTATTTGAAGCATGTTTTTTTCCCTGTAAGATCACCTACCACTCTGCCGTTCAGGATCCTAAGACTGAGAGCTGTGCAAAGATCAATCAGAATCCTCCCTCTGCTGTTAGTTGTATTTTCGTCCTGTGAATAGCGATAATTTTCTGTATCTATTTCATAGTCTTCTGGGATTTCAAGAAATTAATTATCGTCGTCTTGGACCGCGAATTCTTGCGTGCCGCCGGTGCGCGCGTTAGAATTACCGCACCTTGTAAAATTACATCACCTTTCAGTGTAAAATTTACAATTTCGCTTTCAATATCGTCTAAAAGTTCGATTACTTGAGAAGTGTTTGGACTTATGTAAACAGTTCCTAAATAGAGATCCTTGTCCAGTTCGAAGAAAGATTTATCCAACTTAATCCATAGTATATTCTTATTACGTGTAGTTACGAATGACGTTCCCCCGATAATCGTTTTCCTTATGTACACGGCAATACCGCCTGAGTTACGTTTACGCATATGAAAGGGGTGGGGATGCTGGTCGTCTCGCTTAGGAGTTTAAATTTTGGATTTTGGTCTCACTTGGTGTTCTGGACAAAACGCCATCATATTTCACAGGAATTCAGTCTATGGAATCATATATGATGATTCATGTGTTGATGTAATAGCACTCTATAAATCCTAACAAATCATAACTATGCTGCTAACTGAGCACATACAATCATGTCACAATCATAGGTATGATGCAATGTGCACACTTAGAATCCTTTGTGGAATCATAACATGGTTTTATGAGTACACATAACAGCATCTCTGGAATCACAACCTGATTTTATGTGTAAACATAACAGCATCTCTAGAATCATAGCCTAATTTTATGTGTACGCATAACATCATCTCTGGAATCATAACCTGATTTTATGTGTACACAAAACATCATCTCTGGAATCACAACCTGATTTTATGTGTAAACATAATATCATCTCTGGAATCATAACTTGATTTTGTGTGTATACATAACATCATCTCTGGATCGAGTGTAGCTAAATGTCGTGGGTCGTGGGTAGAGGTCGTGGGTCGTGGGTGTGGGTGTGGGTAAATGTGGTGGGTAAAAAAAAAACGTCTTGCAAAAAAAAAAATTAAAATTAAAAAATTAAATAGCAAAAAGTTGTAAAATTCATGAAAAGAAAATCTCCGCGTACATACCAGTCCTTTCCGCCTTTCCCCCGGGTCAGCAAAGCAAATAACCGATTTCTCTTGTACAAACGGACACTAAAAGACATTTAGGTGAAAAATAAAAGAAACTCTGTGCACTATGTAAACCTGAAGAGGGCTATACAAAAAGTGGAGACTGATATTTCGAATCGTTACAACAAAGAGTTTGTACACAAAACAAAACAAAAAGTAATCGAGAAAATTGTATTTCCGTACGGCAATAAAATTTACATACAGTCTAGCCCAAGAGAGGATAAAGGGGACAGAGAAGGCATCCTCCATACACACCCTATTCCATAGGTAATTCGTCTCGAGTTATTTTTAAGACCACAGATCCCAAGGGGGATTAGACAACAGCCAATCACGTAGCGCGAATGCGTTCCGCGTGGATGAACCACACTCAGAGCCACGCGTCCTTCACGAATTGACGCAGAAAAAAATGGCGAAAGACGCGGAGAGCGATATTGCTATTCGTTTTGTCGACGAAAACGACTAAAGAGAGATTTCTGCGAAAGCTGTGTCAGCGAAACGGAAATTAATTAATTAATTAATTAGCTCTTGTATAGAGCTAACAGTACGGCAGGGAAATCCTTTACACACTTAATATTCTCTCAGGATCATTTATAATTTACAGTTTGAAGAGAGCAACTTCTGGTTTGATATTTATTCTTTTATTAGTCATATATTATTCCAAAAAAATAACACTTGGCGTCCTACTTGCTTTATTGTACAAACGACCGGTTTCAATAGACCGGCGAAATTTCTTATTTTATTAAAGCAGTGAGGTTACGACAACTTCGAGTTAAACTGCTTTCACGGGTTGTCAAAGAGTCCAGCGATTCCTTTTTTCCCAGGTGAGCGCCGACTCATTTCGCTTCAATATTCAGGAATGCTCTCGAACTCTTTACGCTTTCATTGCCTTTCGCCCGACATGTTCTGCACGGCGTTTAGCCATGCGAAACCTCCACGATACCTCCACGCAGCGCGCGAGGTAACTTTATCCCGATTCTAAAAATAACTCGAGACGAATTACCTATGGAATAGGGTGTGTATGGGAGATGCCTTCTCTGTCCCCTTTATCTTCTCTTTATCCTCTCTTGGTCTAGGACTGTCACCTCCAGGCCCCAGCCCCCTGAACTCCCCTTAGCCGTACTCTTTGGGAAATGAAAGAGAATTAAAGGGGCTGTGTCACGGCAGTCCAGTTCATTTTGTTTAATCTTGCTAATTACTCGCCCTCAATCGCTATGGAACTTAAAGCAAGCAAAGAATTCGAAATTACACGTAAATGACAAATCGGAGATCTGAGATAAACAAATATATCTTCTGAGCATTAATTTTGAAGCTGAGCAGCAGGGATCAGCTTTGAAAAACTGTTAGGCTGAACAGTTTTCAAAATCCTTGTTTCAATCCGTTTCAGTCTTCTTCAGTTTTGCCCATTAGTGGCATCTGTTGTTTCTGTTATGTTATTTTAACCTTCCTTTGAAGTTTTAAGCGGTTATTTTTATGTCTCTCTTAATCTATCGGGCATTTTGTAATTTCTTAATTTGGGTGAATTTCGTGACACAGCTCCTTTAACTTGAAAGGTTGGGAATGAAGGTGATTCCTTCGTAAGGTAAGAGACCTAAAACTTCTATCCAAAAATATGAAATACCTAAAAATTGTCCTTTTCCCTTCCATTTCTCACGGTGATCGCATTCCATCATGTTAAAAAATCTCCACTGATCATTGGAATTGTAGATCGAATAAAGATAAATAGTGAGCAGTTATTTCCATTCAGCAAGTCAGAGCTGTCCCATGCTTTCTGCAAATTGCAGGTATAATTTACGTCTGTTTCGTTCATTTCGCGGCGATAGCTTAGGTATTGATAAATCTTCATCGGCAAAATGTCTTTTATACAGTGATGTTGTGAAAGGGGAGCCAAGTCCCACAGGAAGAGGACGAAGAAGCCGTGACGATCAATCAAGGAGTTGGAGATATTCGTTTCACAAATATTTTACAACTTTTTTCTATTTATTTCTTTTTTCAATTACTTCACTTTGTCACTTTTTTTCTATACTTTTTTTACCCATGACATTTACCCACACCCACACCCACACCCACACCCACACCCACGACCCACAACCTCTGCCCACGACCCACGACATTTAGCTACACTCCTCTGGATCACGACTTATGGTAGTTCAGAACAGCTGAATTTTTTCGATTTGTGAAATTTACTGAGAATATGGGACTGCCGTCCATTTAGTGTTTTGAAAACCTTGACCGGCAGTCGAGCTGAAAAAAGTTCTAAGTGTCACAAAACACGGTTTCGTCTTCTGAGCCCAGCGTAAACCAAACACTAGACTTGAGATCTACAAAGCATTTCAGGATCGCTTGACCTATCTTAATCGACATATGATAGTTTAAATTAGCGAGAATCTTTCGATTCTGTGAAGTTTACTGATAATATAGGACTGCCGGCCATTTAGTGTTTTGAAAACCTTGACTGGTTAGCGGCCATATAGCCACAGCGTATTTTAAAACACATCCTTTGCCATTTCTTGTGTTAAAAAATTGTTGGCGGCATTACAAAAGTGCGTCGCTGAGACGCAGAAACGTGCAGGGTAGTTTCGCACTTTGGAACGCTGAAACAAGCTAGCCGCGAGTGTAGGCACACAAAAGTTTTTGCTAACTTAGCTTCCTTTACAAGGGGCACATTACGGGAAGCTCTTAAAATCTTTTCAATTTGATGGTTATCAAAAAAGAACTAAGTAGATTAACACTACATTTGATTGCACGCAAGTAGCTGAAAAAGACAACGGTGTTAAGTTCTCATTGAGTGTAAATATTGACCTCAAGTTTCTGAACCTAAAATAAAGCCGCTAGAAACGGCGTGCTAGCTCTAAATAGGATTCGAGATCTCTAAGAATTACTTACCACAGTCATTTCAACCGCAAGTGGCCGCAGTTTACTGAAATCTTCCGTCCTTCAGGTAAAATAGTTTTACAAATAGGCAAGGCAGCCTCGGACTAAACGCTGTGATGCGTTATGAAAGCCCGTGTGTAATTTGAGTCTGGTCACGCAACTGTACAGACAAGGATAAATCATCGCACGAGTGTACAAGAAAAAATAAAATGACAATTAACACTGTTGTTTTTAGTTTTATATTTTATATTCCCAAAACATGTGGAACTAAACTTGATTTTAGGATGTACCAGCCGAAACTCAAATAGAGAAAGAAAACAAATAGAGTAAGCCCAGTCTGCAAAACTCTTCACACTAGTTTCCTTTTATTTGCACTTAGCCTTCTGAGCCTTGCTTGTAATAAACTAATCTTAACCCCGCTTGGCGTATAGACTTCTTTATCGCTCACCTCAGTATGAATTGAGGGATTTAGGTACACACGTACGCCATACACAACATGAAGGTAAAG
This sequence comes from Porites rus, assembly GCA_964035705.1. Taxonomy (NCBI): domain Eukaryota; kingdom Metazoa; phylum Cnidaria; class Anthozoa; order Scleractinia; family Poritidae; genus Porites; species Porites rus. Next base: position 36,071,804 of record OZ037995.1, read on the forward strand.
CAGGGAAATGGGAACGAGTAAAACTGTTTGAAGAAAATTGGCCAATGCTCCGCAAAAGAATATTCCTGAAAAACCACTAATCGACAATGGACAAGTATTTAACATGTTTAAATTACTGAAAGTAGTATTGATCCCTCGTCCCCCGAACAGAGGCCCTTAAAGGCCAGTCTACACAGTATGGCGTTAGACCAGAATGCACGTAGTGCTAGCTCCCGCCTAAAAAAAGGAATAGTCACCTGGCTCTGTCCGCCACCACCCCACCGGCACTTGTTCGCAGGCTAGAAAATAAACCAATTTACTGACAAGTTCTTTTTCATAACGTCAAAATCCGTCGCGTAAATGAAAAAATGCTTTAAAATGCCTCAGCCATTTTACTTACTATCTTTTAACCAAATACGTTGCGGAGAAAAGAGAGAAAAGGCTAAAAATAGCCTTTCATTTCGATTTTAAATTTCAAATGGAGAATGCCCTTTTCCTAGGTCTGGACCTGCAGTGACTTGTGCGCTAAAACTCCTTCGTGGTTGTATCTCTCAGGCAAAAACGACCGCCTAGCGGCAAGGAGCGAGGAGCGAGGAGAGAAGTCCATGGCCATTTTCAAAAAGAAAAAGAAGTGTAAAGGCAGCCCCTTCGTTGCTCAGAAAACGTCTGCGTATATAATTTTCTTCAGGCCGCACAGAGTCATCAATTAATGTGCCTTTACGGACCCCTTTTAAATGAGCAGCCAGCATGGCCAGTAGGCTGTTCTGGAACGATGCAACGTGATTTGTGCTCCGCCAGCCGGAACCAAACATTTAGCGGTGGTGAGGAAAAACTTTTATTTTCATGCGCCAATTTTGTGGATCAAACAAAGTCGTCTAGCGCTAAATGTAGTGATAAAGACATGAATTGTTGTATGTGTAGGGTTGATCCTAATTGAGAACCCAATGCCAACCAACCCACCCCTCTCCTCCTCCTGCCCTAAACTTAAACAAGCTAAGTAGACTTTTCATGACGTTAAAATAGTCACCTGAGACCTCTTGAAAAGTTCACTAAAATAATAGCAAGCACCTTCGTAGCCTGTTCACAGACCCTCTACTTTTTCATTAGAGATCGTCGATCTATTTTCTCTTTGGAGATCGTCGATTTCGCGTAAAAGCCGCAGGGGGTTTATTGACCATTAGAGCAAGGGGCTCTCCCGCGCGCTCGGTTCGCTCGCGTGCTCGTCTATTTTCAAAACGAAAGAGGAGTGTAAAAGCTGCACCTTCGTCGCTCAGAAAACGTCTAAAAAAGCTTGAGCCACGCCCAGATCGGTCTCCGTAGGGGTTTAATTCAAAATTTCTGACGAGCATCCCCACCCCTTTCATATGCGAAGTCCCACCCCCCCCCCCTCCCGGAGACTGATCCTTAATGTGACTCTGCACTTTAGACCGGGGCACCCAACAAGAATATAGTTCAAAACCACTTAAACATAGCATTGTTAAACGTACTTTAGTATTTAAACGGTAAATATAGGCATATTCAGTATCCCCTAAAAATGTTTCATCTGTTCGGATTTCCTAGCTGAAAGTCTAGTGATCCGAAAATAAGGAATCAGAACTTACCTTTTCGAATGATTTCAGCCAGAAAAAAAGGCTCCCGAAAATTCTAGGTGACCTTTTTAGGGTAAAAATCCCCTTAAAAATGGGCAATTGTACAATGTTTTACATGTTCGAAAATCCTCAACAATTGTTCCGAAAATTCTAGATTTGAAATCGTCTTCCGAACAGATATTTCCGAAATTGACGTTGGATGCCCCTGTTTAGAGATCGGCTCGGCGCAGCCTCGCTCCGTTACAGAAATCACGAAGAAGTGTGAACAAAAGCCCTATCCAGTATGATTTTCGTGCCGGTGCAAAAGTTATCCAGGATGCCTTGTTTTTTTTAACGACCATTTCAAAGCCACTATTCACCGAGATTGGAAAGAACAATTGCTTTTGTATATACCTGATTCAACAAAGGTTGCTTTGGGCATTGGGCAATTTTGCTCTGGCGATCCATTGGTCACTCAAACAAATCACTGCAGAGAGTTCCCAGGGGCACCCATCGAACGAATGTTTCTAAATACGCCAGAAGTGTCTCAGATAGTTTTCTCTATGCTTTAGAGGCCTTTTTGGTTAATCTGGAGTTGCCCTAAAAACTACTTATTTTCTGTTGGGATGTCTTAGGGGGACTTTGGTCGTCACGAAAGTTTTAGGTTTGTTTTCATCTCATCCGAAAATGTTAGCTACCCTTATGGTAGCCTGCGTCGCAGACGCTCTAAACCTTCTGTATATACAAATGGTTTAGTCGAGTGCGTGGGCCGGCTGCAACACAGGCTACCCTTATGGGTACGGTCGAAAGTTCGAGGACTTGAAGTAGCCTTGCTTTCATGAGAAAATTATAGGGGACGTTTTGTCTTTATGCCGAAAGTTTTAGGAGACCCTTTTTAACAATATAATCGCAATATCTTGGTATTAAAATGTGAATAACATAACCTCGGAAAAACGAGTAAGCTCATTAGAAACCTTCCAAATATTTTTGACGAATGGAACGGTTATCCAGAAATTTTTAGCTTTGCTCAAGCTTCAGAAATTTCTAGGCAATATTTGTTCCTTCGAACAGTTATTTTAGAGAAAAACGTCGCTGGGTGCCCCTTAGTTCCGTGTGCCCAAATAGCGCTGCGAACAGTTACTATTTGAAACTCACACGAACAAATTGGAATTAACTAGCGAATTCCTCATTTTTGCTTGCCTGACTTTTGTCATTTGTTATTTGAATGACCAATGACAAAAGTCAGACAAACAATGCAAATTAGTCACTCTGACGTCATTTGTACGCTGTGCTATTCCCACGAAAGGGATCGAAAATAGGCATCGGCGCTATTCCGCATTTCGCCCTCTTGGCCTGCTCAGCCGCTTTTTAAACTTACACAGTTTCCAGTGAAAGCAAGCTGAATCAGTTAATTTATATGCGGTTAAGTTGACTAATTTATAACTCTTTATTTGCCTGTCGATTTGAAAATGTTTCTTCGGAATTCTGAGGGTAGTTTTTAAAACAATATCGCTTCAAATTTATCCGTCTAAAGCCACAAATATAATAACCGTACTTATGCTTCGGAAACGTTAAGCTGTCCAGTGCAAATTTTAACACCTGAAGCAAATCAAAAATTCTAGTACTGATATAATTGATAACTCCGATAAAATTAAAATTAGGTCTTATTTAGATCATATATTTGATGACTAATCTGAATCATTTTGAAAATATTACTTGTCATTTCCTTGCTGTAAACGATCACCGAATACTGCAATCTTTACTAACTATGTCCTTTTCTACTCCTATTGCAATGAAAGCAGCTTTTCTACAACCTCATATATCCGTAAATCCCATATGCCCTAGTTACTTGGGAAAGAACATTTAAATCTAACAGTAACCTGAGTCAGTTCCTACGAAAAAGGACATTCCCTACACCATCTTTTGATTCCTCCAAGCTACCTCGTTATAAGTCATCTTCTACTCAGATAAATGCAGATTTACTCCCTTAATCATATATTCTTGGCAACACTGCTGATTTCGATTTATGTATTTCAGTTCATATTTTTTGGTTTCTCTAGGCTCCGCTGCGCTCTAACATTTTTGGGCTTTTTTCGTGCTTTATGTTAGCTTATAACTACTGTGTATCTTACGCTTTTCTCACGTTTTCTTTGTCATGGGCGCTACAAAAAAATAAATACATACGTTGTCTACAGTCTGACCCGAAATTTAGATCCTAGTCATTTCTAGTCTTTTTCGTTACTTGTAAAAAAATTAAGCCTTGGTATTTAATGTTACGATTACCTTTATCCAAAGATATTTTTTCCAATGAAACTGTAAAAATAAATAAATATAGCAATGTAGTTAAATTGCATTGTACTGTAGCGGAAATTAAATGTTTATATAGCCCAGAAACGAAGCAAACTGTATTAATACTTGTACTTTCGAAAGTATGAAGAAATTGAGCTGAAAGATGCCTTATACCTGATTTAAAGGAAACTTGTTTTGCCGAATTCAGAGCCCTGGACGAGCCTGTTTCTTAAAAGATGGGTCTTCTGACAAAAGAGTGAACATTGTTCAAAATTGTGACATGTTCGTCGAGTCTCCCACTGAACTCCAGAAATGTGTTGGTGATATTCAGTTGTTCGCTTTTACTGAAATCGAAAACAACTTACCTAAACATCATTTAAAAACGTTATGACGTTATAAGGCGCTGCCACTTTCCTTTTCCAAAGAAAATAAAGAAGTTATCGCTTTTAGTTATAAATCATATAGAAGAAAGCATCCTTAGTTAGCTCTTCGTAGAACCAATATACATGTATAAATACAAGAAAACCCGTAAGTGTTGCATATGGCGGTAGGCATTAACCCTTTGATTCTAAAAGGCCGAGTTATAAGCATTCTCTTCGTAATATTAGTGGGTTATAAAACTATTTCCGTCCCCAATTCCACACTTTTATTTAATAGAATATCGCGGCTCAAATTTGCGAATTTTAAGATATTTTAAGAATAAACCCGAGGCTGACATTTTGAAGAGGATAGAATGTTGTGTGTTAAAAATCTGTAAATACAAAGAAACGAAAAAACTAGCCAACAAAACAAAAAAAATTGCACTGACTGTCATTGGTTCCCTAAATACACCGTTCTAAAACGGAAATGTTATAAGCTATAATCAAGGACAAAACAAGAATACTTTCAGTCTAAAAACGACCGAAAAATAAAAATATTCACCTCGGGAGGGAAAAACAATATTCTTCTGAAAAAAGAGTGTATCAAACTGGCTAACATGCTCATCGAGTCTTTCAACTCCAAAATCTGCAGGTGATAAAAGAAATGTCTTCAACAAGTTGTTGCTGAACTTGAGACCAACCTACCAAGACTTCGGATATAAAAACTATCATTACCCAAAGAAATCAAGCATTTTCTGATTTATGAAAGCCATGATTTATAGGGAGCTTTAGACTCCTCGAGGACGACTACGAGTACAAGACGGTTCTCAATACTGAAAATTGCTCACGCGTGAACCTGCGTCATTTTTGCGGGAAAACGTGATAGCCGTCGCCATTCTACTACGAGTTTTAGCGAGAATGTCGTGGTGGCGGGAACAAGTTATGAAATGTGAGAAGTTTTATCATTTTGCTTCGGGAGCTTTCTTGTTTTGGAACACGCGCAAAAACGTTAAGTTAAATCTCGTACTCGTACCCGTTGTCGTCCTCAAATCTAAAGCCCTCCTCTAATGCTATGTTGAGAGATGCGGCTAAAAAGTAAACCATGCTATTCGCCACTTTACAAATGAGAAGGCCGAGTTAACTTTTGCAAAGACTTCTGGGAATGTTACCTGGGGCAGGGCAAACAAATTGACCAATAGCTGAGTGGTTATGACTAGAATGGATACAGTAAAATCAGGTTGACACCTTATGTTTATTACACAACGCTATACTCTTCGTAGAGAACCATTAATGCAAATTTATTGGACACATTTTTGAGAAAAGTGGGAAAATCAGAGTAAAAGACAGTTGTGCAAGGAAAAGAGTTTAATACAGGGTTTAGCACCAAAGTACAGCGATTTACCTTCGGCTTGTGATTTACAAGCTTTTCTTGTGTTCTCCCAACATCCCAAGTGGGTTATCACGTCGGTAAACCCATAGAAAGTGTAGTTTATTGCTTTTATAAAATAACTTTTAGCAGAACGGAGTCTTTTAGGCAAAAAATGTGGTTTTAGTACTGTGATCAAGTGATGTCTTCTCTTTAAAGTCACCATAAGCCAATCATGACTCTCAATTTAATAGCGCCGCACTTTCTCAAAATTCAGTTCAGTCAAACAACAAACAGCAGTACTTCAAAACACGAGTTTTTGCACTCATTACATGTTAACTTATGAAAGCTGTTTTACAGGAAAAATCAACACATATTCATGAGAGGGTACAATGAAGGAATACGTTCATGGTTTGTTTGCTACAAGTAGAAAATTGCACATCAAACTGTACGCAGCTGTATTTGTTGAGTCGATCCGTAAAAATTTCCTGCTTACCGACGGAACTGGCAGCTGGTGTAATGGAGGACTCATTCACTTTTTACAAGCTGTATTAGTTTAAGATCTGTTTTCTGGACTTTATCATGATCAAGAAATGCTGCGGTAACGACGTTGCTTGCATTTGCGAAGTTGTCGCATGTAACTTATGTACGTACAGCGACCGATGGAAATATGTCAGTGGTAGCTCTAAAACTGGAGAAAGGTTTCTTTGCCCTAGCCACACGTTAGCGTTAATATTTGTCGATTTGTGAAGTCGGTTGGTTTGAAGTAGGTTATAGCATCGATATTACCGAATAATTTGTGCAAATGTTGGAAAAAAAACCAGAGCGAAACTCTGACATCTTTGATCATCGTTTACAGCTTGTTTACAATCTACAGCCGCCGATTTTGTACCAAAACTTGATCAGATATCTCTTTTTGGAACAATTTCTTTCGTTTAGGGATTTAATGTTGACATAAAATAAATCAAGAATGCTAAAACTATCCGTTTTTGTTGCTGGTTGGCTCATGGTTAAAATGTCCTAGAGAGTTGCTACACCAGAAATTCATACAGTTGTTGTCTTTCTCGGAGATTTGCCATCGTCGTGAAATGGAAACTGCTTTCCAGCGTTGTACTTTGTGACTTTAAAGCTATGGCATTAGCGAATTGTGGAAACCAACGCTTTTTAATTTTAAGAAGGGATGGGTAAGAAACTTGTTCCGTTTTTTAGCCTTTCTAAAATCGTTGTTTGCAGATCAATAGCCGGTTTTGTTTACGGCTCTTGTTCCGAATGCCTTTTTCTATGGGTTTACCGGTATAATAAACCATAGGTTTTTGACCAATCAGATCACCCGTACTATCTCAGTTATTTTATAAAATGTGATAATCAATGCCATGTAAAGTACGTTAAAATTAGCCGGTGTCGGCAGTTAGCCCCTGATGGCTTAAAGCATACGGATGAAGATTATACATCAAATGATGCCTGTTCGGACTACATACTACCCACGGTTTTCTTCCGTTTTCTTTCTTATCTTATGACTCCTATCATGTACTTTGAGCAAAAAGGACAACCTGATTGACCTGATTTTGGGATATCCATTCTAGTCATAACCATTAAAAGCTAAATGGCGCCTCTCCTGTAACGATTCCAGAAGGGGTGCCTCTCCTTTAACGGATCCCAGAAGACTTTAAATCGGCCCAGTTCCTTCTCGCATTTAAAGTGGCGAATTGCAACACTTTGTTAGACGTAAAATACATACACGCCAAGCCATCAATAATAAGGACCTCCGATCTGAAACCACAATAAATAACTGACCTTCCGCTCTTTCAATATTTTTTGGGATTATTTCAACTGTTTCGTATAACCCCATACATTTATTATGCATACATGTTTCGACTCTTTTCATATTAGACTCTGTGAGAAAAAGTATGAAATTGTTGCATACATAATAATGCATGGAGTTATACGGAAATCTTACCCAAACCTATGGAAGAAAAGACGCTTTGTTACAGAATATGTGCTTTGCCAAAACGAAGGGGTCAGACGTTGAACTTAGAACGCGTCGAGACAATCAACAAAATTCAGACCAAAAACCAATTTAAAGAGGCTAAATACACATTATCAAACAAATTTTAAATCAGTTTATTTGTTAGTGAAGTTCGTCGCATGGGAAGCTCGACGTTTGTCCCGGAGACGATCCTCAGACATAAGCAGACGGATAGAACGTGCTGGACGATCCAAACTCGATCAGACGAACTTAACTGAGCCAGACGTCAAAGTTATCATGAACCTAACTCACTAAGTTTGGTTCTTCTCATGAAAAGTTCGACGTTTAGCCTAGGCCTAAGTCAACAGATAAAAATGTTTTCTAATCCTTTCTTAACTGTTCCAAGAGGAGGAATCTTTAGAGAGAATTTTATTAAGCAGAAATCGAAAATGTAACATTGCATTGAGTTAGCCTAACCGGGAGGACAGCAAATAGCCCTGAAAGTGGACATCGCTGCGCACAGATCTAATCGAAATTAGACCGTAATTATCGGATCCACTGAACAAAAACCCACTACGACGAAAGCAGAAAGACTATTTTATATTACAAAACCGTCGAGAACGAAAAATATTCGTGGATGGCCAAGATTCAAGGCGATAAATTCGCTATGTAGATTGTCCCGCGAAACTTGAAAAAGTTAGGCCAATCTTTTCAAGTTGACTCGTTGTTGCCAAGCATGCGCAGTTTCGTGACATAGCCCCTTTAAAGCCTCGGACAAATGCCTGCTGTGAATTTCTGAACCGGCCTGAGCCTTTGATGACGAGCATATTTAAACTCGTGACTGACAACCTTGTTCCCAGGTCTTCTCGGAGTAAATAAATTAATCCCCTCGCATTTTAATTAGGTGTTCATTAGCCCCGCTCTTCCCTTCAAACAATCAAAGCTGCACCCAGCTTTTCAGACAGTTGACTCGAGGGTTATGTAATATATTCCCCCCGAAAAGAACAAACGAATCCCAGCTTATGTAAAAATAAGGCTTAAAATATTCTGGTACAAGGGTTTCGTCCACTGAACATGAAAATTACTCAATTTCCTGATGCATTCCATCTTTAAATAATCTTAGTGGTAAAAGACGTCATCGAGCAAACTGATGACGTATTATATTCAACATGATAACGAAGGGTTCTGTGTAATTTCGAATCGACAACCTTTTAATGAAAGAGCAGAGGGAGCCCAAACGCAAACAGTTGATATCTATAAGCTTCAAAGGTTATATATACTGATACTATTTTAATGAAAAATAAAGTTGATTTCATTTTTTTTAGTTTCTTCCTGTTACAACAAACTTCCCCCTCGCGGGAGGATTCTTTAATTGTGATTTCTAAACAACAGAAAATAACAGGTACCGATAGACTCGAAAAGAGGAACATCCTCCACTGCAAATTTTTGTCTGGGTTTGGCTTGAGTATTAACCATTCAGGGACATGCTTGGAATTTAATTGAAGATTTTGATCGTAGATTATATCATGATGGGAGCGTCTTTCCATAAATCGTTGAAATTTTCACCAGTTCTCAGTCTGACAATGGCCGTTTTCACACTAGAGATAGATTAGGGAGCAAATACAACGACGACGTCGACAACTTCAAAAAACAATAGGTGAAATGATCAAAACAACAGCTCTGCACGTACATCACGCTTTTTAGTACATTTCTTTGACGTCCACTGCACGACTACGACGTGAAACCTCATAATTTGACGTTTTATGGAGGACGTGGACAGACGACGACGAATTTTCCTTCCTCTTTTTGAACTTGAATAAAATGCTTAAGAATTCAACTCCAGGAAAAGTCGCTTGCATTTGACATATTGAGCGGGTCCAAACAGACGCAATTAAGTTTGAAAGAACGCAAATTCATTTTTTTAGCGGCGTTTTCACTGCCGTCCGTCGTCGTCCTTGCTTAAGGTCCCCATTGATTTAGCAACAGGACGGGAACGTCAGTTGACGACGGGAAAGCGCATGGAAAGGACTAAACGCGACTTCCGGTGCTCAATTTGTCGCTCTGCCATTGGTCAAGCCAATGCACACGCCGTCGTCAACTGACGTTCACGTTCTGTTGCTAAATCAGACTTATCGGTCTCAGGACGGGTTATCCGTTGGCCGGATTTTTCGCGTCACACGGATAATAAGTCTGCCTTAATGAGAACATGTTAAACAAATTGATCTTTATTGTAAAGCCATTATTACACATGTATTACACACAGTCAAACTTAATTGCCAACGAGGCAACCGAGCTAAGAAATTGAAGCGAGGTTGACTCGGCGGCAGAATTATAACGCCGCGCAATGCAGGCAAAAACTCTCAAATTCTGCGTAACCCTCTAAAACTTGCATTTTTGACCATATTTAGGTGTAAGTAAGAGAACCCCATATTTAGGTGGTGACGTCATAGTCTTGTATTTACAACTCGTCAGGGGAACCGAACGACAATTTTTGGAAAATATCTGTTCGGAAAACGATTTGAGATATAGAATTTTCGGAACATTTGTTGTTAAATTTCTTGCTTGCATGCCTCTCCTAGGAATTTCGAACCTCCCAAAAATGGTATAATTGCCCATTTTTAACGGATTTACCGTAAAAAGGTATAGAATTTTCGGAACATTTGTTGTTAAATTTCTTGCTTGCATGCCTCTCCTAGGAATTTCGAACCTCCCAAAAATGGTATAATTGCCCATTTTTAACGGATTTTTACCGTAAAAAGGTCACCTAGAATTTTCGGGAGCCATTTTTGGCTGAAATTTTCGAGAAGGTAAGTTTTGATCCCTATAATTTTAGGATCACTATCTACCGTTTAAATACTAAAATACGTTCAACAATGCTATGTTTAAGTGGTTTTGAACTATATTCTCGTTGGGTGCCCCTGACTCGTGGTCCGAAATTGGGTGATTCAGTGTGCAGCTGTTCGTTGTCTGTTCAAGAGGACCTAGCAGGTGAGCAAGCTTTAATACGGTTTCTAGTTTGAAAGGGCAATTAGTGCTCTGGTTTGCTTTATAAATTGCGTTTAAAGCAGCAGCAGCAGCTCGATTTACCTTGAGGTAGCATGTTTGCTTCTCGACTCAGAACCAGGGTTTTCAGTGTTTTCTTTTCCTTTGTGAATTATATTTTAAGCGGTAGTTGTTCAAGGCATAGGGTTATATTCTCAAAACTTTTATCAGAACCAGCCTGTTCTTCCCAGGTCGATTTACATTGAGCCAGTCCTCACCTCCCGTGAGGAATGCAATGTATTTCCGGACCTTTTATTTTAGAATTTATTCGAGAGATTTTGTCATTCGGTATTTTTTTTTTGCTGCTCGATTTACATTGAGACAGGCCAAAACTCCCGTGTGGAACGCAACGAATTTGTGGACCTTTTGTTTTGAAGACTATCATTATGCCTTTCAAGAGACTCTTTGTCCTGTGACACTCGCTCATTAGATCTTTCTATTTTATTCAAGTTTATATTTTTATACCTTTTTATACATTCCGCCTTATTGTTGCCCTTTTCACACATTTTACTCTACACCAATTTTTTACGTATATTACCTCGCGAAACATTTTTCTTATCCCTGATGACGCTGTTGCTCACAATTTAATTATTTTTTATAATTTCAGCAGTCAAAGGCCTTATTTGAACTATCTTTTTCTTTATAACGTTTATAGTTTTGATACAACTGAATTTTCCATGAAACATAAGTACTAACTTGTTCATATTTACTAACAAAGCTTCAAGCCATGTTGTTATTGCTTAAGTAATGATCCCGGTAAGGTGGATAGCAATTTCTTTTGTTATGCGGCAACGGTGCTTTCCCCACATAGGAATGTTCTCATTTTTACACAGAGAATGCAGAAACCTACATGCAGGCCATTTACACTCCACCTTGAAAGGGTGTTTTTTTGTGTTTAAAGATTTTGACCAATCAGGAGAGTTGAAAACAATAGCCAAGAAAAGTTTACAATTTTACATGTTCCTACATAGGATTTCTTTGTTATTCAAACTGAAACCAGATTTTGTGATATGGAAGATGGTTGGAAAGTAAGGATGAATATATGTACTGCTTTATGAAGTTTTTTTTTAACTTTTGCTGTTTAAGCCAATCAGAAGTAAGTACAGACAATAGAAAAGTTAGCACCTTTTTTGCATTCCAACATGTTCGTTGCCGTTGTTGCTATCGTTCTTATCTGGACCGTTTCTTAATAATTAAAAAGTGAAAGCCTACAATGTGCCAAAGTTGTTGTTTTGAGGTTATGTTGAAGAACCTTTGTGGGGAACTAGCTGGTTCTCACAACAAACAGACAATTACTTTGTTCAATTGACTCCTTTTTATTCTTTAGTCCAATGTCACGCAGTTAGCTCAACTTCTATTTTACAATTCCCTGCTAAATCAGTGTCACACCCATTTTTATATCAGCCAGGAAACCAGCTGCTTAGTGCAAACCGAATGCTGACGTAAGTCTGATCTGATTGTATTTAGTATAGTAGAACAAAGTTTATGACTAGGTATAGTATGATAAGTTAATGTTTGGTGTAGTTAGTGTAATTAGTGTAGTTGATGTAGTTGGTGTAGTTATTGTTTTTCCTTTAGTTACTGTAGTTGCTGTAGTTCGTGTAGTTGGTGTAGTTTCTGTAGTGAGTGTAGCACGTATAGTTGGTGTAGCTGCTCTAGGTACTGTTGTTGGTGCAGTTGGTGTAGTATGTGTAGTTGCTGTAGTTAGTGTGTACGCTAACTACACGAACTGCACTAACTACCCCAACTACAGCAATTACAGCAACTACGGAAACCGTAGAGGGCTAATTGGACATGGAATGTCTCTATATTTGTGACGGTTATCATGAATCCATTACCCTCACTAGCGTGAAATCGTCGAGATAATTGCTTTGTCGAAATGACTCTTCAAACGAAGTTTTCGCTATTAAGCTTAAGTTAAGTGGCCAATATAAAACAAGGAGAATAATATAACGAGGAGTAATCGGACCTTAGAAGAGTGCGTTCGATATGTTTGTTAGGCGTACAGGTAGCAGTCGAGGCGGAAGGGTAGTTGCGATATGGATAAATGTGATTATGGCATATTTTGAACGTAAGGGTTGCGTAAAGCGAAACCTCTATTTAAACTGTGTATCATATTATAACAAAGTTTTCAAAAGATATCGTATGGTTCGGTATCAAGTGCTTGTAATCGGAGGAGACATTGGCCACAGTGCATGTAAATGGAACACTTTGTTTTACTGGCGCCAGTTACAGGGTGCAGTTTCTCAAAGGCCGATTAGTTCTTAACCTGGGATTCTTTTTCCTCTTCAAAAACATTTCGTCGAATAATTTTCTCTGTTATTTTTAAGAGCATCCAGTCATCAACTTGTTGAAAAGATGAATTACATTGAATTTATTGTTTAAAAAGCTTTCACATCTGAATTTTAACTTCGCACTAACTCTGTCAAAGCCTTCAATGGAACGTGTGTGCGGCTCGCGTCAATAACTTTTCCAGTAATTTGGTCGAGCGTGTTGATTTCAGTGACTCGAGAGCGCCGCTACTGTGGGCCGGTTTATAAGTTTTTCCTAATAAATAACATAGAGTTAAAGTGTTCGTTTGTCCGGTGCCGAAAATATCACAAGTCATGATCAAATTGCGCCGCCGAGCTTCACATCTCGGTTGATATACTTTGTGGCACAACGGCTGCCGAGCTACACAACTCGGTGAATTTACTTTGTGGCACAACGGCCGCCGAACTAAACCCGGTTTGATGCATGCACCAGGAGTAGCAGACATTTTCCAAAGACAGTGACGAACCATGCTGAAAAATAAGAAGGCTTAATCCAAAGTAAAATTTAATAGCAAACTTGTGAAAGATGAAGGCTTTGGACGATTCAGCAAACACAGATCGATGTACCCATTACGAAGATTCAGCAAACTTTTTAAAAGATGAATGCTTTACGAAGGCAGAATATCAGACCTCAGCAAACCTTTGCAAGATGAACGCCGGGGAGCGAGGACACAAGAATCACGGCATGAGTTTGCGCGTCAAAGTGAGGCAAAACTTAAGTAAGCGCCTCAAAGCGAGGCAAATGAGTGTCGACGACGACGACGAACAGGGGCTGGCAGCGAGGTCTGGAACCGAGTTTACATGATCGCCCCAGTTAAGAAATTCGGCCGAGTGAGACTGAGTACAAATTTTCCTTGAAAACAAATATGGCGGAGAATGCAGACATGGAAGGACGATGAGTTTTCGCTCGGTTTTAAGTTTTCCCGCGTACAAATATCAAGAAAAGGTTTCTATGAACTTTTTTAAATGGACCTTTTGGACATCAGGAGGCGTGATGTATGAACAGTTTATGGGTGACTTCACTTATTGCTGCTTATTATGATTCGGGATCGTGGCAAGTTCAGTTATTTTTAAGCTTCGTGAATTTTCGAGCGACCGTCATCTCTTATATTTTTCCACTTACAGTGGTATTAAGACTCTCTTCCTTATCTTAAACACATGCTACGAGCACAATATATTGGATGAGTCTTGCAACAGTCATATGTGAATGTTCATTAAACCACGGATTTTCTACTTCGCTGTTCTTAAGTTTGTTTGTGTACACCGGGAGGCACAACAAATATTTATGGGCTTAACTACAGAATACAGGGCCAATTTAGTAAAAACCAGGGTAAATGTTCCAATCACTTTGCTTCACTTATACTGGGTCTGTCAGTATAAGCTATTTTTAATATCACAAGGCTGGGAGGGGTTTACTCAACCTTCAAAACCTTCACTGGAATGTCTCTTGAGTGATAATCAATAAATTTCCAACAGCAATACCGTATTAAGTAGTTTTGTATTTTATAGTGACTTCGGTTTCAAGTATTTCCTTGAAATTGTTGGTACAAAAAGTACCCTCTAGTTATGAATCATACTTGAAATTATTATAGTGGGTTAGTGTAAGAACAAGAGGCTAATTCAGTTGCTAATAAGAGTGAGTACATCAGGAAAGAGTATGCGTTGAGAAAATCCCTCAAAGGACAGAAGTACAAGAAACAGAAAAAAGAAAACTGAATGCTTTGCAAAGTTTATAAAGAGAATCAGAAGAGGCTTGAAAAATATACAACTTAAGTTTATTGTTTGTGTAAGTTATGAATCTGATTTACAACTAAATATTATACAAGGTAAAATTGATTTTTTATCAACCATCAAAAGAAGTTATTGTCGGGCTTGAGCCCTATCCTCTCAGCAGTTCTTTCTACGATACTACCCTTGGCTTATTTGGCCTAGATGGGTATGCGCTGCTGATTTGGGGTGGTGACCATTTCACCCTTTAGAGTTTTGAACAAGGTGTCTGTTTGGGTCGTGAAGGTTGAAGAAGAAGCGGTCTATAGAGTACAGTCTATTGGTACAACCATTTTCGCCCCAAGTTTTGCCATGTTTCTAAGTTTAAAAGCTACCTTAATTCTGTATGCTAAAGGAAATGAATCAGGATTATAAAAACATTGTGCATTTCCCTACCCCTTTTAAGCCAAGAGACCTTATTATAAGGTCTCTTGGCTTAAAAGGGGTAGGGAAATGCACAATGTGTCCTTCTACCCATACACTCTTTCAGTGTAAGCCCGGGGAGATGATCTCGAATTTTAATTCCCTTTTACCACTTGTTGTAACAGCAAAGTCAGTGAAAGTTTATGGTCTCTGAAAAATATTTCTGCCAGCCTCAACACAAGGTTCTAGCTGTTATTATTGACTGCAAATAATATTATCTTAATAATCACAAATACATTTTTTTCCAAGGCATCCTATGGTGTTTTCAATATCCACTAGTACAAGGCAATTCTTAAGTTGAGACGGTTTACTTTGATTTCAATAACAGTGAACTACATTTTTACAGAGAGACAAACTAACCTGGCAGGTTGATGTCCAAAGATGTAAAACATTACATGCAACTATATGGCAAAAACTGATCACAGTGGCCAAAGGAAAGGCAAATATAGAAATGTCATCATTTTTTTAATTTTATAAATTCCCTTTGAAGCATATTTAGCCAGATGTAGTCCTTGTCAAAACATGCAAACTTGAACATCTATTTTCTGACCTTAGCTAGTCTTTTTTAAACCACACTCTTGTTCCAGTGGGTAGTGTAGGTTTTGGAATAAAATATTTATAATTTCTCCCCCTTTGTTTGCAACAAAACAAAATGAGGACTCAAACTGAAGGCAGTGTAGTAACTGCCGTCATGAAAAGAGAATTCCAAACACACAAAATAATTACCCGTTCATTTGCCTATATTCATTTCTTAGAAACTACGGTAACGTTAAAATTAAATCACACGAAGATAAGAACTTAAGCATATCAAGAGTGAATGATCTCTCGGCAAAATTTATTTAGCTTCTAGTACATAACAAAACACATGAACTACGAGATTTGACTATATGCCACTCAATCATCCAACGCAACTCTGCAAGGATTAGTTCACAATCAAGGATGAAGAATTAAGAATCTCAATCATCATTTCTTTTCGTTTTAAAGGTGTAGTAAAACTGTAAACAACTCTGACAACTCTTCTACTTGATCACGTTCACAGCGCTTTTTTTAATATCACGAAGGATTAATTTTCGGCCTTTCACTTGAAAATATAAACTCTTCTGCATACGCATTGGAGGGTGGGCCCTTCTTCTAGTCTTGTGGGTCTTCTAAACTGAAACACAGCTTGAAAGCCTGTAGTGAGCCAAAAGGTGGGGCATCGAGGAAAATGTACAATGACCGTTCACTGGTCTCGTTCTTAGCGTAGTAAACCGCATGTAATGACAAACGCAAGACCAGAGAAAAGGAAAACGTAAGCTCCACATTACTGCGGAAAAAATCGGTTACAGCAAAGAAAGCAATGACCAACAGGACCAAAAGCAAATTCACTTCACTCTGTCAAATCGCTGTGAAAACGAACTTCTTGATGTTGTTGTTGTTCTCAGCCCGTTTCGCAAATGCTCGCTACAGTTCTCGAATGATTGACAGATTTCTTAACTGGGGCGATCATGGAAAGCCGAAAAGCGGCAAGATCAAAGGCCGTTGCCAGCCCCCTCTGACGACGAAAATGCAATCTCAAAAAAACTACGAACGTGATCGCAAACTGAAAGGGTAAATTAAAAATGCAGTTCAAAATACAAGGAAGAATTTAGAACAATAGTTGTTTAACTACAAAAACACCTATATAATCACTTAAGCCTCAGATGACATTAGTAATGACATCATTACCCATGGCACGTGTTTTTCACTCGTTTCCGCTTCGTGCTGATTGGCGGAAATCAGACAGCTCAGTTTAAAGTTATCCACTGCCAAGAATTCGGTTAAAAACTCAAAGAAACACGCTTAAAACTATCAAAAACTAGCAGGGTAGTCATTTCCTGGTAAATATCGAAGGAAGACCAGATTAAGGCCAAAAATGTTAAATTGGACAAAATACTTAACAAGGCTTTGTTATCTGCCAAAGGCTCTAATTAAACATATTTCATGAACAGAAGTGTTACCGCGGAGATGCACAAAATTGGTACATCTCCTTTGCACCGAATTCATGTCAGGAGAAACTTGCTATCGATCATCAATTAACTTAGGAACCAAACCTATTAGTAGTGAAGTAGATTACTCAAACCAATCAACAAGAACGCTTACAACAACTCATCTATACAGACATACATCGTAGCAAGTGCCACAAGTGGCTAACGTAACACTTCAATCAACTTTCTCCTTCAACAAGACCAAGGAGAATGAATCAACAGAAATCATTTTCTCATTTCGGGAGAGGATGTCGTTTGATCAGTGCTGATGCGTAGGAGTTGAACACCAAGTAAAATAAGTCAATTTTTTTTTTATGATATTTTCCTTCACCTATACATAATTCCCGAATCGAATGAATTTTGTAATAAATCCCAAACGCCAAATAAAATTCCTTTGATAATTTAAAGTCAAAAACATGCGCATTGCGAACATTTTTCATCGCTTCCATTTTTATTGTTTAACAGTTGGGTGCCATCCTTTTCTATAGTGGAATCCATTTAAACCTCTAAAATTATGAAAAAAAATATCGCGAATATCTGAATAGGCACATTTCACAAAAGATAAACGAATTCGCCTCGTTGGCACTTGCCGGAAGGAACCCCTAGTTATGAAATTACTTTTTGGGCAATCGAAATAAATATCACTTGACAATGACAATGAAATCACAGTAGTTTCAGCTCAAATTAATAACTGTGAAAACCAGATGTTATGTTACTTGCTATTCTGAGACTTTTTTTCATATGAAATGGCATATAACAGCAAGCCTTCACAGGAATTATGAATATCAAGATTACTTAGTGATAAAATAGGCTGAAGACATCTCATCTACGATCGAAGGGTTCGAGTTTTCAATCGACAAACTCTGTATTGTATTGTATTTTTCCTTTATCTCTTGTACGTTGTTTTTATTTTTCCTCCATGTAAATTTAAGTATTGTCATTAGAAGTGTTGTAACCAACAAATGTTATTTAAACAAAAACAAAAAAAAGAAAAAAAAAACATTGAGCACGTAACGACGCTGAAAAACTCACAAAAGAGAATTGTCTCCCCGTGGAAATGTCACTAAATATTTCGTGATCTGGATGAATACTTCCAGCAACAAATAATTTCGAATTTTGCATGATAAATTTGGAAATAAGAACAATTTTACCGACCGAACATGCACTAGCTATAGACCAATAGATCAATAGACAAATGGACCGTTTATTTAACCAAGCTTGCTTGCTTTATCAGTTTCTGCTATAAATTTACATTATTGTCGTGCATTAAAGTACGGCAAATGCGAGTTTGTACCATGTTTGTTTTGAGTTTGTACTTGGTGACCATGTTTTCGCTTTTGAGTGTTGTTTACTGTTCACTATAACTTCACGAAAATCGGTAGATTCTCGCAATTTCTATCCATAAGATTTGTTTTGAGCGGTTTTTAGCTGCTCGTCATTTCCTATTTCGAGAACTTCCTAACTTAAATCTCACGTTTCCGTTGGCCGTTAACGCGACTCTAAATCTTTCTAAAAAAAACACAAACACATACACACAAAAATAATGGAAGGTATCTCTAAAGTCAAAATTAGACATTTTGTCTTCAAATAACTGACAGCTAGCTTATCTACTGGTTGTTTGATTATGCAGTAGCCCCTGGCTTCCACGCAGACGTTCTTCAAGGTTCCTTCCGCGTTGGGAAGGAACGCTTGACGAACTGTAAGTAAGGGTTATAGCGGAGCTCCACCCGCGCGCGAAGCGCGCGCGTGGGCGGAGCCCCATAGCTAAGGAAATGTGGTAATCTACCCATCCCAGAAAATTTGGTAATCACGTGACCGTACACCGAGCGAGCGATCGAGCGACCGTCCGTCCGCACCACAGGCATACCAATGTAAAATAACTCAATCAACAGGTATGGGAAGCCAAATGCAACTCAAGGATTTATTTGGAAGGAAATCACATGGCCGCCCGGACTTTTAGAAAGAAAAAAGTCGTGTCTTTTTCGGCGTTATTTTTTATGTGTACACTAACGTGGATAACAGAGAAAGAGCTAGAGCGAGTTATTGAAAATTCGTAGGAAGAAAAACATGGAAATTCAACGCGGCGGTGAGAAAATGAGAAATGCTAGCGGCCAGCGAGGTGAAAATGAGCGGCAGTGAAAAATAAAAGCGAACATGAACACTGGAAACAAAATATTGGGTAAGCACATACGACAATTTCTCCATGACAATAGTGTGTAACTAGGAAGTTTGACGTTTTAGTCGTACAAAACAGCGTTGTAGTCGTGCAAAACAACGGCAAGGGAAAGACAAAAAAGCGTGCTGCACGTGCAAATTTGTTTTTTGCTAATTAGAAGAAAAAGTGTGCTGCACGTGCAATTTGTTTTTTGATAATTAGATCTATTAGTCTTGAAGCCATTTTCATTGTCGTCCCCCGTTTAGCATAACAAGATTTAATTTTTTTTAGTTTACACGTATTATTAACCAGAGCTTCGCTTTTAGCCCTGGCTAAATCTATATATTAAATCACATAACCACGAGCTGAAGGCCGATAAACGGCTTAGTTTTACATTGGCGAGGATTCCTCAAGGGATGCAAAAATACTTTGACGAAAAATGCCTCCATTGTTCATCTGTCTTTTGTTTTTTAACACTCCATGCTGGCACTGGTGGCATTCACAGGTTTCTCGGCTTTTTAATTATGTTAGTTTTTCAAAGTCGCATTTCAAATTAGTTGTTCGCAGTGAATGCTAGAAACAGCCTAAAGAGCCTAGCAGTTTCGAGCGATTCAGAGCCAGAAGTAGAGCCGTTTATTACTCAAACTAAAGCAGCTTCAGTGGCGGTACAGCAAGAGCTTTCGGAAAACAATTGGAATCTTCATTTGCGGGTGCAGAAATCGAGCAAGCAGTTGGCAATTTCAATTTTCGCACCGAGGATCTTTCGACCGACTCGCATGTTTACAGACAAAGAAGATTCCGGGCGAGGGATCACTACTGTAACAGACAAGGAAATTCAGTCGAGGAATGAAGCAAGAATACCACAAAACACAAAGAGGTCAACTACACGTCTTCATGGAGTACATGAGTTTGGGATGACTGGTTAAAGAACGGAACACCTTACCATGACAGCGACACTTTCGTGGAACCGTAGAATTTTAAAGACGCTGTTCAATTTCGAACTGTCGTTCTGGCTGTGGAAATCGATTAACTAATAACTAAGAAAATTCGTAAATGTGGCGCAAAAGAAACGCAGCTCAGTTTAATTTTAGTAATTATAGCGCCGTGTTTAATATTTCTAGAGGAACTCATAGACATTAAAGTAACACTTTTTCTAATACTTGAACCGTTTAGATAGCAAAATTCCTCGCAAAAATTCACTTTTTTAACCTAAATGACAGCTCTCTTGGCCGTCATGTAAATGCTTCGTCACGCAAAAGCTCAGAAATCCAAGCGTACTCTATTACAAAACCAAGAACCTTTTTGAAACGAAAATTTGTTTGAAAATTAGTTTTTAGCTGCTCTAATACACCATGGAAGTAAAATCTCAGTAGGATCGATAGTTTTGTAGTTTGAATTTTAATGACGTCATGTGAAAACCAACACAACTATAACTCACTTATCCCCCTCGCAAATTAATACATAATCCCCTCGCATTTTAAATTAGCTGTTCATTAGCCCCACTCCTCCCTTCATACAATCAAAGCCGCATCCAGCTTTTCAGACAGTTGATTCGGGGGTTATGTAATATATTCTCCCCAAAAAGAACAGAGGAATCCGAGCTTATGTAAAAATAAGAACGTCTGCGTGGGACCAGGCCGAGTGCAGCTGGAGCGGGTTATTTTCTACAGTTATTCTCATTCGCGTAAAAGCCGCCGCATGACGATTTGATCGAGTCTATGGAAAAAATTTCAACGCACATCGGCTGGAAATCTACTCAGACCGCTAAGTATTATACTCGAACAGACAAGTTCCTTAGTCTAACCAAAGTGGCTGACATGCTTGCCCAAAGGACCTCTGCCGTCGACGAAATGGAAATGGCTTTTAAAAGGACTGTAGCTTTACGCGCGAGTTTTCGATTTCCCGCCATTAGATTTGATGCGTCTACGCTATTGTCGTTCAGCGGATTCACGTATGAGCATGCAAAATGCCCTCCTGTTTTGCAAGGGTGTATTAAAGGCCTAGAGAATTTCCCTGGGGACCAAATAGGGCCAATAGAGTGTTTTCACTCACGTGGCCAGCCTCTATGCAAATTTGTTCGGACAAAAGAAAGCGTTTGCATAAGAAAAGAGTTCAACTCCCAAAGGATTGGTTTGGGAGACCAACATGGCCGCCGTTTCATTGTTTTGGGACACCAATATGGCCGCTGTGACGTCATGTGAAAAGTGGCTTACGAGGGAGCACGCAGTCATCTTGTTGATTAAATCGTCATGCGGCGGCTTTTACGCGAATGAGAAAAGAAATCGAATCGGGATTCAATGATTAATAATTCATTTCTAATGTTTTATTCCCCTCAGCCTCCACCTTCAAGCCAAGTATGAATTTTGATAATTCAAACAAAGCTGATCTTATAACCCAATATTATAACCCACGTTCAATATATCAAAATTCTAACATGAATCAGAGGCTTTCTGGTCAACACTTTTCTATACGCTGAATCTTCAGATTTAGTAAGGGGAATGCATGTCTCGGACGTTTTGCTCGACGGACCAAGAAAAAAGAGAGACTGCTCGTAGTCTAGCTTTTGTTTGTGCTCAAGTCTCTTCTGGGAATTGCGAGGCAATGGAGTCCTGAAAAATTTTCAATTTTGGCCGTAATGTTTCGAAGTCATGTTAGAATTTTGATTTATCGAACGTGGGCTACTGTGAAAAGAAAAACTTATTTTTAATTAAATTGAAAAAAGTAAGTATTTTAAAATAATAAATAAAACTATACTAAAAGCTTTTTAGACTCTGAAAACAATAAGAAAGTTGTAAGTTTTTTCAGTCATTAAATTGACCAGAATACACCCCCAGTTTTAGCTTGTCGGTTGTTTTTTCGTATATTTAAATAAAAACGTTCTCTAGGAAATACAAAAAAAAGCAAAACAGTTCTTCAACAGCAAAACAAAACATAGAAGCTCAAAAGGTCTACGCGTGCAAACGGTCGACGCAACGTTGTTAGCCAACAACTCCCAACATTGTTGGATGTTACATGTTGCGTCTATTTGCACGGCACCCTGTTGCATTTTGTGGCATGTTGTTGCTTGATGTTTGGAGTTGTTGCCAAAGTTTAATTTTGTCGAGGTGCAAACGGACACAACATGCCTCCCAACATTGTTGGCCCAACAATGTTAGGAGGCCAACAATGCTGGGAGTTGTTGCATCCGTTTGCTCGTGGCTGCAAAACAAAAGCTTTGATTAGGCTATCCCAACTCTTAAAGGCTGTTTTTTTTTAATGAAAGCTCGCTGAAGTTGTTACAGCAGGAAAAGCCGATCTCTTTATAACCTGAATTTACCGAGGAGCAGACATACGAAGACGGGAACTTAACATTGATGAGGAAAATTAGTCTGGGTTCTCCGAGGATAGGTCGTCGCGTAACGCTCCTCCCCACTAACGGCCGCTAGTGGGGTGGAGCGTTGTGTGACGACCCTAATAGAGACTACCGATAGTCTTGGAGGGTGTGTTATCCGCCTCGGACCTGACAGCCTCGGTGGCATTAAACCCCCTTTCCCGAGGTGCATAATTCTTCAGATACCGGACATCTTGCTAATGAGGACAGCTGCTAACTCCCCAGCGAAAATTACAGACATTTGACTGAGACAAACTCCAGCTCATACGGACTTAACGGACACATCTCTCGGTTCCGACGGCATAATTGTATTGTCTGTTCTTATTCTCGTTATAACGGGCATCTTTCGATTTTTTGGCAGAATTATATCAAATTATCATTTATTTCTTCCTCTTTTTCTCTTCGTCTTTGTCAGTTTAGTTAACATTCCGATTCGCGTTTATCATAATCCTTCTAAAAAACTACCGTACTTGCAAAAAAACAATCATGATGTACGTAATGTACATAAACTGGATTTTCTTATACCGAACTGTAGTGGTTTTTGTGTTCAAAAAATTGTTCAGTGACTGTTATGGTGAACAAAAGGGAGATGCAAGTTCTATTCTGTTACTATTAGAATGCTGACGAAATTTTTGATGAATTCTTACTCGGATTACTCGTGTGTACTTTTGGAAAACCTCCTCGACCTTCATTTGTTTTATTATGTTTTTTTAAACTATTATGGTAACAAAATAAGCTTGACCAATTTTCAAGTAGGTTTTTCGAACCGAGTGAATTAGTTAACGCTGCTAGATTAAGAACCTGTTCCAGCTCGCTTCATTAGTTCCAGAAATTTCTCGTCGACTGTGTATACCTTCGATTCTCAAACTTTAATCGGCGGACATGTTATACCAAATTCGCTGGCAAGCGTATCGGCAGTTTCTAAACTGCTCCATTCTAGCTTACGGCCTTGTTTTATCTCAAGTCCGACTTGGTTATAATGTCGCTCTAGAACTTGCAAACAGGTATTGGTAAGGTCACCTTTACATGGGTGCTTATCAACACCTCCCTGAAGATCGTGGACAAAAAAGAGTAAATTATCGCTTGGCGACACGGAATGATTAGAACATATATCCAAATTATTTCCTGCTGCTTTGTGTGATAAGCAATAACTGGTAAAGACATTTTCGTTGAGAGCCAACCCAGCGTTACCATGATAACCTGTTTGAGGCTCGGAAAGAACAGTTTCTATATCTTCGGGCCTAATGGTGTGGCCATTTGGAAATCTTTTATTATATTCTGTTAGGTCAGCGCATATTTCAAAATTCCAGTCGTAGCGATCTCTCTCAAAGTACCATGCATAAGAAAGGATGATGCTGACTGGAGAGATGAAAGTCGTGTAAAACTTTCTGAAGGCCTCCTCAAAGTTATTTGTATTTAAATGTTTTAGGATATGCTCTCTGCAGTGAGTGACCGTGTCTCGGTACATATATACCGGAAAATACGTCATAAAATCAGCGACAAATGGTAATCCTAGCGCCTGTTTAGTAGTATCTGCCCATTTATGTACCCAGCTCCTGTAGAATGTGCAGGCGGAGCCTAAGGCTCGTACCTTTGTCCCATTAAAAATTGTGGACTTAGTTACTGGGGTAAAAAAAGCTGAGTCACTGTCCATCCAAGCAATAACGGTGTCATTTGAAAGTAGGTCGATGAAAAAACTGCTCCAAAGCTGTCTGTTATAACCGGGTTTCTTAGGTGAGCCTTGAAACTCCAGAGTTCCTTTGTCCTTTGGAAGGACCTCATAAAAGAATTCAAGTCTACGATCAGGAAAGTATTTTTGGGCAAGTGTTTTTAATTTTTCGGCAAATTCATGATCCTCTTGTGATTCTTCATCAAGTCCTACGACTAAATTTCCAAAGGAAGGAGGCCAGAAGAGAACGGAAGTCCTGAAAACGTTACACAAATAACGTTGCCTGTGATCTGGTCGTTTGCCAGACATCCTCACGAACACACTTACTGAGGTATCTGGGGTGTGCTTTGTTGTCCCTAAGATCTCTTTGTTTGTCACAGGTCTTGCGGTGCTGTGGTTGCTAACTGAGACTTGGGAGGTTTTGTAGAACCAAGGTAGCGAAGTTCCCCTTCCCGAGTTCACATGTGATATGAGTATCACCATGGCGGAGAGGGCTAAAATAAGGCAGATGAGAACACCTGTTCTAATACGTCGTAAAACCATTGTCTAGTCGGTTGTATAGCTTTCTTCAAATGGACTACTGCTACAAAAGAGAAGAGGAAAATGTTAATTAAATTTAATTTTTGGCATCTCATAAATGGTGCCATGTAGTGACGTGTAATGCAAGACAGTCTTGACAGTCTAGATTCCACGCTGTGGGTTACGGATTCTAGGGACTAGATTCCGTATTTCTTATCATTAGATCTTGCATTTTTCGGAAAATATCTGTTTAGAGAACGATTTGAGATCTAGAATTATTGGAACCTTTTTTTGTAAAATTTCTTGCTTGTCTGCCTCTCCTAGGATTTTCCAACATCTAAAAATTGGTATACCTTATTATAGGAAATTAACGCTCCATAAAAGGTAATGGAAATTAACGCGACTTAAATTAACGCGAATTTAATGGAAAACGACTTTCGAATAAAGAAAATTAACACGAAAGAGGAGGTAGAATTTTATAATAAAGGAAATTAACGCGATTAAGACACAGTTGGTGGTGACAAGTAGAACAAATTTATTTCAACACTGAATGCAAAAAAATTCAAAACTGAACAAAACTGAGCAGACATCACTTCTGACAGTGACAACGATGAAGATGAACCGAAATATTGTAAACCTTCGCCCTAGCTCTTGTGAAAGATGAAAAATATAGGGTAAATGGAAAGAAAGAAAGCTTGTAGTTAATTACGTTTTTTAGGTGTCAAGAATGTCTGGACAGGTTCCAAAATTAGGGTTAAAATAGTGGAAATTAAGAGCGCGGAAATTAACGCTGCACTTAATTAACGTCGCGGAAATTATCGCTCAACAAAATTAACGCGATTTAAAATTAACGCGAATCATGGAGCGTTAATTTCCTATAATAAGGTAATTGCCCATCTTAAACGGATTTTTACCGTAAAAAGGTCACCTAGAATTTTCGGGAGCCGACCGTTTGTCTAGCTGAAATTTTCGAAAAGGTAAGTTTTAATCCCTATAATTTTCGGATCACTAACTAGCCTTTCAGCTAGGAAATCTGAACAGATGAAAAATTTTTAGGAGATAAAAATATGCCCAGATATCTACCGTCTAGATACTAAAATACGTTTAATAATGCTATGTTTAAGTTGTTTTGAACTATATTCTCCTTGGGTGCCCTTGATCTTGGAGTCGGGATTCCTTAAGCGCTGGATTCGGGATTCCAAAGCTCTGGATTCCTGACTCCACAAGCGGAGGAGGAGGAGACTTTTGACGCAGTATTTCGGTTGCCCTTGATATTACTCTCCCAGACGTTCTTTTAGAATACTACTGACCGTGGCAGAATTGATAAGTAAGTTTGACTGCTTTGGTCAAAGCTGGCGAACGCTTGAACGATATTGACGAACATTAAGGCTCAGAATTACCTGTCTGAGATAACCAAGAAACCGATGTCTTGCAACGTTGAAGATTTCAAGGTTATTGCACGTAGAGTAGACGAAAAAAGAGACGCCTTCACACTGATATGAAAAATGTAAGTATAACTACAATGTATACCCACGATTTCCAAAGACAGCGTACGTTGTTATTCACTGAACTCTATTATCTCTTGCCACAATACCTGCACTTACAAAAACTTGAGTTGTACGTTACGCCTTGTGAGTGGCTGGTAGTGAGGACGAAAAAACAGAATTGCGTTGGAGGGACATGAAGAGGAAAAACAATAGAAATGTGTTGGCGGTACGAGTTAAACAATGGTCTTGTTGGGTTGATGGCGATTGAGGTAAAACAATTGAAACTAGACGCCGAAAGGCATTCTCAGGGCTGCCCTTGACGTAGACTGATATATTGTAAACGCATTTTTTTCAACCCATACCGATAAACGGGCCTCATTCAACTGATTGCACTGTGTCTGTTGCAACCTTGTCAATTTTAAAGACCACCCGCATTTTGAATTCATCGGCTCGTTCTCTAACCAATCAAAGAATATAGATTAAAATGTCAATAACAGTAGTGTTGTCCCAGCATTTTCGGCCTGGACAAGTACCAGCTAAGTACCAGCCAATTTGTGGCTCATAACTAAAATGCGCGGGAAACCCGCTTAATTTATGCTAAACATGTTCACGCAAGTACCAGTAATGACCTCACCACACCATAAGGATAGCTCATTAATAAAATGCGCAGGAAACGTCTTAATTCATGTGGGCATGCTAAAATGTCAACTTGGCAAAGCAAAACAAAAGGATCACGAAGTATGTTCAGGCAATTACTAGTTTAAATTGAATGTTTTTATTAAAGTTCTTGACTAGTAAGTTGCAATGACTATGCGACTAAATTAAAATGTAGTCATTGCATCTGTATATTACCTTTAATATATGGGGGTACAGATTACATATTACCTCTTGAGTCGATTGTAATGTGTATCGTGCTGTATATTTTGCTTGGTTTAGAAAATAAGAGAAGTTCTCTCAAACATCAGCTGGTTTGTAAAATGCGTAAGGCAAATAGAAAATGAAAAAAAATTAACTTTCACAACAAACACAAAGTTTACAAAGAAATTAATTTCAGAGTTATTTAATAAAGGGGTCATCTAAAAGAATCTTCTTCTGCAATGAAAATTATGGCAGCTAACAATCTGGATGGGAGTGGGGAGTGAGGTCTCTTTGAACTTGGAAATACTGAGGAGAGGGGGGGCTCATCAACAAGGTTTGGAAATCAGGGTGGGGGAGGAGGAGGAGGAGGAGGAGCTAGTGCCGGTTCAACTTCAAGTCTTTAAATGAATTAAAGAAAAGGTTAATAAAAAAAAAAGTTGTTGCGCCGTAATTCTTAGTAACGAGAAAATTTGGTCCTTAGTTAGTGTTTTGCAAATTAGTTTTCAATCAAGGTTTTATAACACCTCTGAGACCTCCTTAAAACTATCTTCACAGACTGTATTCAGGATACGAACGTAAGTGTATTAGAAACCAAATTCTCTTCCTGGAAAGGTGTTTGCAGCTGCGATATCTAAATAATAAGTAATTTTGGTTACGAGCTTCGTTTGTTCAAGTGGTACGTTCGTTGACACTTCTACTTCGAAGTTCGCATAATAAGCATTTTTCTCCAACTCATTAAAACTTAGGTTGAGCTACGCGCCTTGACACCTTTTAATTTCTCTGTTCCAAGTTGAACCAGTTTTAAGCGAATTTTACTCACTTTACTAACTTAAAACTAAAATCTGTTTCGATAAATCTCGGAAAAATTTCACCTTTCTGACTAGCGATTTCAATGCAAAATTTTCACAGTAGTAGCTGGAAATAGTTCATTTACGGTTTCTTTGATTCTATATAAACACTCCTTATAAACACTCCTAAACACCTGTTTTTCGCACATGAATGCTACCGCTCTTGCTTAGACTTAATTAAATTGGTCTTTTCAGCATAAATGGAAGCACTCTGTAAGCTAGGATATATTCAGTTTTAGTTCTGGTCAAGCTCGTCACTGTTACACAGAAGAAGATTAGACCAAGTTAAACTGTCAAGTCCTGTTGGTCTATTCCTACAAAATCTGTACCCCCACACTTACACAGGAAAATGCGAGTGAAGAAAATCAAAAAAAAAAACGACAATAATAATAGAAAAGCTGGATTTAACTGCTAGCGACATACCAACAACGTGCCACGCATTCAAACTGCAATATACAGATTACTAGCGTAAGTCACTTTTAATTATTATGTAGCTGAGCGGGCAAGATAATCCAATCTGGCCTGCTCAGGATTTTCCGAGTTGGCCCCACAAAAAAAGTTCTCTTTTCGGCCATTATAATAAATCCTTTATTGACCAGCAAGCTTGTTCGCTCAAGATGGTTAGATTTCTTTCCTCGTTCATTGTTGCATTTTTATTAACCTGATCAACTTGGCCAATGTTCAGCCACCTTACATATAATGCACACTCACTTGGGAATAAAGTCATATGAAGAGAACAAATGAGGAAAATTAGCATAACGCGCTTATTTAGAGAGCTGCTGAAGAATAGGTCTAGTGTACGTGTAAGGTCTGTGTTTTGTAAACCAACAAGGCTGCACTACCAGGCAATTGCAACTAAGAATCTAGTGAAGACACAGCCTTTAAAGAGAAATGAGCGAGACATTCGGCAGAAAAAGGTAATGAAACACCAATAAAATATTTAAATTGTTTCTCGCTGTTGCGGACCGTTGCTATGGCCAAATGGCGTATAACAAAAGATTGAGAAGGCATTGAACAATACCCGCAGCTCAACATTCAAGCCAACCATCAATGGTTTCCGCTGCAACACCAAGAAACTGCATGCCGAGAGAAAAATGAAGGCTTTTCAGGAATATAAATCCAGAATGTATGATTGCTTTTGGAGGTGACCGCGCTTGAGTTCTCACAGAAATGGTAGAATTTGCTGCCTTGCCGTTCCCGTTCTCAATAAACATAAAATTTGGCCATTTCACGTCGAAGTTGTGCGCAAGGATGGTAAAGAAATTTGCCCAAAAGCGTCATGCACGTTCTGAGCTATTATAAACCTATTACTTTGACCGTCCCGTTGACCGAATCGCCGTAGTGGCATGGTTTCGTAAGGTCCCGTCTATCAACGACGCTCGTAAGCTTGCCTTTGAACGATTTTGGAAGGCGGACATTACCAACGCAAAACTACAGTGGAAAAACTACTTTCCAAATTCCATATAAAGTAATGAGCACGAACGTGAAGAATATATTTTCAACATAACCATCATGCTGATAATTTATCAAAAGCGCATACTTGATTGATTGATTGATTACCTTTATGTGCGCGGGAAACGATTACTTGTTTTCCTTCAAAGGAACACTTACCTAAACAGCTTCTGTGTTGACTTAGAAACCTAAGATATCCAGACTGAAGTAAACTGAATCAGTTTTTTCTTCAAATACATCGTAGTCATGGTACTTCACTCCCTCCTCAAATATTAACGACTGTATTTGCTTTGGCGAACTTTCCAATTCAGAACACGTGATGTTCTCAAGGGAATTTGTATTATGCTTGTATGAGTGTGTCGAATATTTCAAAATTGCTGGTAGCAATCATACCCTGCGAGCAGGTGTTTTTTTCTGGCTTGCGAAGTCGTTCGCGTGGGGGTGTCATTACGGACGTGGGGTCGGGGTCGGGGTCGGGGTCGGGGTCGGGGTCGGGGTCGGGGTCGGGGTCGGGGTCGCGGCTCAGCATTTTTCAAAAAAAGATAGACCCCGACCCTGGCCCTGACCCCGACCGCGCGTTTTACTGGCACCCTTCGCGTGGCGTGTCAGTCGCGTGGTTAAAACAACAACACGCCACGTGAACGACTCTGCATAAAGATGCTAAAAGTCATGCCAAAAATAAACCTATTCTCGTAGGATGTAGTAATAATAGTGCGTTCGAGTTAGAGCATGAGCCCATGGGCTCCTGGTTACCGGCCTGGCTAGAGTCTATTAGCCCCAAGCTAGCTTTACAGTCTAGCATTAGAGTGGTTTTCGTTTGAGTGTCGTAAAACCAAAACCAAAGTAATTACTCTGGCCAATCACATAGGACACAGACAATACATTGAACCAATCAAAACTCGAAGTAATTTTATGTGGCTGACGCAAAGCGCGGGAAAATGCATGCGAGCGCGTCACAATTGGCTTTGGTTTTACTTCTGATTGGATGAAAAGGTGGCGCGAATCTTTTAAGCCAATCGCATCGTGTAGAAAGTGCAAAACCAATTACTTTTCGACACTCAAATGAAAACCGCTCTATTGCAAAATACGAAGAAAAGTTTTGTATTTATCAAATGGTGACGAGTGAAAAAGGATCGGAAAATTAAATTACAGTGGAACCTCGATGTAACGGAGCTCTATATAACGAAGGCCTCGATATAACGAAGGATTTTTTTTACCCCAATAATAGTCAATCACAGTGGTCACAGTAGCCTGTTCACAGGCTATGGTCACAGTGGAACCTCGATTCAACAAAGGGCCAAGGGACTGACAAAATTTGTTCGCTATAACGAGGTTTCGTTACATCGAGGTTCTTTTTCATATAATTTTTTCACCTAAGGAAATCGTTCGTCATATCAATGACTTCGTCATATAGAGGTTCGTTATATCGAGGTTCCACTGTACATGAAAAAGAATCTCGATATAACGAAACCTCTTTACAGCGAACAAATTTTGTCAGTCCCTTGGGCCATCGTTAAATCGAGGTTCTACTGTATTCCCTAATTTCACGAGTATACCATTTGATTACCTAATAAAACGATGAACGGTAAAACAGGGCGGCAAGGTAAGGGGGGTACCTATCAAGCCGATTTTTTTTAATGCTATAACGCATCTCTGAAAAATAAAATAAAATATTATCGACATTAACAAGTATCCTATTATCATTTCATCTGAGGAAATCAGAGGTCGAGAAACGAGAAAAAAGTGCGTGTCATAACTATCTAATATACTTAATGTCTCCGCTTCTAGTTTCAAATGACGGAAATCACGGAAATTTCAAAGGAAAATCACGCGTCACGCGTTGTGAAAAAGTCAATTACCCATCACGCTGCTATGCCCATTAACGCCTCACGCGGCTAATTTGGACACGATCACACATAACGCTGATGATAGGCCACTTCCGAGTTCCGAAAAACCCTCACTTTCAAAATAAGGCTAGGTGCACAACCTTTCTTTTGAAAATGAGTTTTATTTGCACGAGAATGAAAAATGATTTCCATGTCAAAGGCTGAGCACCTACCCTCATTTTGAAACAGAGGCCCGCTGGAACTCGGAAATGGTCTATTAGGGTCCCATCGCGTATCACAGAAAACCTCCCAAGTTTGAGCATAAACTACGTCGCCATTAACAAAGATGTGAAAAATTACCACTAAAGCTGTATTCGATAAGGATGAAAATTTATCATGATCAGGGCTACAATGACGACATCGGGGTTGTGACTTGTCACAGCAACGAAATTACACCATAACCTATTTTGCTTGCAACCGCATTTCCCCGCACTGGGACTGTTCTTCCAAAATCTTTCACGGGAATTTTTCCTGCCAATAGCCACCTCGATTTTCGTGAAGTTTAAGCGAAATCTATAAGCTGCCTGGTTTGTCTACCTAGAAATAGTGTTCTAAAGCAACTTTTTGTAACAAAAGAAATAGGTACTACTCCTTTTTAACCTTCTGTTTTAAATCATTTTCCGTAAATATGTTATTGGCTCCTTGTCGGCCATGATACACGGAAACATACCCAGTCCCCCACGATATGAAATCGGGCAAGAGGAGCCCGCAGTCAAATCATACCTAATAAATAAAATATAATTCAATTTCTTCTCTAGACTCGGTTGTTTCGTTTTCGAGTCTTACGTGATCACTGTCTAATTTGGCTGCTTTGTTTCCAAGGTCAATGAGTAGTTCGCTTTCGAGTTCCAGAGAACTTCATTTCTAAATTTGGATGTATGTTTCAATTTGGTATAAAACATTTAGAGAAATTGGTTCATCTGGTAGCGGAAAAATACACTCATACCTCCTTACTAAAAAGAACAGAGAAAACGGACACCAAAAGGACCGAGCCGAGTGTAAAACTTAATAACAGAGGTGTTTGAGTCATGAAGGTAGGATTGGGAATGATGTTTGATGTTTTTTGGGCCAAGTGAACTGTCCGTAGTAGCGGAGAGGTGTTCATCAGGAGAGGTTCAACTGGGCAGTCAAACCTCTTTAAAACGGACACCAAAGGGATAAAACCAATTGTCCGCTTTACAGAGGTGTCGGTATTATAGAGGCAGGGAATGTGTGATTTTTCGCATTTCTGGGACCAAACAAACTGTCCGTAATAGAGAGGTGTCTGTATTATAGAAGTGTCCGTAAGGAGAGGTTAGACTGTATTAACTTTTTAGTTATTGCCCCGGCAATTTGAATGTTGCTGTGAAACTGGACTGGAATTTTGGCGAACATTTGTGCCTTTAGTAAAGTTTATTCTACTACTAAATATCCCAGCTGTTTTCATTGTTTAAAGTTAGTGTAGTTTATATTGGCATAGTTTTATAAGAGTCAATGAACGTTTCGATGAATCTTCTTGATAAGGTTAGCAGTCAAACATTTCTTGTTTTTTCAAATCTATAGTGAGCAATAACTGAGTGTGTGTAATTGAGAACCGAATCGAAGGTTACGTTCACACAACATCGGATAGCTTTTCCTGTCGACACGAAGAGATATCCGGTCAGTGTAGTGTGAACAACTATAGCTGAAACACGAAGAAGTGAATCTATAGTTTCTCATCGCGCGCTTGAAGTGGTTGGATTCTGAAATCGAGCTGAGAAACCCTTGTCACCTTGATAAACATGTATATAGATTGCTTGCAAAAGGACCAAGGAGAAACCCAGGAAAATCATTTCGTCATCATTTCCTTTTTTGTTGAGTGAAACGACAAGCTATAAAGCACTCCCGAAATTTAAGCTAATATCTTTGGCTGGTTTCGATGGGGATCTCTAATACTGGGACCTCCAACAAATCAACCAAATCGAATTTGTTTCAAATGATTGATTCCGATAGAACACGACGTAAATTCCTGCTGCTGGTTAGGTAGTGATTGATCTACATGATCTTTCAAGGCTATAACAATCTCAAAACCGTAAAACCAGCTTTCACTCGACAGTCCGCAAAATTGTGCGCTATACGAGAAAAAAAAAAATAACACAAAACATTCCCTCTCATGGCAAAGTGGTCCGTAAAACCAACTTTCAGTGGCGCGAAATTCTCTAGGAAACAAGAGCAGGATAATCAGTCAAGTTTACCGTACAATAACTTCTTCCATAACATTTTTGCAGTAATCATAATTAGATTTAAAAACGCTTTAAACCAGTATATCGATAATACTAAGAGCGAATGTTAACACCAGGCTAAAGACATATTATCCTATCAGGAGTACATTCCCCAGTCTCATGACACTATCCGGGAAGTGCATTATTGCCGACGAAGAAATTTTCCTTGAAAAAGAAAAAATGAAAGCCATTATTTCCCACCAGGTTCAGATTTAATAACTAACTGAACATAGAAGATGAATAAAAATTTAATTTGTTCTATTTCATAAAACACTTCTTAAGTCTGGAATAACAGGAAAATATCTATTTGTCTTTATCTTATATTTCTTCATTTGTGAAGAGGATGTGTTCTAGTGGATGCTTTTGGCAGGTTGAGAGGGTACAAAGTATTGACTTGTTTGGCATGTACTTATGACTTTTGCAGGACTATATCATTCAGATAGCACAAATGGTGTTTAATGTCCTGCAGTATATAGCGAGTTACTTTGGAACTGTCAAAGCAATGGGTGATATGGCCAATAACGACGTTTGCTGTGGCGGTGTGGATAACGCCTGTGACTTACAACAAACTATTGAGTATCACAAAAAACAGCTGGCCTTTACGAAGGATGTGGGCGACAAGGCTGGAGAAGCACGGGCCTGTGGTTATCTCAGTGACGCTTTTGACTCAGTCGGTGACTTCCAACAAGCCTTAGAGTACGGTAAGAAGCATCTCTGCATTGCTAAAGAAGTTGGTGACCTTTCCGAAGAAGGACAAGCTTATGGCAATCTGGGCAATGCCTATAAATCACTTCTTGACTGCCAACGAGCAACAGAGTGTCACACAAGAGCTCTCACCATTGCTAAAACGACGAAAGACCGGATCGCAGAAGGTTGTGCCTATTGCAATTTAGGCAATGCTTATCGATCACTTGGTGACTTTAAACGTGCGATAGAGTGCCATGAGCAGTACCTGAGTATTTCCAAGAAACTGGGTGACAGGGCCGGAGAAGGTGGGGCCTATGGCAATCTCGGTAACACATTTGACTCACTTGGAGACTTCCACCGAGCCATAGATCACCTCGAAAAACATCTCGCTATTGCTAAGGAAATGGGTGACTGGCATGGGGAGGGGCAAGCTCATAACAATGTCGGCGTCACTTACAGTTCACTAGGTGAATTTCAACGAGCCATAGAACACCACAAGAACAACCTCATCATTGCTAAGGAATTAGGTGACAAAATCGGTGAAGCCTCTGCCTGTTGCAATCTCGGGAGGGCTTATCGATCACTTGGTGACGTACAACGAGCCATTGAGTATCATGAGGAAGAGCTGAGAATCTGCAAAGAGGTAGGTAACAAAGACGGAGAAGGAAGTGCCTACGGCAACTTAGGAAACGCTTATCAGTCGCTCGGCAACTTTCGGAAGGGTCTAGAATACCACAAGAAGCAACTCTGCATTTCTAAGGAGGTGAATGACAGAATAGGTGAAGGATGCGCGTATGGTAATCTCGGCAGCGCTTACCACTCTCTTGGGGACTTCCAAAGTGCCATACGTTGCCACAAGGAAGATCTCAGCATCTGCAGAGAATTAAAGAATAAGGCAGGAGAAGGGGGCGCTTATGCCAATCTATTATAAAACGAGCTGAAGAGTATTATAAGAAGCGTCTAGCCATTGCTAAGAAAGTAGGCGACAGGGCTGGAGAGGGACATGCCTACTGCAATCTTGGTAATACATTGCATTTACTTGGTGACTTGGAAAAAGCTTTCGAGTATCACACAAAAGAATTAATTATTGCCAAGGAAATAGGCGACAGGGCAGGAGAAGGATCTGCCAATGGTAATCTTGGAAACATATACCAATCACTTGGTGATGTGCAGCAATCCATAGAGCACCACACCAAGCATGTTAGCATTGCCAAAGAGGTAGGCGATAAGGTCGGAGAAGGACATGCCTATGGAAATCTCGGCAATAATTATCAATCGCTTCGCGACTTTCAACGAGCCATAGTCTACCACAAACAAGACTTAAGTATTGCAAAGGAAGTGGGTGACAAACCGGGAGAAGCAAAGTCGTGCTTTTATTTAGGTCTTGATTTTGAGTCCCTGGGTTCTTTACACGAGGCTCTAAATTATTTTCGATCTAGCGTGAGTAACTATGATACCGTTAGGAAAAATTCAGTTTCCGAAGACGTGTGCAAACTTTTTTTTCGGGATCAGTATCGAAATGCTTATACTTCGTTGTGGCGGGTGTTGATAAAGCTCCAAAATACGGACGAAGCCTTAGAGGTCGCCGAGCAAGGCCGTGCTCAGGCTTTGATGGATAACCTGAAAATTCTTTATGGTACTAGAGTATCTACGCCAGTCACACTGGAATGTAAAGAAACAATTTTTTTCATAACAAGAAAGACATCTTCACAGACAGTTTTTCAGGCGCTGCAAAAAGATACTATCAATTTTTGGATCCTGGGAAAGGGAAACAAGAGAGCTTTTAAACAAGTGAGGTTGGAGACTCAAAGTGCGTGCAAAGACCATATTCTTATCTTGATAGAAAAAGCGTTAAAACTAATTGGTGCCGGCGTCGGTGTTAGGTGCGAGAATCGCTCACTGGATAAGCTAAACGACGACTTGCTTTCTAGACGAGGTGACGGAGAAGGAACAGCAAAGCCATCGGACGGCACCATCGATTTTTTACAGCCATTATATGATACTTTTATTGGTCCCATCGAAGATTTGCTTTTGGGTGACGAAATAGTCATAGTTCCTGATGGGCCTTTGTGCTTAGTCCCGTGGGCGGCATTAAGCGAAACGATCAGGATCCGAACCGTTCCTTCGCTAACAGTATTGACGCTGATCACAGACTCCCCTGAGGGATACCACAGCAAAAGAGGGGCCTTGCTTGTTGGAGATCCATGTCTGAAACAAGTTACCTCAAGAAGTGGTAAGCCCGTTTACGCCCAGCTGCCGTACGCCAGAAAGGAAGTAGAGATGATAGGAGAAGTACTAAAGATTAAGCCACTAACCGGAAAAGAAGCTACCAAATGCGCGGTGCTCGAACAAATCACTTCAGTTGCATTAATTCACATTGCAGCTCACGGGAGGAAGGAAACTGGGGAAATTGCTCTAGCCCCAAATCCTGGGTATACGACCGAGGTTCCTAAAGAGCCGGATTATATTCTAACAATGTCCGATGTGCAGGCTGTTAAGTTGCGAGCACGACTTGTTGTACTCAGCTGTTGTCATAGTGGTAGAGGTGCAGTCATGTCTGAGGGCGTGGTTGGTATGGCACGGGCTTTTTTGAGTGCTGGTGCTCGCTCTGTTCTTGTGTCACTCTGGGCCATTGATGACGAGGCCACAATGGAGTTCATGAAAAGTTTCTACAAGCATTTGAGATATGGAGAAAGCGCCAGTGTTGCTCTTCACCAGGCCATGAAATTTCTTCGAGAATTGGACAAGTTTTGTGTCCCGAAGTACTGGGCCCCATTTGTACTCATTGGCGATAACGTTACTATTGAATTTGGAGAAAATAAATAAAGGAGCTGCAAAGGTATTAACTGATCATATGTAGAAACCAATAAGTATTTCAGTCTAAAGACTGAAGTCGTTAAAAGACAGTGTAGGCAATGCAGTGTAACTTGTATTAAGCAGACACTCACATGACTTTCGCTGGTGTCCTTAATAAAGAAGACCTCTACGTACACGTTTGCTAAACAGAAAATATGGGAAGAAAAGTTGAGCCATCCTGAACCATTCGCCCGCTTAATACGTGTAGATTCACAATCGAGAATCTAAGAGGTCGCTGGAAGTGTTATCGCTTTGCCATTTCCTATATTAACCCAGTTTCAGAAATAAGTTGAGTGTTTTTCCTTGTGAGACTAAGTTTTATAATTTTCCTTATCTGAATTTAATCACTTGACAAGGTAAAAAAATTGTTATTTAGCTTGGTATAACGAAAATATCCACGAGATAGGTGAGGGGTGAAATAACAGTCAATTATCAATGGTTGAATGTAATTGAAATAATTGGAAGCAATAGCTGAAGCAGATAGCTGTAACGTACCGTCTGGTCATGATATGGATGAGAGAAGAACAGTGCATGTCCTCTTTACCGTAGATAAAGCGGCTCGGAAGTCAGCATACAACACGCCACTGGCTGACGGTATCACTCAATTACTGACCTCATTTACTGTGACCACATATTAACAGAGTCAGGCGTAGTCCTCAGCTCCCAGGGAGAGTGACCCCTATTCTTTATGATCAGTAGTGTCGGTTCCTTCACGTCAGTTTCAAATCAACAACTGAACAGACAACGCGAACAGCTTGACGACACTTCTCAATGTTTTCTATCATTTCGTCTTTTATCACCCTCACAGGATCGACAAACTATTTACCGTTAGCGCAGAGAAATGGCTTTGTTTTCTTTGTGGTGTTGAAAAACAGGTAAAATGGTTCAAATTATTTACAGCTCTGAAAGGCACCCCCACGACCACGATACAAAGGTTTGGCGCATTTGATGCCAAATAACTCACCTATGCTGAAGGGTAGCCAGGTTAGTTTGTTTCTTTTTGTATAAATATTGCCACTTTATTTTCACTCTTTATCCATTATCATTGATTATTTTTTCATTATCATCAATTTCTCCGTGGACTTCACGTCGCGAGAGACGCCATCTACGGCAGTAAAGGCTGCTCCTCGCATTGTAGGCTAAAAAAGCTTACAACTGAATCTCACATTATCGCATTTTTGTTTCAAAAACATGAATTTCCAAACTAAAACGACCGTTTTTACTGCGTTTTCCACAAACACGCGAACTCTAAAGTTCGAAAGCCGCCTTCACAAATGCGTTTTTTGCTGCCGTCAATCATAACTACGATCACAAGCAACGAACCTTGAAACACACAAACACAGTAGAACGGATTGAAATTCACCAACAACAGATCACAAACAATGACCTTTTAAACCTGTTTAAGTAAAGTTCTGTGTCCTAAGAGGTCCGCTAAGATGATTGACGGCGGCGAAAAACGAAAACTTCAGTTGGCTTTTGAACTTCAGAGCTCACGTATTATTAAAAAGCACAGTAATTTAACACACATTATGTTCGTCGCATTCTCCGTCGTTCCACAGGATAGAAGGCTTTAATTATTTTGATGACACTGGAAAAAATCCTTATTCTGGTGCAATCCAGTTAAATAACTTCAAGGCCACTTCATAACCAAAGAAAACACCCTAAAAATAGAAATCACGATGATTACCAAGAAGCAGAGAACAGTTTTACTTAAAAACACGAGGAAAGATGCATTTTTTTTAAACAATCCCTTCGTTAGTCTTATATTAGTGAATCGTTGGCGAGTTTTAAATCACAGTTGGTCCACAGAAATCCCATTTAGGATCAGTCTTACAAGTCAAATGCTAATGTTTAATATGGACGTTTTGGGTCAGTGGTTAGAGCATCTGATCTAGAACTCGAAGGGTCATGAATTCTATTCTCACCTAAGGCGGGGGGGGGGGGGGGGGGAGGGGATTTTTTCTGAGTTGTCTAGTGATTGATTTCTCCTTCCAAATTAATCTCCCGGACCCGAGTTGTCGAAAACGTGGATAACGCAATTCGCCACTTTTTAACAAGAAGGGAACTGGAGCCGAAATGCGTACAGCAAGTGTTTGTGGGATCATTACCGGGAACGCGCCGGTCAGCAGTCCCAGAAGTCTTTGCGAAAGTTAACTCAGCTTCTTTCTCGTTCTTAAAAGTGACAAATTGGTTTCCCATATACTTATCCACCGGAATGCGTTATCCAACGCTTAGACAACCGAGGCCAGAAAAATCGAGAAAGAAGGCTGCGTAAGAGGCTATGACGGTTCACCGTGGACGTCTTGACGTCCAAGTAAAAACCACGCCAAATAAAATCAGATTCATTCAGGACAGTGTTTCTTTTTCCTTCTTTCTCTGAGGCCGTAAGCCGGTGCTAGCAGTTCTCGCAATTCATAAATGGGGGATTTCAACCCTCGAAGAGATCAGAAAGTGGCGTTGGCGTGCCAGGAAGCTCTCTTCACTTACCCCGTTGACTGCAAAAGCACGCATCAACACCGGAGTTAGTCCCTTATATAGACTTGCGAAGTTTTCATTTCTAACCTATAAAATGATTAAATAACCGAGTTAGCCCAAAATATAGATTCTACCGCAACTCATTATGTGTTAAATTTAGTGTTCTTCAACACCTGGACAAATTCAAGAGCACTTCTTAGTGGAGAGCCATTTTCTATAAGAGTATTTTCAGTAGAGTAAGGCAATGTGTAAATAAATGTAAATGTAAATGTAAATATCATATTATCCACTCCCCTCAGGGCTTTTCAGGGATAATTTACAACACTGGTTAGGGGACTTTCCCAGACCGCTTAAGGTGCAGTTTACAAGTAATGAAGGAATGAGTAATGTGCCCCCATACATGAGTGTGAAAGTGAGTTCTCAAACTCATTAATAATTCATTAAGAAAATACAAAGGAAATTAATGTTTAATGAGTGTTTGGAAATCGGATGAAACACTGCTTAGTATTTGCATCCTTAATTTCTCCTTCAAAAATGATTTTGTTTGAGAAGAAATACCAAACATTCGACACAGTGGTTCATCACCAGATGAAACACCTCGAAGTTCGTCAAAAATACTCCGCTGCGCGTCGTATTTTCAACTCTCTTCTCGGTGTTTCATCTGGTGATGAAACACTGCATCTCATGTTTGATATATTACATAAAACACTACACCGGGCACTACGTGTCCTACTCTTTACGAAGAGTGTGTGGGTTGTCTAACGTCCCACAGATTTTTTATTTCGTGTGCAAGGGCTTGTGAGACGGGGCCTACGGTTTATCGTCCTTATCCGAGAAGACTAGGAAGTCAAACCGTTTGCAGATGTTATTACAAAGGCAGCACTTTCTCCTCAGTTATTTAAAGACCCTGAGTGTTGGTCCCGCCGGGGTTTGAACCTACGGCCTCACGCTCAGCAGACCGGCGCTTATCCCATTGAGCTAACCGGGCGGCGGTTAGCAATGGTGGCGCTGTTCCTCCCATGTGTTCAGTTTACCGAGAAAGATCACCGGAACTACAAGGGAGCTTAAGCAACGACGACGACGGCAGTGAAAACGTCACTAAAAGTGAATATGCCTTCTTTCAAACTTTATCGTGTCTATCAAGACCCGCTTATTTTGTCGAATGCGACTGTATGCAGGGTTAAAAGATAAAGGAGAATTCGTCGTCGTGTTTTCACGTCCTCCATTTCAAGTTTCACGTCCTAGTCGCACACTGGACGTCAAAGAGGTAATATATCAAGCATGAGATGCACTATTTCATCACCAGATGAAACACCGAGAAGAGAGTTGAAAATACGACGCGCAGCGGAGTTTTTTGAGCAACTTCGAGGAGTTTCATCTGGTGATGAAACGGTGTCGAATGCTTGATATTGCTTCTCAAACAAAATAATTTTAGAAAGAGAAATTAAGGGTGCAAAAATGAGCAGTTTTTCATCTGATTTCCAAACAGTCATTAAACATTTTTTTTCCTTTGTATTTTCTTAATGAATTATTAATGAGTTTGAGAAGTGTCAATCAAAGGATGTTGCACGTGCAGAGCTGTTGTTTTGCTCTTAAAACCAATTGTTTTCTTTTTTCACGTTGCCGTCGTTGTGGTTCCAGACAAAGAACAAACAAGCAACAAATTGACCACAATTTTCTACATTGACTACAGTATCACAGTTTATAAGAGTGACGTCAAAATGTTTTAAATATTCTCAAGTGATCAACAAATCACCCACGGCCTGTAAACAGCGAACTTACAAGTTCTATAAATGCATCTCTTACTCCTCTAGGATACTTTCCTTCGGGAGCTAAAAAAGAATGGTCGAGGAAGAAAATCAACTACGGGGGAAGAATAAATATAAGTCTATAACATTCTCTGCAAACAAGGAGTCTCTAAAGAGTTTGTGCAAGGGACATTTGTTACGCCTTTTGATAAAAGACTAGACTTGCAAAGGCAGAAAAACTGTTAAGTTTAACAAAGGGCAAAGAACAACGAAAGAAGATAAGTCTTGAGGAAAGAGTATAACGAGGCTGGTTACAAAAAAGGAATTTTAAAACGTTTCACTGAACATACCTACAATTGTAGCCAGGGTCGGTTCATAATTACGACCCTGTTATAACCAGGACGAAATTTTAACGATATGTCGTAAGGTCTTGCCATTACTTATTCAATATCCAGAATTCAATCTGAAGATAAACACACGATATGCCGTAAAGTTGTTGAAACTTCTTTCCGTCAACGGAAGAGCAAAGAAAAAGCTTCCCTAGAAAATTACAGAGCCCGGTTGACTCACTGAGTCTTGCCTGTCCTCCAAATGAGCACAGAACAACGTAGGCACATCTGCACGAACTAGCAGGGGAACGGAGGAAGAACGCTCAAATAAAAACACTTGCGGACGTGCAATGCTAACAAAACTTCGGGCGAAACGTTCGACACGTGAACCCACGCGAATACGTATGTGCGTTTCAATGAGTTACCTATTTGTACACGTGATTTCAACACATCGGCGGGAAGAATGGAGAACCAGCAGATCATGCCTGTCGTACCTTATAAGGTAAAAACACACAAACACATCAATGAAATTAACCCGAGGTGGAAAAAAGGCAAGACAACTATTTTCGCTATGCCGTAAGAAACCAGGGTAGGATTTTGAATTTCTGGGGTAACGCTGTTTAAAATATCAGCCTAACAGGTCCTTCGCTTCTCATTTCCTGTTTCGGTAGTTGGCCCCAGCGCCAAGGACTTTTATCCACTGCAGCGCGCCAAATTTACAGAAGGAATTTTCGTCCTGTGAGTTTTACCCAATCAAGAACGGTTTTACTATTGGGCCATCAATCAAACCCGATCACGCCAGATGAAACGTGACTTGAACTATTTATCTATAAATTCAATTGAGCTGTGCATTTTGTCGGCAAACATTATCGGGAACTGCAACGCGCACAAAAGTTTTAGTGGGCGTTTTTTTACTCCATTTGAGTATTTACCAAGCGAAGGCCAGTTTTTCCTGGCAGCCATGAGTCGGAAAAACATTACCGAGTTGTTTTGACAAACTTTGACACACGCGTCAGGGACGCAAATAGTTCGGGCCAAAATGACGTCACTTGTTGCGATTTTTTTTTTCAGGGGAAACAAGTTGAGCTTCCGCTCTCTCGCTAGACTTTCTTACAGTCCTTCGCTTCTCATTTCCGGGTTCCGGACGTTGGATAAAAAATCTACCGCTCGTGCCTCGCGCCCGTTAAAAAATATGAGCTCGACTTGTAGGCAAGTCTACTCTCTCGCTCGCTTTTGCTGCAGAAAAGATAAGAAGCCTACCACTCGCGCTTCGCGCTCGTGAAAAATATTTGAGCCAAATTTGTAGGCTAGTCTACCTAACGGGCAGTGCTCAAACTTCTTGGTTTCGGGAGCCGAAGGAGCAAGGCTTTTGAATTCAGTTCTAGCACACTGCAATACCTAAAAAGAGGAAATAAATCCTATAAACCTAAAGTTAATCAGTAGGTATAGATACAATTAAAGTATGAGCATAAAAAGTATCTAAAACCCATTTATATCTGACCGTTATGGGGAAAATGTTATTCCCTTTCTCTGGGCAATTGGTGGTGTTTACCAAATACAGTTCCTAGGTGTCAAAAGAAAATCTGTATTTTTGTTTTGATAAAGTGCTGCCAATTATTAACAATCCTTTAACAACTTCAAAGCAACTGTTTGCAAACTGTTTTGATACTTAGGACCATTCCCATTCTTAGGGTTACGACTGATTCTCCTTCTCTTTTTCTTGGATTATCTTTACATAAGTGAACAAACAAAACATACCTCCGGCAAGAATATACCTAAGCGGGTTTAAATTTTCACGGCTAGAAGGAAAAAAAGAGACAAAAACTAATAGGGATCATGCTCAAAAGTAACAACTTCACATCTCGATGATATCCAAAGATGCATTTCATCGTTTTTCGGCATGGGTGCAAGTCAGGGAAGATAAATAATCAAGATATACTTATTGTTTGGCCATAAAAACTGATTGAGTTTATTTCGCGAGAATCTCAATGGGGACTTCATGTGAACAGGGAACTTAGGCGGGGAGGTTTTTGAGCGACGCACATCAACCATAAGTGGACATTTTGAATTCTTAGGCAGTGGTTTCGCCCAATTTTTTCCGGCAAATCGTCTTTATTAGAGTAAAAACACTTTACAATGCAAACATGGTAGAGTCAAGGCATATTGAAAGAGACAGGGCTTCACTTCAGGTTGACATGTGCCGCTCAGAAACGCCTGTGCTTAAGTTCCTTAATACCACGACAACGGCGGCCAACGATGATGTTTTGTTCATCTATAACAACGTGCACGGTCTCAGGTTATAGGTGATTTACCCGACCCATACATCGGTAGTACCCTCAAGTGTTACATTGCAGGGCAGATTTGGTTCTTTCTGGCCAGATAGAGACTAGGGAACGGTTCGACCGGCTTCAAAAGGCGTTTACGATAAAATTTCCACGGGATGTGGGCTAATTACTTCAGTATATTGCGTATACCTTTCTCCCTCTAAGGTGATTTTGCGAAGAATCCATTCATAGCTAAAGAAATAGCAACCCATCCCAGGAATATCTGCAACAGACATTCACAAAATTTGTTCAAGTAACTAAAAAAGGCAAAAAAAGAACGAGGCCAATATTCAGCCATTTTGACAGAAAAAGCTTGGTCAATAAACGCTTTATTATATGGTCTAAAGGAAAACATATTCTAGCGGGATCAACGCGGGAAATCCCGAGAGGGCATAGGCCCATCATGCCCGCTCATAGCTCGCTCATGTAGTCAATCAGAATGCAGGCTTCGCTTCATCTTAACCGCTCATGGATTCAGCGATATAATAAGAGGGAAAAATGCACGTCATTTGAGCGTCAATGTTTTACCCTTTGTAAATGCTACACTTGGCTATGTATCTACTAACCTCTGAGTAGCGTTGCGCATGTTCCTTTGTATAATGACGCTATACCTCTCTCTTTGTACAACTGTTTCGCACAATTC
The DNA here is from genome assembly GCA_964035705.1 of Porites rus. Classification (NCBI taxonomy): domain Eukaryota; kingdom Metazoa; phylum Cnidaria; class Anthozoa; order Scleractinia; family Poritidae; genus Porites; species Porites rus. The sequence continues at coordinate 36,116,427 of OZ037995.1, forward strand.
AGGGGACCTTTGTATGGTCGCTCTCCTCTGGAATTTTGTTGAACCTGCAAATTGTAAAGGAAGTGGCTTGTACAGTGATAGTCGTTTTTACCTGTATTATCCACTTGCGTGATTGACTAGTAAGAAATTAGTGATTGATTAGTTGAAAGAAAGTTTTCAGACTATTTCAGTGTCTTAACAAAATGAAACACCATACTCAGGGGCGAAGCCAGGTTTTTCCAGAGGTAAACACATTTTTTCAAATCTTCTTCCCTCCAACTCAAAAATCTGTGCCTTGATTGAAGGTTTGTAAGCTTGGCTTTTCTACATTATTCTACCATCTTAAGGTGACATTTTAGTAAGGCGAAAGCATAAAGCATCATTCGAACATTTTTGCGGCATTTTCCCGGAAAACTGTAACTTTTTTTCAGAGAAAGTAAATTAATTTTATGTTTCAGAGAAAGAGAAGACTGAGTTAAAGTCAAAATTAAAAATAAATGTCAAATGCTATCCTAATACAGCCGTTTATACGATTTTTTTCTTGCTGTACCATTTTTGCGCTTTTGCTACTAGCGTTAAAATTAATTTTCAAAAATACCTCTCTATGATGAACATTATCGAGCATTCAAGTGACTTTTTGGGGGGAAGACGGAGCATCTTAGTGGAAACAAAGGAGCATCATGGTGGAGCATTTTAGTAGAGAAACAAGCGCATAATAAACAAAAGCCTATGGTAAGCTTAGGCATTTTTGCTGTATATGAACTGACTTACGTACTTTTGTATAAGTTTTTGTCGCCTTTTTGGGTTCATTGACTAAAGCAATCAATTGGTAGGTTCTAGGTAGGATCTCCGACTTTTATTTATAAATGAAATCCTTTTTTTACCGCTGTTGGCCACATTGTTTTTGACCGACAGAAGCAGTCACATTAACGTTATCCTGGTTATCTTGCTCTCCTTTGTCTACTGCGAAGGCAAGCCCAGATGAAAAAACACGTTCACGCTTTAAACCACCCCCCTTGCTATCTGCGCACTATCTATCCGCCTTTTCTCCACGTATATCATTCGAGTTTCAAATGAAAACCGACTTTTTCATGTGGGAGAAAGAAGTCCGTAGTTTTGAAAACCGACATTCAGGTATGAAAAAACAGACAGATCGTTGTTTTCGAAAAAAATAATTCAAAGAATCAAACAGAGTTAAACGGAATTGAGGCAATTTGTGTTATTGTTTTAACTTTTACACTTACTTTTTTTAATTATTTTCTTTTTTATGTTATTTTTATGTTACTTTATTTTTTTACCCTCGACCTTTTTCAGGTACGCACGTGCTTACCGTGCGTACAGGTAGCTACGCCCCCGATAGTCCCTGCTGGCACCTGGCACCCTAAACAGCTTTCGCGCTCAATATATGAGGCTGAGACTAGGTCTCTGGATCGCCAAGAGTTCAGTTTGAATCAACCTCGTAAATATGTACTCATCGACACTTCAGTTCACTTCATTCACTCTTTACATATGTTAAAAGAAATTGCACTGCCCGCATTTAGCTGGGCCGCGTAGCAAGCGTTTCCGCACGTGTTCGTCCTGTCCCCTCCTGTCCCCTGCCCTTCCCCTCCTTCCATCTTTTTTGCTCTCGTTTCTCCTTTTCCGCAATGATCGGAAACGCTTACTACGAAAGCGAGCAGTTAGCAAGGGCTAGTTAAGGAGGGTAGTTGTTACAAAGATATTAATAGAAGAACTACGTATTGCAAAACAAGAGGGAAAAAAAAGCAGAAATAAATAAATGAATAAAGTTAAGTATATCGTAAATTTATTAAAAATGCAGTCACTCTCTCTCAACGGACACCTCTACAAGACGGACACCTGGTGTTGGTCGCTGCCGTTTTTCAGTCATTTCACTATAACTATACTCTCTATAAGACGGACAACGCACTTCTGAAACCGTCAACGGACACTTGAGAAGTGTTTTATGTAGTCAAAGATACCTCAAAACGGAAATGAAGCCCGGGGCGTGGACACCGCATATGAAAGGGGTGGGGATGCTCGTCGTCTCGCTTAGGGGTGTAAATTTCGGATTTTGGTCTCACTTAGGGTGTTCTGGGTAAAACGCCATCCTGTTTAGCCGTGAAGGTCTTGTTTAGGGTTGCATGTGAAAAAATATGAAAATATATATATTGTCTGTGTTTTAACATGGTCTCTTTTAGGGGTCAGAAAAAGCTTGGGCCACGCTCAGATCGGTCTCCTTTAAGGGTTTAATTCCAAATTTCCGACGAGCATCCCCACCCCTTTCATATGCGGAGTACCCCCACCCCCGGGAAATGAAGGTGCTCTACGTGACAGTAAATTGCAAAATTTTAATATTTGTAGTCTTTCTCCCGTTCGCAAAGTGTATAATGTTACGCTTTTAGACTACGAAGGTCCGTGAACGTTTTCTTGTAATTAACGTTTGATTACTTGGTAAGAAAATGATTCCACCTTTCAGTTACCATGTTCTAGTTTTAGCTGTTTTGTATAAGTTAAACAGACGTGTATTCAACGCGAATGGGTTCAGGTAAAGTTTTTATTGGTGTCTTGTTACCTTGACCCTCTATAAGTTGGGCACTTCTCTAAGAAGGATAGTTAGGGCCGGTTCCGAAGGTTTCCGTCTTAGAGTTGACTGTTCAACATATTTAATGAAATACCTCAAAGTGACCCGAGCCAGTATTTTTGTAGGCATACCTTACATCTTTTTTTTTTTTTTTTTTAAACCAGCTTGGTCTTTATTGAAAATCCACTATATATAGCACATGCATTGCATGTAGATGGAACTTTATTATTATGAAATTCTTTTTTCGCGATCAGAATGAATATAACGTGTACACAGGGTATAGTGTAAGTCTGCTTGTAGCCTGCTTAGCAAGGTTTTCTAATTGAATTCTTGGGCGAAATTTGTTTTTTTTGCTCTCCTCTCAACTTTCTCCCCGAACTCGCGCGGAAACACTTGCTATGCAGGCTAGCGTGCTACGTATAAGCAAGGGAGGAATATAAATTACTTGCTGCCATCTGTAAAGTATAATTGTTATCAAAGGACCGATTGCACGACAATTTTTGTATGTATTATCAGTGGTTACGGGAACTATGCTTTCCTAAAACGCAGATCAGAGCATCATCGCTCTAAGAGACAGTCGCCTTGTATTTAGGCTCATTGGTTACGGTTACAGGTATTTTACCTGTAGCCACACACCGTATATGGTCGTGGTCATGTGCCCGTGTTTTTTGGGAAACTTAACATTCTTTCAAGTCAAGGCAGGGGTATAGACTGCTACAAAGCCGTTCTTTGTGTCGTCACGCAAAGTTCCTGTGAGGAGGAGCGTTGTGTGACGACACAACGAACTGCTGTGCAGCTGACTAGGCGGTATTCTGCTACACAGCCGTTTTTAGTGTCGTCACGCAACGCTCCTCCCCGCTAAGCATCACGGTATATATGAAATTGCCCCCTTTAGATCTGTTGCCCTTTCACAATCTACTTCGAACGGTTAGTCGGGTTTCACATTGAAACGATGGTTCTTGTAACATTCAGGACGTATTTATAAGATTTTAACCAGGACTGGTGAGTTAACTTCTGATTTAGAGAGCGGTTTCGCCTAGCGTCATTGCGTATAAATAGGGGTTTCTAAATAGCTACAATATGGAGTTTAAGTATACCGTATACGGCAAACGGCAAACGTCAGATTCAAGTTGAGAATTTCTCAAAATAGAAAATGAGCCGATCAAAACAGCTCAAAACAATTCTTATGAATAAAAAATTGCGTGAAACTACTAATGTACATGTTGAAATAATGAACAGTAGGGGAAACTTGATCACACGGTGCAAATTCGCGTTTGCCGTTCGACGTAAACGTGATGCTTAACATCTCCAATATCAACTATACGTCGAAAGTAGCCAACTTTCAGTTTCTCCTTTGGACGTTTGTCTTGTGCTTGGTAGCTGAAAAGTGGCAAACTTTAAAGTGATCCAATTACGGCAGTGCCTGATACAAGCGGAAGTCGAAATCATATTCGTACATTTTGAAACTTCCAAGTCAAATTATTTGCTGAAAGAGCTGATTTCGTCGAACGTAATTTCTCAGTTTAGACATCACATACATAAACAACTCGTCGACAGAATTCAAAATTATCTCATTAGTATTATATCAACAGGGCTATAATAACTTCTGGTTCGCAGTACATGGCGAACGGGCGGACTACACGTGTTTAATTTGGGGACTTTATTGATTATTTCTTTTTCGTTTTGACCACGTTTCTAAATTTTATTTCAGTAATGACAAAGTTAAGAGTTGACGGTTGATTAATTCAATGTCCTGAAATAAAGCAATGCAATGACATTTTTATTACATGCAAACCACAAAAGACGTGCTCCCATGCAAACTACTATACCCTTGGGGTGAATTTCAACAAATGTCTTTCTACATGCTTTGTGCAATTTATGCGCTTGAGCAATTGTCTATTGTAGAAATCATCATAAAGCCTCATTAACACTTACAAAGGTTTCCTTAAAAACGTCTTCCGTTGAAGCGAAAATAGAAAATACGGTAATGTGATATTATATATTTTTGTCAAAACTCTACACTCTCAATTTCCCTGCAGTTTGTGAACCCAAAACAAAAGATTATCCACGGTCAGAGAGCTCCCAAAATAGAATGCAGTACCGTTGTTTTCATCTTTAATTTGCAGCCCTCAATTCATAACACTAGAAAAAAGTTAAGACTAAATGTAATCCTGACTCACGCCCGCTTTCAAAGCCTGGAGTCGTCTATAGGCAGTTTTATTCCAAACCTGATCGGTGAACGCGATTATGTTTGCGTGCGTTATTGGCTAGGGGAATAGAAGGATTTTTTTGGTTGCCTCACCTGTCTAATTAGATTTTATGGTTTGTTTTTCAAGGATATTCAGAACTGAATAAAGAGTGCCTCTAACAATGGCATCATCAACCAACGCTGATTCAGTTGAGGAGCTTGTTGCAGAAACTCTGGAGAACTTAACTATTAAAGAATTTGGAGGTGAGCCAAAAACGTTAAAGGAGCTTTCAAGCCCAGAAAAGTTCTTAAACTGGCAGTTTCCGAGTTGGAAGTACAACAATGAGACTGTAATGATTCCCCCTGTCTTCACTCCTTCCCAACTTGGCCTGACTGTTTCCAGAGGAGGGCAATATCGTCACCAAGATGAAGTTAACATCATTGGAATAAGAGGTGAGGATCTAGTCTACAATCGTCTGCAACAAATAGGCCAAACGAATAAGCTAGGAATGTTCGTTATTCATGACTTCAAACTCGAACATATCAAAAAATGGAACGAGGGATGTAAAGGCGAAAGGCCCGAAGACCAAGTACCAAAGCCGCCCAAATCAGCAGGGCAAAGTGATTTTATTGTTTTTCACCATAAAAAGGGAGTTATTCTGGTTGAGGTGAAAAATATAAGGGAAACAACTGAAGAAGGTGCTCAAAAATGTTCTAATCTGGATAAGGAGATCAAAGACGCTAGGGAAAACCAGCTGAGACGATGCAAAGAAACAGTGGTGGCTTTTGCTAGATCTTTTTCTGACAGTGAACAGAAGAGTGACATAGACCCATTTCCAGTCCGCATGGTTATAGCACTGCCCTCGACCAAGAAATGTACTGTACATGAATGTCCAGATGACACTTTGTTCATATACCAGGAAGACCTGAAAAGTCTTGAAAGCTTCTGGTGCTGGTGGAATGACAAAATCGAGACAGATGAGTCAGTGGCTACCACAGTGGACAACAACAAGGCCTATGAGCTCGCATTGTCACGAGTCTTGGCGGTACGACATTTGGGTCCCATAAGCGAGAATGAGTACACAGCTATCACAAGTCACACTTTAAAAAACTTTAAGCACCTAGAGAATCTGGCTGAACACTACTGGACGATTAGAGAAACGGAACATCCCCATCTCTTTCGGTGGTGTCAAGACATGTTCCAAGTTACAGAATCTCACAGTGAGCTCTCTGGTGAAAAAGTCTTAAAAAAGCAATGTTTTGCTGCTTTAGGGAGTCTTGGCATTCCTGACAAGGGAAACCTTCACAAGAATCTCAATAGGAGTCTCTCTGATAAAAAGTTCTTGTGGGGTGACAAACCAACAGTTGAGGACGAAAACGTTTTCCAGTACCTCTCAGTGAAGTACATTATGGACATGGCCAGCATTGTCAGCTACATGAACAGAGCCAATGAGGCATCGAAAGAAACGACCTTGACTGTACCAGACACAACGCTGAAGGACCTCAACCTGGATAACACGGACACAATTAACTGTCTGAATGAACTTTCAAAGCGCTTAGCCAAACAACAAAGCAAGTTTTTATTGGGCGAGCATTGCACAAACCTCGATGTAGAATTATACAGCAGCCTTTCCGAGGGAGACATAAGAATCCAGCCACTTCGTGGCAAGAGGCAATGGGCGCCGATTTTTACTGTGGAACAGCTTGCTGTGTTTGAAGGACCAAAGAAACAACTCATAATCGGCGGACCGGGGAGTGGGAAAACAGAATTAATGAGGTCTAAAGCCTTGCTTCTCAGCCAGCAAACCAAAGGAGAACAAAGCATTCTCTATTTGATTCAATTGCCAGAAAAAGAAAAGACTGTCTTCCCAAACGCTATGAGACAGTATTTTAAACAAAACAAGGCAAAAAATATTCACGTAAAGACAATTGATCTCGAAGGTGAAACCTTTGAAGAGAAAAGGGCACAGAGAAGAGGACAATGCTCCCAAAGAGGAGTGCAAGAATACGATCATATCTTGATTGATGACCTATGGATCGTTCAGGAATATGATCATATCTTTATTGACGAACTATGGATTGGTTCAAAGAAACGATACCAGATGCAAGAGGACTCTGACGCAAGCAGCATCATTGATGAGCTACGTATTGTAAAGGAGGCACTCGAGAAGAATGTCAACGGCTACGTTTGGATGAGTTCTGTCTTTGACTACAAGAAACAACTCTTTGAAGATGAAAAAAGCAGAGAAGAGATTGAACGGCTGCTAAAAGCCCAAAAGTTACAAGGAAAAGAAAACCCACTGTACAGAACCCTCAGCACTCCTTCCCTCTTGGAGACATTACAAAGAAATGGTGGAGTTGTGAGCCGGATCAAGCACTTGCTTAGAAGCACAAACAACATTGTAAAACTATTGCAGGATTATAGTGCCCGCTACTTCGACCGAGATTTCCCTTACGGCACTGACAAAATGCTCAACCACAACGTGGAAGGTCAAGACATAAGCTGGATCGCAGTCCAACCACAAAGACGTAGCGACACCACTTCACAAGACAGGGAAGAACTTGTCAGGCTAATGTACAAAGAGTGCGCAAAAGTCGTTAATAAAGCACTAGGTTCCACTTCAAAATTACGACCACCATCGATGAAAGCAAAGAATCTGCAGCTCTTCTCTGGAGACATAATGGTCGTAAATTTCGTCGCCAGATATGGAACAGAGAACAACCTGGGTGACGAGCTACGAAACCAGGGAGTACAATTCCATGAGCTGACAGCAAAAGGGGCAGTTCCTGAAGATTATCCAAGATGGTCTTGCGACAAGGTATGCCTTTTACAGTCAAATTCAAGATTTGATTCTACCCTTATTGACGGAACAGAGTGGCCTATGGTGGTTATACTTCACACATCTGAATTGCTATTGAAGTCTCTTCGCAACTACGATACATTCATAGCCATGTTCAGAGCACAGGCAAAACTTGTCGTTTTATCAGATTCATGGAGATCTTCCGAAGAATTCTTAAAAGTTATAGACGAAAAGATTAATTGATCAGGAAGAGGAAAAACAACCATAACTTCGGTGAACGATTTCTCGAGCACTGATTGGTCGAGAGTTCAGATATGACGTGAAGGTGACGCAATTTGTTTTTCTCTTCCTTCGGCGCTCGATTTTCCGAGAAACTTCAACGGAAATGGACGTCAAAAACTGTCGATGTTTTTGCAAAAAACAAATAGACAACAATTTTTCATGATTTATACTCTAACAACTAGTGGCTGGCGAGGGAGAAGCCATGTTGTCCGAGCCAGCGCTCGACCACTAACTTATAACTGACTAACTTAAATACTCTTCTCAACAATAGAAAAGTTAATGTCCTCGAAATGTTCAAAAATTTGCAATGAAGTAACCCGCCTGCGGCTCGTAGCCCCACTTAAGTACTGAACATTTGTCGTCATTTATTGCGGGCGACAAGAGGAGCTCGCAATCCTAATCTCCAGGTTGCTATTACGCATGCGTCGCACGTATGTGGCCAGCAATCGTTTGGACTTCCACTAAGAATCAATGGAATGTACAAAACGCAATTTGATCACGCGCGTTTCAACTTCTTACCCCTCGTAATTTAATCACGCTTTTTTGACCATCTGTCACGTGAAACTTATGCGTTGGAGCGAAAGAATTTGGACCTCCGATCGTTGTAGCCCGCACTCCTTAACCGCTGGTTATCGCTAGTATATTATTAGTATTACAGGCGTTAAGAATCCAATCCATGCGGTCGACTGCATATCAAAGTTTGTCTTAGATCTCTGTTGATCGCAAATGTTTTTCTTCTTCTTTTCTGTTGGTGTTTAATGATCATAACCCTTATATTTTCTGTTAGTGCTAAAGTTTTCCTTCTGTTTTTTGTTGGTCGTCAATGTTTGGACTTTTTCAGATCGAGCAAATCTTACTATTGTTAATTGTTCGCTGTGATTACTCCGCAACCAAGTATGCCCAGTGTTTTGTGCCTTTTTGTCATGCTTTAATTGTTAATTTGTTTCAAAAAGAAAAGTGTCTGATACAGGAACAGAAAACTCGTCTAAGAACGAACTTCGCTGTGAGATTTATTATTACGGGTAAAATGAAAATTCTTTAGGCAACAATTCTTTATCTTGTTTAAGTGGCGATAATAGGGAATCCAAAGTTTTATTCGCCCAATGGAAATCGCCGTAACTAACTTGTATACTCCTATCGACAATACAACGTTTTTTATGACTGCAAGCCTTTTTTAATTAATTAATATTTATTTATTAATTCGTAGTGTATTTATTTTTTCTTTATTTACTTTTTTAAAGACCTGCCGCAAGAATCTTCATTTTTGAAGGAGGTGGGTTCATGGACAAAGAAGAAGTAAAATAACTAATGCCCAAGACGAGAAATTCGGTCGTTCAAACGTTAGATCGCGCTATCCACTGGATAAATCACTCTCCAGCAACCTTTTGAAAAACTGAAGCCTGGTATATATGTTACAGGTCAAAATTAAATTCAGGTTAAAATTTTTTAACTTAGGTTGATTTTCAATTCCCTTTGTCTCAGCCCTAATTCATGAATCATTAGGGCTAGGAGACTAAAGAAACATAGAATCAACCTAGGCTAAAAATTGAAAATTTTGAATTTAATTTTGACCTGTAAGATATAATGAACGGTTTTAAAGCCTTGAACTGGAAGAAATGCTACCTGATCGGGCACTTAACAAAAAAAAGTGATAGAGAGAGAGATTAAAAAAAGAACGTTCCGGTGGTTTACATTTAAGTTACATTGCTGTATTAATTGTCAAATCTTACCTGTAGAAGACATTTAATTCTATCACAAGGAACAATCAGAATTGCTCCACAGGCCCCAGAGAACATTCCAGCAGTAAAGTTCTGGAAATTTCTAGTTTTTCAGAAAGATGTAACAGTCACTACTCATATATGCATCAAGCTCGGGAAAAACCTTCTATTTCTGCCTTAAAAATGGGAACTATCAAAACATATACGATATACTGGTACTCTTAAAATGTATTTCGTAAGGTATGCTCTCTATCCTCTGTATGACCTTCAATGCATGGTATTAAATATTCTGAACAATACAGTGGAATACCAGACTTGTTCCCAATTGCCACTTATTTATTCTCGCAAAGGAATATGGCAAGGCAATTTGATGGGCACAAAAGTGCCCGTTAAAGAGGGTGAAAAAGCTTTGCATTTTTCTTCCTTCCTTCCCTTGATGCACCGCAATCTCACTAAATCCTTCCCATTAATCACTGTGCATACACAGAAGCGACTGAATACGAGTCTGGTGCAATACAGATTCTTTGATCCACTATCCAACACAAAAACACCTCAACATTAGGGTGAAAACCTGGACTGAAGCTAACATTTTACAACTACTTCTTGGTGTCTGGATATTGACACTGAGGTTGGATAACAAACTTGTCCACCTTGTTTTTGATACACCTTTTTTTTATATCCTAATGAGACACTCTTGCTAATATAGATTCCATAAATGCACCCACAAAAATCTTAATAAAATTACTGCCGTAATTATGCATCAGTCAATTCCAGCTACGCCCACCCCCGGGACTGACAAGGTGGGCAAATGCCCTGCAGTAGCCCCGGGGGGGGGGCACAGGGTCCAGCTGGAATCGACTGATGCATTATTGCATGGTAAATAATGTACACAAAACCACTCACGTGGGAATTCCATGAGGGTCCGACATTTGCCACTTCCTACCCATGGTAACTGCCCAGAACTGTACAGCACAGATAGGGGTGGAGAAGGCAACTGGAGTTAGAAGACCCTTGAATAATCCTGATACACCCTGAACACAGAAAAATACTCTAACTACATGTATATTAACATAAAAAATGCTTCCTTAGACTTGCAGGTGCGGATCCATACCGGTTTCCACCATTTCCCAAAAATTGGTCAGATTTTTCAAATATATTTTTAGTAAATAACTAAACTTTCGAAGTGGAAATCTGGAAAATGGTTTGGATAATCAGTACATATCTTGTCCGAATGACTTATAAACCCAGGAAAGGGGACTTTGGGGAGTTAAAATCTGAAAAAAACTCCCCAGGGGAACATGTCCCCAGATCAGACCCCCCTGTAACTTGAAGAAACTTACACTTCAGGTACTCGTTTAGGAAATCGGTCAGTATTTATTCTACACATATATGTAGATCCGCGTCTGGACTTGTGTGTTTTGATCTTCACAAACTACTTATTATACCCATTAAAGCCATACAGTGCTCGCACATGGTGTCTGAGCACTGGTATGAAATGGTGTTGTTTTCGTGCATACCCAATACATAACTGTGTAGCACACACTTGCTACATTTTGTCATGCTGGGCCCCATTTTGAAAGGTTACAGAAGCAGGAAGCTTATATATGGGTATACAAATGAGTGGATTGCCTCAGGACAGAAATGAGTACACAAGGAACACCTGCACCACACCCAAATTCTGGTGTGGATCCTATTAAAAGAAAGGTGTTTTCACATTATCATTAAGTACTGTGTAGTGACAGGCTGTTTGCCTAGGCACCAAGTGTGAAAGAACAACCTCATACAGTCCGAGTCAGTCTTGGTCAAGAGAAAAAGACTTGACATGACAAAATCAATATAAAGACATTTAAAAGTTATAATCATATAATTCCAGTTCTTCTTAAATGTTATTGGCTTCTAAGAATGCTGCCATATTTACTACAAAAACAACAGAGCTGGATGTGTTATTGAGCAAGCTATTTTGAACACGCAAAAAAGTCAGTCACACCAACAGAGGATATGGGACACAAGGCTTTCATGAAACCCTACTGTCTTTCAGTTACTGTCAATGTATAAGTGTTGGTGTCACCATTACATTGGTGTCAGAGTGTAAGATGTACTTTGTACAAACCTCATTATGCACTGTCTTTCGAAGGCAATCTAGGGTTCCTCTAAACAGAGGTTCTTCCCCAGGTTTTGGTAATGGCGTAGTTTGAATACGAACCTGTTTAAAGTAAGGTTCACTTAAAATTAAGCACTAACAATGAAAAGTTTTACACTCAACATTATTATATTTGTTTGAGTTAAATAACTTAATTCTTCCCTTTAGTTCCCTTTAGTTCTAGCACAGAAGTATTATGCACGTCAAGTTAACAGTCTCTATCTCTCTCAAGCAGTTGCTAAAAGAGAGCCTGAAAAAAAATTCAGGCTCGCTGGGATTGGAACCCTGGCCTCTGCAATCTGTTCTGCAATCAGGACAGAACGAAATCAACACTCAATAAAAATTGAACATAATTGATCGTAATCGATACTAATGAAATGACTAACCTCAAACATTGATGGGAATTGATTGCTCCCTTTCTTGAGATTATCGATTATGATCGATTTTTTGTAATAAGCTATTGATTTTAATCGATCTGTTCGACAAAAAGCAAAATCACAATGAAAGAAGATTGCCTGTGTTGATTCGCGTTCAATTTTTTTTTTCAGTTTTAGTGCTGGTATCTTTGCCTCTCGTAGCTCACCCTCATTCATGTTGTTACTTTACTCTCCCCTGATTGTTTGGTTTAACAAATCCACAGAAGGGAGAGAAAGTAGAAGCTCATACCTGCCAGGACATTAGTATAGCAAGTCGGATTAGGCACTGGATACATGTGGACAAAGTTGACTAAAGATTATATGCACTGAGATTACTGATTACACTGATTACCGATTATCAATGAGAAAGAGTTGATGTCATTATTTACGGTCACTGGCTTACAATCTAAACAAATTGGTGCTTGACCAGTGCTCGAAATTCTCAAGAAAAAGCCACACTCTTTTTAAAGATGTCTTCAGCTCTCTACCTCTCCTTTAATTTGCTAACTAAAGGCAGGGAATACAATGCGTGTGAAATTTTTAATTTTTCAATTTTTCCTGTACATTAGTTGGCGATATTCAATACTCAAGGAATGGGGAACTGAGCACTTCAGGATTTTCTTAAGGCTGCTTAAGGCTGGAATATGAATATTAAAAATCCATACATTCATACAATAGAGATATTAAATACTGACCAATTTAATCACCAGCTCCCAGTTATGAGCTTGCTAGCTGAATTCGTTAGAACACCGCAACAGTATCGCAGAGGTCAGGATTTGAGGCAAGCCTGAATTCTCTGCAACTCCCCCAGGATGGAAGTACCCCAACACCGCGCAGGGCTGTCATTAAGGTGCGGGGGCCGGGGATTTCCCCCCGGTTGCTAAGAACGCGGCCCCCAGCCACTTTCGTATGAAAATGGAAAAAAAATAGAACCAAAAGAAATTCCCTGTTTGATTCCCTGCCTACTTGTTGTATTTACTCGCCAACTTGAAAACTTAGGGGGTGTTAACATGAGAAAACTCGCACCGGTGCGAGTTTCATACCAGGATGACTTTGTGATTTTGTATCACGTTTACATGTTGACTGGGCCATTTCGTATCTTGTTAGTTGAAGGTACAATTCATGTTGATAAAATATACTTGTGAATCAAAATTGCAAATATTATGCATGCGCTACCCGGTCCAGTCTACCAGCAGACCGATTTCACACCAAAACGGGTGATCGTTTCGTGTTTACATGATACAAGATTTCGTACCGGAGTGAAATTCTTGCCCCGGTACAAGAACCGGGGTGGGGTGACTCAAGCTGGCATGACATTTTGTGGTGGTATCATGTCAACAAATATAGAGCCATGAGAGGGAACCCGAGTGAACTCGCTCCGGGGCAAAAGTCGCGCCGGTGTCATCCGGGGGGGGGGGGGGGGCACTGCCATATATGGGCTTTATAGGTATGTGTGGCTGTGAAGGGTATGGTTTTCAAGCAGTTTACTCTAGGATAGGGTATATAAATCAGAGCGTTTGAGTCTAGAATGGGGTGTCATTTTTCAAGAAACTGATCAGTTGGTTGAAGATTTTATCTAGACTAGGGAAACAGGTACTCTAAGATAGGGGGATTTGGGGAGTTTACTCTAGTATAGGGTAGCAAAATTTAGCTCAACTAGCTCTGGTATAGGTTAAGGGTTCCAGGGTCCCAGAGGCACATCCCCACCCAGAAATTCCTGAAGTACCCCCCCCCCCCCCCGCCTCGGGGTGTCATGTAAACATCCCCTTAGTGACAGCCCTGACCGGGGATGAAATTGAGGTATCGATTCCCGAGAGCAATTCGCCGACCTTTTGTTGCTTTCAATCGATTAGGCTCACTTCAGCAGTATTAAGATGAGATTGGAAAAAGAGACTACGTTACATTACAGGGTCGTTAATTAAACCAATTAAAGAAATGTGGTGAAACATAAAGCTTACAAGCTTACACATATTAATTACACGACCGGTTTACTCGTTGAATGTTGTCTTTGAGACTTTGACACAGAAAATAGAAAGACTCTGTATATCACATTACTTGATTTTGTCATTTAACTTCGGTGTACAAACAACCAATTAACAAACAAAAGCTTTAACACAGGAAGAAGTTGCTGAATATAAGCTTTAATACTGTATACCGACCTTGATAGTGTCCAATGGATGTCCAATGCTAACTCCGACAACTCCCCCAATACCGCCGGCAAGAAAGCTCCTTAAGCCAGAAGCGCTCCGACCTTGCACGCTTTCATTGCTCTCTGATTCTATAGTAACTCTACTGGGAGATAGTACAGTTTCCTGTAACTGCCGATCAGAGGTTTCCATTTGATTCAATAATGTGGAGACATGTTGGCATGACCGTGACGAACGATTGCCGGCTCTACGTACGTTGCGTTACACAAACTGTTGCCTGCAACGGGGGAGGGGTGGATTATGGTCAAGATCTCAAGTTCCCTAAGGGCCTGTTTACATGGAGTGGGGGACCCCGGTCTGGTGAGGTTGGTTTCTTTTGTTTTCACGCTCTGGGGGACACAAAACAAAAGAAACTTACCCCACTAGACCGGGGTCCCCCACTCCATGTAAACAGGGTCTTAGTATGTGTTGCCCGGGCGGGGGGGGGGGGGGGTGCCTATACCAGAGCTAGTTTACGTGAATTTTGCTACCCTATACTAGACTAAACTCCCCAAATCCTCCCCTATCCTAGAGTAGCTGTTTTCCAGAAACAACTGAGGTCACTAGTACATTCCAGCCAAAACAAAAACCGATTTGATTTTTTTATATTCTTGAGTGGCAATTCCCGGTTTTCCTAGTCTAGACTAAAATCTTCAGCCAATTGATCAGTTTAAATGGAAAATGATACCCTCTTCTAGACCCAAACTCTCTGATTTATATGATCCCAGAGTAAACTGCTTGAAAGCCATACCCTTCACAGCGGCACTTACCTATATAGCCCATATATAGCAGTACCCTCCCCCGCCAAGGATGTGTTGTGAGATCATGAGAGAAGGTATGTATAGTTTTCGAAGGTCTTGAACCTGGGATACGGATACTGAGGGTGTCTCCGTACGGGCGGGGTGAGTTTAGAGAAAATATAAAGGCTTTCTTTCCCAAGGGACAGAGCAAACTGTCCAATGACGGCCCGGGGGCCCCCCGAATGACGATGCCCGTCAGCAGCGGGGGTTGATGGTGGTTGGGGGAACTGGGGTTTGAAGGGACGGGGATGATCTAATGCGGACAAAAATCAAAACTAAAAAGAAGGCTAGGACTTCCAACAAAAAAACCAAAGAAGTCCCGGGACCAAAAATTAACTGGCCCCAAAAATCCTAACCTTAAAAAAATTCCAAAACTGATATAAGTGATATAACACGAAAAAAAAAATCATAATGATTCCAGAGCATCAAGGGGATCAGCAGACAGACTGAGGTGAGTCCGGCTTGGATGTGTGGGTGAACTTCCGGTACCAAAGACATGGTCAACTGAGTTTGTAATTGGGATACCATCTGAGTAGCCTGGGACCAGGCTCCGCAGTGGGGGAAAAAGGCAAAAAAGGGGTCAAATAGGAAATAAATCGGCGAGCGAAGCGAGCCCATCGGTGGGCTGGGAAGGGGGAGTACCGGAGAGGAATAGCATTACAAAATAAGCGTTCTCGAGGTAGTTGTAGTTGTTTATGTCAAACTTGGTCGACCCTGCGATTTTCGAAGTTTTGCAATTTTTTTGTAACATCCGCAATCTCGCTTCACTTAACAAGAGAAAGAACAACGATTGCCATATATTGAAAGCAGTCGAAAAATCGCAAATTTTGCAGCAAACATGGAAGTAAGTGGTCAAATCAAGCTGAGGTGCAATTATTCTGTAAGCCTCTAGGGCGTGATTCTAAGAAAAAGAAAGTGATTGTATGTAGGCTAAAGTATTCTCATAACGAAATTCATAGGCCTGACCGAAGACTAAGACACAAAAGGGTGTAAAGACTTAAGCAGTAATGAGGAAACGGATTGAGAAAAAAAAGCTTTGTTGCATTTAATTTTTTATGCAAAATATTTTCAGTTATAACCTCTAACGAACAACATTTCGGCTTCTTTTTAAAGTTATAACACTCCGGTAAAAAACTGGTAATTAAACAAGGTTAAATGGTGTAGACTGTGAAGCATATCGGAAGTAGCAACGCGAGAGTGGCACAAGAATTGTGGTTTGCCGCTCGCTCGCGCGTTCTCTCGCGCGGATCAACTCATTTGCTATGAAAAGCTTGTTCGCAGGCTATTGAGATTAGCAATTATTGTAAACGAAACACTTTAAAAAGTGACTGAACAATACTGACCCAACAACTCGACTCTATACATCACACAATAGCTTACCAAAACCACAAATACTCTGTCATGTCTGTTGCTGACCATTAGTATCGCAGCTCTAGAAGAGCCTTTACGCGCGCAAAAGAATCTTAACATGTTTATGACATCACTACAAACCTCACTCTTGGAAAAAGAAAAGCCAAACTAAAACTAAACGGAGAGATTTTATAGAGTCAGTGATTTTTGTCTAAAAAAGATTGTTTTGGTGCATTTAAAACATTTCGTCGACTAACGATGGCACAGATGTATGTGTACAGCTACGAGCAGCTGGTAGCAATTGTAAACCAACAAAACGCTACGATAGGCCAACAAGCTGCAGTGATTAATAATCTGCGATCAGAGCGACAGTGGCTGGAAGAGGACAATCAGATCCAGAGAGAGGAGTTGGAAAAATCTCAAAAGAACCTCAAGGATCTCGAAACATCGAGAAAGTTAAAAGAAAGTAAGTTGAGAAAAGAGTTACAGCGGCTAAAGGAATCACATGGAGACATCAAGTGGAGGCATAAGAACGCTGTTAGGGAATTAAACGATGTTAAAGGAAAAAACCTCAAGGTGAAGGCTCATTGCACTTCACTGTTGGAGAAGCTTAATGAGAGCACCCAGGAGCTTCAGCAGAAACAAAAAGAACTTGACCGAGCAAAGCAGGAACTCGATTTGGGCTACAATCTGGGCGAATGTATGTATCAGCACCTTAGATATTATCACTGGGGGTACTTTGAACTGCTAAAGTACTTCCAGTGGTCCGGGCAATCGTCTGGAGGAGCGACCATCACAGAGCTCGACAGTAATGAAATAACACCGATAGAAGAAAACACGGTTGCAGTGCTGCCTCACAGTTATAGTATAACACAGGGAGTCCTGGTGTCATCAAAACCATGTTCGAAAACAGTCATAGTACCTGTATCAGACGACGCCAACAAAATACCTGCACCTGTGAAAATGGTGAGGGAAACGGAAACGGATTCCCAAACAATTCTGACAGCGCAGAATATCATCCAGTCAGACAGTAACAGCATCTGTCCCCAAACAGCTTACATCCCCAGCAATGCTCCCTCCCGAGACCCAAACCCAATCGAGTTCCTGCTGTTCGATAATAACATCACCAGTTGGTCTATCTGTCAAGTTCCTGGCGTGCCTCAAATATCAGCTCTCCGCAGTGAAGTGCCTACAAGACCGAGCAACCACCTGCAGCTTGCCATCTCTGCACCTGAGTGCCTTAATACAGCAAACAAACTACCTGGAGCTGTTAAAGGAGTTGGCCCAGCACCTCGGATACTAAAGATTGAACGTTTAATCCCTACCATGGTAACCAAATCAACGGGAGTTAACATCACCTCTTGGGACACTGAGACGTTTGAATCTTCGTCAAAGGAAAGTAAAGAGGAACACGAGATTGGAAGTGACGAACCAAAAGATGGACATTGCCAGTCGACCACTGTTTCTTCCGAGCATCGGTTCCCCCTCGCGAACAACGGCCACGAACTTGTAGACTTTGATGGTGAAAAGCCGCAAGTTTCAACTCGTAAACGAACCGGAGTGCAAAAAACACAGTCTTTGGTGAGTTGGCCAAAAAAGTTCACAGATATACTCTACAAAATTTAACTGGCCTAAAAGGGTTTTAGTAGATCAAGCTTTATGAAGATCGTGGAAGTGTCGAGAACTATGTATGCACTAATAAGTAAGTGCGTGATTGAAGCTGGGGTTAGGGTGACGTTTAACATGATTTTGTTAACCTTTCCAAGAGCATCGCAAAACAACATAGTCCGTATTTACCATAAGCAACTGTTTTTAAACCCAAATTCTAACTTGCTCGTGTAAATGGGGCTTCGTTCTCGGTAGAGGCGACATTTTGTGCGCATGCTCTCTTATGTTTCTCTTACTAATTTCCATGTCATGGCCGCTCTGCCGCTTTAAAAAAGAGTTCATGACTAAAAACGGCAGGTTGTTGGAAATTAAAACGCTGTCAGTTTCTCGGACCAAAAAACCTTAAAAAGTATCTTATCAGTGTGGGTAAGTCTTCGTCGTTCTTGAAGACAGCGGTTTAATTAACTGGGCATTTTAGTACTAAACAATCTCCTTTGGTTTTTATACTTTATCTTTGTAGAAGGAAAGAGTGAACAGATTTATCTCCTGGCTACGACACCATTCTTGCCGCAGACCGAAAACAGAAGATTGAATACCTATATTATTTTTATTTTTTATCTATATTTTATTTATGTTTTATCGAATTTTGTGATTGACTGCGAAGTTTTTCAGAACAACAACAGCAACAACAACAAATACTAAAACGGCCAAGAAATAGATAAAAAACAAAACAAAACACTGACAAATGAAAAAAATAATAAAATTTTAAAAATAACTTGAAATGCGAGAAAAAAAACATAAAAGACAAAAAACAAAAAAAAAAAAGAAAGTAATAATAGAATTGAACAATAATATCCTCTCTTGAATTGAAAAAATACTTAAAAAGTTTTTTTGTTTATTTGGCTTTTTTTTTTTTATTTTCACTAATACTGTTTACACTCACAAAGATCTCTGACAAAATAACAGTCGAATTATAAGAAACTGTCCAACTGTTACTTCAACTGGGTCCCATCATGCCTAGCAGGCCTAGTATGGACAATGAATAAGATCCGGACCCTGCAGCCGATGTGATGGACAAGATGTACAGATGGTTACTCTTATCAAAGACCAGTGAGTACAACTGTGAAAACAATTCCCCTAAACCTTACCCCTAACCTTCCGGTGTCGGAACTTACTCTTCACAATATATAAGCGACATTCAAATAGACACACTGAATTGTGCAAAGCTGACAGTACTACGTAAAAGTTAGCTTTGCAAGACCTCAACACGACATCGTGTTGATATATTGCAAAGTTAATTTTCACGTAGTACGGTCAGCTTTGCAGAATTCAATGTTTCTACTTTGTATGTTTTTGCAGATCAGGTCTTATATAGATCCTACGTTCTGCGGCATTAAATATAAGGGGCACGTGAGAGGATCGAAAAAAAGAAAAATACAGGGTTATAAGAACTTCAGTCGACTAAATGTAGCCTGCGTGGCAGGTGGGTGGCAGGCGTTGGAAAGGGGAGGGGAGACAGGATTTCTCAGAGTAAATTTCATTGGAAATCTTGGTTAAGGGAAAGGAATTTGGTTCGAGAAAGTGGGGAGTTCGAGTTGTTCGAGTTCGAGTTACCTTTGAAATAAAAGTGATTTCTCTAGGTTCCGCATATCCCGCGATTCCGCGTTCAGTGGTTCCCAAGCTTCTTGGCTCCTTGCCTTAGCATGCATTAAAGCACGTATCCCATGATACCTACAGGGCGGTGTCAACATGCTTGCTGCAGGAGAGGCTTCTAAGCAATCAAGTCATCGTTCCCAAGACAGATTTAGACTCCAATCTTACTAGCTGTTCCTCTTTCCGGTTAAATTTTCCTGAACCCATGCTTTGTTCTACGATGAAAAATGTCACTGAGACCTCGCATTGTGAATTTTGACGAAACATGGGCTAAGATCCTGGAAACATTGCAATCTGTAGTGACGCTGAAGAAGATTGCCCGAGCAGTGTGGAACGACAGATTCTCGTATCCTTGTACTTTCTTTCCTTTTCTATAACTTATGTATCGTTGACGCCCGTAATAAGGGGTGCACACACTGATTTAGCGTTAGAGTTTTATCAGGAGAAAACGTTTCTAAGCTATGGAGAAACCATGAAGTTTCACAAGTGTTGCAAGTTGGTTTGAATAACACTTACTGATTTAAAACTGATCATAATTAGCTTAGTATCTTCACGTACCGGAATTTGTTGTTGTAAAAGAGAACTGCTG
The DNA here is from genome assembly GCA_964035705.1 of Porites rus. Classification (NCBI taxonomy): domain Eukaryota; kingdom Metazoa; phylum Cnidaria; class Anthozoa; order Scleractinia; family Poritidae; genus Porites; species Porites rus. The sequence goes on from OZ037995.1 coordinate 36,136,718, forward strand.
ACCATCGTTAAAAATTTCATTACCAATCTCAACTGGAGAATGTTTTCATTATGGAGAAATATTAGAAAGCAAAATTGGTGATTAATACATTTATCAGTTTTCATCATTCTCATTCAGTTTTTGTGTTTTAAGGGTACCTTATTTTATTAACCCGGAAAAAACGATAACTATAATGTGTGATGAATTTGCCTTTTGTAATGTTATTTATGTGAATTGATTGCGTTAAGTTTTTCATTAATTTATTTTTTGATGATGGAGGTGACATGTCTGTTACAGTTTCATTTCTTTCAACGTTTGACATGTACAAGCAAAAATTTATGAACACCACAGAAAAAGGAATATAAAATCAGAGAAGTTTCAAAGGTTGAGAGAAATTTATATGGTGGGGGCCACAACATGCCCCCATAATACAAATGTCAGTAAAATTTTTGTGACTCTGTGGAGCTCTATCTTAACTCATTTCCGACATTATACTGCCGTCAAATGGTGAAAGGTATCTAATGTTAAGGTACTCTTTTAATTATTTCCTGGATGCTGACTAATTGTTCCTGATGTTAAAAGTCGAAAAAAACCATCAGTAAGGGTCTATTATTTGAATTTACATCTTATTATAGACTTAACTGATTTATATTTGAAAGTGTGTTTAATTTCTTAGAATATAACTGAAGGTTCACAGGGATTCAAAGCCAAAATCAGATATGGAAATCAGAAATAAGAAATCAGATGTCAGAAATCAGATTTTAGAAATCAGAAAACAGTACTGAAACAGAGAACCTGGATGGATGTTCTGATATCAGGTTTCTAAGTTCAGATTTCTTATTCTGATCTCTGATTTCTACAACTGATTTTTCATTTTGATTTCAGTTTCTTGATATCTACACTGTACTTGTAATTTTTAAAATCTGATTCTGATTTCTGATTTCTTCTTCTTCGAAAATCAGGGATCAATTCCCTTCAATTTTAAGTGTTCTTATCCCTGAAATCTGGAAAAAGTGCTTCCCAATTGTTGTCGTTATTGTCTCCATTTAGTGAAGGCATTGTCCATGTACAGTGTAGACACGTAGGTTCTAAGTCTGTTAGTAGGAAAACTTTGATAGAAAACCTAATACCGACTATTATTATTATTATTATTATTATTGTTGTTGTTGTTGCATTGTCCTTAACATTTTGAAAGTGATGTTTATGCTCTGTGTGTGGCATTTCCAGAGGCATTAGGTGAAAAACTTTATGCTGAAGTGAAGAACTTCTTGGAAAACCATGTTCAAAGTCTATATGAGGTAGATATGAAACGGTACAATACATACAGTATATTTATTTATCCCAGGCCAAAAGCGAAGCTCTCTCTCTCTGTTGTAATGTTGGTTTTAATTCTGCAAAACAAACTAATTTGAACAGGACAGGGAAGGCAATCCTTTAATCTGTTTATTTGCCAAGTGTGTAGTCAAGATAGTTGAATGTTACCTGGTTCATTTTGTTTTTCATCTTGTATTGACCAAGATAAAGAAGAATCATAAAATAAAAAGGTGAGGCTGGCCAATATTGAGCCATCCTGAAAGAACACTGCTTTTATCCTAGTTACCAAAAGAAAACTTTTCACCCTGAGCAAATTGGGAAATCTCAATCAGGCAAGCTAGGCCTATTTTGTTTGCTCAAGTAGTCAACAAGACACAGTCCTGACTGGCTTTATCTTGCCTACTCCATATTATACTCCTTAGTACCCTAAGGTCCAAAAATCAGGGTTGCTATATGCAGGTGCTTACATTGTAGAATAAGAAAGAAAAATACTCAGAAGCTTTCTTATCCGTGCAGGCTATCAGTGTCCCTGATGTGGACATACTGCGACTTTACCACAGTCACTGGTTGCAATTCAGTAAAGGTTCCTTCTATATGAACCTGTTATTTGGGTGAGTTACATGTGGTAAATAGGTTATTATGATGTATCATGAAGAAAATGATTGCCAAATAAGTAATGGTAACAGGACTGAGTAGAGTTCAATTCGGTCTGTAATCATACGAGTGATTAACAAAATCGGACGACCGCATAGCGGGAGTCCGATTTGTTTGATCACGAGTATGATTACAGACCGAATTGGACGACACGAAGTTCTGTTACCAATTAATCATAACTTTAACAAAAATTGTGATATAATAGGCTATTTTTTATATCAAAACACAAGAAATTCGACATTTTGTTTTGCTAGCTTAAAAAAAAAGTCATTTAAGAGCGCGCTTGATGGCGTGTACTGTCCTATTACTTAGGGATGACGCGTACTGTCCCATTAAACTGTCCAATTAAGGCTGAAATCAGGGCAGTTGATAGCCAATCAGATTTGACAATTTTGTTATAATTATGATAACAATATTTACTGTACCTTTTAAAAATCTAAACCCTTCCAAGGCTGTACTCTAATGGCGCCCAGTCGCCTGAGGAAACTAACATTTAAGTTCGGGTAAGTGAAAAAAATTCGCAGTCACCTGGCTATGCACTCTGGCTTTTAGTACAGTGTTCAGTTAAGTAGGCAGGAAAATTTAACATATTGGTGTTGGCTTGTTGTTAAACTCCACAGAAAATGTTTTTTGTACGAAACAAACAGGTACGTTTCAATGTTCAAAGGTCATTCTGAATGATTTCACATGTAACATAACCCATCACTTCAAGCGTGACAAGTGGCATGGATTTCAATAGGCCCTTTGCAGCTGGGGTCATGTGATCAAATGTTTCCTTAAAAAATGTATATTATGGGGTATAACTTAAAGAATGCCAGAGATGGAAAGAGATATTGAAAATTCCAAAATGGCCAAGTTGGGGCCCCTGGGATTACAGAGTACCGTTTATACAGCATTTTGAACTTTTGGAAAATTAAGAGGATTTGTATGGGAAATTTTGCTGGAGAGCAAGGCCTTGCTCTCCAACAACTTTTTCCATACAAATCTTCTAATTTTTTAAAAAATTCAGACTGTCATTAATGTTACAGCGCGCAGACGCAGAGAAAACACAATATTCTTTGGTGGGCAAAGTTGGGCAGGGAATATACCCGCAAGGCTCGGATAAAACCCACCGACCGGATGATGACCGAATGAGGGGCCTCGGTACATGGCGCCATACCGAGGGGGTGCCTCATGCCTGTACTGCAAGGGAGGGCATAGTTCACGCGTGAAAACGCATGGCCGGCATAATGTCCTTGGGCCAAGTTAACCAAGTCCAGCAAATCCTATAGCCCCCCCTCCCTGACGGGGCTTCAGCACAGGGCTGAAGGGGTGCCGCAGGCAGCAATTCCCCGCCCTTAATGATTTTATTAAACGTCTCTGAATCTACAGACAAGAGAGAGTGCAAATGCAGTGAACAAATGTAAGAAGGTTAAGGAAGGCAAGAAACAAAGAAAAGGGGAGGGTGGGAGGGGAAAAAACTTTGGTGCTGCTCAACTTGCAGCCTTCAAAGAAAGTGGCGATTGAACGGAATGGCGCAGAATAAGACAAAGAGGCAGGCTGCCAAATAAGGAGATCGCTTGTTTGGGATAAACCGCAGTAGCGATGCAGGCTCAATAGTTGTTGCTTGCCAACATTAACCTTTATTTTATGCTAAAATATCAATAAAATCTCATTATTGAATGATGGGGGCCTCAAACTTGGCCATATTGATATTTTCGACATGCTTTTTCCATTTCTGAAATTTGCTAAGTTATGGCCCATAATTTTATGAAAAGTATGTCACATGATGGCTTAGCTGCAAAGGGCCTATTTGTATCGCTTCACAAAATAGTTTTTAAGTTTTGCCTTTGAGATAGAATGTTTTCAACTTGAAGAGTTTTTTCAATTTCCGTTAAACAGTGAAAACCGGTGTGGATCCACATCTGCCTCGTGACATACAATAGCCCCTTTAAGTGTTGTGAAGTAAGAAAACGTAATAGCTTACTTATAGACCTTCTGCATAAGTTGACCCTGAGACCAATTAAAAAGGAAATTTTTGTCTAGAGCTATAATTATGACTTTTTGGAAATGGAAAGCCGACCTAATCTCTTTGTTTGTGTGAATGTTATTTCCAAACAAACTTTACCATCCACTGTTTTGTGTTCTGCAGATATCTAAATGCACATCTTAAAAAGCAGAAACAGGATTTTGGAGAAATCTCTCCCTACAGCATTTCAGTCTGTCCTGATGCAATGGAAGAAGTCATGGATGTTGGAGCAGTAAGTTAATACTAATTATTATCTAATACAATCTGAGTGTATTAAAGATCTAGACTTGTAAAGCTGTGTTTATGGACTCAAGATTATGGGCCAACAGATTGTATTTTGAAGTTATGTATATATGACAATCATATGTGAGAACTGCAGGGTGAAGATTATATGAAAGAAGATCATTGCAATAATTCTATAATTATTATAGATGCAACTTTTGCAGTTGCGAAAAAAAAGCCTGAAAAAAATTCAGGCTTGTATGGGATTTGAATCCTTGACCTCTTCGTTACTGTTACAGCGCTCTACCAATTGAGCTAACTAGCCAACTGGGAGCAGGTTGTTGAATTTGTTCGTTACAAATCGGTGAAAGGATGATGATGAAGTTATGAATATATGACAATCATACATGAGAACTGCGATGACCTTCTGTCATATAATTCTTCACCCAGCAGTTTCATATAAGGATTGTATTTTTTTTTACAGTGGCACTCAGATTCAGTGACAGTGCCATTTTATTGAAGACTCTGGTTTTAACAGTGTATAGGCTTGCAGATTAACTCATCTAAAAAGGTTTCCTATAACAGCACTATTTCATTGAAGACTCTGTTTTTGATACTTACTCAAAATGAAAAAAAAATTAATGAAAACTACTGCAGGTAAGTATAGCTTGTTGCAGATGGTCTGCTTAGTCAATTTGGGGAACACTTTTACTTATTCACAGACAAATTTACATGTAACTTTTTCCAAATTGGGCCCAGCCTAGGTAAAATTAATTTTTATCTAATTGAAATTAATGGTTTGAACATTGTGTTTAAATCATCAGCTTGCACTGGACATTTGGAAACGAAAGATGATAGAGCCTTTGAAAACGATGCTGGTGGAGCATGTGCTCATGGAAGTTAAAAAGTAAAATATTTGATATAAATATTTGAACTTATTCCTCATGTAAAATGGTGATTGCTTGATTATTCAAAAATAGATGAAAATAGAATTATGTTTGTGAGTGCTCTGTCAGCAAATTACAGTGTTACCAATTTTAAAAGCATTTTTCTGTCTTACATTGTATACAGTTCATGTTTTTGTTTGGTTCCATGCTCAGAGAGTTCCATTACATTTCTCTGGGATATTATGAGTGCAATCTTGAATGATACTTATCTTCTAATTTTGTTCTTAAAAGGAATCATGATAACCCTGAACATTTTTTACAGTCTCTCGTGTTGAATGATTACCCCATAATAAACCGACTCGTACCCAAACCCTCTTGATTTGAAACTAGGCAATGCTGATGGGAACTGGAGGAAATACCTGTCCCCCAGTCCTTTCTAACAAGTTTGTAGCAGAAATGTAGTAAAAGGGGGACATATGACATTCTTGAAGATGCTCTTTATTTCCGTTCTCTGGAAAATTTCTACATGTAATTTATTACATAATAACTAATTAAATGAAATTTATCCTGCCAGGGATAGAGATGGAGAAGACACTCACCAAAATATCATTCATGACACAGTTCTATCCTTTGGTAAGCCTTCCAAACACTTGAATGTATGATTGATGTATTAGAATAATGATGATATCTTTGTTAATAATATTTAAATAGTGAAAATTAGTTGGCAAATTATATAAGTAATAAAAGAATAGTTATGTAAACATTATGTGTAGTTTTATTGCATTAGAACTGTAGACTTCCCCTAGGCACTCAGTGTGTTTGTTAATTTGTTTGTTTTGTTTGTTCGGCTCCTTAAATACTGTATTGAAGTCCTGCTACCTTTATGCATGTATATTTCGTTAGTTTCTTTGTAAACAAAATCTCTGGTAGCCATTATAATGTTGGTGTAATATCTTATAATTCTTACTGTTTTTTTGTTTCAGTGGAAGTTCAACAGTATCAATTAAAAGGAGCTCTCCATGTAAGTTTAATTTTGGTTTTCCTTATTTTATAACAGTCACATCTATAGGGCCAGTTGTATAAAACTTTATAATTATGAGAAAAGAGTTTGTCTGTTGCTTTATCTGATATTTAGCAATTATCAGATGAAAATTATTAGGCCACTGGGCTTAAGCTACATGTTAACTGACGCAAGAATTCCCAACATTGTTGCATAAAAAATGTTTGGAGTTGTTGCCTCCATGTTGGCAGTGGTGTGCAAACAGATGCAACAACTCCCAGCAATGTTGGGACCTGGAGTACACATCATCATGGAGAGGATACAACCCGTAAGACTTTGTTAACTCCAAGGAGACCATGTGTAATTTGTGTGCGTGGCTCCAACAATGTTGGAAGAGCTATGCAAATGAATTCAACATTCTTGTGCTATGCCTGGGCGATCACAGAACAAAACAAAATGATGGGAGTTGTTGACTCAAAAGTTTGAGTGGTTTCAAACTTTGTGCTACTACTCAAACAAACACAACTTGTAACATCCAACAATGTTGGGAGTTGTTTGCCAAATATGTTGTTTGCGAATGTTAAATAAAATTCATTACTATCCGAAATGTGTTGTCTCTGTGAGTTCTATCAGTCAGAGCACATGGGACAAAAAGGAATATACTTCAACAACAGAAAGTTTTTGTTAAAAAAAAAAAAATTGGTTTAAAAAATTCCAAATGTTCCCACCACTAAAGTGTCCTCACTAAGCTTCTGTCTGTTTTTAGCTCTATGAGGAAGTGTTAGAGAAACCACTTTTGGAGGAAACCAAATCATATTACAGACGGGAAGCAGCAGAACTTCATGCAGATAACACCTGCCATTTGTTTATTACAAAGGTGTTGTATTCTTCATTTTAAGTTATTTTTTGTTGGTATTGACTTTTATAGTAAACTTTCAATATTATGAATTTCTTACATTGGAACCACGGAATCGAATGAATACAATAATGCAAGGAAGATCATTGAAGTTAAAGAAGCAACTTATGCAATTGAAAGCCTGAAATAATTCAGGCTTTCCAGGATTTGAACCCTGAACTCTGTGATACCCGTGGAGCACTCTGACCAGTTGATCTAGCAAGCCAACTGGGAGCTTGTTATTAAATTGGTTTGTACATGTAATTTACTGTCGGTTGCATCTAAGCATGTACATATGAGGAAAAAAGATGTTTTAACTGGATGCAAACGTTACATGTTTTTCCCCAATCATTTGAAGTTTAGAGTAGGCGGCTGTTGTCAACTTGATTTGTTTTTGCTCAACAAAATATTCTTTGCGAGAATTTATAGATGTTAGGAATAATTTGTGGAACAAGTGTGTTGTTTCTGAGTGAGAAATATGCCTGAAAGTTGAGACAAATGAAATATGAACGGAACATGCTGATCAAAAACATAATATAAACAAATTAACAGCTGTCAAACTTCAAATGTTTAGCGGCAAAACTCATCATGTCTGGCACCCTATCAGAATATTTATGCTTTTTGTCTTACGTCCACGCTTAGATGCAACCAACGGTATACCCGGGAAAGATGACGGTGTAATAATGAATTCATGAATTTCATATTATCGGAACCACAGAATGAAATTATTTACCCTTCTGGTTAGTTGTAATTACATGTCCTTATCTATTACAACCAGGTTGATACACGGATCCAAGATGAGGACCTAAGATGCACAAAGTTTTTCCATCCTGTGTCATACAGTCGTGTCATCAGAGAGTGTGAAGCTCGCATGGTAGAGGACTACATACCATACTTACAAGGAGAATGTCGACAGATGGTCAAGGATGAAAACAGACCTGGTAAATACAGTGTATATATATTCAACTATTTTGTTCACATAGAAACTGTGATGGTCAGTCTGGGTACTCTTAATTTAACACTTGAAATAGTACAATTTTATCAATATTAAATTTATGTTAAAAGCGTAATTGGATTATTTTATTATGTCTGTGATTAACAGAACACTTTAGCAGGAATTTACTTTGATTAGATTTTTAATCAGGTCTATCTCATTTATTTATTATGAAAAAATCTTTGATTTGTCTTTTCTTAAGATCTTGCAAAACTATTCAAACTGCTGAAGCAAATCCCTTGTGGACTTATTGCCATGGTTACAGAACTGGAAGAACACATTACCAAAACAGGTATGGAAAGTGACTACTGGTACATTGTAATTTAATTTCACACATTGATGAGAAAAATGGTGAAAGTTACATAATGTAGAGTTTCAAGTCTTTGTTTTTTATCTTCATCTGCTTTTTTTTTGCATTTTTGGTCTTTGATCTTCTCTGCATTTCTTTCTTCCTTTTTTTTTTTTTTTACACCAAGCGATGTTAGTAACATTTTTAGTGTTAAGTCACCCAACTACATGTATCACTTAAGAAATAAGGAATGATTTTCATTTAATACTGTATATTACATGAAACATATGAGGTACACTGTACTATGGACGACATATAGTATGGTCTAGATTAGACAGTAAAGTCAAAGACAAACCTATACAATCTTTTAAGTCCAGCATATATGATGCATCAACCTTGTAGATCTTTCTATTTAGCTCCTGTAAAATTATATAGCTCTTAGAGTTTTAGAAACATATTTAGCATTTTTCAATATAGTAAACTTTTTAGTAGGGTTAACTCGGTAATTTTACATTCTAAATGTTAATAGTTTTTTTACATTTTATGCATGGGATTTTATCAATAGTTTTCTTCAAAATCGATATTTGCTAGATGATACAGAATGTTCATGTTGCTCTAATGTTCTTGTTTTCTTCTTGTTTTTTCTTTCCTTGCCTTTTTAGGTCTCCAGTCCATTAAATCAATCAAATTTGAAAATGTAAGTAAATAGGAAAATAAATCTTGATGCTTTAACCGCGGCAGGATTAGCTCAGTTGGTAGCGTGTTTGAGTACAGAGTGGAAGGTTGTGGGTTCCTGGGGACGGACCAATACTCGGGGTCTTAAAATAACTGAGAAATGAAAGTACTCCCTTTGCACTGCAAGCCGCTAGACCTTTGTGTGGCTCCGATCACCACATAGAATGGCGGTCTCGTCTCCAGTTGGAGACATGAAAATAGTTTCCCCAAATAGTACTTCTCCTGCTAAAGACCTTAACACTCAAATAAAGTGCTCTTTTTTGTATTTAATGGAAGTGCACTAAGCTGTTCTAGTTAGTTTACAGGAACTCCACATCATTTTAATTGGTTGTTAATTATTGCAAAAGTAAAAATCAAACTATAAGAAAAACCTTTTCAGAGTATGAGTGACCCACATGTGGAAACTCATCCAGGATTTAAGAGGCCCTGTTAGGACAAAATTCCTACGACTGACGTGGCTTTGAAATAGTGACATAGGACAGCAAAAATGGTGACAAATGAACAAAAGCCCAAATACAATAGGAAAATACCAACGGCAGTGACATGGCTTCCTCCTCAATATGCGAAACATCAGGTTTTAGAATTCAGACTGGGGACATATGATGTAACCACCCTAAGAAGGCCTTGTTTAAACCCTAAGCATGTTGGTGGGAGACAAGACCTAGCAGTCACGTAATGCGAGAGATAATGAAATGAATGAAAGACATAGCAGTCACGTAATGGCTAAGTACTCATTTCTCTAATTTCCATTTGTAGGGTCCACAGCAGTATATAGATGAATTACTAGGTATCCATAGGAAATTCTCTGAACTTATCAAAGATACATTCAAGGATGATGCAGCTTTTGTGTCTGCTTTAGACAAGGTAAAGAAGTGATGTACTTGCACAAATGTAGTGCCCAGTGAATAGGTGCAGTTAGGTCTGTGATAGAAGTCAAGATTATGATGGAAGTTGTGTTCTTTTTTTTTCAAGGGCTCTGTAAGGTTCTAACTATTGATTGATTTGTTTATTGTACTTTTAGTTAGTGTGTACCCTCGCAGCCATGATTGTTCTTGTCATCATTGATTTTAATAGCTTTCTAAAAGTTCCTTTAAAATTAATCTTTTCTTTTGCAGGCCTGTGCAACTATAGTGAATTATAAACATGATCCAAGGCGATCTTCAAAATCACCAGAACTGGTAAATATCAATACAATAACTGAGTGATTTTTCATTCTGATCATGCCACACTGATTGGTTGTGAGCTATAGTCTATGAGAGTATACACCGTCCATTTGTTAAATGGCCAGTAATAAATTAAAAGTGTCAGATAAAGTAATATGGTTGACCTAGATTTTGTATTGCAAAAATAACAATTTTATACAAGAGTAGTAAAAATCCTTTTTTTGTTGAGGACTTCATGATGCATTCCTCTGGCCAGTCAAAATTTGTATAATATCACTATTCATTAGTTATTAAAACAGTTGGTTTGTCACTTAATGTTTTTTTTTTTCTCGTTATAGCTTGCTAAATACTGTGACTCCATACTAAAGAAAAGCACAAAGAATCTAAGTGATGCAGAATTAGATGAAAAGCTTAGTGATATTGTAAGTGAATTACTGAGGGAAATAACTCTCTTCTTTCCAAGAAATATAACCATTTTCTAGGATTGGAAGTCAGAATCGTCTTGACAAAAATGTCATTGACAAGAAAGGAAGACGAGGCAGCATGACTGAATGGTTAGAGCACTGGACTTGTTATCTGGACTTCCTGAATTCAAGTCCTGCCCTGGCCACTGGCTGGATTTGTTCCTGGTAGTCTTGAGTTCAAATCCTCGGCCACGCTTGTAAATAGCCAACTGGTTTGCTTCCTACCTGCCGAGATTCTTAACCTTGTCATTTTTCATTTGGATTTATTTGTTTCATTATCCCCGAAAAGCCCCGTAAGGGTACAGGATAATTAACTGATTATTATCATTATTACTTCCTTAACAAGATTTGTGACTATGATTCTTTCCCCTGGTCTCTCCAAATCTCATTTGATTGTAATAGCATGAATCACAATTTAGGACTTTATTGATGTTTGTCTTTTTCCTCCTGCAGATAATTATTTTTAAATATATTGATGACAAGGATATTTTTCAAAAGGTAATGACTGGTTGCTCTTTGTGTAATTCTAGATAAGTGCAGTGGAACATAACACATCTGGTTTAGCCTCTGTGCATGGCAGGTGCAATCCCCTACCCCTTTCGAAACCTGCTATGCAGGCTAAATGCATCTGGTTTTGTTGTTGTTGTTTTTTTCTCAACATTAACCCCTTAAGTCCCAATAGTGACCAACAGCAATTTTCTCCTAACAATGTCCATACATTGTCAAGAGGTAAGGTTGTGAGAATATAAAAAATGATCACGAAAGAGGAAATGCCTTGATGTTTTATTAAATTCTCTCAACTAATTCTTAAAGGAAATGTATGGAGATCAGTTTGGAGAATTTGTATGTGGATACTGGTGCTTAAAGGGTTAAATTTAGTTCATGAACTAGCAGAGTTTAATTATTTACACTGCCGTAATTCCCGTAACATTTTTCGAAAAAATAGGCCCTTTTAAAGGCTGCAGTGTTGATCCTTTATGATGTATGCTGATATGATTAATTTATCCTTCTGTTTAGTTCTACTCTAAAATGTTAGCAAAAAGGCTCATTCATACACTGTCCGTTTCAATGGACGCTGAAGAAGGAATGATCAGCCGATTGAAGGTAAGCTGCCAAAGTATTGCGTTAACAGCGTCTTATGCTAAGCCTGTACCAGGTAATAGGACGCGCGTGATCTGGCAAAGAGGGCGGCGGCGACGGGAAAAAAGAGCCCTTGCGCGTTTTTCGCATCAGTTCTCACAATCTGTGTACATTTTCATCTTGGAACTTGTGAGCAGAACACTGAATGATATCCATCTGAGATTGGGTGTGAGGAGGGGGGGGGAGGGGGGTTGTGCTTTTTACCACGGTACCACAAGCCCACCCACTTTGCAGAACCACACCCCTAATCCTCGCCCCTCCCCCCAATTTCCACTTATGTCGTTCGCTGTATAATTTTTCTTGTCATTTCTGTCCAATTTGGTGTGCAAAGCAAACCTGGCCTGCCATTTCGAACTAATATCAATTCAATGAAGGCCACTTAACTTGTTTGTTGTTGTGTTTGTTGTTGCAGCATGCGTGTGGTTATGAATATACAAACAAGCTTCATCGTATGTTTACAGATATCAGCATCAGCTCAGATCTGAATTCTAGTTTTAATGATTTCCTTTCCAAAGCCAATGCTTCCCTTGGAGTTGGTTTTAGTCTTTTTGTGTTACAGGTAAGTGTTTACTTTTGCTTCCCTGTTCAATACCGAATGAATGCCTGAACTTTAAATGAAAGTAAATAGCAAGCTAAAAATATAGTATCCGGTCCGGAGGAACATTAATGGTTGGCACAGGCATACCAGTAAACCTCCTACACCCCTGCCCTACCCTGGGTACCAGAGGATTTCTTCTGCGCCGACCGACAGATGTTCGGAAGGCCGAAGACACGAGCGAAGACTTGACCGAAACCGGAAACTGCGCGTCAAAAGTCGCTGGTACCTAGGATATTACACAATTAGCATCGCTTCCAAATAAGCGCTGCGCTTAGGAGCAAAAATAGTAAAAAGCGCCATGACAAAAAGTGGAAAATGCCAAGGTACTCTTTCGAGTAAATATGGGATGACCGTTTCTTCTTGCCCCTTTAAAGAAAGTGAGAATTCCTAATTTACGTCTGTAGCTCGAAAACTGAGGCCGACCTGTGCTAATCCTCCTCCCCTCCTTCTCTCCATCAGTGCTCTGTTTTTCGGATACTGTAAATCCTGTATTAAGCCCCCCCTTGGGGGGGTGGGGGGGGAGCTTATTTGTTTCATGCCCACTTGAAGGGGGGGGGGGGGGCTTATTTAATTTAGAAACGACGATGGTATCAGTTCTCCATAAAGAACTAGAATACAAATTGGAAAAGGTCAAGAGCAAGAAGTTTTTATGTCATGCAGCCGAGGATCAAAATCAAATCCGAACTTCCAGTTGGTGAATTAACCATCCCGGATCAGTCCACACGACGGCTTTCAGTCGTGATTGATTAATACAGTCTATCATTTATTAGTGAAAAATAATTAGGGGAGGGGAGGGGAGCTTGTTAACTTTCTTCCCCTGAAAAGGAGGGGCTTATTTGGGAAGGGGGGCCGGGGGGGGGGAGTGGGGGCGTTATAGAGCATGTACGGTATTTAAAGCTGGTTTCAGGTCACAATGGGGAACTCTCGCACAGAACGCTGCCCATTTGTCAACTATGCCATTCCTTGCTCCTCTAAAACGTGCTCGAGATAAATAAACCCCGGAGTGGCTTAATCAATGATTTACTGCAAGAAAGACAAATAAACGATCTAACAACAAGCCAGGTAACGAAAGCTCGCAATAATTGTGTATGTAGACTTGATGCATTGTTCTGTTTAATTTTTAGTCCGGTGCTTGGCCTCTTGGTCAGACGACTGTTTCGCCGTTATCCATACCACAGGAATTAGTCAAGTCTGTTCAGATGGTAAGTTGGTTTATTATGTCCGCTTAAGGGCTTTCACCTGATCGTCTTGGCGCCGTTGCCTAATTATAAATTTTTATGACTTGATATTATTTGCAGTTTGAACAATTCTACAATGGAAGATTTAATGGTCGCAAGCTTACATGGCTCCAACACCTGTCTACCGGTGAGTAGTAAACTTGTTTTCAGCTCAAAACCTTTTCATTTGAATGGCTGAATATTTATTCCTGCCCTCAAGAGTTACCTTTCAACTGACCAAAAACAACTCACTTTTGACACTGGAGATGACGTCTGCGCAGGTTGTCGAAACTTCAGTCGCATCTGATGGTAGTTCTATTCAGGACACTCATCTAGATGATCATTTTCCACATCTTGAGTCCCCCCTCCCCCTCCCTGTTGAATCAACCACTAAATTATCGCCCCCTCCCCCCCTTCCCTGTTGAATCAACCACTAAATTAGCGCCCAGCGCTAAGTCGAACATTAGCGGTATCTCGGTAAAATAAGTTATGTTATCCTTATTACCCTGTAGGTGAGATCAAAGTCAGTCACCTCAAGCGTCCCTACATTATCACAGTCACAACCTTCCAGATGTCGGTTATGTTACTGTTTAATGACAAGGAAAGCTTATCTTTTAGGTAAGTCAGTACATAATGCTAAATCCCCGGCTTTGACATGTGGAAGACTTGATTGAAGTTAATGAACACGTCAAACTTCGGCTATCAGTAGACCCTCGTTCAAGTCTTGTCGTCGCAGTGTCTGCTGCGACAAGAAACTTTTGACCCAAAGAAAAAGGAAGCAGGATAAAAAGTTAACCCTTGGTTAGCGTTTATCGACCTTCAAACAGGTGGGCCCAGGCCCCATTGCTTAAAAGGTGGATAACACTATCCACAGGGTATCAATAGCACAATAGACCTTTTTACCGATACGGCGGCCATATCGAATTTATTAGATTTAAGGAGTATTATGGGATGCCCAGGGGGCACTCGCTCAGTATTTACGCTCGCTTTTCGCGCAAAAAGAGAACTTCAATGTATATTTCTCGGGAAGAAAGGCGATCATGTTATATCCAAACACCGCACAATGATCTTTTTTTCCCATTATATTCTTCTTCTAGGAAAACTTAAAGAAAAATTGGCCCGAAAAGCGCGCGTAAATACTGATGCAAGTATACTGGATCGTCCTCATGCCCCCCCGGCATCCCATAATACTCCTTAAACCTAGTTAATTCAATATGGCCGCCGTATAGGTAAATAGGTCTATTGGTTATCCAATACCTATCCGCTAGACAGTGATTCATCCACGTTTCCGTCCCGGCACGTTCGCCGGAGACACAGGTTGATAAGACTCCATGTATTTTCTTGTTATTTAGTATCAACTATTTCGATTGTTTTTGATTGATTGCTGTCAAAACCGCTCAATCATTGTCTCTTTTGTTTCAGTGACATTCAAGAACAGACCCAACTTGTAGAAAAAGAATTAGTTAGAACATTGCAATCCCTGGTGGATGTGCGACTTATAGCTATGTCCGAGGTAAGAATACCTTCTCCATTCTAGTAGCTTTGCTAAGGCGTAGTTGTGCTGTGTTTTGTAAGTCTCTTAGCGAGTATTAGGCAAAACTACACAAACGAGACCAAACAAAATCACATTTCCAAAACGGCTTGTCCAAAGCTGGTTTGCCATTGAAAGCCTCTTCTGCTTCATTAATTGGCGCGCCGATTGTACTACATTCCTCTTTTTTTTCTCTCCTAGGGGTCTGATCCTACAAGGTGTACATACTCTTTGAACATGGACTTTTCTAGCAAAAGGACGAAGCTAAAAATAACAACAGCAGTACAGAGAGAAACTCCACAGGTATCGTTCATTGATTTGGCTGAGAAATGAAACGAATTTTAAAATGCTCTTTATTTATTTATTTATCTATTTATTTAGATAGTCACTCAGTCAGTCAATCAGTCAGTCAGTCAGTCAGTCAGTTAGTTAGTTTGTTGGCTAGTTGTTTCGTTGGTTGGTTGGTTGGAAAGTCAGTACGTTAGTAAGCAAGCTAGCAAGTCAGTAAGCTTAGCGAGGTAGTCATTCTGCACTCACGTGCACGTATACAGTTCCAAAGCCTCTCCAAGTCGCTCTTTTGATCTTAGTTTGCTCGCCAGCTCGTTACCGTGGTGCTCCTGTCTTGTTCTTTTGATGTTTTAACCATGGTACTGAAAAGTGAAGGCTATAGAGAAATGAAAATAGCAGTCAAACGGTGGAAAACAGTTAAAACGGAAACACAAAGTGATCTTTGCGGCACCGGAGCTTGTAATAGTCCCTACTTTTTTTAAAAAAAATCCTTCCAACCTGTACTCCGTCTCCGCTTTGTTTTTGGTTTGTTTTCCCGCAGAATTTCAGTCGGTTGTCTTACCTTCCCTGTTTTCTTTCCTTTCCTTTTCTTTATCTTCATCTTTATTCCTTTTTCTTGAACTAGGACACAGAGCAGACGCTTTCATCCGTTGATGAAGACAGGAAAATGTACCTACAGGTGAGTAGATGTCCATGGTTCATTTGCTTCATTTGTGTGGACTCTGGGTCCTTTCACCCTAAAACCTTAAACGGTAAATCCGCTCTAACATTTTATTCTTACGTTTTGGTTTGTTTGTTGATTTGTTTTTTTTTTCTTAATTTATCGATTGTGTAGGCTGCCATTGTGAGAATTATGAAATCCAGGAAAGTACTGAAGCACAATTCCCTCATACAAGAGGTAAAACCACCGAGTTGCTAGTCAGTAATGTCAGTGTCATTTATTTCACTTGAGTTACAAGTATCATTTAAGCATTAGTCAATTTGACAACAACCACAGTACTGAGAAAATAGAGTCCCAAGTCATTTAGTTAAATTGCTTGAGAAAAACTTAGGCAACCGTTCAAAAGGCGCATACAATGACGTTACCAGACTCATTCATTTGAGAGATTTTAATGTTCTATCTATTTGATTGTTTTTGGTGTTGCGAACGGTTGCGATACCCAAATGACGTAATACAAAAGATGAAACGACACTGACTAATACCCATCGACAACACAAAAGCAAACCAATAATAGCTTCCCCAGTTCCAAGAAACACCCGTCAATCTTGGGAGACGGTTACTACTCTCGGTTGCATCTAAGCGTGTACGCGAGACAGAAAAGACATGTTCTAATTAGGGTACCAGACATGACGTGTTTTGCCGCCAAACGTTTGAAGTTTGGCAGTCGTTAAAGCAAACTGTTGCACCAAAGGTAAGTTGATGACGTGTTTTTGATGAGCATGTTGCGCTCATTTCATTTTCCTCAACTGACTTTTAGGCATATTTGTCGCTCAGAAACAGCACATGCACTTGCTTCCAGAAATTGTTATTCACGTCTAAAAATTCTTGCAAAGAATATTTTGTAGAGCAAAAACAAATCAAGTCGACAACAGCCGCCTACCCCAGACGTCGAATGTTTGGCGGCAAAACACGTCATGATTGTACCCAATTAGAGCGTGTTCTTTACTCACGTGTACGCACTTAGATGCAACCGACGGTATTAAGGGACACGCGATGGCGTAGTCACAATCAAGTTAGCCTAACATAGCGTATAAACCGTGTACTTATGGTTTTCTCTGTTCTCTCCGGTAATCGTTGAATAATGTTTCAGTAGTGTTGAGTAATTATTGTTATATTTTAACGAAATGTAATTTTGAAAATTCAGTGGCATGTGTAAAGTAGTGTGAATCTCTACGCTAATGGTGAGAACGCTGTTTTCTTTCTCATTTTCGAATTTAACCCAACGTTTCTTTCTTTTTTGTACTAGGTAATAAGTCAGTCAAGTGCCCGTTTCACTCCCAGCGTTGCCATGATCAAGGTACGATATATTTTTTCTTGTCTTGGACAGCACCCTCCAAATAATTGCATTTTGTACTCAAGGTACTTTTACAGGGGGACAAGGCTGGCGCAGTAGTTATAGCTCTCGCCTCCCACCAATATGGCCCGTGTTTTAATCCTGGCGTCGACGCCATGTGTGGTTTGAGTTTGTTGTTGGTTCTCTCTTTCCCCTCTCCTTAAAAACCAACACTTGCAAATTCCAATTCAATCTTGAACGCACGGGCAAGTTTCAAGGAGTTCTCGTGAACTCCTAAGTGCTCCGTGGGTAAACAAATTACCATTAAATATAATTACATTTAAAGTTTAAAGTGGCAATGTGGAAATCCAAGATGGGAAAGGAAGGCAACTTGAAAACGTTGGCCTGCCCACTTTGCCCTGCCTGTCACTTTGCCCTTCCTGTCAGGACGAAAAAATTGCTTCATGTTATGTGTCACCACACCTAAACTGAAGCGGGAGTTTTACCCATTACGTCTTGACTCATACTATATGAAGTACTTATAACGCCTTGCCCCGCTATTCCATGGTGGCGAGTGTGCATGATTATTGTATATTTAAATTATTCAATAATCGTGCACACTCGCCACAAAAAGAATATCGATTTCTCTGCGTTCACGTTCCATCGAGCACTATCCCCCACTTCTTATTACCAGCCAGTTACATTGTACTTTGGAAAGTGGCAACGTGACGAATAAAACAACGTTCATTAATTTGCGAAGAAGTGTCGAAGTGCTAGTTGGAGTGTGAAGTGTCAAAGTGCCAGTTGACAGGTTGGAGTCTTCCCCAGGAAATGATGTTTTTGTTTTAATTTGAGCAATTTTAACTTTCTTTCAGAAATGCATAGAGGCACTGATAGACAAACAATACTTGGAAAGACGCGAGGGAACAAAAGATGAGTATACGTACATGGCATGACGGGATAGCAACGAGATGCTGAAAATGGTGTGGAGTTTGAACTGCATTTGGAGATCTCTTCCGGACAATAGTCCACTTTCATGGACAAAGACTACGCAAAGTTTGTCCTGGTTTCTACGCAAGAGCACTTCTTCATCTCTAAAGCTGAAAGAACAACTCTCTTATTGATAAAATTTTATGTGGTCTAGCAGGACTTTCCCAGCTTGGAGGCACTGGAGACAAAGCTTGCTTTGAGCTTGTCTGGTGTAAAAATTCTGCTTTGAAGCGGTTAGTAGTTTGTTCCTATTCGAAAAGAAACATTTGACATTTGACTTTGTTTGAAATATTGTTTCTTTCAACTGCGACGTGTCGTTCATGATCGAATTTTTAATTTTCCAATGTACGGTATTTCGCATGAGTTTGTAATAATTAGTAAAATATTCATTTTTATATACTAGCTTCTAATTAAAGTGCCTGACTTAGTAAACAGTTACTCAATATGTTGTCACTTGCTACATTTTTTATTGGTCCATAATACATGTAGATATCCAGTTCGAGAGGACAGTATATTTCGCAAAAAAGAACGATATCATTGTTTTGTTATTTTACTACGTTTTATTTAAAAAATAAAATGGCCAAAGCGTGTAGTGCACCAGCATGAAACAAGATGGGTATATATTAACACATAGTATTAACTCACAATAGGGCATGGAAAATTGAGCTTAGAGGCGCGAGTGTGCGAAGGGCGCGCAAGGAAGGAGGGAGGGAAATTCTGGCTTAACTTTGAGCTGCTTACAAACTTGTATACGTTTATGGCTGCCCCCACAAGAACGATATTACGGAACTTAAGCAGGGATGACGGCGACTTCAACGAGAACGACCGTGATCAAAGCAATAGGTTTGTATTAGTAAAACAACAAATTTGCGCCTGCATCACGCTTTTTGGTACATTGCATTGCCGTCACTGCACCACCACGACGTGAAAACGACATGAAAATGCGACTACGACTTTCTTTTCTTTTCCTGAACTTCGACACAGCTTTTTAGAATTCAACTCCAGAAAAAACTGCCAACATTATTTTTACCAGTTGACATAGATAAAATAAGCGCGATAAAGTTTGAAGCAGCGCGAATTCACTTTTGAAGCGACTTTTTCGCAGCCGTCGCCGTCCATTGAAGCTCCTTATTTAAGGAAACAGTTGTATTTCCTGTAAGCGGCTGCCCAAAATGCAAAATATACACTGGTCACTTACAGGAGGTGGTCGCTTACGAGAATCGAACCAACAGGGTTAGTTAGTGAGAAGAGATCCCAACACATCCACCTTTCGGCAGATAATTTAGTGCATGCACTTTCAATGTAACGTATACATGTAGCTCCATGTTGTCACTGAAAACCGTTCTTCGTGTATTCTGAATGGCCTAGAAAGTGGATAACAATTATGGAGACCACACCTTATGTCAAGTGGTCGCTTAAAAGAGGTTAAAACAATGGAAAACTATAAAATAGTCAGGTCCAAAGGTGTTCGCGGTCGCTCATGAGAGGTGGTCATTTTCGAAAGGGCATTATTAGGGGCTGTTTACATGGAGCAAGGAGGATCCTGGCACCAGGAAGATTCCAAAAAATGCAGATCCATTCCAGCACTATTTGTTTTTTTCCCTTTGTATTCAGTTTACATGCAAGTTGTACTTGTCCCTAGAACTGGGATCTTCCTAGCTGAGAGATGGAAGAACATAGTACCAGGAAGATCCTTGGACTTGGGACAAACAGAACAAAAATGGCGGCAGATCGTTCAAGGAGTTATCTTAATCTTTAATTTCTTCTCTTATGTTAACCACAAGGACAGAAATTTGTAAACTCAACGAAAAATTGTCCTTCCTGGTGCCAGGATCTTCCTTCCTCCATGCAAACAGGGTTTCGACTGGGAAAGTTTTTGTGTTTTTCCGACGCGCCTTATCGGAGCTTAATGTCGAGTCGGGCCTAAGAATTCGTACTTAAACGGTCTCTATTGAAGTTCAACAGCATTATCTGATGACCCAGGCACGCAAACTAATTTCAAAGCCATCTGCACGGAGAAGCTGTGATACAGAAGGCATATTCGTGTAATTTCTACGGTACAAAAGTTTCAGTTCATCATAATAAATGTTAGTCAAGTATATTTTAAAGTGACATAAAATAAGTAAACTTCTTGCACGTAGCTTTCAATATGTTTGAATACAGATTCTTCTTTGATACCCTTTTGCCCTTTCCGGAAGACAAATAAAGTCATATTTTGTCTACTCGTTTCAAAGTAAGCACTTTAATTGTTTACTTTTAATTTTCTTCCGCCTTTCTTACCTAATCAAGGAGTAAACACACGAGATTTTGCTCAGTAATTTTCTACTTTCCCTGTCTTAACCCCTTTACGTACATAGTTAAATGTAAGTGTTCGTAATGCGAAAAGTACTTAAAGAAGACATTTAAGTTCTGAATGAGACCACAGACAAACCCACAAAAGTGGTTTGTACTATAGTCAATTAGGTTAATTAACTGGGCTGGCCGTATAAGACGCCTTCTGATTGGCCCAGCAATAGTTTGCTTCACATTCTCGTTGGTTTGAGCGTGTACCACGTGCACATACGTGAAATCAAAGGCATTAGTCAAGGCATAATTAAAAACAACAAAGCGATTCTTCAAAACTGAAAGTGAAAAACCGCAGCAAACGTGAACTCTCTGCTCGCCAAGTCAACGTTTTCCTTCAGACTATAACAAACACACCGCAACTTTTTTGCTGGATTTGCTCAGAACTAAATAGAAAAAGAAGAATCAGTGTTTCTCGAATTCTACTTAGAGCAAACAGTTCATCATGGAGCGGGGGCGAAAGATTTCCAATCATAAACCATTAAGGTTAGTTGTGTGTAAACAATTACCCTGTTGTTAACTGGTTATAGTGCTTATAAAAAAGTAATGTACGAGGACCAGGGTAACAGTAATTTGCCTTGTGTCAACTGGCTTTTCGCGTTAGAGCTAGACATTGTGTGGAGATCGTTGCAAGATTTCATGAAACTAAAGGGAATACACAAATACCTCTGTGAATTCTGAAGAATTCGAGCGATCCGTTCATCCAAGACTAAACTACAGAAATTGTAGCTTGAGAAACATTTTTGGTACCAGATGGGTCCAGATGTTTTTCAAACTTATCCTGCCTCTAGGTAGATTATTTAGTTTGATAGTAACATAAACAAAGCGCTCTTGACGTCGACCCCTAAAGGAACATGTTTAGCCGGGGAGCGTTCAGTTGATTGCATTCGGGATTGAGAATGCGTAGAAAGATTATTCACTCGCATCCACAGAAATTTTAGAAGCGCTCAGTAGGATGCAAAATAAGTCTGACTATTAAATTAAACAGCATGTCTGAGTCGCGCCGGAATTGAAACGTTGCAATAACTGTTATACATGCATTGTGCGATGCACAAGCAAGCTGCTTCATCTTCTGTTCTTCTAAATAATTCTTAGCGAACGTGCCCTTTTATTGTTCGTTGGTTAAATATCAAGACTTTAGATCCGTTTAAAACTCTTTCCGGCTGCAGGCTTCCTATTGACAGTCAAGACAGAAAATGAGATCGGTGCTTTAAATAAGAGATTAACGCTAGAGATAGCACTTTGCTCAAATCCAAACTCTATTCGGTGGCAATCTATTGGTGCTTGTTACCTTTAAATTAATAATAATGTGCCAAGAGAACCAATTGTTTTTCTCTTGACTGTTGTTAAAAGTTTGAAAACAGTTAAAACTTTCCAATACTTATTATTAATAATTACTGCTATGATTAGTTTTGACGACTAGTAATGAAAATATCTTAAGATTAATTAACCTATGCACCTCTCAACTAATAACAGAATTGTTTCCTTTCAAAGACAAGCAGCAATGACATGACCTGGAGCTCTAAATAAAATACTGAATGTTATCACCAGTTGTCAAATAGCGATATTTCCTTGTTCTTCTTCGTGCGGTATTTACTTGGCAATCGTGTAAGTTGGGATGATCCCGATAGATACTTGGCGACATCTTTTCTCTACCAATATAACTTCCACAGTTAGATCTGTTTACAATAAAATGAGTCCTAGACAAGGAAATAAAGGAAAGATGTTATGCTTTGTTTAACATAGACGACCGTCTCAAAATCGACGAGAAAGCGATTAGTAAAATAGATCTTTGAAAAAGTAGTGTGAAGTTAAGCCGCGAAGATTTCACTTGTGGCGCAATCATTCTTTGATTATTAGCTTCGTCTTGCCGAAACATTTCGACAAAGTTCAAAAGGTACAAAATACACAGAAAAAGAAAAGAGTTTTCATGGTTGTAAACAAAGTTTTATTGTGTTTTCAAACTCGAGAGAACAATTCAATTCAATTAACGGTTTGTAGTGAGGGCGCTCGCTGGGGATTTAATAATCTTCACTGCTTAACATTTGCATATGAAAAGACCATGTAAGTTCGACCAGTAAACGTTATGAAAATTTTCATTAATTACTCATCACTTCTTGAAATCGTCTAAAAGAAATATCGGCTGGAATTGAAACTCCGACTGGCGAGATTTGCCCCACGTTTCGACTGAGATAACGATTTGGTTTCATCGAAAGGTAAGTAGATAGTTACCTAGTGGCTAATATAAAGCTATTGTCTCTTATGGATTAAGCCCGCGCCGGCCTCTCTCTAACGAAATGGTCTCAAATTAGTTTAATCTCTTTCTATTTTTGCTTTTGACTTAACCTTTGGAATGCAGAAGAACACTGCACGAAACGAGGTTTTGTAGATTACTGAAAAAGGGTTCGTTTATTGCTGTCTCTCGTTTGAAATAAATCATGCATGTACAGATTAGTTCGGTTTGTTTGGCCACCTTGCGTTTGATAGAAGCAACTCATGTACGTTTCTTTAAGCAATGTTAGTCGTATTTTTTTGAACTTCATACAGTTTTTAATACGAGAAGCAGGTTGAAAAAGTTTCGTTCAGTCGAAAACAAGGATTAAATTGATTACCAGAGATTAACACAATTACCTTAGTATTTGTCTGTATGTACTACTTACTGTTAACTTAGGAGAAAATAGAAAATATATTTTCGAAAAATAATATATTCCTTAGTTAGAATTTGGGAAGCGTGAAAAACACGAACTTGTAGCTGGAATTCTCGAGTCACCTTCGCCGTTTTATAAGAATTAAAAACAACGAAAATCGAATTATTGTAAATTGGCAACGATTGAATTAAAACTTAAAGTGATTAGCTATGATCAGGAAATAACTAATAGAATCTTATTAATGATTTTGTCAGCACCCAGGTGTTTAAAACAGCATTGCTGTCTGCTAAAGTACAGTGTATTATCGGTTGTTCACCGCACTCCGATCGAAGGGAAATAAGATTGGTACAATTATAGCTTCATGACATTGAAAGGAGAGAAATATCTGCCCCATTTTACAAATAAATGAAATCTATAGATTATAAAGCAGGAGACAAGTCTTTGTGTTGTTTATTGTCGATGAGTTGTGAATAATTTCGATCTCAATTATTAGCTCGTCCCTCATTGGCCAATTCAGTGGGTTGTATGTTCGGCCGGAAAAGTTTGGGTTCGATTTGTGGACTAGCTAGATGGGGCGTGAGGCAGCTATTCCCGAAATATGGCCTAAAATTTTCTCCGGAATTTCCCCCCAAAAGCTCTAAAATTCTTTTAGTAATGTCTGAAATTCTCCAAAATCTTTCTAAAATTCCCGAAAATTCTTTAAAAATTTTGTCTTTTATGTAGCAATGGCCTCTTTTGGTGAAAAACCGCTGATAAGTTGTAGTGTAGATGTTGTGTGGATGACTCTGGGTAGGTACGTGATGTAACCATGATAAAGTTGTCAGCTAATAATGTCAAACCACTATATGATGGTTACACTACGTACTTACCTGACTCTGATGAAAAACCGCTGATTTGTTGCGCTCAGTGGACAGTACTCTAGACGCACACGCTGTAGCAATGTGAGCGGACTATGCCCTTTGGTCGGTAGAAATAATCAGAAAGAAAAAAAACCCGTTTCGTCAACGTTTTTCACTGTCTGTGTAATGTTGCCAAAATGTCGGGTGAATGTTCAAATTGCTCTTAAATTCTCGAAATTGCCGATTTTTTTCTAAAATTCGAGAGATTTTCTAAAACTCCTTTTGATGTCTAAAATTTACCAAAAAATTCTGGAATTATGTAGCTTAATAGGTCTTGAGTCTATTACCGTGACATTACAAATCGGATGAAATGGATTGAATCTAGCGCCCCTTGTCACGCTATTGCTGTCTTTTTTAAAACCTATTAAATCTGGTCCTCGCATCATTTGAATTCGAAAAAGAAATGATCCTGTTTGTTTTTGAAGACGCATTGAAACTGTGCTTTACTACCTTCAAGTTTTGTTACCCGGATGGCAAGGATGGACGTGGATGCATGGAAACTGAATGAAAAAATTGGGCCAAGTGAGGTCAGGCCTTAATAGCAAGAGGTAGTTCAAAGGCCTAAAGTTAAAAACCTTTATCCAAAATTTCCAAAATGGTAGCAATACTCCTTTTTGATGTAGTTTGGCTTTGCCTCGATTGCATCGGCAGAATCTATGGAGCCTGACTAAGTACTCTGAAAGTTGGAGCTTAGGGTTATTATAATATAATATATAGATTTAGCCAGGGGCTAAAAGCGAAGCTCTCGATAATATACATGTTTATCTACTTTGCATGTTCTTCCATCAAAAAATGTCTCCATTGTTTTCATTCTCGCTCTAGCTCTGTCGCTCTTTTTCTGATCTCGGTAAGCTTCGCTGGTCTGTCTCTCTATATATATTCTAAATTTGTGGACATGACAATTAATCTAAGCTTAACACTGTAGACAACACGGAAACAGAAACAATTTCCGCTTACTGTTTTCGTCTTTATTGACTCTTAAGCCGTCGGTGCTTCACAAGACGCAGGTGGCTGTGCGATTTCCCACCAAAATAATGTCGAATTACATTTGGGTTGCCATAGCGGTTTTACATTGATATCCCTGTGGTGCGGACGGACGGGCGGACGTACGGTCTAGTGACTACCAAAAGTTCTCGGATGGGTACATTACCACATTTTCCTAGGGTATGGGGCTTCGGCAGCGTTCGCGCGCGCGTTGAGGTCCGGTGCGAAGACAAAGGATAACTCAATTTACCATAAGGAGTATTTTTGCACATTGTTGTGTTTAGTGACAAATCTGTAGGTCGCGCGAGCAATGTAAAATGTACGATTTCAATTTGTGTTCTGAGCGACGATGTGTTTGTTGGTTTTATTTCGAAACAATATATAGTAAGACTATTATAACATTCAGTTTTGTTTTTCATTTTTTTTTTGTGATATCCGCTGAGAATAATCAAGCTCTGGGACTGAGTCTTGTCAGCCTCAGCCCTTGGCTTGTAAGTTCACTCTTACCTCGACTTTGATTACCCCCAGATGATCACAAAAACCTCATCCAGGAATTTGTTTATATCCACCTCACTCGACTCAAACTCCGACTCCAGCTCTTAGGCTGAAGGGATAATCGGTGGCGTAGAGGCGGATAAGAACACACCTCATAAAGTTGTTTTGACGGCTGAGGTGACCTGAAATGCAATCGCTTCTAAACTTCCGTACAGCCTATTAAATGTTTTCAATAAAACACTTCCCGTTTTGGCTACAGTCAGAGTTATCAAGTCATTTGACGCTGGGGTTACAACAGTTTTACAAAACGTTCAACACCCATAGGTATACACTACAGTGGAAAGACTTTCAATATAAATCAGAAGAGCGCGCTTGTGGTCAAAACAAGCGGAAACTTGAAGCGTAGAAGAAGCCTTTAAGGTTGTGTTTGTTTTACGCGGCTTTTTCTATTGACGCTGAGTGAAACTGTTAATGAGTCCTTAACAGCAATTAAGCGCAGTGTTGCTTCTGATTGTAATGAATAAATGAATGATAAACTCTGTCTTGTTCTTTAGATATTGGCTTTAATTAGTCTAATTGCATTAGTCCTAGCTGAATCCTTACAGCCATACACTGTAGTGCGAAGTTGCTTGGTTGCTTCTTGAATTCTCAGTTACATTAGAGTCTACGTTAATAGTTACTTTATTTCTAACAAGTGAGTGACAAGAGGCCTTAAGGTTGTTTTGGGCGCAAATTAAAAGACGTCAATTGTTGCTACCATTCAGCGATGTTTACTCATCGTCCGCACCTCAACGCGCAAAAAAGGACAAACGTGTCTCTATTTGAAAACATGCCAACTGGTCATAAGTGCTAAGCAGTTCTATTTCTGTCACGAGTTTCTTTTGTGTGCACGCAATGTTCTGTTGACTTAGTTAATGCAAGCTATAAGAACTCAGTGACCAATTGGATGACGTCAATACTGTTCTTATTGTAAATATACATGCGCGGGTTGCTTTAATTACAAAGAGGACAAAATCGGAAAGAAATGGAAATTCGATTTGTTTTGAAAGGCTGTGCAATCCTAGAAAAGCCCGAAGCAATGGAGCTAAGATCCTTAGTAATCCAATGAATTGGAATTTTCCAAAAGTTGTAACTCGAGCGAAGGATAAAAGTTAAGGTAAGTTATTCGCATCACTCGTAGAATCTGTGTACGGAACAGAAGGTTTTTCGATGTTTGGTCTTGTTTACTCTGGCAATGCATTCCTTCAGAGCTAACGTGAAATTATGTTACTCTAAACTTAAAATCACGACTTTCTTGCATCATAGAGGTTGTAAGAGCTTCTAGGAACTGTCTTCCAGCCAACATGGCTGGAAGCGCGCTTTTATCTCTGAGCAACTAAGTTACTCTTGTTTTCCTACTCCACGCCAGCGAGCAAGAACTTGTATGTTTTTCCCTTTCGTGACCCAGTACAACTAACAATTTATTTCAGTGTTACGATTGTTTCTCGATGATTTCGAGTTTAAAATGGAATCATGAAAGGAATTTCATAGTGGCAGCCTTAGAATTAAAGCTGTAATCCTAGAGCCCCGATCAATTATTGCACGATACTTATCTCCTAGTTTCACATATTTGATAGTTTCTCGTTTGACAAACAATATTGTTATTAGTTACTCGTCCTTTATTTCCTGTTAGACTTCAAATTACAACGAGACTATCTCGATAGCACTGGACATTAGCCCGAATGAAGATCTCACATTTGTACCCGTCTTTCACAACAGTGACTGAGAAACTGTAAAATCAAACAGATTAGACTGACCTTTGCAGAAAGTAAGTTCTCAAAATAATTTGTTTATGTTATTCAAGTGAGAGTTAAGTTCCGCAGAGCCTTAGACAAGTTTTACAATCGCCAAAGCTATCGATTGAACTTTTATGTTAGGGTTCCCTGCGACAAGATGGCGATCTGGTTGTAGATTCTCTGTTTTCGAAGCATTAACTGATTGGTTTTATTACAATTGACCGGTTTTATGGTTTGTTATTATACGGCAAAGGGAGATATAGCAATGCCACCCAAAAATCAACATCCCACAGACGACGGCCGACCATTTCATGAAACGCCCTGTTGGGAGTTTACACCGGAGTGGAAATGTGATAGGTGATTAAAATTAGTCCTTTTCGATTCTTCAGTATCAAAACATCCTCTGCATTGATTGATCTTGAGGTGAAGAAGACATTCTTAAATTATTTTCACAACGAACGCATAAATTAGCCAATACCGCCCTCCTTGTCCTCTTTCTAGTCCCCAAAACAAGGAATAAAAACTAGACATCAGAAGGTGTATACTGGGCTGCCATAAAACCTAGACTAGATAGAAATTATGTATTGTATGAGAACTAGAAGTTTACCACAACAGACAGCTGACAGCGTATGAAAAGAAGTAACCCTGCTAAACCCATTCCCATACCGGACACCACCCCAGCCCACGGGTCTCATTAAACTGTTTGAACTGAAGCTATAAAATGAAAATGATAATTGATGGTCGATACAAAGAAAGCTAGGTGGGTGTACCGTGTGGAACGAAATTTTTGCGGTTGTTTATTTTTGCGGATTGGACATTTTTTCTGTTTCGCGGAAACTAATTTTTGCGACTAGGTGTTATGAAGCAAGAGTGTAGCGTGATTGTGAGATGGCGTGATTTTACTCCTTTCAAACTTTGTGAGTTTCCCTCGTCTGTCAGATTTTAGTCACGGATTGCGGGGTTAAACATTCGAAGTATTTAACTGAGTTAACAACATAACTGAGCGAAAGAGAACTTGCTGACAGATCGGATTAAAAACTTAAAGCTTATAGATTCAAGAAAGTCACGATTTCGTGTAGTGTGTGAGCGAGCTATTGTACTGTGAGGGTTGAAACTATGAAATAAACCCTGTTTTCGCTTAAAACTGTGAAATCGTGAAGAACAGGACACATTGGTTTTTTTGCTGAGAATTAATTTTCAAAAAGTACCCAGCACCCAGCATTAACAATATTTTCGTTCTTGTACGTGCAACCAGGGTGTAATAGAAATACAGATTTTCAAACAGTACTACGGTATGCGTATACCGTTTTGTTTCTGAATTGAAGAGGCGAGTTGCAATTGAATTAGTGCTGTATTTTTGAGTAGTAAATTTTAGAAAGAGTATACTTAATACTCTGGAGTAAATTCTTGCGGGAAAAATGTTTTCGTTAATTTTTGGGGGGAGGGAGGAAATTATTTTTGCGGATCGCTGGAAAAATCGCAAAAATCGTAAAAATTAAAAACTCGTGCCACACGGCATCTCTAGTTTATCTGAACTTTTTTTGTTTTAAGAACAGCTTGTCTCTATATTTTAGGAAAACAAAAAAAATCGTCTCGTTCGTAGGAGAAAACATTCAGAGCATTTGAAATTTTCTTTAATCGCGTGCAATACCATTTAGTTGTAGTTAATGCGACGCACAGAGTTAAATTGTCTAAACTAAAGCAACCTGGTTCGACATCGACAGAGTTTTTAAGCGAAGAAAACGGTTTTTTTTAAATTTGTTACCAGTACTAATTTTTATACACTGCGAACCGACAGGATGAAAATGAACTCATTCAATTTTTTGAATTATCATAGAAGGGACGTCTGTACACAGGCTGAAGTCTGCATAAGATAAAAGTGTTCATTCCGGAGGTCATATATGGCGCCAGGAATGGCCTCCTGATGGCGCAGTCATAATTATGCTTTTGGCGTTACATCAGCAATCTCAATGAAGATCGGTCATTCCTTGCCTGTCAGATCAGATTATGCCGGTATCATGGCGTTTACAAACAAGACCATTAAATTATGTCTCTTTCTAAACCGAATCAGTTAAAAGGAGCTAAAAGGTATATCGCATTATCTTTTTCTGTTGTATACATATAAAGAATCACAACACATTCCTCCAGTTTTATCTGCTTGGATTATCGTCATTATACTGCCAGTAATAGAGCTAAGAAATACGTTCCAGGTGTTTCCTGTAATTTACTTGACACAACGAAAACACACGTAAACTTGCTAGTACTGTACATTCATATTTTCTAAAAACGTTTCTCAACAGTTCCTTTTGCCTTCAAGAACAATGCCTTTCAATAACACACTTAAATTGCCAAGTTTAATTAACACGTCCTTCCGTTTTCGGTTTTCTGATTTCTATAATTCGGTCGAACAAAGTAAAAATTGTTTTGAAAGAAAATTAGGGCCGGCATGTCCGCCTTCAGTATAATGAGGGTCTAATCCGATGTTGTTTTAAATAGCAACATAGGAGCTTTTCACGCATCATTGAAAAGACAATTGTCTCAGAATGAGAGTAGTACAAGATCAGTGTGCTAAAATTTCTAATAATTGCTGGAGCGATGGTTGTTTGGTTGCTAGAGGTAGCAATAGCAACCTATGTTATTAAGGTTTGTCTAGGAGCGTTCTGAAATATACAGGGTTGCTTATATAGCCTGAAGAGAAAGGCAAACCTAGTCCGGCAAAACAGTTGCGTTTGAGAGTTGCCTTTTGGTTATGTTCTTGTGTTGGAAAATGAATAAAAAGAGAAAACTATAGATAATAATATCGTTAATAGATTTTCTCTAAACCCCGATTTTTTCCTTTTTTATACAGTCATTGTGGATATTTCTTGTTCTGACTTCGACTCAGTGCCACTCAATTGTTTTCGTTTTTTTCTTTATTTCTTATTTTTTACGGTTTAAGTAAAATCACTCAAGTTTGACCTCTCGCTGATTAAAAGAATTAAAGTCGCTATATTTCTATCCCCAAAATAGATTACTTTTACCTCAGGTTTTTTCTCAATATTTATAATGGCTTTGAACGGTGGTGTATTTTTACCACTTTCGTAAACATGACGAGAGCCCCTAGCCTTTCTAAACAGGTACCGCCCATTTATAATTAGGTGGTGCTCAGTTGAAGCCAGGCATTATATTAGGTATTTTTTTAAAATGATTCTTAAATGAATTCTTTAGTTATCAAAAGGAATTTTAATAACTAATGTTATCTGGATGCTGAAAAAAACAACAACAACAACAACTAATAATTAAAAACGGAGGCTAGAAAGTTAGTTGTGTCAGATGTTTTTTATAGTATGAAAGGTCTACTTCAACCCCCACCTCACCCCTGGGAAACTACCCACCTACCCCTCCCCTAAGCTTACATTAACACTTACCTCTCACTTACATATGATGATCTGCACAATCTTGGTTTTGAGAGATTTACCAATTGACACCGTCCCTTGCTCTCATGTCATTCAAATATCTCCCCCTGGGTATATATTTGTGCGAGAACCTTCACATGGTTATTGTAAACGTTGTATATATGCAGGTCCTCATTACCTTTCAGGGACCCTCTTTGAAGCACGTGCAAATGTTGAAGCTTATTGCATAACTTCGCCCTTGGGCAATTATTACTATCCTGCGTAGCTGGCGGAATTAGCGGGCGAGTGCTGTGTATTTTTTTGGCGAGAAGGTTGAGAACAATTCACACGGACGCTGGCGAAAATCCCTTTCTCTAAGAAAGTACCCTAGGCATAATATTTTGAAGGAATGAAGGAAATCAGAAAGCACTGAAAACTCGAAAACATTATTTGTTGTTAGGAATTTAATATTTGCGAGTAGCAAGTTCAAAGTCATAAAATTGGCATCATTTACACTTTGACAATAAGTTATCTGCCAAATATCGAATTGCTCCTTAGAACTTATCAATGCAGTTTTTGTGTGGAATGACAGTTCTCAGCCCTCCACGATGGAAAAGTAAAGTAAAACTATCTATTAAATCTCTACCGAAAACATGCTACTATATAGTACTATAGTACTGTAAGTCATTTTCTTATATCCTGCTCTGCTTTCTTCTTTTCTCTTAACAGCGTTTACTCCATGGAGAGGAGGAGAAAAAACAGAACTGGTAAGAAATATTTGGACTACAGACTTCCTTTTGCGATAACGACAATCAGTAAATGCGATTGTCGGCTGAGTCACTCAAAGGGTGGAAGAGGTCACATGGGTGGGAAGGGTAAAGACCCGTTTTTCGACTTCCTGTCTGGATGGTAAAAAAATGGCTAATGCGAGACTAAAAAGGATGAAACGAAAGTTTTATTATTTTTCTTTTCAAACTCGACATTGTTTTCTCGCAGTGTCTAACGGCTAGGGTCTGTATAAAGACCATGCTTTGATCAGTTTGAAGATCACCTTCAAAGCTACCCCTCTCCTAACGCTCCTTCGTCGCACTCAACTCGCATAACACATTCATACTTCTGGTGTTAATTGGAAGGTCAATACGTGAAAAAATCATCTGCTGATACGGTTTAAGTACCTAATGTTTGGAATAATTGATATCTCTAAAAAAAATCATTCAAGCTGTTGTTTTGATTTGGAAAATATGGCGATGGAATTTCCCACAGTGACTGCATCAAGTTCTTATGCTAAAACGCATTGCACTTCTTCGAAACAGGATTTCTATTCAGCTTGCCAAACAAACAAGCTTACCGAGACATCTTTTTCCATCTCATGTACAGTTGCCGATATAAACGCTATCAATATCGTTGCGGCAAAAACATTTGAAAAGAACGACGGTGAGGAAGAAGAAGAATTTGTAAAATATGGAGCTGTAGACGAGTTCTACGACTTGAAAGAAGAAATAGGAAAGTAAGTTACGATTCAGTTGACTTTTATGTAACATCTATCAGCTGTGATCCTTGATATTGTGATATATATTATTATTGCTAACCCTAATAACTTTCTTTAGGATAAAAGCGGGAATCAAAAGTTAACTTTTGAATCGTTCTTTCGGCCAACTCTCTAATGTAGACGTTACTAAAAACTGTACTACAACCATATCAAAAACAGACACTTTCTCAGGTCTGTAAAGCGGACACTTTGGGGCTGTCTCCGCCGGATTTCGCGTGACTGTAATTGAGGAGAAACAACTGAAAAATGTAATTGTAAAAATAGAACATAGATCAAAAAAATATGTGGTGTACCCCCATACTGCGGAGTTCCGAGAGTATAAAACGCTCTGAGTAGCTTACAACGGGGGCGTACTTCTTTTGCGGTTAAACTTTAATTAAAGGTTGGAGAAATTTATATTTACGTACAGTATTTGCGTTTATTACTCGGAGGAATCTTACATGAAATAGACGGGGATGTTTGTCTCCCTTAGGGTGGTAGGGAAAAAAGGGGACTTTATTTCCCAAGTAAATATAGCTTAAGGTAACGAAATGTAACTTTACGAAAACGGAATGTCTTCATACGTTGTTGAAGGCAGCATTTGATTTCAACATGTTTCGCGAAATTTAAATTCCTACAGTCCTTTATTAGTTCCGGGAAGTAGTCGCCTGTTTTGGTACAGTCTCTTTTACTTTGGGGGACGCATATTAAAAGCCTGAGTCCTACCCTTATTTTGGTTTCGCAGCTTCCTTCAATTTGACGGCGCTTGGTTCTATTCTCAGAGATATGTTTTTAGCCATCTTTAAGTGATACCTGTATGGGAATGTGTAATGATTTGACTCTGCTGAACAACCAAAAGCTGTAGCTTCTACCCCTAAGGGACAGGACGATCATCCACGCCACTTTCATATGGGAATCCCGCGGGTGTTACTACAGAACTGAGACCGGATACCATAAAAACGAAGACCCAAGCGACAGTTAGATTGTATCTTTGTTCTAGGAACATTGTAACAAATTTTATCTTAAAAATGCTAATTACAGCGTAAACTAGTTCACGTCACTTGAATTTTAGACATAATTGAAATTTGTTTTCATATTTGTAAATCATCCAAATGTCTGTCAACAAAACACCTGAAATTGTGCGATAAGCTTTCATATCCTGAATTTAGACTTTATTTATACGAAATAACGCCCATATTGATCAGATGATCTTTAATTATGCTGTTGTGCCCAGAAAATGTATCAAATGTTTACGTGGCGTAGTCATTTGGCACCACAAGTTTACTTACGGTCCATCCCACGCCCCTAGTGATCCGGTTCAGTGGAAAGACAGTTTCGGGTATCAATGAAAGTTTATCATCTTATATGATCTTATAATCCTCGAAAGAGGATTATAAGATTATAGCGTACGACCCTTACTCTCTTTCACTCGGCATTTGGTTAGCAGCAGTATGCAAAGTTATTTCAACAAAAAACGTTTTTACAAAGGGAAAAAAATAGTTCAACTCCCACCAACATGACGGCAGGTTTCATTTTCTTGGGGCCTTATTATGGCGAATTTGACCCGTTAACCGCCGTAGTTAAAGAGACCTAAGTTATAAATAAAGAATTTAGTTAATTAACTTATAAATTTCGGTGTCTGTGCTTCGCCACTCCTCTTTAAATTAAGTAACAACGGCAAAATATGGGCCACTAGCGAAAGAGTCGAAATCGTTACAATGTTATATAAAGGTTGATAAATTCCAATAAGATAAGCGCTTTATTGAAAAAGGATTCTACAGTAAGTTGTTTACGAAAATACATTTTTTTCCCTAGAGGTGCTTATGGAATAGTTAAAAAGTGTATGCACAAAGAAAAAAGAAATGTTTACGCAGCAAAAATCATCAAGACTTCCAGCCACACTATTAGGAAGACTGTTCTGCGGGAGATTGAAGTCATGAGGGCGCTGGGACCACATAATAAACTTGTGGAACTACTGGATGCGTATCAGACACCTTTTGAAATTGTAATGGTTTTGGAATTGTAAGTGTGCTTAATTGTATTACAGTATGTCTTGCCTTGCGTTTGTTTATAAATAAGTTGGGAGTGAGAGCGTTACTCAAATCTGAACAGGGCAAATGGTAAGAAAAATTCAGGACTTCGAATACATTTCATCCCGGAATCGCGTTTACCATTTGTGAATTCCATTTACGAAAGACGGCCGCGAATGCCTGAAACTGATACCGAAAGTGACTTTGAACAAATAGGACTCACTGGCTTTTTCAGATGTTTCTTCGCGCCCGAAAATTCATGTTCCATTTGAATTCCAACCGGAATTTCCGGAATTTGTTCTGTGGTAAGAGCTCATTGCGTAGCTGTAAGAAAGTTTAGTATCTTTTCCTTCAGTTCAGTTTCCGGCATTCTCGATTATTGGAGAACCGATAGGGTAACGTCTACGGCAAAAGTGAGATTCAGATTGACAATTGCTCGAATTAGGAAATGAGGAGATGAAAACAGGCCAAAATATTCCTTATGAATAAAACAACAATTTTGTGTAGGTATAAACACAAGCAAACAAAAAGTAAAAGAAAAAGTTGGTCAAGTGGCGCAAACAGAAAGGTTGCCTTAAACGTGATTTCATAGTCAGTAGAGGAGATTAGTTATGAAAAGCAGAGAACATTAAAGAAGAAAAAAAACGGTGCTGAAGGTTTTGTTAGAAGAAACAATAGTTTTTGTTAGAAGCTCTCTGACAGGCGCAATCCTTTGTATTTTGCTTAAAAATTGGGAGCACATGTTTTACCTTTCTGGGAATCTGCCCACCTACCACTCCCCTAAGCCGACATTAACACTTACTTCTCACTTAGAGCAAAATGTCGGCTTAGGGGAGGGGTAGGTAGGCAGATTCCCAGAAACTTATCATGATTCGCACAATCTTGGTTTTGAGAGGTTTTGAAAGGTAAAATGATCCAATAATTGTGACGGAATGAATAAATGCGGCTTTTTTATTGGGCAATAAGATCTAAATGATAGGAGTGCCATTGAACGTTGTGCACCACGAAATTCCACGAAAACATAAAACCACCAAAGGAGTCTAACGGGCTTCATAACCATGGTGATTCTAAATCTCTCCGTTGTTTCCGTACAGTGTCCCAGGTGGTGAATTATTTGAACGAATTGTTGCTGAAGAATACTTGATGGAAGACGATGCCGTAGATTACGTCAGACAAATCCTTGAAGCTTTACGATTCATGCACGAGAGGAATGTAGTTCATTTAGATCTTAAGGTGAGTGGAAGAGATTTTCTTTCCCACTGAGCAAGTGTGGTTCCCTTTTCGCTGGCGATGAACTTACTCTCGCTTTTCTCCTGCTATATCTCGAATCTTAGGCTCCATCCACACCTATCCGGACATTTCTGGAAACGGAGAGTTTTTTTTGTCCGTTTCAGCCTTCCTTTCAAACAAAAACGCCGTTTTCGGGCACCGAAAATGCAGGTTTTCAAATACGGCGCCCAGAGTGGAGGCTTTTGAAAACGCCAGCTTCTCGTTTACGTGAGCCTGACGGGCTAAAACGGGGTTTTTTGAATTCGATGAGGTCATACATATTAAGTCATACATACATACTACTAGCATGCGCATGCTCTGTAAGGAATGCTATCGTATTTCCATCGTTCTAGCGGACGGGCGAAAACTGTTCAAATACGCCACGTGTGGACACATTTTTTTGAAAACGGAATAAAAAAATCTCCGTTTTTCAAACAATATCTGGATACACGTGGACACCCTAGCCCTGACGGGTTAGCATTAGAAACTTGCTTTTAGGGTCAACGTACTGAGCTGGTTTGGCTGATGAGTACTGGAGTCAAACCACTCCCGAAAAACGCAACGTAAACACGCAGCTTTGCTTTTGCATAAAAAGGTAGAACGCCATGCCACCATTTGGCATCTATTCAAAGCCATTAATATTATTACTTTGTCGTATAAGTGGAAAATTGAATTCATTGTCTTGTTCCTTTGTCAGCCAGAAAACATTTTATGCGTCAGTATGGACTCCAACGACATAAAGCTTGTGGACTTTGGACTCGCCAGGAATCTTACTACTGAGGACGACATTAAGTCTTCTTTTGGCACCCCAGATTTTGTAGGTAAGAAGGTATTTAGAATATAGGTATTACCTCACTGATAACTATCTAACTGTTGTAAATAACTACATAAAATTACTGTTAGTAGAACCCGATAACTCGAACTCGGATAACTCGAACTTCCGCTAACTCGAACTAAGATCAATTTCCCTTGGATTTCACCCATTTTCCAATGAGAAATTTTTGCTCGGTTAACTCGAATTTGGATAACTCGAATTCCCCGCTAACTCGAAATAAATTTCTTTTCACTAAAATTTACTCCGATAACTCGAACTCGGACTCTGGTAACTCCACTCGGATGCCATCCCATTGGCTCTTCTTGTTGTATAAGGGTAAAAGCAAAAAAAACTAAAACTGGTCATAGTGGTCAACACTACAGCAAATTGATTTTAATTAGACAGGTGCAACGAACAGGTCACCTTTTATCTATAAAAATGCGTACTCATGTTACTGTTTCTGACGAAATAAGTTTAATTTGCACCGCACTATTCATTGAAGCGCTGAACTATCATAGGTAACTATCAATTTTTTACATGGCAAATTGAATTTTTTGTATTTTGTATCTACCCCGATAAACTCAAACTCTCGCTAACTCAAACTATTTTTCTTCTCCTTTACTGAAGAGTTTGAGTTACCGGGGTTCTACTGTAAATTGCACTAATAGACTCTGGTCCGCATACTTCCTTTTGTGCACAATGAATGTACTTGTCACTTTCTAGATTATCCGTTGCAGCACCCATCGTTAAGTAACTAGTTAAGGGAAACCAAAAGCGCTAACCGATTATGCTAGAGACGATCAAGGAATAATATATCCACGAGCGCTCCATCGAGACAATGAAGACCGTGCTAGCATTTTAAGTAATCTCTTTTTGTATCACTACTTTATTCAAAGTAAACTCAAAGCAAAATTATTCGTTTGCAATCTCCTTTTTTTGTTAGTTGCGATAAACCATTAGTAGTTTTCTGAAAGTTTCTCAACTTTGTGTTTGTAAATTTCTCTCATCTCTCTTTAGCTCCTGAAGTTATTAGAATGAAACCTGTGTCAACTGCAAGTGACTTATGGTAAAGCATTTTCTGCGTTTCCGTTATCCTTGGAGCTATTAATTTCCAGGTTTATTGTGTTAATCTTATCCACGTGGCTCTTAAATGATACTTTCTTTTTTTCCCTTTCTTTTTCCAGGAGCCTAGGCGTCGTCACATATGTCTTGTAAGTAGTATAATCGAATTGCCAGTTCAAATAAAATACATTTTGAATGTTTTGATAACTAGAGGTGTGTTAGGAATGTTGTATAGTTTTTTAACGTGCCTGTCTTTCTTTTGGAGTCATGGGATTGCACACCATATCATGGGGTTCGGTGTACAATGCTGCTGTTAACTCCTGCTCGTATTACACCGTAATTTTTAGGGAGTTATTATAACTCCAAAAATGGAGTAAAAATTTTAGGTACAGGATAACCCCTTTTTGGGGGTTATTTTAATTCCTAATTTAACTCCGAATTTGGGGTCATTTTTACCCCTGAAAAAGAGTTTTTTTACTCCCAGTCTGGAGTTAAAACCACTCCGAAATGGTGTTACTTTTACTCCTTACAGGGGTTGTTTTTACTCTTTTTAGAGTTAATTTGACTCTGAAAGTGGAGTAAAAATTTTAGGTACAGGATAACTCCTTTTTGGGGGTTATTTTAACTCCTCAATATCAGGGGTCACTTTTACTCCTGAAAAAGAGTCCTTTAAACTCCACTGTAAGGAGTTAAATTAGCCCAACTAGAGGAGTTATTATAACTCCCTGAAAATTACTGTGTAATAGTGAATTTAAATTGTGTATGTGTTGAATTCAAGCCTACGTTTATTAAACAGCGATCTAAAACCTTTGGTGCACACTGATTTTAATTGCATGTATCCCATTGATTCGTAAGACAGCAAAAGACTGAATTCCCCATATTCATTTCGGGAGAATACTGTTGGGTGAATTTCCGTGTTAGAATTGACTGGGAATTGTGTTGGTTTTTATTTCCTGCAGATTAAGCGGCCTGATGCCATTCTCTGGAGACGATGACCATCAGACGCTTGTCAAAGTAGCTAAAGCTGACTGGGATTTTGATGATGAGTGTTTTGATGATTTATCTCATGATGCAATGGAATTTATTGAAGGACTTCTTGTAAAGGATCCAAGGCATGTTTTAATAAAAATGTCCTGTTCAAATTCGGGTATTTTGACTTATGACTTAAGCACCTTGACTAGTAATAGGAAATCGAAAAGATTCCCAGCATTGGTTTTGCTTTTGCTTTCTTTTTTCAAAAGTTTTCTTTCTGGAGCTATTTGTTTCTTGATGATGCATATTGGAACCTACTGCGACTACTGCAGATAGGTAATTTGGCATAAAGAGCCTCAACTATGTGTTTCACCTAATCTTCCTTACATGGAGTTAGTCAGGAGTAACCTATTCGTCGGATTCCCTCGAGCTTTGGACAATCAGAATGCGGCATGAGTGAAGTAGCTTTCGGAAATATTGAAGTATTATCCACTGTTTCCTTTTCAGCAAGCGGTTAACAATAGAGGAGTGCTTTAAGCATTCGTGGATAAAGGTGTGTAAAAATCTGTTACATCCCTCTTCAGTGGATCCCTATTTTTATGTATTCATTTATTTATTTACTTATCACGTTTTTTTTACTGACTGGTTGAGAACGATAGGTTTAGTTTTTCATGCTTCAGATGCCATTGATTTCTTTCTTTCTTTTTTCTACCAGGAAAACCATGAAACAGGAACGAAAATCAACACACAAAAGCATAAGGCGTTCATGGCGAAGAGAAGGTGGAAGGTAAGTAGACATTGCAGTCAATTGATCCTGTAGCCTGCGAATACAGCTGTCTCTCACCAGGAACGTTTCGCGGGAGGGACGTCTGCGCCTTCACGACAGCAATTCAAAAGTGATTATGTAAAGCAATGTTCACATAAGTTTAACATCTGGTAGTCATGGGGTTCCACTTAGACTCTAAGTTTCTCCTAGTTTATTACCTCAAAGATTTGAGTTCTTCTGCAAACGAGCGGCAGCAAATTAAGCTCAAACACGTCGTCTAAAGAAGAGTACATTCCACGAATAATGACTTTATTGTAGTAGATTGATCGCTTTTACATTTAACCTTTGCAACCTTTTGT
Organism: Porites rus; assembly: GCA_964035705.1. Taxonomy (NCBI): domain Eukaryota; kingdom Metazoa; phylum Cnidaria; class Anthozoa; order Scleractinia; family Poritidae; genus Porites; species Porites rus. Next base: position 36,176,398 of record OZ037995.1, read on the forward strand.
CTTTTTTCTGTCGTCCGTATACAACAGTTTAACAGATTTTACGTCATCAGTATCGAATTTTTGTCCTTAAAGCGTAGACTTTCCTCTCTTGAAAAGGCGAAAGTGGCCAAGAACCTGCACGCAGGCTGTTGATCGTCCTTTTCAGAACATCTTCGGAGGTCATCATTGAAGTTAAAATAAAGTACAGAGTAGGGTTATTTATGGCTTCACTACTCCATGAGTTGACCTGATTTGGCAGTAACTCGCGATATTTTTGGTCTTTATCATCTCGTATTGTGCACTCTAATCGTTAACCCTTAACGTTGTGATTTCATTTTCAGAAATCTGTACATGCTCTTTTGGCTGTTCGCCGCATGTCTCTGTCGCCTATTTCTGCCTCTAAGAGAAGACGTTCAATGGATCCATCTATATTGAAAACAACTTCAGAAAGCGAGGAAGATCAAACTGTGGACAGAAAGGTGTCAGCTCCACTAGATCCTTCGACATTACATATCTCGGAGCGTCGACGTGGAGATACTCGCAACTCTTGTTTTGATCTGAACATGGCAACCATACAAGCTTTACAAGCAAAGGCAGACAAGGCGATGGGAAAGGACTTATCACAAAGGGAGGAAAATGAACACGAAACTGAAAGTGATTCAGAGGATGAATGTCATAATGAATACTCGGATAGAGATGATAACTGTACAGATAATGCCAACGAAAATGATATTTCCACATCCGAGTGCAATTCAACAAAACAAGTGTTTTCAAATAACCAGAGACCGAGGGCAAACACGGTTTGCGGAACCAGTCCATCTTTTGAGTCTTCTTCTCAGCGTGCGGTAAGAAAAACATCGCAGATATTAATCAACGTTGGAAATACGTCAACAAATGATTTCAAACCAGTATCGTTTACTTTCAACACAGAGGAAATGCAACGAAATATGCGACAAAGTCGTCAAACTACACCCGCAGGAAGGGAGAATCAATTGAATTCAAATAATAACCACGAATTTTCCAGTGAGTTTTCACTGAAACAAGAACATAAGCACATTACTGAGCAGCAGAGATTAACTTCACAGATGGATGAATCCATCTTGGAAAATGGCCACCCCGAGGAAAACAAGCTTCCTAAAATTTGCGTGAATGACGAACTTATTTCCACAAGTCCTTCTCCTGTTTCGGTAAAATTAAACAACATTGAGAAACTTGACAGTGAGGGGTTGGTTGGGAGAACAACCTCGCCACAGGCTTCATCAAGTTTAAACATTGCTGATGTCAGTAAAATAACTGAGAGTGTCCAGTCCATCACGGTAAAACTGGATAACTTAAATGGTGTACAATTCACACCTGGTAACGTAACATGTAGCGTGCGTCGGTCTTCCACTGGTTCAGCACCGTGTTAACTTTGCAAATATCAATTTTGCGAACTACTTATTACAGAGAGGACGTCACGTAACCATGGTGACAAAATTTCTGGAACTGAACACTTTTTTGACGTAGACTGCCATTTGCAGTGTCGAACGAGGGAAGAAAAGTGTAGGCTACCGTTTTGTTCCTGAGTGAAATCATACACAGGAAAGTCGTGCATGTCAAGTTTTTCTTTTTTCTAATGCGATATTTGCAAGACCATGGTTTGTTGAGATCCAGAAATTTTGCTACCATGGCAACGCCACGTGACGACTTCTCCTCTCTATTATCAAGACATTGCATCCATCTTTTTAAAAAATAAAAATTTTGAAATACCAGTATGCGATTGTGCAGATAGATTGTTATCCACTCAACACCTCTCCTAAGCAGAAACACATACGAACGCTACTTTTTTAGCCTCCCTCACGCGCAAACACGGCCTCACGAGATGGCTGAACACAGTTTGATAGGTTGTGGATCGTTGCCATTCATTGGGGGTGCAATTTAAGACGCGATGAAAGTGTCAAGTCCAAATTTGGAGTCATCGTTATATTCCAAAATGTAGCTTTTCATACACAAAAAACGCTGAACCTCCTGAAACTTTCGTAAATTTCCACCATGGAGAGTATGCTCGAAGTGTCGAGTTTCCGGTGACCATTTTCATGGAATAAGTGTGGAAGAACGCCAATCCAGAGCGAACTGATGAAGTATTCGTGGTACATATAAGGTCAAAACATAGACGTTTGGACGAGGCCTATTGTTAGACAGGAAGGAAACGGTTCAATTACTTTGAAATCTCTCTTTAAACTGGATGTGCGGAGAGAAGAAAAAAGGCGCAAGTCACCTAACAAGTGAGTGCAGCAAGTTAGCCCAACGTGAGTACAGGAGGCGACATAACAATGTGGCGCGGTATGTGCATTGGCAACTGTGTGGGCAGAACTGGAACGGGTAGATCAGTGATGCAAACATACCCTAGAACAAATGGTAGGAAATACAGGTTTTAAAGTTCTATGGGATTTGAATGTTTAGTGTGATAGGATGTAGAAGGCCGGAAATCATCTTCGTTGATAAGCGGACAAAGGAGGCTAAGATCATAAACATCGCTATCCGTGGAGATGCACGAGTAAAAGATGAAGAACTGGCCCCGGTTGTTCAAACGTTGGATAGCGCTATCCACCAGATAAACATCTATCTAGCGGATAACGCAATTGGTTTCCCTAACACTTATCCGCTGGATAGTGATTTATCCGGCGGATAGTGCTATCCAATGTGTGAACAACCGGGGCCTGGAGAAAATAGGTTGTGCCAATTGTGATTGAGGCATTGGGAGCTGTATCCGATATGCTTGAGAAACAAATTATTATTATTATTATTATTTACCCTCGGTAGTGTTTATAGCACTAATGATCGTGGGGCCGAGCAAATGACTGAATCAAATAATTCAAAGCAAACAGAACATGGTTAAAAATCCAAACTGGCCGGAGGCAATCCAGCTGGCTATTTACAAGCGTGGTCGAGGATTTGAACTCGGGACTGCCCTGAACAAATCCAGCTGGCAGTCAGAGCGGGACGTGACCTGGGGGCCTCCTAGTCCATTAGCCGAGGTCAGGGAAGTGTCGTTTCGTTCAACCGGCCACGGGTCAGAAAACGTTTAATGCCGGATTTTGGTAGAACAAGACCTCTTGATTAATGCCTAACAATTTGCAAGGTCAGTCTGTGGTATGTGCTTTGAGTAAAATGCATGTTTTTCTTACGCACCCTTCCGTCAAGAATGAAAACGAAGTTGAAGGCTGAATCACCATTTATTTCATAAATCTTCGATAACAATCTTCACAAATAGTAACTTGCCCACTGCTCAATATAACAAAGGAGTTTATCAACCCAAGTTGTTCAAAAGGTGGATAGCGCTATACTATCCACTGGATAAATCACTATCCAGTGGATAACACAATTAGTTTTCATAATACTCACCCATTGGATAGCGATTTATCCGGTGGATAGCGCTATCCAACTTTTGAACAACCGGGGCCAGGAGTATATTAGGTCGAGACTTATAGATGAGAATTTGTTAATTGAGAAGCGTATAAACACCAACGCTGTACGTTTTAGAGACCTTGTTCCAAGCCTAAAGATAAAGACATTTTAGTACATTTCCCAAGAAGGTGAATGCAACAACACTCACCCATAAAATTCCGGATAAACCTAAGCAATGGGGAAAATACACCTCCAACCTTCAGAAGAAAGCAAGTCTCTGCGACTTCTTGACAAAGTTAGTGTGCAAACTTGCGCAAAAGGAGCTAGCAGAGAATAAATTACTGATCATTAATGAAGGAGTAAGCTCCACTAGAGGTCGCCTCTCTAATATTGCATGCCTTAAGTAGAACAAGGAGGAAGCAGACACAAGATTGCTGCTTTATGCTAGGTACGGAGCAACTGCAGAAACAAAAATCGTCACCCATTCCCCCGACACAAAAGTACTTTTATTGAGTGCAGTTCATTTTGATCGTCTTGGCTGCGGGGAACTCTCGAACTATGGCTTCGCTCTGGCGTGAAACTGATCGGCTACGAGTTATTTTTATACACCAAGTCTCCCGAGTATTGGGCCAAAAAAGGTGTGACGCTCTTCCTATAACAAGAATCAAATAACAAGATCTAGACGAGACGACAGCTACCTGGTCCACCTAGCCTACGGATAAAGACGCATTTCCGATCGCCGCTTTTCTCGTTATTTTCGGGTGGAGAGAAAGGACGACCGGGAATATTTTTTCGTCCGCAGGCTAATAGCCACAAAAAGCGAAGCATTTATATGCGACCTCTAGCTACGTCTCCTCAAAGCGAACACCAAAAATCGCTGAGCTGAGAAACTTCATGTTTTGCCAAATGAAAGAGAAAAAGAAAAGAAGTTCTTTCATCAACGTCTGACAGTCTGCGACAGCAGATGACGTATGCCAGTTAACAGGCCTATGTATGGTGACATTCCGTTGCTGTTATGCAAGATCTCGTTCTACCAGAGGGATATGGTTGGGAGATAATAGATGGAAATGTACAAAAGACAGGCTTTCAAAACCATTGATAACAAAATTGTTCTTGAAAAAAAATAAAAATAAAAATAAAAACGCCCTGGCCTCGAATTGGCCTCAAATCCCTTGAAACGCGAAGAAAACTAAGTCCCCTATGATGTACAAAATTATTCACAAACTCGTTGACTTGAATATACATAATTATTTGCAATTCCCCAAGGAAACACGAACACGTAACAGTCATGCGTATAAATTCCAGATGCCCTTTAGCTCCAAGAATGCCCTTAAATTTTCCTTTTTTCCGAGGTCCTCTAGGGAGTGGAATCAGCTCCCAGCAGAGGTCATGTTGTCTCCATCGCTACCTATGTTCAAGGAGAAAGCGACTACATTTTTGAACAACAGTTCAAACTAGTCTAGTCAATAATATGTATTTTTATTTATTTATTTTAACAGTTAGTGTGATGCCTCCCCGACTTTACCAACTTAATAGAGGTAAAAGTAAGGGTAAAAGCGCGATTTTCCTTTATAGTTCGTCCTCATGCCAGTCATGCGTGTCACGTGACAGCGTCAGCGTGACCAGTCACGTGACATTTCTTACTTCTAAAAGTATGACAAACTCCTTTGTTATTAAACAGTGGGTCAGTTACCATTTATTAACGATTTTTAACAAAGAAATATGAAGTAAACGGTGATTCAGCCTTCAGCCTTGTTTTCATGCTGGACTTTAGGATGAGTGACAAAAACATGCCGCTTACTCAAAGCCTACACAACAAATTGTTTACTCTTGCTTGCCTAATGCATGCTAGCGATCCTGATATTGGCCTGCTTGGATTATAATCACTATATTGTAATAGTGCTAAGAAATACCTTCGAGGTGTTTATTGTAATTTACTTTACACAACGAAAACTACCTTGCAAATTATTAGGCTTTAATCAGGACGTCTTGCTCTACCATAATCCGCCATCAAACCTTTTCTGACCCGTGGGTTGAAGGAAACTACAATTTTCCGACCTCGGCTACTGGACTATCCGCCAGATTACAAGTCCAGCGCTCTAACCACTCGGACACGTTGCCTCCACGCGGTCTCCCGACAATAAATTGTCAGGCCCGCATATCTCAGGGGATTACGTATCTATAATCTTCTTCGTGGGGATACTCGCAATTCTTGCTTTGATGTGAACATGCCAACACTTCTAGACTGCAGAACAGTCCGTATTTTTGCGTATTCAAGTACGTGCGAGCAGTCAAACAAAAGGGCTGAAAACAGAGAGCGAGACTGGGGAGAGAGGCTGGCGTGTGAGGCTCGCGCGCTTCGCGCGCGTAAGACTTTTACGCCACGCTTTACCGACTTCTTTACTGATTTTGAGGAAAAAACCGACTGTTTTGCAGTCTACAACAGTTCAAGCTTTGCAAGCAAAGGTAGAAGAGGCGATGGGAAAAGACTCGTCACAAAGAGAGAAAAGTGAACACGAAAATGAAAGTGATTCTGAGGATGAATACTCTAATGAAAGCTCGGGTAGAGATGATAACTATGCAGGTAATGCCAATGAAAATGATGTTTCCACATCCGAGTGCATTTCAACGAGACATGTTTTATTCTATAATCAGACGGCAAAATCGAACACGATTGGCGGAGAAAGTGCAGAAAAACATATTGTCAATTTCCTTAAACCACAACTGCTAGAAATGAAACTGAATTGGATTCATCTAGTAGTAAGTGCGTTTAAATGCATACGTTTACGTTCGGAGTTACGGTCTTTTTCAGTTACTGATGCTTTTCGCAAGGGCTCACCTATTTTGAGTAATAAACGGTTTCCGAGAAAAATCCTTCGAAAAATGTACCTTTATATTTCGAAGGAATAGTTAACCTTCTTGTCATTATTGTCACTTTTTCTAACTCTGTCTTACACTACGACATTTTTTAATTAAACAATTAATGAATGAGGCTGAGTATCTTATGAAGAATTATGGAGATCGAGGAGGGTGTTTTCGGCCGAGAAGGATAACACCCTCCGAGATCTCCATAATTCTTCATATGATACGAAAGCCGAATTCAATAATTGTTTTATTATTCATTCAAAATAATTCCTAGTTTAAAAACATAGCTAAAACAAGCTTACCTGCATCGATGTTAAGTTTATCTTCGATAGTTTACGTTTAGGTTTGTCCAGCTCCGCAAATATTCTTCAAATAGCAGACGTCGCCCTCCGAGTTGTCTTCTTGCTGTTTTTGCTATGTTTTTAGCCATTATTTCGCCTAGTTCCAGCTGTAGTTCTTACAGATGAAACGAGTGAAGTGTCCGCCATTTTACAACTGAAAACAACTCAATCTCGTCCCCAGGTCTTCTCGGTTAACAGTGCATTAACCTGTAGAAGGCTGCATTTTTGACGACATTTCCTCGTTAAAGACAAAATTCTTCCAAATTTGGTAATCAGTAACTGGTTATGGTGAATTAAGCGTTTGCTTTTAGCCAATCATACTTTGAATGAATAATAATGTCCATTAATGCGCACAGTCTGTAGCGCGTGTATAAATGGACAGTAAGACAAGGGAGAAGGTTCGCGCGTTTCACAAGCGGGAATCTATACATTTCGCGCTCTTATGTCTTTATGACTCAGTAACGAGAGGGAATCCAACTGGTTTGAACTCTAACTCTACTTTGACTGTAATAAAACTACTGTCAACAATTCATGAGGCCCTAGCAATTTAAAAATTGTTCCTCACGCCCGGTTCAAAGGTCGCATCATATGTGCTGAATCTAATGTAAATGAGTGAGAACAATAGATTTTCCTCACTAGCATTAAAGTCGGTACATGTCGATACGTCGGACGTTTTAACCTGGCCTTAGTTGCTACGGGTACGTAAGGTTCATACGAGGGCGGAGTAGATACATGTACGGACTAATTTATTTAAAAATGGTTCTTAATGATAAGGCACCAATTCCTTGCTTAACCAGCGTCTAAACGTATTCTTCTAAGATTAAACTTTGACTATCTATAAGCAGCGAGTATATTGAAATAAAACATAAAGTTTAAAGGTTCAGTTCCCTGAAGGATTCTGGTAAATAGTATGTAGCCGGGAAACCGTAAGCTTCAATGAGTAAGTCTGCAAGTTCGGAGTCATCCTTTTTTTCTTTGGTTCTTTGCGAAAAAGCCATCTTCGACTCGAGATACTCCTCAATCTCCAATTCTTCATTCAAGTGAGCTAACTCAACAGCATTCTTTCCATCGGTTGTGACGATATTGACGTCAGCGTCGAGATCAAAAAGTGTTTTCACGATTTTCAGATTACCATGAATCGCTGCCATGTGCAGGGGAGTGAACCCTTCAGCGTCCTGGGCGTTGACATTCGCCCCGGACTTAACCAAAAGATCGATTATCTCGGGTTCGTTGTTTATGTTGCTTGCTATGTGAAGAACGGTCACACCAGGTATTTCTTTAAAGTCACCCTCCTCAAGTATCTTGTCAATTGTGCCTTCTGGAGGATCCTCTCCCCACCCACTACGAAGAATAGCTCCAAAATCTGCCACGTTAATACTGGCTCCATTCGTTCGCTTCAGAAATAAACCCAGTAAATGTTTCTTCACTAAGACATAGTGCCAAGCTGATCTACCTCTGTCTTTCCCTCGAACTAGGTGAATTCTGTCGGTAGAGTTTTCCTTGTATCCAATAGTTACATCAGCCTCGTTTTCAATGAGGAGTTTGATGAGCTGTTCATGTTTGTTCGCTACACCAAGAAAAATAGGGGTTCTTCCTTCTTTGTTTTGAAGGTTGACGTTGCTTCCCTTTTGAACCAGAAGCTTGGTAATATCAAAAAATCCTTCGCTGACAGCTCTGTGCAGTGGAGTATATCCATTATCTCTAGCGATATTAGCATCAGCTCCATGATCCAAAAGCAAGTACACTGCCATAAAGTTGTTCCAGCCACCAGATAAGATCAAAGGTGTAACTCTGTCATCGGTTCTTTGAGCATTAACGTTAGCACCAAGGTCGATAAGGGTCTCAATAAACTCACCAGAGGATGAAAGACTCGCCCACAACAAAGGTGTGCGATTACACAATGCAGGGGTGTTTATATCCAGGCCATCATTTAATACAAGCTCTACTGCCTTCTCCGCATCATTACCTCGTTTACACCGGTGCAGCTCTGACAGTGTATTGACTTTATCCACTGTCTCTCGGTAAAGGCTTTCAATTTTGTGATGACCAGACCTTTTGGTTTCCAGATTTGCCAGAGTATCAGCAACTGCTGAAATTCCCATCTGTATTTCAAGGTAATTGAGTAGTACAGACGCCTTGGTAGCAACGTCATAGTTTCCTTCAAAGACCGCCGCCGTGAGCATGTTAAATCCCGATCGAGTATCCAGACGCAAGAATGCCTTCTCCGCAAGTGACTTTAAACTTAACTGCAAGCAAGAAGTTAAAACGAGTCAGTGTACTTACCTAGAATCTGAATCTAACTTAGATGATAAAAATAAAGCACATATAATTTATCGTTCATCGAAATTCAGTAGTAGTAAAATGAAAATTGAACAGTTAAAGAACACAACCGACGCGCTTGGGATACATCAACATCCATCGTCAGGTTACTAAAGTTCACAAAATTGTAATCATACATAAAGATAGACAACAAAGGATGATAATTGCAAAAGGTGATCATTATAGAGCCGTGATTTCACTTGACCCGTGAAACAGATACTAACAAGTATTGCGTAGTATTGTACTACCTATTTCACGGTTCGAGTAAAATCACTCTGACTAACTAATTACAATTAATTATCATAGTTTTATGTAATTAACTTTGCTAATACAACTCAAAAGGTGGATGGAAATCAAGATAAATGACAGAGAACGTAAAAATAAGAGTCTTCAAGTAAATTAAATCGTAATCACATTCAACATTATGATCCATAAAGTAAGTTATCAAACTTTATATAAGGTCACAATTATGTGAACTGGCAATGGATACTGATACATCCGAAACACGTCGTATTCTTTAAATAATGCTTAAATTACCCCTTCATTCATACTGTACCTAAAAATCGGGTAGAGTATGACATTGTCAATCTACTTTCTTTGAGAAATTAGCCGGAGTTTGCACCGATTTATCCACTTTTTTGTAGTACTGATTTGTAAAGTAGCGCGCTGCTATCCTGCTTTTTTGGTTCCTTGAATGTCTTAGAAGGAACCCTCGAGCACGCTCACTTGTCCAGGTTTCTTGTTGTTTGCGCTCCTTTTTCGCCACCAGAGTTTTAAAAACCGACACAACAACCAGTAAATTTATTACTATTGACTCAGTAAACAAAAATCGAAAAAAAGGGCAATTATTACCCGCCACTCTAAAAGCATGACTTTCACGATAACGAAACAATAAATTCACTGAATGATTTCTACAAGTGCGTCATTTCTCTTTGGCCATTTTGCTATTTTCAAAGTCTTGAAGGCTTCAATTCCCAGTCATTTTACTTAACGCGTTGAACCTCAGTTGAATGGAAGGCTCGTTTTTAATTCACCGAAAGCCAGGCACACCCTTAAAGTGTATATCTTACCGGTTGTTGGTAACTTGGCCTTGCATTACTGTTCATGAGTAACTGCACTATGGAGTAGTGATTGTGGCGTTCCGCTTTTTGCAGAGGGGTACGTTGAAACTAGAAAAAGTGGAGCAAATTGTAATTTGTTATCCTGGTTGTGTTATTGATTTATAAATAAAAACACGCAATACCAATGACGAGCGCCATTATATTGAACAACAAAGCCAATTTAATATTTTAAAAAGAAGGCGAGTTAGGTTTCCTTCTGTGAAACCAGATTACCATTAAAACTATTTCACTCTTGTGAAAATTAATCGCCAAACATGTTGTTTTCAAATTCAATTGTACTTTATTTCATTATTCCGTTGTTTTTTTTTTTACACTTTAGAGCTTTAACTCTTTCAGTGTTTTTTTTTTTTGTATTATTTTCATGCATGAAAAGAGAACAATATAACTAACATTAGAGATGCAACGCGAGGTTACAAAAACGTCAGCTTTCATAAAACGCCAATTTCACATTGCAATGGGTTTAAGAGATGTGAAATTTAATTAATAAATCCTTAATCGTACTTTCGCTTACAGAACCACCGCTAATTTAAAAAAGCCTCGTTATTCAAGGTTGGAAACGTTTAACCATCGACTGAACTTACTCTGTCTTCAGCGTTGACGTTCGCACCCTGTTCTAACAACAATTTGACAACAGATTCCTGTCCATACCAACAGGCAAGATGAAGAGGTGTCAGAGAAAACTAACGAAAAGATAAACAGAGCAAGTGAAGAAGGTTATAACGGGGAACTAACAAAATTATTCGACATTGTTGGGCTCAGTTTCCCAGTAAGCTTAAGACTATCTTACACCCTTTTTATTTGATTTCTTGAACTGATTCTTTCAAAGGTCAACCCACAGATAAACGCCTCTCTGACAAATCAATTTTGAAACAGAACTTTACAGCCCATACCCCAAAACGCAACAATTGTTGAAGAACTAAAGAGAAGTTTCCTTAAGAAAAAGGCTAGGAACTCGACCCAACTAACTCCAATATCGAGCGAAGAAAAGCTAGGCGTCGGGTTGGGAACAGAAAATCATACAATTACAGGATTATTCTAAAGCAGCTTAGACCAGCTTAGGTCCATATTACCCTTAAATTCTTTACCTGATAACCAAAAACACTAAAATAAAACCTGATCTCTTTGATCCACATCTTCACCATTGTCAAGAAGCATTTTGACCGTCTTGTATTGCCCACTAATAGCAGCCTTGTGTAGAGGGCGTCTTGACGCCTGTTTTTATTTAGAAGGTGAATAAAGATCCATCAGTCTACACACCTTAGGGGATGTTTACATGGTACCGGAATAACTTTAATTCCGCAACAAGTTCATGCCATCTACGTATATTCTTTGCATCTGTTCACAAGATACCGAGAAGAAATTTTGCTCCCGTACAAGTCATTCCGGAATGAGTTCAGTCCGGTCTTCAATCCGAATGAAACTTTCGTTTGGGTATGATGCAAACTGAAATCATTTAAACTGAAAACACAGTTCGTTCTGCATTGAAACTCGCAAATCGTGTAGTCTGGGGCGAGTGGCGCATGTGTATCTTACCTAGTGCGAAAACATGGCGGGATTGTCGCCATAGGCTGAGACTTTCGATTTTAACATGTGAATGCAGTACGATGTTCTTTCTGGAACGAACTAATTCCGGAATGAAAGTCATCCCGGTATCATATAAACTGCCCCTTACAATACTTGAGTTATAGCTGATAACCGCCTCTTCCAGACCTATATCATGTCAAGAGAAGAAACCTAAATAAGAGAAAAATAGGTGCTGTTTTTTATGATTCTCGTTCATCGTCTCTATGCCTTGTAATGACAAAAACGATCAACGTAAAGTAATGGCTTTTCACGCGGACCCTGCAAAGCCGAGGTTTATAAATTCGCGCCCGCGCAGCACGTGGCTTGAGCGAGGACTCGTATTGCTGCCAGCATTCACTAGTCAAGTCCTATCCATTCCGACAACTTAACTACCGTATTTATTCGATTAAACGCCTGGGCGCTTATTAAATTTTTAAAATTTTCAGCAAGTGTAGTATGTTTATTTTGCAACAAAACAAAAAATGTTAATAACAAAACGCGAAGATTTGACAAAGCAAGGTTTCTGTAAATTCCTCTGAGGAAACTACAGGTTGGTTATAATCTCTGGGTTCATTTTAGAAGATAAATACTTTTCTAGTCTACACTATATGCTCTAGTTAAACTGTTCACGACAAATGGTGTTTAGATAAAAGCGTTGGACAAACTGAAAGTGACTTAGAACGCGGTTTTGGTAAACACAGGTTAAACTCCGTTTAAATAACTGGCCCTACGTCTTCGGGGAAGTCTCTGGGAAGGGGAAGAGGTTGGGATGGGGGTGGGTGCTTAGTGGAGTTTGAGTGGGACTGAGAGGGGTTGGGGTTTGGTGTGGGCGCTTATTCGAGGCTGGGCGCTTATTCGAATAAATACGGTATCTGCACCTCTACAATACTGTAAAAAGTCCTCCAGGCGTCCTAATTGTTTTCCCTTCAGTGAACGGACAACGAAAGCACACTAAAATATATTATTTTATTAAATTTTCAACCTCGGATAATGCATTTCTAGCCTTCTGATTGGTTCACTCAACCTCGGTTATCAGCTCATTTACCTTAGTTTGACCTTATATAGAAAACAACAAAATTTCTCTCGGGCAAAGCGACACAAAAAAGTAGATTTCGCGAGCTTTCTACCGACGAAACAACAGAAAAAGACAAAAAATGCCATACCGGCAGCGACAAAAAAGCTACAAACTTTGGTTTGAAATTATTTAATGGTACTCCGAAGTTTCGTCACAAATTTAAAGAAATTATAAGCCTAATTCTTCCGTACGTCGAACTGAATTGTGTAACAACAACAACAAAGTTTACCTTAAGTCTTCAAAACCATTAGCAGATTTTTTGCGTGTTTGAAGAGCTTTTACACCTCTTAACACTTTCGCAAGTCCATAATGGACCATAACGGGCTCCAAGTAAATCCTACAACGAGCGCCTTTCCATTGAACAACAACAACAACAACATCAAATTGATTGATTAATGAAGCTGGGTCTTTGTGCAGCTCCGATTCCTTGGAGGAAGAAAACGAAATTGAAGAGAGTAGTAGGACAAATGGGGGTACTGGGACAGTTTTAAATATTTGGTTTATATATACTAAACAATTATTGGATGAGGTTTTTGTGATATCCGGAATAATCAAGGTCGAGGTAAGTGTTGTCAGCCGAAGCCGAAGGCTGAGGCTGATAACACTAACCGAGACCTTGATTATTCCGGATATCACAAAAACCGAATCTAATAATTGTTTTATTATACTTTATCTTCAAGTAATTTCTCAATTTCTTGCTGGGTCGATGAAGCGAATCGAGAAGCCATTCTTACTTCGCTGTCCGCGAACTTGACATTGCTGTCCGTGCACTTGACATTGCTCTTGGAAATCATGTATTGCGCGCGCAACCTACAGATTATTCACTAATCTGTAGGTACTGATTAGTGAATAATCTGTAGGTTGCGCTGTTTCCCAGAATTGACTGTAGGCTTTTAGCCAATGAGAAGACAGATGGTGACTACAATGTATAATAAACTTTTTTATTAGACAAATTAGGATTCAAGGGAATTTTTATATATTTGGTTGATATATACAATAAAATGGCAATGTTGTCACTCATAATTAAGCCTGTGCTCTGATTTATGAGAAAGACGTTAAAATATGGAATTTCTAAATCTTTCTTTGATTAAAGTTTTCATATTTGTTTTCCCTAGATTAAATGGACAACATGCGCACACTACAATACATATGCCATTCAACTTACTTTTGCTTTCTCAGCTCTCTCCATATGGGCCAGGACCTGCTTTTTATCCTAGGATGATTAAACAAATTTGTTATTCTTTCAAAACATTTCGCCGTTTTTGAGTGGCTTTAATATCCTGACTAATTCTTCAAAACCAGCTGTCGCTGACCAAATTTAGAAGATGCAAGCAATATACGGTCAAATAGCTCCGAATGTACAATCACGGGCAACACTAAAACATGGAATAAGATTTAAAGTCAGAACCGTTTAAAATTCGACAATCCTCGAAAAGTAAGAAGAGACTTCAGAGTATTTAAAACAAGGGTTTTCCGATTTAGTTGACCTCAGTTGCTATTCATTAATGCGTTATTAATTAACAATAAAAACTATCCCACCTTAAGAACATCTGAGCTTGTGTCGATCCGTAAAGAGTCCTCTCTTCCTTGATCTGATTCAGTTGACGGTGAAAAGCCACTGCTGCTTGTTAACACTGCTAACACACAATGAGATAAAGCTAGTTATCCCGTTCGTCAAAACGCATCCTAATCTTGGTGTTCCTGTGGTAAAAAGCCACACATTTGCGAGGCATCGCGGGCGACTGCCGATGAGCCGCCCCTATCGTTTTCATCAGCGGAATCTTGGCCGGGAAACTGGACTCCTCGACTGAATTTCGTTTCCGTGAGTGACGAACGCGGATCCGTAATCAGTGATTACCTTTAGTCTACCATACTTTCGTCACGTATTTTCAATCTTTCAGGCAATAAGTACAAGCTGTTTAAGAATTGTAATCACACGTAATCTCAGAAGCATCAGCCTCATTCTCACTCCAATGCTATACCCTCATTAATAAAACACTCCACAACGGCCACCAAACCCTGTCTCTTTTCACCCTGGCCAAATTGTTCGAAGGCTGATTAGCGCCGGCTAACCCGGGGTTAAATTTTAATCCGAGTTTCTTTTTCTTTCGTTCAAAAGCATTTCGTCGGATAATTTTTGCTATTCATTTTAGCGTATCCAATCATCAAATTGTAGACGAAAAGAATAAGAATGAACTCGTTTTTTAAGCTTTTACATCCGAGTTCAAATTTCGCACTAAGCCTGGGTTATCCTAGCCCAGCTTTGAACAATCCTGTCCTGAATGGATCTTAAACAGGACGTTCAGTGAAGAATGTGCCCCCGTCAATTTTGACCCACTGTTAAGTAAATGGTACTGATCAATTTGTTGTAGATAAATCTGTAACATAAACTGTAAGAGAACTCTCAAACTTACATGACTTTTCCATTAGGATCTTCCTGCAATTCCGGTAGTTTTCATCTTCAATTGTTGTCTTTAACCTGACAGTCTCCAAGTTCAGCTTCTCCTTTATGTCATTGGTCACAAGATATTTCTCAGCAATCTCATTAAGGTAACCTGACTGATAGTCACTCCACAAATGCTCAAGGCCCTCCAGGGTAGGGCACCGAAATTTTAATTTTAGAGAACCTACACCCACGGATGCCAAGGCCAAGTTGTACGCTTTGCGTATATGTTCAATCAGAGCAGACACTCCATCAGCAGTTGCAACCTTGCGATGCTCGATGAACACTTGTATGTGATGTGATAGAATGTCATGGACTGTTTCTTCCTGATCATTACTCAGGTCCTGATAACTGTGCTTGATAACGATGTCTGGAAGTAAAAACGAGAGCACTGAGGAACGTATTATCGAAATTCCGGCAGGATCCCATTGGGGTCTAATAAAACGCTGAAATTTGGAGGAAAAAGATCAAACAGTACTGAAACATCTCTATCAAAAAAGCACCTAACAAAAGCATCTAACAAATCACCCCACCCTTCAGAGTCATGTGAGTGAGCACTAGAGAGAAAAAAATTTCATACCTGGGTCACGGGAAGATCCTGAAAGTTTACGCTTACGGCTATTTTGAGACGGAGAGTCTGTATTTGTGGACATTTCGGTTTGATTTCCTGATGCAGCATCAACTTTCTTTTTAGAGTTACTACCAGGGGACGTTTCGGAAACAAGCCTATCGTCGTCAGTAGGGGCGTCTGTTCTTGGGTTTTTGTTTTCTTCCACAGAGGATCCTGTGAAAACAAACTTTCGTTAATATGAACTTAGTACGTGGCCTCGCTCTCCATGAGTTCTGCGTAGCTCAAGTGGATAGAGCGCCCGCCCGGTGTTTCGGTGTTTGGGAGGTCATAGGTTCGTAGCCTGTCAGGGACTCAGATTTTTTCGTTGTTTCACGCTCGTCACATGCTGATTATTTCACTTTCACATTTCAAACTTTCGTTATGACAGCAATTTCATTGAACTTATTACAGGAAATCAGGTTGATGTTCAATGGCCAAAAAAGGCTTTTGAGGTACACATTTAATATTAGTTTAAATTAAAACAAGAATAACTTTTTGTCGGAAGTTCTTGAGAAATTTTATAGCTAAGTATTTCGTTTACAATGTTGTCGCTAATGCTGAATGCACAGAGAGTTCTCATCAACTTATTCCAACGTGCTTTACCTCCCATTTAAAATATTTAGCGATAACTAATATATAGACTTAGCCAGGGCTAAAAGCGAAGCTCTCAATAATATTTATAGTTTGTTCAAACAAAATATAAAATCATGTAATGCTAAGCGGCGAAGGCAACGCCGGAGAACGGTGAAAAACAACAATAGGTCTAATTAGCAAAAAAGCAACTTTGCACGTGCAACACACTTTTTTTGTACATTTCTTTGCCATTGTTTCGCACGACTACAACATGAAACTTCCAGGAACTTCTTAGTTACACGTTGTTTTCGTTCAATTTTTTTTCACTGCCGCCCATTTTCACCTTGCATTGGTGGCCGCTAGCATTTCTCATTTTGTCACCGCCGTTACAAAATTTTCATGTTGTTCTTCCACAAAAAAATGTCTCCTTTGTTTTTTATCTCTCGCTCTAAATCTCTGTCGCCCTTTTCTCGTTGAGCTTCGCTCGCCTGCCGCCCACTTTCTCTTTTTCTCTGTGTTTCTCTTGCTCTATCTTCCAAATTTGTGGATATGACAATTAATCTAAACTTAATACTTTAGAAAACACGGATACGGAGACAATTTCCGCTTTCCATTTTCCTCGTCATTGACTCTTTAGTTGTTTCTACTTTACAAGACGCAGGTGGCTATGCGATTTCCCGTCAAAATAACCTCGAGTTGCATTTGGGTTGCCATACCTGTTGATTGAGTTTTTTTAAAATTGGTATGGCTGTGGTGCGGACGGACGGTCGGGCGGTCGGTCGGTGTACGGTCACGTGATTACCAAATTTTCTCGGATGGGTAGTTTACCACATTTTCTTACCCATGGTGCTCCGCTGCGCGCGCTTCGCGCGCGAGAGCTCCGTTATTAGGGAGCTTAAACAACGACGGCGACGGCTACAAAAACGTCACTTAAAAAGTGAATTCGCACTGCTTCAAACTTTATCGCGCTTATTCCACCTCGTTTACTTCGTCAAATGTTGGCAAATGTTTTTGGAGTTGAATTCTAAAGGACTGTATCAAAGTTCAGGAAAAGAAAAGAAAGTGTTGTCTTGTGTTCCCGTCCTCGACAAAACGTGAATTCAGGCATTTTCACGTTGTATTTGGGCAACGACGGCAAAGAAATGTACAAAAAAAGCGTGATTCACGTGCAAAGTTATTGTTTTGCTAATCAAACCTATTGCTTATTTTGCCGTTCTCGTTGCCGTCCGCGTCGTCGTTGCTTACCTATTAAGCTCAACAAAGGGTAGTACCTCAATTACCCAAAGGACTTTTCGGCGACCTGCGTCCAAGACCTCCAGGGAGTCTATTAAGACAAGTATAGACCATCCTGTGCCACAGTAAGGTACAACGAACTAAATTATCTTACAATTATTACATGTACTTAAAATGTCCAAACATAAGCCAGTATATATTTCGAACATACCATGGATCATTTTCCACATCCTCTCCACAAGGGCGTCACATTGCTTTCTCCAACTGTACATCTCTCCATAGGATTCTTTCAGAGCTTTGATCTCTCTAAGCCGCATTCCATGTCTGAAACGAACAGCTTCAATTGCTTTTGCCCACTCTGCAGGATCATCTGAATACATGATGCATGTATTACCATGAAGAACACTTTCTAATGCTTCGGCAAATCCTGACCTACTGCCCACAAGAATGGGGAGGCCTGCCGACAAGGCCTCAAGTGCGACAAGACCAAATCCCTCTGATTTTGATGGCATGATGGCAAGATCAGCTTCACATAGCAATTTTTTTATTTTGTCTCTGCGTTGTATAAATTCCCTGACAGTCAGCTGCTCTTTAGCAATACCAAACTTCAAAAGTCTTTCTCTAACCTCGTCTTGCTTTCCTTCAGGTGCTCCAACAAAGATCAGTTGATAACGCTTCCTCCTCAACCTTGGATCCGTAAAT
>OZ037995.1:36199608-36217108 GCA_964035705.1 Porites rus
GCAACTTGGTTGAGTCACTTGGTTGAGAATCACCTTGGTTGAGTATGTCTGCCACTTCTTAAAAAATTACACCTCAGAGGGGAGGTGAACTATATGTCCACTAGCATAACCAAGTGTGGGAGGGAAATTTTTGCAAGGGAATTCTTTACATAAAAAAATACATATATGTTGCAGTTAATTTTTTATCTCAGGTAATTTTTCTTTTTCTTTTGTTATTATTCTATAATAAAGCTTAATTCTTCTCCTCCTTGCTTAGCTGGTGGACATCGCCCCCAAGATGAGACTACATAATTATGCTCATTTTGTGGTCAAAAACCAAGCTACTCTATTTTTCAACCTGAGATTGGATATGGAGCATGCAGCTCACATTCTTGAAATCCCAATACCATACCCGCCAACTCTCCCGGTTTTCCCGGGGGTCCCCAAGTTTTTCATCAAATCTCCCGATCTCCCGGTTAGAGTACCAAATCTCCCGGATAAAATGGACCTTTTGAGCATTTCTGTGCTTTAGTTTGAAACTTAGTCAATTTTTTCACAAAATTCGAACTTTTTCATTTATTGTACAGTTTCTGGGACATTTTTGCACATGTTTAGTCAATGACAAAGATAAGTTTGTCATTACCATGATGAAAGCGCATTTTGATCCCATTTACGTCATGTAAGACGTCATATAATGTCCTAAGGCAATTTGTTGGCGCGGGGGGTAGTGGGGGGGTTTGTGCTGTTGTGCTGTTGACATTTGGGGGTGGGGGGGGGGGGGGGGGTGTAGTACAAAATAGAGAGTCTCCAGATGTTAGATCTCCGGAGGTTGGCAGGTATGCAATACCTATTTCTAGAACTGAAAACATTAGCAAAAGCAGCACAATTAAAGAGATGCAGATACGCAATTAATACACTGTAATCAATGTAGCAAGAGTTTAGCCAAAACTTGAATGATAAAGATTGTTCCAAAAATATTGCAAAATAAGAGAATAAAAATAAAGAGTTACTTTATAGAGAATGGCTGTGAGAAAAGCCCAGTTGTTTTCAAAGTCGCCTACTATGAAACAAAAAAGAATCCCTGCAACTGGCTGCTGCTGAAGACAAACCAAATGGCTGGCCATCAACATAACCCAGATCGGATTGCTTGGATCGGATCGGACTGCGGATCTGATCGAACTCTGGATCGGATTGGATCGGACTGGCATTTTCGTTTCTCATGTATCACCAGGCTTGAAATTCACCATCAGCTTGAAAATCAGTGCAAAGAATTATTTTCAACTGAATTGCACTGGGAAATTTTCTGTTGCATAACTTCGTGCAATCATATTTCCAAAGCGAGATTTGGTCATGTGACATCGCCTGAATCAAAGATGGTGGAGAGAGATGTAAGTATCTCTCAGAGGAGACGATTAAGAAAATCATGGGAATGAACAAGATACAATAGCGATGACTTGTTGTCAATATGCGAATGACCTCTTCAAATGTCACTTACATTATTTTCATTATCTAGAAGTCTTCTCATACCTATCTGCTTAAGCCGAGTCCCTCGCAGTTGTACAACAACCAACAAGCAATCACTTTCAATGTAACTTCATAATCAATTAGAGTTCAAAGTTACATTGAAAGTGATTGCTTGTTGGTTCGACTCCTGCTGTTGTGAGAATTGGCATTACTTATTCCGAACCACCTGTGTCATTATTAAAAACAGCTTTTCTCAAAATAATTCTTCTGCACCAAAAGCAAAAGTACCAGTCTGGTCCAATCCGATCCAGAGTCCGATCTGATCCGCAGTCTGATCCGATCCAAGCGATCCGATCTGAGTTTCGTTGACGGTCCAATCAGTTATGTACGAGCAATTTAGCCAAAGAGTTGGACTGGGGACTACATGGGGATTGAGAACAAATCTGAGTTAGTGTGAGGCATCCCTTGGGGGCCTTCACATTACAATAGGCTGATTTAGCAACAGAATGGGAAAGTCATTTGGTGACGGGAAAGCACGTGGAAAGGACTAAACTTGACTTCCGGTGCCCAATTTGCCACTCAGCCATTGGTCAAGCCAGTTGTTTGATTTGCATGCGCCGTCGTCAAATGACGTTCCCGTTCTGTTGCTAAATCAGCCTAATAATTATTCTAAAACTCAAATGGCTTCCTACTTACAGTATAAGCAGACATTAGCACGGCTGAGCTCTAAGGAAAAGTGAAGGGAGCCAAGTGCAATGAACCTGTAAAATCTAGGGTGCCCAGCATATGATTTGTATGAGAAAAAACATAACATTTTCTGGTCGCCCAAGAGCAAATGTTAGGCGTCAGGAGCCACCAGGCACTGCCAGAGCACAGCCCCGATTTGATGCTTGCCCAAAAATATCAAGTGCATGACTCTGTAAGTTGCATACATGTAGAAGAAACATAATTCCAAAACAATATTTTTTTCAATTTTAATACAGAGGTTACTTACTATATATCATTGTTCTTATGCATATTAAGCTGCTGCTGACAATTTTTGGATTTATTCATTACAGTAGAACCCCAGTAACTCGAACTCTGAAGGGAAACAGAAAACAGTCCGAGTTATCAGGGTAAATTTTGATCAAGGGAAAGGAAATTTAATTTGAGTTAGTGAGGAATTTGAGTTATCTGAGTTCAAGTAATCGAGGTTCTTAAACTGTAGTTCAAGCTTTGCTTTTAAGCTCCTGTAGCTGCAGGCCTTCTGATAGGATGTGAAAAATCAAAAATTAAGCACCATTTTCAGGGCAGATTGTGGGATAAGATAGGACTAAACTATGCAATAAATTATGCAAAATTTTTCAGTGCTAATTAATATTGTGTAGTTCCAGAAAATATCCAGACCCCCACCATGGAGGGAATCTCACTTAGGACCCCCCCCCCCACCCCCTGGATTTTCCATTTTTGCAGGGAGCTGATGGCCCCCCACCCCTCCGGAATTTCCACAAGTGTGACAAAGACCCCCAACCCCTCTGGAAAAGTTCATTTTCACGAAGAAAGACTATTAAAGTAAAAGAATGAGGCATTTTATGGTTAGTACGTAATGGTTTCCATCAGAAACTTGTATGCTTCTGTTTCCATTTATTTGAGTGATCTCGCAACATTAAAACTCACTACACCACCACAAAGTAACCTAATCTGCAGTTTTTGCTCATCCCTAAGATAAACTTACAAGTCGGTTGTATTTATGAATTTACCTTAATCAGGGCAAGGTTACGATTTGTTATTTTTCTTCATGGGCGTAAGGTAGGCGTAATGTTGGTAGAATTAACGAATCGTGCGGGAATGCTATATGGTGAACAAGTCAAACTTTCAACCCCAAAATTAAAGGCAAAACAAAGAGAAGAATAAAAACTCTGACTTCTGAAAAGACCCCCTGCATCTTGAAGGGAAACCAAGTTCAATTTACAGTTTTCCGATCAACTGATGAGACGTGCGTTATGCACGATGGCCGTAATGTTTGCTGAAATCAACACCATTTCAGCGAGCGAGAATTCGATCATGAAAATGCCACATCTTCAACCACAAAATTACGGGAAAATAAAAAGGAGAATAAAAACTCTACATTCTAAAGTGGTTACACTGTATAGTTTGTACTTCGTGAAGTAAAATTGCCACTCTACGGTTCCTCCATCGATTGACTGATGCAACGAGATGCGTTGCACGCGTTGATGTCTTAAGGGAGACTGATAACGAGTAATGGCGGAACATGCGATAAAAAGAATTGTAGTTGGTCAAATTCCTTTGAAATTACATCCAAAACGCTTTTGGAAGAAAGGAAACCTAGTTAAGATCAAAAGGAACAATCTTAAATGATAAATTTCAAGTTATTTATGTTCTAAAAATGATCTAACAGTTCGGTAAGAAGCAATGGTCGAACTCAGGTCGAAAATGAAATGATATTTCCCCCCGGAAAGTGATTTTATTGTCCAACCCCCCTCCCCTCTGGAATTTCCTGGGCCTCTGACCCCCCCACCCCCTGGAATTTCCAATTCCCTCCGTGGTGGAGGTCTGGATATTTTCTGGAACCACACATTGTTTTACCCGGTTTCAAAGGAGAAAAATCACTTCAATGTTGTTTATAGGCAATTTGAATGTAATAAAGAATAATAAAACATCTATTCTAAAACATTAATTGTTAAATTTATCCAATTATCTTGACCCGGAAAGAAATAAATAGAAAGAAAGAAAAAGGACACTTGTTTAATATTACATGACGCCGTTACACCACTGACCACATTGCTTGTCTCTGAAATCAAAATGACTACCCAAAGATCTTGCGATCGAAGGTTTCAGATGTCTTCAGTGCAAGGCTTTCTTTATTAAAGTTACAAATTAGTTATTGTTTACTTTACTGGAATTTACCTTATTTTTTTTACAAATTATGCAGTTTTCCTAAAATTGTGCGATTGGACGTGATTTGAGGCCTAATGTTATCGCACCATTAAAAAATCATTGCGAAGAACCTTACGTTAAAGTAAATAATAATTATATAACATTTTTATTTTCTCACGAAATTGTGCGATTTTTCACAAATATTCTCCGAAAAGTAGCGATTTGAGGTCAATTATGAGAAATCGCAACATCGCAAAATATCTGAAGCCCTGTGTAGGTGGTCAGACAAAAGAAATGAAATCTCATAATGCTTCTGAACTACATTGGACAACCTTCCATAGGGAGGTGTGGAGGGGGGGGGGGGGGGAGTGTGGATAAAAAATGGAATGTCCCAGTCCAACCGGCTAGGTACTTTGTTTCTTAGTTGCTGTAAACAGACGAGTTGACGTTTACTTGAACTTTCCAAAATAGTGTGTCTAGGTCCTTATGAATTGACCATGGTAAAATAAACGAAAGTTACTTGTTATTCTACAAAAGTCGCTGGACTTTTAACACATATATGTATAAAATTTTGTGACAAGTGTGTAAATCTGCAATGATTGATGGGAACATATATGTCAACTCATTTTTATATAGTTTCCATTAAAATTTTATCGACATAAAAATATGCAACAAATGAGTATTCATCATTACGGATAATCCACAAAATTTATGCCGTTGGTCAAAACAAAATTTATGCATACAGTATATATATATATATATATATAACCTATCACAAGCATCTTTTAGAAGACACTCCCTTCACAACTCAATAAATACAGTACCACAAGTGAAGAGTAAAACATATTGTTTTACTCTTCACTTGTGGTACTGTATATATATATATATATATATATATATATATATATATACTTCTATAATATTGTAAGATGAAGTTAATTTTGAATATTTCATGTTAAAGAAATTCTGCAAAACTACAAAAAACATAGTGAAATACATATACAAGTACCCCTATGGACAATTCTGAATTTTCTGTACGGTTACTTTTCAACCCACATGGGTTGTTTATTTAACTGTGAGGATCATTTCCACTTTTATATTTTTGTTCACATTTCATGAACAGGTTTGTTTACATGTATTTATCAATTACAGGAAATTCAGTTTTGTTTCTCGAACACACTCTTTTGTTTCACTCGGGTTGCCGTTGGTCCATGGGAAGGGGAAAAGGAGATGGGCATTTTTTTACTTGAAAGAGGGGGGCATTTTGAGAAAGTGTAGAAGATTTTCAAACTGACTCCCAATGAATCCTAACTTTTACAAAATAAACCCCATAAATTTTAACTATTGTGAAAGTGAGCCCTCATGTGATTATTGTGGAAACTACAAATATAATTCTAACAAAAAAATTATGTAGTCTGCAAACAGGTGTTAATTTTTGGAATTCTTCAAGTGAGACACTTGGCTTCTCAGAAAATCTCTTGCCTGAAAAACGAGAAAAAATATCGCCTGCAGGCTAAAGATGGTTCCGAAGTTGACCACATACCTTCTCTACAGTTGTGTAAATAAGATTGGTGTTTATACTATTTACAGATGTTACATTCAATTTCAATTCTTGCCCATCACTGCCTTATTCTTCCTTCATGAATAATAAACTGACCCACCAGAAAACTCTTATCTGGAAATGACCCCCCAAACCAATCAAGACTTGAAAATGGACCCTCCCGCCAGCAAAATGGCCAGTCCCCCTCAGGGTAATAAATAACCAGCCCCTGGAGATCTTTTTACATGTATGTGTACCACTGGAATTCTGGAACCCTCAGCTGATTCCAGAAAGGGTTCAGCTACATTTTGCATCACCAATTCTACAAAAATTATACTGAATAAGTCAATAACCCCCAGAACAGCAAGGATACCCATGCAGCTAACCTTGGCAGTCACCACCCTTGCCCTGACTCCCAATGACCAACCAAGGCTAGCTGTGATACTACAATCGACATGCATATTTCAGAAGAAATGTTGCGCTGTTTTCTCCATGACCTGAACGGGAGAGCGAAACAACTTTTGTCGAAAGGCCCAATAATATTTTTGTACAACAGACTAAATACAGTTGATCTAGGTCCCTTCCAAATACTACAGCCTCGAGTTGGAATCCCTAAGGCGGAAGTCGCAGAGTACATTGGAAGAGAGCTCTCTGATCTTGTTCGGTTATTTATCAATTGGTATTCAACATATAATAACGCGGTCATGTTGAAATGCAGACCATGCAGACTGCAGAGTGCAGACTGTGCAGACCATGCAGATCGTGCAGACTGAGTGTTATTTTTTTACTTGTAGCTCAATTTTCTAGTAAAATTCTTACTATAGTTTCCTGCTTCCTCTCTCTTATGTGCACTGTGCATCACCATTATATGTCGCACTGATGTGTACCTGCAAGGGTCATGGGTAGGAAATGAGAAAATCACAGGATCATGTTTACCGGCAGATGTAAAAGCAGTTTCGCGTGCTTTTAGCTGCGCCGCTTTCACGCAGAAGCGAGCACAATGGAGAAAGGTAAGCTGTTTCTTTCTGTAACTGTATTATATTGCCACGATTATTTATTTGTTTAGTAGAAGAAGCTTTTTCAGGTTAAGTGACTTAAAATAAAATCCTTTTCGGCTTCCTACAACGGCTGCGAGAGAGACATTTCATCAATTTCGTTGATTGTTGATGATCGTCTTTGATTTCACTCTGTAATTCAAACCGGTGTGTCGTGTCTTTTTCCCGCGAATTTTAATTGTGTTAATGTATTTTTTTTGTTTTCGAGCACGTGACATTGTTGTGATGCAGTCGGTCACAAAATTTAGAGCCTAGGCGTCGATGTTTTCACGTGGATTCTATTTTCTTCTTTGTAGCTTGATAGTTCAGTTTGATGCGGTTGCATGAACAAGTTTTTTCAAGTATCGAGTATCGTCGATGAATTTGTATTTGCTCGTAAAGGAGCGGCGAAACGAAACGGTGGATTAAACAGGATTTACGAACGACGGGTGGACTAGTAATTTCTGCCGAGTGTGATCTTCTCGTCAAAGTATCCCACATGGTGACTTGCCGTCATTTCTTCAAATCTTACATATACCGATGTCATTGTTTTTAGCTCGGGATATCAAACCAAGACATTTGAGAGATGGGCCTTGCTTTAAAATGTGTAAATAAATCAACGGTATATCTACCTAAAAATAAATATTCTGATTTCCACGTGTTTGGCAGTTCCGTAAGCGTCAGAATTAAGAGAAGAAGGGCAGCGACTTGAAACTTCTCACAGATAATATTCAATGAAAATTAAGACAAAATATACCTAAAATACACGGCGGGGGATCTAGTTCAATGCGCATTAAAACCCCCTCCACATCTTCGAGTTGTGCAAATAATACATTTGTTACTAATGAACTATTTAGTTTTGGAGCTACATAAACAAGAACCATGATACTCGAACAAGATTGTCGGTTTCAAACCACTACCACTTATTGGCACGAATGCATGGAGCAAATACAATTGTCGATCCCTGAGTGAAAACCCGCCCAGAAGGACACTCTTGAGAATCGAATAAAAAAAAACACATAAACGAAAGTCTTACCCGAATCTTACGAGCTAACAACGATGACATCGGTATCTGTAAGATTGAAGAAATGACGGCAAGTCACCGGTTTGAATTACAGAATGAAATCAAAGACGATCATCAACAATCAAGGAAATTGAGGAGATATCTCTTTCGTGGCCGTTGTAGGAAGCCGAAAAGGGTTTTATTTTAAGTCACTTAACCTGAAAAAGCTTCTTCTAGTAAAAAAATTTAAATAGTCGTGGCAATATAATACAGTTACAGAAAGAAACAGCTTACCTTCCTCCATCGTGCGCGCTCCTTCGGGAAACTATAGTAAAAATTTTACTAGAAAATTAAGGTACAAGTAAAAAAAAATAACACTCAGTCTGCAAAGTCTGCACAGTCTGCACGGTCTGCACAGTCTGCAGTCTGCAGTCTGCATGGTCTGCGTTTCAACATGACCGTAATAACGTGTCTTTTACCGGAACAAGAGCGAAATTACTAATTTTATAACCCACATCCAGGCTTCGGGCATCTAAGCCGGATCGTTTAATGGCCGGCTTCATGAATTATTCAGAACCGAAAATGCAATACTATCTCCTTCTTCAGGTAACTTTCTTATAAGGAAAACTTACATTTCAGCTATAAGCTTCTCCACTGCAACTTCCTTTCAGGTTTTCTCGCCTCTAATGCCTGAAATCAGTGATCAGTTTGGGGAAGACGTTTGAGACAACACACTAGCAGCTAAATACAGGAATTGCACCGACCTGTGATTGGAAGATAAAAATAGTATGTCAGTGGCGATGACGTGACAATTCGTTACGTTAGCCGTTTCAAGAGTAACGGTTTTTATCACAGGAAAATACAATATAATATTAAGTATTTCTCAAAGACAAACAGTGCAGTATCCTTTTGAAGTCGGCTGACTCACTAAGAGTCAATGTCTTATCGAAGTTGAAGTTCAACTGTCGCAAATCGGATAACTTCACTGAGTGATTCTGAGATGAAACCTTTTGTCTGCATCCACATTGATCTTAGATTTTACCACTTACATATTGAAGAAAAGCCATAAACAGAGCTTCAATGTCCACGTACACCCGACTGAACCTCGGTGGGATTCCTGCAGATACCGCTGTTCATACTAAATGCAGGAATTGCACCGGACGCGTTCTCGTCCCCAGAGTGTTTTTTTTTGAAACCGCGACAAGACATCGATCCCTTTTCAATGTAGTCTTGCGACAAAGGTCTGTATTAAAAAAATTAATACTGTTGTTGGAGGGCATGCAATGAATCATGCTAAAGTTTCTATTGGGAACACAAGATAGAGGTACCAGGGAATCACAGGGAACAACTGTGTAAGTGACATAACTTTTTATTTAACTTTGTAGCTAGTGTGCCGGGGGGGGGGGGGGGGAGGAAGGCAAAGAACAATCAGACCGAGGTTTAGATGACCTTTGGTGAGGATCCTATAACCCCTGCTTCAGTATAATTTAACTTCGAATACAAGTGATGTGTTATTTCCACTTGCCTAAGTCTTGTCCTATCAAGCGAAAATCAAAACGCGAGAAAATCAATTAAAGTTTCCCGCGGCTATTTCATTTATGCCAAGTTGCGCATTCGACCAATGAGCGTCCGGTGTATTCTCGTTCCCAGAGCCCGTCTTTCTTGGTCACGTGCTCTTTTGTTACAACTTAGAGTGACTCTGGGGACGAGAACGCGTCCGGTGCAATTCCTGCATTTAGTATGAACAGCGGTATCTGCAGGAATCGCACCGAGGTTCAGTCGGGTGTACGTGGACATTGAAGCTCTGTTTATGGCTTCTCTTCAATATGTAAGTGGTAAAATCTAAGATCAATGTGGATGCAGACAAAAGGTTTCATCTCAGAATCACTCAGTGAGGTTATCCGATTTGCGACAGTTGAACTTTAACTTCGATAAGACATTGACTCTTAGCGAGTCAGCCGACTTCAAAAGAATACTGCACTGTTTGTCTTTGAGAAATATTTAATATTATATTGTATTTTCCTGTGATAAAAACCGTTACTCTTGAAACGGCTAACGTAACGAATTGTCACGTCATCGCCACTGACATACTATTTTTATCTTCCAATCACAGGTCGGTGCAATTCCTGTATTTAGCTGCTAGTCTTGCAATGGAGAAAGTGCAGTCGTTTGAGGCGAAAAAGCGGTTATTTTCAGCATTGATTAGAATATTCCAGCGCATTTGAAGTGTTAGAAGCAAGAGAAAAACTTAACATTGTTCTTTCAAGTTGGGAAACCTTTAAGGATTTAAGGAAATGCTGGACTTCACTACATGAATCAAAGTTGTACGTGTTGCATTGTGGACGTTGTTCATGTTGGACAAGCTCAGGTACGGAAAGCTGATTGAACCAAAGACAACTCAAGCAAATCAAGAGCATGCCATTTATTTGCTGCAAGGAATCATTAGTTGAACGAACGGTATCAGAAGAAAACTCAAGAAGCATGCAAAGCAATGCAAGGAACTGTTCGCATGTTCAAGTGGACTTTCAACTTTACAACGAGGAACGTTACAGTAAGAAACAAAGCATTCATAAAGTGAAGTTACATATGTCGCATATATTAGCAAAGTTAGTTTATTGATGGAGTAATAAAATTAAGTCCGTTTTGTCCTCAATGAAGATCTGTTGTAAGAATGGTTTAATTCTCAGGATTTAGCCCTCCCCGCTAAACAAAAATCTTGGTACACATCTTTCTGGGTGGAAACCAAGTGGTAAGATACACAACCCACATATTTAGATGAGACAGTTGATAAAATACATAAATTTATGTAGCATATTCTAGCAAACAATGAAGACAATAATGATATTTGTAAAAGTGCACTTAATTTAATTTTTCAGTTTTCATGGGTCATGAAATGACTCTCATGAGGTATTCACTAGAAATTCATGGCATTTTCATAAAAATATGGTTCATAGTGTGGTTGCATTTAACAAGCCCTGAAAAAAAATTCACATGCTCACTCTGACATGCCTAAAAGTGTTCACATGCATGTGAAAAATTTCACATGCATAGCATCTATTATGCATGTGAAATTTGAAATTCACATGCATGACAAAATTGTTTCAAAAGATTTCACATGTAATAAACTGCATGGAAAAAAAGTTCACACATATGACAAAAATTTTTCACATGTATTACAAAATTTCACACGCATGTCAAAAAGTTCACATGCATGTGAAATGCTGATGTGGTGAACTTGTATTTTTGCCAACATTGATTTCACATGGTTCCTTTTTTTCACACACTTTTCACACCCTTTTCACATCATTTTCACACACATAGCCCTAGTAGTGTACTCACTGTTAATAATTAACAAATAAAGACCTTTACATGCAAGGCACAACTGAGAGCATTAGACACTGTTTTAAGATCAATAAAAAGATTTTTCCTCTCTTAATCACAGAAAACATACAATTATCTTCTGCATAAAAGTATAGTGCAACAGCATTTTTGATGAAATTATTAATATTCTCTTCAGGAGGGTCCCAACCAAGTTAGATAACAGAAAATTCTGTGGCGTGGGGTGTATGACAAGCAGCCCCTGGAATGGAAATTATAGGGGTGTGGGTGGTCTAAAGTAAAAGTGCCCTCCACAGGGGTGGGGGGGGGGGTGGACGTATTATGGATGTTTTCTGGAACTACACATTACAGTTTACTGATCACAGTCAACTGTAAGTTGTGAGTCAGGCAACAAATAACCCTTGTTTTTAATGTTTTTGTGGTAAAAGTAGTATACATGTACACTATTATTAAGAAGTCTCTGCATTTTTTAAACTTTCTTTGCAATATTATTTCAACTCAGTTGCTTTAAATGTCTGAAAGTAGGTTAAGTTCCCTGAAATTGATTTCTTGGAATCGAACCCATTACAGTCGACCTCTCTAATTCGGACACCGAAGGGACAGAACGAAGTGTCCGTATTAGAGAGGTGTCCGTATAAAAGAGGTCACTACGATGACATCACTTTTATGAGTCTATGCACTTACAGTTTTAAGTGTTTAGTAGCTAAAACCAGGCATACACTCGTGTTTAAGCTGCATTTAAGTTTATTAATTTACAGTACAAAGCCACTGTCTTTCAGTAGCATACAAAATTGTGCATATCAGCTACATACGTACAGTCGTAGACAAATCACTGTTTTAAGACGAAACAAGCTACAGTGCAATGCTGCATGTAAAAAAGTTGTAACGTAAAGCACAATTCTGAAAGCTTCTTTCGCTATTTTGCAAGTGCAGTAAACAGTAACTTAAGAGTGCAAAATGTGATAGAAAAGATCTTCATGCTATTATTTAATGAAGCCTTCAAAAAGTTGGTTATGTTCCTCTTGCAAATTAATTGTTTGGTATACGGCAACTGGGCTTTTGAAATCACCTTGCATAGCTCATCAGCCAGACAAGACGGGATTTACCCTTCTGTGCAAATTCACCTGATCGGTATTCGAAATTCACCTGATCACTATAGCGTCCATAATAAAGAAGTTTACTTTATATGAATGTACTCTCTGGGGCCAAGATTTAGTGTCTGTTGTCTGTATTAGAGGGAGTCCGTATTATAGAGGTTTTTTTTAAAGAAAATATAGGAGAATTTTGTCAGGACATTGGAAACTGTCCATAATATAGAGGTGTCCTTATTAGAGAAGTGTCCGCACCGAGAGGTTTGACATGTAGTTTAGTAGGAGAAAGAGGAATCCATTTGTGGTGTGTTTACGTCCTCCATAACGTGTGTAACTTACGTCCTCCATAATAAGTCCTTTTATGTGGCTTTTATGCAGTAATGTCAAAAAAGTGTACAAAAAAGTGTGCTGTATGTGCAGACTTCTTGTTTTGCCTTAAGGAGTAGTATAAATGTTTGCTCTTTTGATATCTTTATTGCTGTTGCAGTTGTTGTTGCTACAGCTAGCTCTCTATTTTGATCTGAAAGGGCACAGTGTCATGACATATGGAAAAATCCAAAATGTATAACTTTTTATATATATAGTGAAACTACCAGTTATTACGAAAATGTTCCTGTTTTTTTAAGAGGTACTAGTTTTTACACATACAGTATAAGTGTAAAGAAACTTTCATCATTGAATGAAGACATGAAAAATCATGAATATTTTGTTATTTGAAAACTCAGTGAGGCTAATATTATTATTTTCAGCTTGAATCATTATTGCATCTTGAACAGATTGCTGAAAATATTTTGTTCTTTCCATTTCTGCCATTTAAAGGGATTCAGGAATTTGCATTTAGGAGGGTACAGCATTGTCAATATATGTGATTTTTCTAGAATGAGATTTCAAGAGATCAATTGAAAATTTATGGTATAAAGATTTACAACAAGTTTAGAAAGTTAGAAAGAATTGTACATGATGTTTCAAAGCTGAGTAGCAGACACGTTTAACCTTCATGTTTGTTGTATAGATGTTTTTAAATAGTTGTTGTGACTTAACCTTAAGCTTATGGATTAAGTTGGCCAATGCCATACAGTGTATTTTTTAATTTTTATTGAATCTACAGATTTTGTAGTTTTTTAAAGTATACAAATTCAACAAAACACAGTTTTTTCACAAATTTTTTCAACACCATAATCTGTCACCAATTTGGCACACCATTGACGGGGTGCAACAAAAGTGCTATCTGATAGCCCAGGGCTAGTGAAGCAACTCATGAGGTGTCCAGTGAGTAAGCAGCATTTGCCAAGATAAAGAGTAATCTGAAATGCTACAGAAAAGGGGTTGGTTGACCAGCATGAATACTGTACTGTGGCTACTAAACTTCAACAACAGTTTGCCCAAAGAGCAATGAGTTTTAATTTTCATCTCACCCTGATTCAGGCACCTATCAGCTTCTTCTCAGTAACAAAGGAGCTGTCACATTAAGCAACAGTAAGGGAGGATTTAGGGGTGGGCCAAAGGGGGCCTTTTTTCCTTGAAATTATTTAGTATTATTTTTATAGAATTCTCAGAACAATAAAACGTTTCTATATAGCTGGCAAGTGGGCAAGTGTCCCAGCCACCCTTTTCTGAATTTTCTGGATCCACCCCTGGCAGATGCTGGTAAGACGAGTTCTTGAGAGATTTCCCCTTTTTTTGATGACTTATTTAGAGACCAAAAACCAAGCATACAGCAAATAATACAAAATGTACATGTATGTATTGCATGCCATTATCAAAATGGAATAAATTATGCAAAAGATTCCAGTTAAACCCCACTAACCCAGTAGCCCAGAGAAAACAACTCAGGTTTGTGGAGATGGACCAGATGGAGAGATCTAGGTTGGGAGGTACATGGGAAAGAACTAATAATTATATTTCTGTTGTCAGGGACTTGACTGACAGCCTTCTTTATGTATTTTCCTGCAATAATTTAATTAGTTGCTTATGCTTGTCAGTAGATCGATGACAAGTGATGATGGTGTTTTCATCCCTTTTTCTAATAATGTATTTTTTGCTCCTGCTATTCGTTGAATTATAGTTTCCATGTTGTTTTTTCAGATCTAAATCTGCCAAAGGCTGGTCCACAGGATGTAAGATTTTTTTATTGTTTTTCTTCCTGTGGTTCTGATACTGTGTAAGCTTTCCTTGGGTTTCTGAGGTTGAAATTGAAATAGCAGTTACAAAAACAAACTGCATGTATACTGCTAGTTCAAAAGTAGTTCAGGAAACTTCCTCTTCTTGGCTTGCTATTATCTCTTTCTAAGCCACTGTATGACTTTGTGATTTCTCTTTTTTCAAAATTTGGGAGTGATTGTAGGTCATGTGTATACTGTAAAGTCCTATTTCATTATACTGTACCAGTATGAAAATCAACTCTTTTAGTTATTGGGATCTGAAATATTATTTATTGGGGTCCTCAAAGTCAGCAGCTAGCCCATGTTATTTTTGCTATATCATTTATGGGTACTTTAATTTTGGTTTTGGTTCATAACATTCTCACAGTTCCCTTACCTTGTTTGTTTGGTGAAGTTAAGCTCTGTCAGGCTGGGTTAGTACTGGGATGGGTGAGACCTTTTGGGATATAACATGTAATATACTTTGACTTTAAGTTTATTTTTGAAAAGAAAGCAGTTTATTGTCAAACATGCTTATAGAGCTTATTGTTTTCATGTAAACGTTTTAGAGTCAGAAGAAATCGCAAAGGACTTTCTTTAATCAGGTTAAGTCGGCGCACTGCCGAAATTTCAGGCGCACAGCTGAAAATTTTAGGAGCACAGCTTATAATGTTGGGAGCATTTATTTCAACAGAAAAAGTAAAAAGCTTAACAGTGCCACGTTTATTTGTCATCTTCAGTTTGTTACTTTTACTTCAGTCCTGTGATTGATAAAACACAGCCGATTTGCTACGCAGTAACACCGTTTTGATTTTTAATACTAATTTCTCTTTTTGACAGTACAGTTGTGACTAACGAAAACTTACACTTGAAAAACAATTCAAAACTGACAACAATGAGTGTGTCGAACGAGAATGAAAATTTAACAGTTAATGAATGAGGCTGAGTATCTTATGAAGAATTATGGAGATCGAGGAGGGTGTTATCGCGGATAACACCCTCCGAGATCTCCATAATTCTTCATATGATACGAAAGCCGAATTCAATAACTGTTTTATTATTCATTCAAAATAATTCCAAGTTTAAAAACATAGCTAAAACATGCTTACCTCCATCGATCCATCGATGTTCAGTTCATCTTCGATAGTGTACGTTTAGGTTTGTCCAGCTCCGCAAATATTCTCCAAATAGCAGATGTCGCCCTTCGAGTTGTCTTCTTGCTGTTCTTGCCGTGTTTTTAGCTATTTTTTCACCTAGTTCTTACTCTTGAAACGAGTGAAATGTCCGCCATTTTTTTTAAGTTCACATCCAAAACAACTCAACCTCGTCCCCAGGTCTTCTTGGTTAACGGTACGTGCCTTAACCTGCGAAAACGCTGCATTTTTGACGTCATTTCCTCGTTAAAGTCAAAATTCTTCCAAATTTGGTCATCAGTAACTGGTTATGGTGAATTAAACGTGTGCTTTTAGCCAATCAGAATTGGGGAAATATGTTGAATGAATAATAATAATCTTTAATGAATTTGTTAAATGCGCAATGACTTACATGTAACTGGAATACGACTTAAAAAACTTTCTTACTTGGAAAAAAAGGCTCTTAATCCGCACTGTTTTTGGTTTGATTGACGTTAAAACTGAACGTTCGATAT
The DNA here is from genome assembly GCA_964035705.1 of Porites rus. Lineage (NCBI taxonomy): Eukaryota > Metazoa > Cnidaria > Anthozoa > Scleractinia > Poritidae > Porites > Porites rus. The sequence continues at coordinate 36,215,725 of OZ037995.1, forward strand.
GATCGTCCATTGCGCAAAAAGTACGTGTTTTGTTCGTAGCATATATTTGCATGTGTCAGCGGTGTTTATTACAAAACAGAAGAGTCTGGGATGGAGTAAAACATCGAAACGAAAAACAACGTTCGAGTTCGTAGAATCCATTGGGAGAAAAGACCAATTAAACATACACCGTCTTTCTAGTTCGAGTTCGTAAGTACACTCGGAAGTAAGTCAGTCGCACTGTCCTTTGGGTTTTACGGCGCACAGGTGCGATTACACATGAATTTTTAGGCGCACAACCAAAAATCCAGTCGCATATGCGACCAGTTAGTCGCTAACTTGAGCCCTGATCGTAATATTATTCTATCCATGGAATCAGTATGTGTAATCAAATGGTGACGAATGAAATTAGGGAATAATTTCACGCGCGTTTTGTCCAAATCCTAATAATTATTAGGATTTGGACAAAACGCAATTGAAATTATTTCCTAATTTCACGAGTATACCATTTGATTACCTATTAATATCATGGGTGACGAATTACCTTAGCAATCGAGGATTTTTGACTTGTTTATCCTAGATCAGATAGATAGATACTTTAGATAGATACTTTATTATAAACACCATTGCAGCTATAGGCTGAATTACGGGATATTTACAAATACTGATGATAACAAAGAGAAAATAAGAAAATTATCTACATCTTATAGACATGGCTAAAAATAAAACTTTTCTTCAAACGCTCGGTTTTACATAGGGGGAGAGTGAAATCACTTTTGTGTCTCAGTACATATTTACAACTCTTCCTTTGGGGGAGGAGGCTATGGAGACTGTAGGTGGGGTTACAGACGATCTCGTTAAACAGATCGATTGAAATCTTTTCTCTCCTCTCATGAAGTTTCGGTAGGCCAACTGTTTCTAGTGCTACACTATATGACAGGTCAGGAGAGATGATCCTGAAAGCCCTTCTTTGGATCCGTTCCAAATCTTCACTGATGTAGTTTGGTAGAGAACGATGGAATACAGGACTTGCGTATTCCAGGACGGGCCTAATACATGTCACATAGAATTGCACCAGTTCACTTGGTGCCACTCCGGATCTCTTGAGTTGACGTAAAAAATAGAGACGAGAGGAACATTTTCTAATTAGTTCAGAGGAGTGCATGTTCCACTTTAAATCGTGGCTAATGGTCACGCCTAGCAATTTGGCACTGGTGACTAATTCAAGGGGTTTGCCATTTAGGACTAGGGGTTCAAAATCGTGGTTGCTGTTGGAGAATCCAATTCGAAGTTCTTTGCACTTGGCCTCGTTCAGTTGGAACCCATCGAGACTCGCTTGTCTCGAAAGGTCATCCAGAGCTTCTTGGAGTTTGCTCTCACTACCCTTTGTAACTATTTCGGAACA
>OZ037995.1:36223590-36281090 GCA_964035705.1 Porites rus
TTCAGAAAAAAGTATCCTGCGGACTGATTTCGAGGGAGTAGTATAACCGGTAACAAAATGTGAAGAGTTTGTTTTCGGGAGTCCGGTGGGCTCATATGTTCCCACACCGGCCTCTTGAAAACAAACTCTTCACATTGTTGCTACCGGTTATACTACTTAGAGCCGTTAAAAAAAAAAGGCAAACAAAAGGCGACCGCCCGGGCAACGGTTCTGAGCAAGGCCGCGGCGCACCCCTGTTTGAGAATTGTACTCTCTCGGTATGATCGCTGGTAGACTTGCTGATCTGAACGGTGAAGTAGAACCTATCACTGCCGACACAAAGCGAAGTCTCTTGAGTTTGTCCTCAAACCAGCCTTTTCCCACGGAGTATCGGCCACCTCGACCTCCGAGATCCATAAAAATTCCCAAAACAATACCCGCAAGGGGGCTGGAAGAATTCGATCTCTTTAACTCGATTCATTATGATGAGTGCCCCAGGTTTACGACACGAGAACTGTTTGATGATGACGATGAAGAACAAGCAAGGGTGCCAACAAATAATTAATTAAAGTGGATGGATATTTTGGAAGGACGTGCGGAAGCAGACCCTCCACCTCGTCATGAGACCCTGATTGCCGAATTCGCTGGGCAGGTCGAAGAGGAAAGGGCCGAAGATTAACAAAATGGCGGTTTTTGCGTGATGTGAACAGAAATTTGACAACAAAGGCGTTTCAGACGATCGAGAAAACGGTGAGAAACAGTTTCGTCATCAAACAGAGTTATGCCTATCAGCTTCGAAACATCGAGACTGGAAACAAAATGGCCTATTATCAAAACCACAGAAGCCCCTGGTTTGCCAAAATGTCGGAAACGAAACAATGGTTGGAAGAGCAAAGAAGAAACCCGCCGACAGGGTGAAAACATAGATCGCCCCGACACGAAATGGGCTTTCGAAGATAATCTCATTGTCGAGATAAAAATTATCGAGGACCCGCAGGCCCCTTTGCATGTTGGAGCAGGGCGTTTGCCAGATTTGTTTCAAAACAAAAACGGTTTGTTGGCGCTGGACACGTACCCCGACGATCTCTGTATTTTAAGATGCCTTGCTGTTCATCTAGGGGCGTATCGTCAATACAACAAAAGACAAACTTGTGAGCTCGCCGCTAAGCTTTTTCGCTAAGCTAATCATCCAGGGCTTAGAACGCATGCGGATAAGCGCTATATAAGTGTTATTATTATTATTATTATTATTATTATTATTATCCAGCTTGAGGGCATAGAATTCACAGAGGACATTTTCCATTGCTTGAAAACCATTTTCAGCAGGGGATTGCTGGATACGAGCTTAATGATGAAGGTCACTTTTCGTTAAAAAATTTGCCCTCGCGCTTTTAATAAATCGGGGTACCTGAGATGAACATCGGTATCTACCAAGATCACGCTTTCCTGATCACAAATCTCCAAAAAAGTGACGAACCGCTATGCGTGTGCCGAGTACCAAGCAAGATTCACACAAGTTGGCAGTCTGCGACGGCGTGCAGCGGTTTGCACGAGAGAGGCTATCAAAGTGGTGTGCCGAGGAGAGAAAATCTGGTCTCCCGAAACAGCTTTTGAAAAAGCATGGGAAGGGGGCTTATTCCTGAAAGGTGGTGGGCTGGATGGATCTCCAGGCCCGACGGCGGGGTGTGTATATCCATCATTAAATGTGTGGCCACGGTGGGGAAAAGATGGTTGCAGGATATTTAGTGGATGGTTTTTGCCTGGAAACAAACACGGTGTTCCAGTTTCACGGGTGCCATTGGCATGGTTGTCCAAAGTGTTATCCAACGCAACGAATGAAATTGGTCACTTTAGAAAAAACCATAGACTACGAGTAGTCCCCCATTTTTCCTCAGGGATAGTAGAGCGAGAGAAACGCGAGCGCGCGTGAAAATCACCCCACGCGAGAACAGGCGACACGCGGCGGGGAAAGAGGAAGGAAAACGAAAATTGGCAAGAGAGATGCAGTATGCAAGAACGTTGAAAAGAAAAAAGGCGATTCTTGAAGCAGGGCTTGAACTGGTCGAGTGTTGGGAGCACGATTTCCATGAAAAGCCAATTTATCTGAAAAAGAAAACGAGAACCCTTCCACACGCCATAGTGTACGATTTCGAGGCGTTGCTGGACTCGAGCAAACGTCTGCAGCCGACGAAAGACCTACGTTTTGAAAACGAGAACGTGCCAGTATCGGTGTCGTTGGCGGACACTCTGCATAGAAATCCAGAACATATGTGCCTCAAAGATCCAGAAGAACTCGTCAAGAAATTCTGGGAGGCGATCGTTCGAAGGGCTGCTGCCATCCGAGAAGAGATACAGCGCTACATCCCGAAGGATTTCGATTTCCTGCCGGAGCATCAGCAAAAGCTGATATGCAAATGGTGTTTCCAGATCCCAGTTCTGGGTTTCAACTGAGGACGTTATGATCTTAATCTGATCAAGAAGTTAAGTACTTTGTGACTCACATCGCTCAATCCAGCGATGTAAAAGTGGTCAACAAACAAAAGAAGGTCATGCACATGTCCACCCGTACACCGATGTTACAGTTTCTTGACAATTGTAACTACATACGCTCGGGCACCAGTTATGAGAAATGGGCGAAAACGTACGTAGCCAAGCTTTCAAAAGCATGAAATGTCTCTAGCGGGGCACGCTGAACCAAAGATACTCGCCAGATTTTTACGCCCCAAGGGAGAAGGCCTAAAAAATGCTGAAAGCAGCGGTTGTCGTAAGGCCGAGCCTGGTCTTCTGTCGAAAGCACGAGGCTGGCAAAACGAGGATCTGTTCGCACAAATTCCAAGATGCAAAGATGTGTCGAAAAGTCGTGCGTTTTACCCATGCACAATTTTGGGTGACATGTCCTGTGGCAACGAGCTGAGGTCGTTGTGCATTTAGGTTACAAACGCCAGGGAACGTGGAAAAGTTTTGCAGCCTTCTGCAGCAAGACAAATGCTTTGGTTTTGCCGAGGTGGACATCGAGGTGCCCAGAAAGTTGTGGGAGAAGTTTGAAGAAATGCCGTTGCTGTACATGTAGTTACTGTAGTTGGTGTAGGTTGTGTAGTTGCTGTAGTTGGTATAGTTGCTGTAGTTGCGGTAGTTATATTACTGTAGTTGGTGTAGTTGTTGTAGTTGGTGTAGTTACCGTGGTTGCTGTAGTTGGTGCAGTCCGTGTACTTCGTGTAGTTGGTGTAGGTTGTGTAGTTTCGGTAGTTACTGTAGTTGGTGTAGTTGCTCTAGTAGCTGTAGTTGGTATGGTGCAGTTGGTGTAGTTACTGTAGTTGCCGTCGTTAGTGTAGCCAGTGTAGTCCGTCTAGTTGGTGTAGTTTCTGTAGTTGTTGTAGTTACTGTAGTTGGTGTAGTTTAAAAGATGGAGCAAGGAAAGCATATGTATTAGATCCAACACTCCTACTATGAACAGGGACGAGGGAGCCTATCAGCTTTCTCCCATATGGACACAAGTGATCTCCACCCCCCAACCAGGAGGGGAAGGGGGAGCGTCCAAAGAGTGACTTTGCGTGTTTATCGCATTAATTAACACCTTTAGAAGTCTATTTAAGGCTTCTGACACCTTCGACGATTTTCAAGTTTTGTTAAAGATGGCAGACAGTCATCGAAACTGTCAGCATCATTAAGACTTTTCTTGGCTATGTTTTGAGAACAGTTAAATAGATTCTGTAGTTGGTGTAGATGCTGTAGCTGGTGTAGTTACCGTAGTTTGCTGTAGTTGGTGTAGCTGCTGTAGGTGCTGTAGTTGGTGTAGTTAGTGTAGTTGTTGTAGTTTGTGTAGTTGCTGTAGTTACTGTAGTTTGCTATAGTTGGTGTAGTTGCTGTAGTTGGAGTAGTTGCGGTAGTTGGTGTAGTTGCTGTAGTTTGGTGTAGTTACTGTCGTTGGTCTAAATGCAACTACACCAGTTACAGTAACTACAATAACTACCCTAGCTATAGCAACTACACCAGCTACACGGACTACACGGACTACACGGACTACACGGACTACACCAACTACAGTAACTACAGTAAGTGCACCAACTACAGCAAACTGCACCAACTACAACAACTACAGTAACTACAGCAAACTACACCAACTACAGCAACGACAGTCTCCCTCTAAAGGTGAACTGATGCCGAAGGCTCCCTGTTTCTTCTTTTTTTGGCTTAGAGTTCATGTTCAGTCAGTATAGAACAAATTTGATTGCTGTTGTCATAAGTATAGAAACGGAGGCTTCGCTTTTAGCCCTGGCTAAAGCTATATATTATTTCAAAGCTTTTAAAAGAACCGAAACGGGACTGACTGAACAAAAGAAAGAATACAAAAAGAAAAGTACTTCGCACTGCAAGGTGATTTACTGCAGTTGTGACTTGTGTCGAGCGTGCGGCTTATATCGAGGATCGAGGTAGAGACTTTGAGTGCAATTTAAGAGCTTATTATTTAGAGTGTAGGCCAAGGGTATTTCATTTGGCTCTCAAAGATTAAAGAACAAACTTTAAATCCGCTTTTGATTCAAGGCCTAATCGGGGGTATACTTTTAATTTTAATCCTGAGTGACGCATATTCTGTAGTTTTAAACTAAGTCCAAGAAATTAACTTGTTCCCAGCGCGCGGCCCGGATCAATATAAACTTGTTGAATCATACTTTGCATGTGACCCAAGCAGATTCCTAAGAGAGCTCTTGCGAGCGTGAAATAATTTTTATAAATGTATTGATCTTTTGGATCTGGCGACTATTCGCCTCTTCATGTAGGGTTCCATGGATGAACATTTTGTGAAAACAGACCATAATATGCTACAGAGTGAAAGTAACGCTGGGGTATATTTTGACCAATTTGTGCGAGGCTCGTTATTTTCAAAATATATGTCGCCGTGGTTTAGGCCGGTTGAATGCCTTTGACTGATGCTGATACTTAACTTATGCATGGATTTGGGCAAAGCTTCTGTTTATAAACTTACAATTTATGTGAACGAACTATCGAAGAGCAAAAACAGAAATTTAAACTAACTTAAAGGTCCCTATATACGTTATTCAGCTTCACTACAAACAACACTCGTAACCGGAATACAAGTATCTAATGGTATTTGTTCTCCAGGAAACTGTAGAGGGCATAGTACCAATTAGATAGCCGCCCCTAAATGCAATTAATGCCAATTGTAATGAGATTTCACCCTAAATGTAAGAAAGTCCTAGATCTAATTTAATAGAATGTAATAAGTTTCTAACATTTGGACTTTAATGAAATAAACGCTCAATATAGTAACATTCGGACTCGTAACGACATTATAAAAACGTCATCAATGACGTAAGTAACACGTCATTAAACAACTGACAGGTTATAAATTGAAATAACCACGTCATTTATCGCACCATGCATCTGTCACGCATTAGTCACGTAATCGTCACCATGCTTTGGCCGTGTATCACAGTGTCACTACTCAGGGACCTTGCCCAGTCGCCAGGCCTCTTATTCCGGTCCAAGCGAACGGAAGTGAATTGACCGAGAGGGACTGGGAAAACGCCTTACAGGGATTAGGTAAAGGCGATTTTAGATTGTCTTATTGATTTATTTGTTTATTATCTTGGTATCGATAGCGGACCCTCTGTTCCTTTCTCATCCACAGACTATTTGCAATCTCAATCATATACCGTTATTTTTATTTTACTTATATAACCAGTAAATTTCTTTGAAAAAGGCTTGAACAATATCTGTCCCCAACAAGAAACGTATTACAAGGAAAAAGAAATAGTAAGAGAAATTCTGTTACAGTTAGCTATAGTTAATTTGTAAGAATGGACCGGTTTGAGTTCTTGACTACTATGTGTTGACAATCCTTCCAATCAGACCTTGTACTAGGGTATATCTCAAACAACTTGAGAAATAGCTGTGATGGTAAAAATAATAGTTACACCAGCCAGGAATGCTACGAATTTTAGAATTTTTATAGAAATTCATAGCTAAGCGTGTGGTGTATTTTTACGATAGTTATTGTGGCTCGTTTTTTAGGATAATGCATCTGCGGTTTTTGATGGTCTACGTTGTCTCCTCTACCAAAACGTTTAACTTATAAGAAATTTTCTTAATTTCAGGTGTTTCGTGTTAAGATTATTCCATCTCTGAATGAAAGGATAGATTTGCATATTTATGGCGGGCGGACGCTAATTTTTTAGCTCCTCGTATTTTGATTATTTCGCTCTTTTCCTTGCCTATTTCATCGATTTGTCAGTATTTTTGTTTTTCCTGTGCACTAAAATTATGCCAGAAAAACGTAATTCTAAGACATCCGGCGGCTCACCAAGCACTGACAAGAAACCCTCGAATGAATTTGTAACGACGGCGATGTTGAATGAGATGCTTCAGCTTCAAGAAAGGATGTTTAAAACCCTTGTAGACTCGCTTGTGAGCAATTTCAATTCTCGATTAGATACAGTGGTTGGAACTGTGGCTGAACTTAAGACTCGCCTAAACATATGCCAGAAGGACACAAAAATTCAAATAAAGTCTGGAATTCTCTCAAGAGGATATCGACGAGCTAAAGCCGTGTAAAACCAAACTTGCTGAGATAGAGGATGACATCGAGGACATCTACGACTCCATCGACTACCATATGGACAAATTAGAATATTTGGAGAATCAGAGTAGAAGAAACAACATCAGAATTGATGGGATCTTAGAAGAAGAAAACGAATCGTGGGACACTACAGAGGAAAAAGTCAATCAAGTTCTAGCTGAAAAGCTCAACCTTGAAGAAGCGCTCCACACCGAACGTGCTCATCGTGTCGGTAGGGTTGCTTCTGGCCCTAGAAGACGTCCTCGCACAATTGTGTGCAAACTTCGAGACTTTAAGCAAAAGGAGCAAATATTGAAGGTGACAAGAAGAATTAAACCTGTCGGTTTATACGTAAATGAAGATCTTGCTAAGGAGACCCTTGATAAACGTGAAGAGCAGAGACCCAAGCTGTGATTATTACAGTGACACAATACTCGCTATCAGATGTACTGCCCTTTAATCATTTAGACGATTCTAGCTTTTCTCTGGCGCTATATGAACTACAGAATGGTCCTGTTCACTTTGATCCCGATAGATTTTCTAGCTTACGTTACAATCCAATTTTTTCAAACTCAAACGCTTCTTTGACACAGTCTGGCAGTCTTGATCCTGACATTAATTTTAATGCAGTTGAGACAGCCTGCGACTATTTTATTGAAAATCAATTTAACGAAATGCTCAGACGCGAAAATTATTCTGATGCCGATTTCTCTTTCCTACATCTTAATATTCGTAGTCTTCCTCATAATTTAGTAAAGTTGACTGACATATCTATCATGCTTAAACATAAAATTTTCTGTAATCGGAATTTCTGAGACCTGGCTAAACGATTCTGCTCATTCGGTCGATATTAATGGTTTCAAATTTCTTCACAAGTATAGGCAAAATAGAACTGGAGGTGAGGGAAGGGCTTTATATTTCAAACGATCTAGAGTTCAAACTTCGAGAAGATTTGTCCCTCCATAATGTTGATACTGTAGAATCACTGTTCATTGAATTAATAAGACCTCGAGAAAAAAAATATAATTGTTGGTATTGTTTACAGACCGCCAAATCATAGACTCGACGATTTCTTGTCTACAAACAATGAGTTGTCGGGTAATATCTCTAGAGAAAACAAAATATGCTTCCTAATGGGGGACTTAAATATTAATTTAATTAACTACCAAAATCACCACCTCACAGGCCAATTCCTAGATGGAATGTACTCTAATATGTTTTTTCCTTTGATTACGCGTCCCTCGAGAATTACTTCACATAATGCTACGTTAATAGATAATATTTTTTCGAACAACTTTTTTGAACGTTCGAGAAGCGGCTTATTATTTACTGACATTTCAGATCATCTACCCGTCTTCTCAATTCATTCAGATAACGTTAACACGTCGGTAAATCGATGTCGACAAGACCCCTTCTTTATTAGAGATAAGAATCCGAATAATATTCCTACTTTTGTTGAAAAACTAGAAGTTGTTGATTGGTCTTCGATTAAAACTTGTGATGAGCCAGATATTGCGTACAAACGCTTTTCATGAAATGTATACAAAGATTTATAACGATTGCTTCCCTCTCAAGAAGGCGACAAGAAAGCAGAGGCGCTTTAAAAACCGTGGTTAACGAAAGCTCTTCTTAAATCAATTAAAATAAAGAATAAACTTTACAAAAAATATCTTCAAGTTCCAACAGTCGACAATTGTTCACTCTACAAAAGATACAAGAACAAATTGAATCACACCTTGCGTTTGGCTAAGCGTCGGTATTATGAAAAGAAATTGGAAGATGCTAAATCAAATACACATGCGACCTGGAAAATTTTAAACGAAGTCTTAAATAGAAAAAAGCCAAGGCCTCAATTAAATACAATATTTAAGTCAGACGGTCAGGAGATTTCTGATCCAGTGGAAGTAGCAAATAGGTTTTGTAGCTACTTCTCTAGTATTGGTCCCAACCTCGCAAAGAAGATACAGCCTCCTCCTTGTTCACATAAAGATTTTCTATCTGGATCATTTCGAGAATCAATCTTTTTTAGCCCAACAACAGAGGATGAAATTATTACCATTGCACAATCTTTTGCTTCCGGGAAAGATGCTGGATACGATAATATTCCAATGTCTATAATTAAGGAATCCATTCAAATCATTTCGGGACCTCTGGCTCACATGATGAATTTATCGATCGCTCATGGCATTGTACCAGATCAAATGAAAATAGTTCGTGTGGTACCACTGTTTAAAGCTGATGACCAGTCACTATTCACCAACTATAGGCCTGTCTCGGTTCTACCAAGCTTTTCAAAATTTCTAGAGAGAATCATCTATAATCGCTTGTATGATTATTTAACTAATTTACATATTCTCTGTGATAACCAGTTCGGCTTCAGGAAAAACCACTCTACGACGCTTGCCTTGATTGATTTGCATGAAAAAATTTCATCTGCTATTGATCATGGTGAATTAGCGGTTGGTGTCTTTTTAGATCTCTCGAAAGCTTTCGATACAGTCAATCATTCCATCTTATTTGATAAACTTGAACACTATGGTATACGTGGCTTGGCTCTGAAATGATTAAGAGCTATTTTTCCAACAGACTTCAATTTGTAGAATACAATGGTTGTTTCGTATCGTGCTAATATCATGTGTGGCGTTCCCCAAGGTTCAATACTAGGGCCATTGTTTTTTCTGCTCTACATCAACGATATAATCAACACGTCAACAATATTACAACTGATATTATTTGCTGATGATACAAACGTATTTGTGTCTCACAAGGATAAAGACTGCCTTACTAATAAACTGAACGCTGAGCTAAATAAGTTGTCAATATGGTTAAGAGCTAACAGGCTTTCATTAAACTTGAAAAAAACCAAATTCATTGCATTTAAACCATCTCAAAAGCGTACAAATCAAACTATTCAACTTTTAATTAACAATCAAAAAATTGATCAAGTAAAAGAAACAGTTTTCTTGGGAGTAATCATGGATGAAAATTTAAATTGGAAATCTGAAATCTCACTTGTCGCCAATAAAGTTTCTAAATGCACAGGAATTATTCGTAAATCCAGTTTCTATTTATCCACGAAAACCTTACGAACACTATATTTTTCTCTAGTCTATCCATACCTTTTTTACTGCAACTTAGTTTGGGCCTCTACTTACAGAACTAACCTTATTCGTCTTGAGATTTTACAGAAATGAGTGATCAGAACTATAGCTAAAACCACTTTCGATGCACATACTGATCCAATCTTTCAAAATCTTGGTATCTTAAAATTTCATGATATATACTTAATACAACTAGGCTTATTCATGTACTTCTATCAAAACCATACTCTACCTTTAAAATTTCATTGTAAATTTACCTTGCAAAGTCAAATTCATTCGTATAATACAAGAAACTCGTGTAAATTTCGTCTGCTTTTCTGTCGTACTCGAACCAAACAATTTTCCATTTTTTATCAAGGACCTAAATTTTACAACACCTTAAACACCAACATCATCAACGCTTCCTCACCTTTCTCCTTTAAAAGAGCACTTGAGGCATTTAGTTGTAATAATTATTAGTATACTCCAACAAAAATCTTGGGAAAAAGCCTTTTAATATTCAACATTTGTAAACTTCCGTAATATTGATTAGTTTAATTTTTTACCTCATATTATATTGTATCCGTCGCCGTAATTTTTATGCCATCCTCGAAAAATTGTAATTGAGGAGGCCTAATTAACATAAGCTCTATAGTTTCTTTTAGGCCTCCTCGCCATCTCTTCCTACATTTTTTTTTTGGCATCTTTTTGTAATTATTGTAATCGTGTGGCAAATAAATAAAATACCTAAATACCTAAAGCTTGTTGCTTGTAGAACTCAAAGAGAGAAAATCATCTCAAGCAAATACCTTTGAATGGTAATGATGCTAACTGAACTAATAAGCCATCAATTAACGATTAACGCAAACAGAAAAAAAAGGAAAATGGTGACAGATCAGTCTAAGTGACATAACATTCTAGATGCATTTTTACCATGCAAGCTTCACTATAATTACGTTTCCTGACGCGGGATAACTGTAAGTACGGAGGAAAACCACTTTCATTAGGACTGCCTGGTAAAGCTAAAGGGGGCGAGTAAGACCACAATACTTTTACTTGCATTTTATTAAAGCACAATAGTCTCGCACACTACTTCTTGTTGCCTTAACAGCCTTTATTAATATGTATACTTGTACTGGCTACAAAAACCATTCACATTCAGTTCAACTTGATTAGTTTTGTTTGATGAATTTAACACAGCAATACAGCAAGACCATCAAAAATAATCTCCAGTTTCCAGGATGACATTCGATTCCTGATAAGCAGTGCCAGTCTCGTTCCGTTTCTTTTGCTGGCTCTTACGACACACGATATCATCCGGGCCCTTGGGATATTCTCCATCCCAGAATACGTAATGGATCCACACGTTCATTTGGGTCAACTTGGTCAGCTAATAAAAAGGAACAAGGAAAAGCGTTTTCTATTAAAGCAGTCTTGAAGTAAAAAAGAGTAACAGTTTCTTTAGCCTGAATTTCATCCGATTACTTCGAGTCGTTATTACTCCCTCAGTAACGTCTGAATCGACCGGCCGTTAATGCCGTCCAGTGACGTCACTACTCCTTGACCTTTGCTTTAATTCATGCAAAAAGTAACACACGATTTTCAAGTGGCAAACCGAGAAATATTGTTTGGAAATGTCTGCATGATACAGAACTGCTTTATTTTTTTCGATCGTAATTCACGTTTAACGTTCAAACTATCAACTGCATGCAGTTCAACTCTAAACCGGTTGTACTAAATTCTATAATCAAACTCGGTCGCAATCACTCAATGAAATAAACACACACACGGAACACTTAGTTCAAAAACACAATGATTTGCTTTAATTGAAAAGAAGCTATTTGGTCCTTAACGAAGAAAAAAAACAAGGAGACAAGAAAGAAAAGCTAACAGAATCATTACACTTGACGGTAAAAATAGCAAGAAGGTCGAATTATAACATTGATCTCAGAAACCTTCGCGTAAGCAAAATCACCGGCCGCCGACTACCTACCGACTCTCCGCAACGATTCTTCATTCGCAGTTCAATTTAGCAATTCAGTTTCGAAGACAACGGAATTTTTTTAAGATAAAGATTAAGCCTATCGAAATGTTTGAACTAAACGAAAGAATGCCAGGGATGCGCTCCGCTGAATATCAAGCGACAATCCCGCTAAAATTTTTCATAACTATACATAGTTATGCGAATGTTTAGACAATCAACCAATCAAAATCACTACCCGGTTTTCGGGTAGTGAGTGATGTCACTGGACGGCATTAACGGCCGGTCGATTCAGACGTTGTTGAGAGGAGAAAACGACTCGAAGAAATCGGATGAATTTCAGGCTACAGTTTCTTAACCCTATTGAGATCGGCCTTTTTTGCTTCCTGCGACCTGGAAGTGGCATCTAATAAAAACCATAACTGTTAAAACTCTGTTGCTATGGTAACTTCAATGTTAACATGCTATTCATGACCACCAAAATGTTCCAGGATAAATTGTAGGAAAAGTCGCTAAGTTCAGTGGTCATATCTTGAACGGTTTTAAAGATATTCAGCTCTTTAGTGACGGAGGGATGGGGGGGAGGGGGGGGGGGGGCTCTAACGCCTATGAACTAGAAGTGTGAGATTTATTTTGAACGCAATTGTTGATTTGATGAAAAAGTTAAACGCCAAAAGATTTTTAAAATACATTTTAAAAAGTGAACGACGTTTCGACGCTACGTTACGCCATCATCACGTTGAAAAGTGAAAAAGTATAAGGTGTAAAACGAATATATAAAATTTGAAACAACACATAAAATATTTGCGGGTCCAATGGGTATAATTCCCAAGGTAAGAAACACAATAAGAGAAAAATAAAATGTACGAAAGTGTCACGTAAATAGTTTGGCGCGAATGGAGTCGGCTTGCGTGTTAAGAGAAGGCTTGATGTCCTTTATGTATAACATCTCGTAGACTAAGGGCTGTTTACATGGAGGTGGGGTACCCCAGATAGGTGAGGTAACCCGCTTAGGTGGGGTGACCCGCCTGTCCATATAATCTCTCATTTTAATGTGATCACGTTTACATATTAGGTGGGGTAACCCACCCCACTAAGCAATCAAACTTGCTGTTACATTTCCTCAGAACTTTGAAAATATGGTCAGTCTTTGTTCTGTTGTTGCCATGCTGTGCTTTAAGGTCTTTCGCGATGGCTGAATAACAGTGTTCACTTTTGCGTTGATGTAAGTGTGTGTCGCAAAAATGGTGAAGATGCAATGCTGTCATAGATACCTAGATGCCAGTATCATCTATTGTCCGATTGTAGGATACGGATTTAACAACGTTTTCTTTTTCCTTTTCTATTACGAACAACTTTATACTTCCACTTATTTTGCTACCTGAGAGGGAGGCGGTCGCAAGCACCCTACGGATTTAATCTGTCTGAATTTGACCTCTTTCCTGAGATAATGTACAAATATTTTGAAGTTATAAAACATAAATGCGCGAAACTAGGCAATTTTCTAATGTCCTTAGTATGACTAAAGCAGCTACCCACATCAAGATCTTTGCAGTTCGTGGTTGTAATTCTGTTGGTATCACATGCTAGCTTGTTGTCGATTGGTATCTTCAGCTCGTAAATACCAAACGGGCTTTGGCATTCCTCCATCCCTAGCAAAGCGTCCTTACTGTGACTTCCGCGCTTATTTAAGGCGTGATTACACATTGCTACCCAACGAGAGTCGTCCTCAGAAACACAGTATGATTCTAAAAGGAAAAATGTATTTGAGCCAGTACTTATACTGTGGTGTTGATTGGTTTTTGGTTCTATAATTAAACCGCATAGAAGTAAAACTGGTCAGTATATTAAGATGAAAAAGGTTAAAGGTATGTTTGTATGTGTAATCAAAATGGTGACGAGTGAAATTAGGGAATAATTTCACGCGCGTTTTGTCCAAATCCTAATAATTTCCCGAGCCTTCAGGCGAGGGAAATTATTAGGATTTGAACAATACGCAAGTGAAATTATTCCCTAATTTCACGAGTATACCATTTTGATTACCTATTAATATCATGGGTGACGAATTACGTTGGATAAACATGTCAAAAATCCAAGATTGCTAGGATCGTATCGATCGAGAACTCCACTCTCTCAAATGTTTAGACCTTAAATTTGGCTTATAAAGTTCAGAATTTTTCAGACTTTTTCGGAAAAATACCTGTTAGAATCCTTCTTGATGTTCTCTTATGTGTTCAGGTTTTCTAAAGCGTCTTTTTGCCCTGACATCTTCATTCACGGCATTTTAAAACTTCGTCGCCATCTTGACACTGAGACGTACGGAAGGGTTGCTATGGCAATTTTGTAATTTCACTGGAGAAATTACAACTTAACGCTGAAATTTCGCGCCAAAATTAAGGAGTAATTCGTCACCAATGATATTAATAGTGGAAAGTCCACTTATCCTCTACAAAGTTTACGAGCACTTTTCCAGTAACTAGAAACAAATAATTCAAATATGACACAACGGGAATGAAAAACCCAAATGGCAGGAGGCAACTGGTTGGCTTGATTTACAAGCGTGGCCGAGGATTTAAACCCAGAGTAGCCGATTATAGCTGTATTTGGACGACATGTTCACTAATGTTAAGTTTATCTATAGATATTTTCCACTCAAATTAAGCTATTCTTAAAAAAATGAATAAATAAATAAATAAATAAATAAATAGAAAAGATAGAATAAAAAAGAAATACACAAATGAATATCACAGCATTCCTAAAATTTATTGTTAAAGATTATTCTGGCGCTAAAACTTATTTGTTCACCTGTGTTTTTGCCTTTTCTTTTCTTACATTCCTCTACATTACTCAGAGTAAACCGGTTAAACTTGATAGTCCTGTATGAAGCTACGGGCTGATAGTATTGCTTGATGGGGTTTTCGTCAGATTTTTCGACGGGCACGCGAAAGAATGAGCCACTCAAATGGCGCAATTTAAGATAAATCTTCTGTGGAACAGTGTCTGGTTGATCCTCTTTACCGAGTAACTCAATGTATATCTAAAGGGTATATAAATTAACAAGACGCTATTAGAACAAGGTGGGAGTGACATAATTATATATTATGGGTCGGTTATTTAAACGAAGTATACCTTAGGCCGCGGTTTAGCAAATCCGTTGAACCTCCAGATTCCTTCCTTAGTGGGTTATTTCGAGAAAATAATTACTTTTTCAGACTACACCTTATGCTTTTATGAACCTTTTCAAGACAAATGGCGTTAAGATAAAAGCGTTGGGCAAACTGAAAATGGGTTAGAACGCGGTTTTGTCAAAGAGGGTCTCAATGGGGTGGTGGCTTTTACGGCTGTCGGCTAAAATTTTGGCTCCTTTACGGCTATCGGTTAATTTTTTTCAGTTACGGTTACCAAATTAATGTTAAAAATTAATTTCTTTCGTTCAAACAGTTAAATATTAATAAACCTCTATTTCTGTATCTTTAAAGCAAAATTAAGATCTTAGGATCATCTTGGGATGAATTTAGAAAAAATGTCAGGGTTTTCTTTCCCCCGGGACAAAATAATAACGAGCTGTTGTAGTTTTTGTTGTTGTTTTTTTTTACGATAGCGAAGGACTGTACAGAACAACTGTCTGCGGTGGCCTTGTACTAGGCCTCATTATTCTGCGCAGCCAATGCGTTTCGGGGCACGTGGTCCGAGCTAGTTTTGTCTCGGATATGCCACCTAAAGGCTTTGACCAGTACTTACTGTTCAGCTGGCTTTCACCATCTGAGTCAAGAAACAGATCTGCCTGCTAAAGAAAAATTTTCTGTTTTCTGCATATTCTGGCGTAGACTGTTCATAGTCCCCTATTTTTTTCGTGAGATCGTTGAGATGTAGCGCGTCTTACCGTTAACGGCGGCCATCTTGATTTTCAAATGTACCGAGGTAGTTTTGACACTCATGCAAGATGGCAGCCCGTTATGCAAAGCGCTCGATCTCTACGATCTTACAGAAATATGGAGGACTGTGAACAGACTAATTTTAACGAGGCTTTAAAGTTTTCAGACCGAACTTCCTGCCTTCCTGGCTAAGAAGGTCAACAACGTTTTTCTTGAATGTTCAAATAGTCCGATGCTCCTAGTGTCTTGCCTTGTTTTTTTCGATTGATCTTTCCTCACCCGTCGGAAAAATTTTAACAACAGCTTTCAATACTGACACCGATTAAGTCATATGTACACTGGCTGGCGAAATTGGAGATCTTAAAACAAAGCGCTGTCAACTCGTCCTACAACAGGCTAAGTGAGGTCAAGAAAGACTCATGGTGCGCGCGCTTTCTTTTTCTTTCTCCCAGCCTCCCTGCGACACAAAGAGGCCTCTGCGGAGGAGAGAGCGTAAGGAGTCAAAGTAGCCGCGAAATAGAAACGCAACCAGTTATGACTGAGTTTAGCACCTTCCTTGAATTCAACAAATCTAGGGAAAAATTTCTTTTACGGTTAACTCTTTTTACCCTATTTACGGCTAACGGTTAAAATTTTTCAATTTTACGGCTATCGACTAAATTTTTGGTCGTTTTACGCCTATCGGTTAACCCCATTGAGACCCTCGTCAAACACTCAGGCTAAAGTCCGTTTAAATACCTGACCCTATGTTTCTTGCACATAGGCCATGTCCACACGAATCCGGCTATTTATGAAATCGCATAATTAGTTACACGAATCGTCCCTCAGTTCATACGAAACCATTTAATTCGCTCATCGAAAGCGCACATTTTTCAAACTGCTTTCTGGAGGGTTTTTTTGTATGATAAGTGAAAAAAGGTGGGCAAAGGCAAAATTGCGTCAGCTTAAATATGTCTTCATCTTATTGCAAGTGTTGGAAATTAAAACACATTCATATCTTTTTTAGGATCTTACCTTGAGTAGACGCATGTTATAGCATTTTTCACAGCTCTTGTCAATATTAATGGTAAATCTTGAGTAGCCTTTAGAGGCAAGGTCTTCAAACATCTAAAACAAATAAAACGCAATGTGAACATAACAACAAAGATAACAGGTCAAAAACGCCTTCATGTAAATGCTTCTTTTTCTCCTCGATATATATTTATGTTGAGATTGTGTAAGTGCTGCAAATTTGTGTTGAATAAAAAGAGATGCTCATCGCGTTAATTTCATGCATGTAAACCTAACTTTTGAAAAATTAACGTTAATTTAGTGCAACGTAAATTTTTTTCGCGTTGTCAACGTGCATTGTTAATTTCCTCCAATAAGGTATTCAGTTTTTATGCGGGTCACCTTTAAATTCAATCCAACAAATTTCAGTAGCTCAATGGTCTTTTAAGACTAGGAAAGGGTAAACGTTTCCTACGTCATGTATTAGAGTGGTTTTCGTTTGAGTGTCGTAAAACCAAAACCAAAGTAATTACTCTGGCCAATCACATAGGACACAGACAATACATTGAACCAATCAAAACTCGAAGTAATTACATGTGGCTGACGCAAAGCGCGGGAAAATGCATGCGAGCGCGTCACAATTGGCTTTGGTTTTACTTCTGATTGGATGAAAAGGTGGCGCGAATCTTTTAAGCCAATCGCATCGTGTAGAAAGTGCAAAACCAATTACTTTTCGACACTCAAATGAAAACCGCTCTAAAATAAGAGGAACAACTGAGTGATATAATCATTAGTTCCAGACGCGGATAAAACACGAACTGTGAACTTACTGAGAGGCTTTTAAAACTTAGAATAGTAATTTGGAAGAAAAAGGAATTCGCTTTATCATTGCACTCTAGGTTTGGAGATATTTTAACCAGGAGTCATAAAATTGGATGCAAAGTTTTGGTAGTGTCTATATCACATACAAAGATAACTATTGCATGTAAACAATATTTTCCAAGACAGAATGCTTTAACTATACTGCTATAGCTAAATAGGCTTCTTTTTTGTTATGTAATTTAATAACCTCTTTATTTAAAGTCTTGTCCTGCCTAGATTAGCATTATAGCTATTTGCAGGATATAAAATTGTAAACTTTATATTTCTTTACATAAGTACATTGTTGTTGTTGTTACCTTTTTGTCTTTCACACTATTGAAACTCCATCTGTGTATGTCAGTGGTGTATTTATTAAAAGTGAAACACTTGTTGGCTTTGTCCTTAAGTGTTTGAAACTTTCGAAGCACTCCAGTGAGTTGTACAACGCCGTTCAGTCGTCCCGTGCCCTTGGCACTTTCACTCGCTACTCTTCGAAACGAAGCCAAGGGATTGTTTCCTTCCCATAATGTACGGAACTTGAAAGCCTTGTAAAGTTCGTAGACCTTTTTCATGAAAATCTTTCCAGTTCCCTATATGAGCTTAGGAGGTTATCCATAAACATCTGCTGGAGTTCCTTTGTTATTGGGGCACCTTGAAAAAGTCATTTAAAAATTCACGTTCTTTGTACTTTTATTTCCTGTTTTTATCTTCTCCTTTACTTGTTAAGTAGCTCCAAACGAATTTCCCTCTCCAGAAACTACAAGGGGACGAATGTGTACAAGCTTCCGGCGCAACGATTTCTGGGATTGTTTGAGTGGACAAGTGTTTCTAATGACTAGCTGCTTAATGGTTGTCTCGAACACCATCGACCAATCATAAATAACCCTTGGCCACCCAAACAATCCTAGAAATCTCTGTACCCAAAGCTTCATGTCCCTACGTGCATTCTCTTAGATTTCCTGAAGTGGGGAACTTATTACATGTGACGATACAAGATTTCCTATTACACGGAGGTTCTTTCATGTTCTTGGGCTTAGCAGCTGAATTTTCAAACAGTCCTTCGGCTCTTAGATGAGAGGTAAAGGGTTAACAAAAATTTCGATGGAAAGAACAATACTAGCCTAAAATCAATTACCACATAGCAAATAAACAAATAAATAAATAAATAAATAAATAAGTAAATAATTTGGTTTCCTAGGACATTCGATTTCAAAACAATTTTTCAGATTAACCTGCTTCTAAAACTGGTAATCAGCAGGAGACGCTAGAAGATGCTTAACTTAATCTTTAAAAGTTAAAGATAGTTAATGAAAAAACCTTGTTACCTTTTGTTGTAGTTGCCTCTTTAATTGCTTGCTCAGTCTGGTCAAGAAGGGGAATATCAAAGTTATATCCCCCAATGTCGTTGTCAAGATTCATTATTTCTGCTATCAGGTCAATACGAGCTGCACCTGCGATGAAAAACGATTCCAACAACTGTTTAAAAACTGCCACGTCCTGCGGTAAAGAGTTGTCATCCAGCAAACAGACAAGTTCAGAAGCAAACTTTTCCTTGTTTATTTCCAGATTGACCTGAAATTAGAAAAAAAAAAGGGGGGCTGCACATATTAATCTTCTTCTTATTGCTCTCATAGTCAGCGTCTTCATCCTTTAGTTTGAAAAGTATCAAATAATAAATAAATAAATAAAAAGGCAAAATAACAGGCTTGATCAAACCAGTCCGGCGGTCGTTGATATCAGAAGATTGCCGAGTGTCTTCTCTAAGAAACAAAAGATTAAAAATAACAAGCGCCACGGTTACCTTTCAAGTCTTTAAGGTGGCCCGTTCCTATTTATATGCGCGTTGGTCATGTTTTTGATTCGCGTTTTTCAGCAGTCCGGAATATCCCTAAATTTAAGGACAGGGCCAGCTGATCACGCGACACTTTTCAACCAATGAGAAGGCGCGCTTGTGTTTATCAACAAACAAATCAAAACATCAAAACATCGCCGCAGTGCAGTGAGCAAAAATTTTCAAAACAGCGGAAGGAGTCGGACAGAATCAGTCATCGTTTCGAGGCTCTCAGGCATATTTTAAAGACTTTTGATGAGGTATACACAATTTTTTTAAGTGGACAGCGTATCGGAAGCCATATTGGAAGAGTCTCGTGAAATATTCAACACATTTTGTGGCTTATTTCTTCTTTTAAACAACCCGATGTATGGGCGAGATTTTGGTCGGTTTTCAAGGTAGGTGAAGAAGTATCTATTATTTTTTCGATTCACAGATTTTTTTACGAAGTTCTAGATATTTTTCCTCGATTGTCATATCGATTAACTTTTATCATGTTGAATGTGAGGATGGTAGACAACCTAGAATTTTGCTACACAATTTTTGAATTCCGAGGTCCAAAACACGTACGTTTTCCATTCCCGGGTTTGTCACAGAGCCGTGTTATTACTTTTTTTCGCATTAGTACGAGCCTTTGCCTCTTTTCTTTTCAAGGCCAAAACAACTTTATTGGTCTTATGGATATTCACGTCCAACATCTCGCCTCACTTTGCCGAATTTGTGGGGATGAAATTGAAGATCATAAGCGCAAGATAGATACTAACTGCTTTGTTTCTGAAATTCACCAAATCTGGAAAGATTTAATCAAAAACATAACCAACGCGCATATAAATAGGAACGGGCCACCTTAAATTAAAGCAAATAGCCAAACAATAACATTTGTTGCTGTTGTTTTTAAACTGCCGATGCTGAAAAATTTCTATACATTGCTAACCTCTAGAGACCAGAATATGTCGGCGAGTTGTGGTTATTCATTTCTGGGGTCCGGCTCTCGAAATTTAAGGCCCGGAAAATTTTCGGCTCCGAAGGCAAACTTTAGAATCAAAACTTGTTGAATAGTAGCACAGTTCCTAGCTCATAATGAGTAAATTTTGCATCCGTAAGTGATATTTTAATTGCATCATTGTCAAAATTGATGAAACTTTGATCTTGAACGAAATACGGCATAGCTTTCCGGGCCCGAAAAGCTATCGGAATTTTGAGAAAAAGGCCCCAGGATTCGGTTCCGATCCATAGTGCTCTATATAGCTGTTGGTCTCCATTAAGGGTCCGCAATTATTGAAACCCGTATACTGTCTTAAAACGTTGCAGCGACTCATATATACCTGCATGATCTGAGGAACTGAACTGACGTTCATTTGATCAAAGTCTAATTCACTAGAATCAACCAAAGGCTTGTAATGTTTTCCAAATGTCAACCATTGCTTAATGCTACCCAAGTATGAGTCAAGAGATTTTAGGTGACAACGTTGAGATGATTCTTCTGCAAGAGCCAGTGTCTGGTCAATGAAAGCGAATGGGTCCTTAGCAGCTCCGGCTGCAGCGAATCCTACAAGTCCCTGAAGCATTCCAATTAGATTTTGGGAGTTGAACTTGGCCTTCTTATAAACGCCCGGAAGCTCAGAAGTAACCTCTTGAATTATACTCGACATCTGTTCTTCGAGGTACTCAATAGACTGGCAAAAGACAAAACAAAAACAAAAACAACGAAAAGAAATAAATAAATGAATAAAAAAGAAAAGAAAAGAAGCGATGATAAGAAAGAAATAATTCATATTAAGTCAAACTGAACGTTCCACGGCAACATTCCAAATGAATTCACCTTTACATAAGTGGTCTTTTCACTTTCTGCAATAAGTTTGGCCTCTTCGAGTCGCTTTTTCTCTGCATTAACGTGTAAGCCTACTACAGCAGACATTCTTCAGGCAATCTACAGGAAAAAACAAACAAACAAACTGAGCAAAAACAAAAAACGATACCTAAAAGACAATCAATAGTAATTATTATAACAAACAGTGCCCTTGGCCTTCGTAACGTAATAGAATATACCATAATAGTTTTGACTTATTTAAAGATGATTAAAGATCATCAAAAAGTCCACATTGTCCAACAAGATGTTTAAATAATAACAAACAATGTCAGTTAACGCTATTAGTTTGATCAAAAATGTCATAACCAGGAAAAAGTTGAATCTGGTTAAACCGGGACCCTATACAGGTTCTGACAAGCGAATGTGATTCAGAAATACCGCGCGTTCCGAATGTCAAAATCACTTACCTTTTTGAAGTTTTGCTCTTTCTCTATAGTAGAAATAATATCGTTAAAAGCGTTTTCATAGCTTTCTGCTGCCGTCTTAATTTCCTCGACGGATTTTTCAAGAGATTGCCATTTGACGCGTGGTGCAAACATATCATTCTTGCCAAAAATGTCGTAGCCCTCTTGACTCAGAAAAATAAGCTTTTGTTGAACATCTGGAATAAAAACCGCATGCCATTTCAAAACCATCTTAGTACGATAAACACTTTTAAGAAATATATATTTCAAAGTCTGAAGCCATCTTTCATTCAAAAAATAATTAAATACTACGATAGTAATTTTGGTTTTTGAATTAGAGATGGTTTTACTTTGGTTTTAGTTCTAAATTACGTTAAAGTTATGAAGGGAACGTATGATGTCTTACCTTTCTTCAGCGTCTTCAAATCACTTCTTTCATTAGTCAAGCTGAGTATAAACATCAACGAGTCTCTCCCTTTTTTATCATTGCTGTTGCTTAGTAACAGATCCTCAGCTTCTCTTCTGATGATGTTAATTACTGCCAGTGGATAGCTTTTCTTAGTCTTTGAGTCAAGTTCATTCCGCTTGCGGTCCAAGATTTTCCCCATATTGATGTATTGAACGCCAACCTCACCATCTTTACCTGGCTTCTTGGGAGCTAAACATGTATCAAGCAAATATCAACTGCGTAAGTTTTTCCCATACCGATTTGGGTTTGATGATTTTTTTTTTTTCAACACAAAACAAAAAAAATTGTGTAATTACCCTCAATTTTAAGCAAAAAACGTTTGTGCATTGTGTTGAGGACAACGCAAGATTCTTAAAAAGTCATTTTTTACTAGCCTCAAAAAACAGCGGACATTTCGCGATGCAAACACTGGTTTCAACGCGAAATGAATGAAAGAAAGGTAAAATAGAGAACAATTATTCATCAAAGTCGAGGTGGCTATTAATATTCGCCACGAGACACCTCGACCGAGGTAAAACAGTGAGGTAATTGAGCTCAAAAATGATGATTTTTGACTCATTTATTGCTGCCAATTTTGGCGCACAACGCAAATGACCGAACTGCCAGCCCGACAAAGAAACTCATTTTCTACCTCTTGTGGGAACATTTCCTCCAAAGGAGTTTCGGATTCTTCCTGTATTTGAAACCGTTCGTGTTGTCGTAAACAGTTTTTTTGTTTCTTTGTGGAATTTCTTCATTTGTTCCTGTAGGAAACCGAAGCGGAGAGCCATTTTGCTCTTACGCCGAGTTTGGCGTCGCTTTGAGGTGAAACCCTGTATTTCCCTAGTTTGAGTAGGCAATCAGAGCACGCAAAAACCGCTATCCATTGTTTTGGAAACTTATAACAGGCCAGAGTCCCAATTTTAAGTACTAGGCGACTTTGAAAGACGCGTGCTTCACATATTTGTGGCGGATTAGAATGCCGGCTTGGTCAGAGGCCCTTTGTTTAAAACATGGCGGGATACTCGCAGCTTAAGGCAAGCATGTGCCTTGTAGCTGTCAACATAATGCTTTTTAATAACATTCTGTCCTAATTAACAAAACCCGATCCCTGTTTGATTGAAAGTAATTGTACAAATCTGGTACCAGACAAACCGCTTTTAAAAAACAAAAAAACAAAACTAGTTTCTGGTTATTTCTCATTAATTTCACTTATCAAAACAAATATTTACTTTTATCAGTTTTCCCGTTTCTTTCAAAACATCCTTCATTTCCGGGCGTTTCACTGTAGTCAATGAAAGACGCGTTTTATCGGTCTTCTTTTACGCGGGAATATCAAAATTTCCATTTTTAAAAACGCGATGAACCAAAGCTCGCAGGGTACCAAGGCGCCAAAGGCGCACGATGCAGTCCCGGTGTTTTGTGAGCACCCGTTAAAAATATTGAACGCCAAAACTATCAAGTTTTGGTACAGCGAGAGGCAGCTAGTTTCTGTACCGAAAGGTTAGTGCATGGACAGGCTATCGAAAGAAAATAAAAGGGATGCTTGCCCAATGGATAGCAGGCCTAACTACGCAAATAAATGTCTCATTACGTCCTTGTCTGCGAGGTTAGTACTAAATTTACACTCTAGAATATATTACACAACTCAATCAGCAACACTTTGCAAGTAGAATTGGCGATCAGTGTGGGAAATTTATATTTCTAAGGGACGTCCGTCGCACAAAGGCTTAACGCGCGGGGGTTTTTAGTCAATGACTGACATAACAGTTTCCTCACAATCGACCCAGTTAGAGTGCGATAATGTGCGCGTGAACTTTGCCTACAACTGGCAATAAGCTGAATAAACCAGAAGCTGAACGCCATGAATAACTTACTAAATTACATCGCTCAGGTTCTTTTTCTTTTTTTCAAGTACCGGAGGGGTTTTTCGTGCATTCTGTTGCGCAGTTTGGCAGTGATATACCGAGCATCAGACAGGTAACGCACCGAAGCCACCATTTTACTCTTCTTCTACCAAACAGTTTTCCTGCAATGGTCTTAGTACTGTTCCCGTTGCCGAAACCTTGCACGAGCAAGATACGGTAATCGAGAGTCGAGAATCGAGAATCGATATTTTACTCGGGACAAGAAAAGGTCGCCGTCCAAGGAACAACTGATGCAATCAAGAGCTTCAAGCTGCTGAGAATCGCCAATTCTGGATTACAAGCAGTGAAGGAACTCCTGAGAAGCGTCCAGATTATAAAGGAACTCTAGAGGCCAGTCAGCCACGGTGATTGTCGCACCACGCATCAGTAGAATAAATTTGTTAGCCTGGTCTTGTCTTTGCCACAAATCACGTAAAACTATAAAGAAGGTACGAACTCTGGAAAATGAAAATTCAATAATACTATGGTTGACGACTGACAGTTTAAAACAGAGACAACCTTTACCTCAGAATCTTGGGCGCGCCGCCTGTAAGCTCTGAGGGAGAGGGAAGCCCCATAATTTGGCCTATTTCAAAAACAAATGACACTACAAAAATAACCTACAATTATAATTTCAAAAGAGAGACTACCATAACCTCAGAATCTTGGGCGCCCCGCCTGTAAGCTCTAAGGGAAAGGGTAGCCCCATAATTTGGCCTATTTCAAAACAAATGACAGTACAAAGATGACCTACAATAATAATTTGGATAATGACCGACATTTCAAAAGAGAGACTACCATCACCTCAGAAACTTGGGCGCGCTGCCTGTAAGCTCTGAGGGAGAGGGTAGCCCCATAATTTGATCTTTTTCAAAACAAGTGACAGTACAAAGATGACCTACAATAATAATTTGGATAATGACCGACATTTCAAAAGAGAGACTACCATCACCTCAGAATCTTGGGCGCGCCGCCTGTAAGCTCTGAGGGATAGGGTAGCCCCATAATAAATTGGGCCTATTTCAAACATAAATGACACTACAAAAATTACCTACAATAGTAATTTGGATAAATGACCAACATTTTAAAAGAGAGACTATCATATGCATCACCTCAGAATCTTGGGCGCGCCGCCTGTAAGCTGTGAGGGAGAGGGAAGCCCCATTATTTGGCCTATTTCAGAAACAAATGACAATACAAAAATAACCTACAATAATAATTTGGATAAATAACCGACATTTTAAAAGAGAGACTACCTTCACCTCAGAATCATGGGCGTGCCGGCGCCTGTAAGCTCTGAGAGAGAGGGTAGCCCTGTAATTAATTTGGTCTATTTCAAAAACAAATGACACTACAAAAATAACCTACAATAATAATTTGGATAATGACCGACATTTCAAAAGAGAGACTACCATCACCTCAGAAACTTGGGCGCGCTGCCTGTAAGCTCTGAGGGAGAGGGTAGCCCCATAATTTGGCCTATTTCAAAACAAATGATGGTACAAAGATGACCTACAATAATAATTTGGATAATGACCGACATTTCAAAAGAGAGACTACCATCACCTCAGAATCTTGGGCGCGCCGCCTGTAAGCTCTGAGGGAGAGGGTAGCCCTATAATTTGGCCCATTAAGTAAAAAACAAGTAACGATACAAAGGTAACCTGAAATAATAATTTTTGGATTATGATTGACATTTCAAGGAGGCTAAAATGACTGATATAGA
Source organism: Porites rus (assembly GCA_964035705.1). Taxonomy (NCBI): domain Eukaryota; kingdom Metazoa; phylum Cnidaria; class Anthozoa; order Scleractinia; family Poritidae; genus Porites; species Porites rus. Next base: position 36,249,120 of record OZ037995.1, read on the forward strand.
AACCATACTGTATCTGTGACGTTGATTATACAGATCGCCCAAGCGGACACGAAGATGTTGAAATGGAAGCTAGAATATCTGGAGTAATCCAGCGTCTTGGGCTCCTTCCAGCGAATAAGATTTTGGCAGGATTTTGACAGTGCTTGGCGGGCTTTTTGGAGAGTGATTTGTCACTGGAGGGACATCGACGCTTACATCGTCTTAAGCCAGAGAAAAAAGTCTTGAATCCTTCGCCGTTTGATCAGAAAGGTCGTCCATTGAATCAGATAATCGGTCAAGGAGATGTGAAGTAGAGCTCGAGCTCTCGCATTCGTTTTCTCCGGCGACTATAAAATGTGCATTGTTGACGGCTTTCTCAAGCGTTCAAATAGAGAAGATTTAAAAATTTCTTTGGTCAGGGTCTTTTCCACTCAGAGTTCCTTCCAAACTGGAGAAAGATGTGCCAGCAGAGAGTGTATTCCTACTTGTGGCTCCACAGTAAAAACTGGATACGCCGACTCGCCATTTTCGCTTCGAAGGTCACCAATGTTGACACGGCATACTACTCTTGACAGAAGTTAAAACATAGGCACGTTAAACGTGCATGAGCTATTTTGAATGCTTCAGTGTAACTTTAATGCTTCAGTGTAACCTTACCAAGAGTGATGAATCTACCTTTTTCCTCCTAAATGTAGACTGGGTTTTTGTGCGAAATTGGGTATTGCCGTATATAAATGAAAACGCAAAACGCTCAGATGCGTCGATCCTCATGCTATATATTCACTTTCCCCTGCCTTTCCCTGTTACATTTGGTGCAAGTTAAACAGATTATTAAAGTAAAATAAATATCTACTCACCAAACGTTGATTAGAAGGAAAACTCTAAGGTTTCCTCGGAGTTTCTTAAGCCAAAATGTGACTCATCGAATTCGAGCAGTTAGGAAATACCAGGATTCTTATCATTGTGGTAGATGGTTGCATCATCACAATTCACGAGGTTTTCACGTGCGATTCTGCTCAGTGAAACAGTCCTTAACTCCAACAACTTATTTCTTCATGTTTTAAAAGCTATTGCATCTTAAAAGACAAGAGCCTTTTTTAAGGCATTGGTTACAAAACGAAACAGGTCTTCATATGTTCAAGTTACTATGATTATTGTGAAAAGCCAATCTGCATGAGATGTAGAGTCACACATCTGGCACGTGAAAGTGTTGGACTTTACCCCCTTTCGTTGTTCGTACGTGAGGGAATTCGAGTTATCACACGGTAATCTAGTAAACAGAATTATAAAAATGACTCATGCACACAATTTGCACGTGAAGATGTTGGTCTTTGGCCCTTTTACAAAACGCAAATTGTTTACTACAAAATTTTCTCAACGATTTTAAGAAATCACCTCGGCTTCATTACAACATCTGCAATTAAATTATGTTTCATGCCATGTCAAGGTTGATAGCCTAAAATCTATTAACGTCCAAGAAAATTATCAAACTGCCGAAATATATTTCTGCTCATATCATGTTACTCCACTCAATAAAATAGTATCTAATTATTGTGTCAACTAGCTTCTTCCAATTGTATTCCCTAACGCTATTGCTTTTACTTAAGTTACTCATCTTTACTAAAAAAAATACGTTTCAATAACTATAATGCTTAGTATGCAGGGCGGATGTATCATGTTGTTCACTTATTATTATTTTTTTGCTTTGCCGGAACGAAAAAAAAAGGTCTGTTGAACTTTGTAAGCGAGAGAATAATATTTTTAAAGCTTGTTTACAGAATTAACAATACTCGGTACAGCTTAAAAAAAAAATAAGCTGCCTTTCAAACTTGTAAAACCACATTTTATAGGCAGCATGCTTTCAAATTAAAGTCCATATCTAAATATCAATTATTGCTTCACTGGAAGAGCTTTGAAAATATATGATCTTTTATACTCTACCTTGAAGCGGGTGAAACACAACTCATAAATACGTGCGTTGTACCGTTCGCGATAGCCGAATTGGTCACAAATGTCTTGAAGCAGCATCCACACTAGAATATGAACCCTTAAACAGCTGCATCACTGTTCACAGCGTTTGAATCATGAAGATATTTTATGTAATGCTTCCAAACACCTGTACCCGTAATAAAAGACGAAAAAATTGTGAAGGATCAAGATGGCGGTCTCAAAGTGCCCTTGTTCGACATTTACCAATGCCATGTTTAAATAGATGCCAAGATCTCATTGGTTCCTAAGCATCAACTCATGGTACCTTCAACCTTATTGGCTCTTGCAACAAACATCCCAACATACAAAGCCACAAAGATACATACGCTCACACCACTGACATATGAGCTATTTTTTCAAAATAGCTCAAAAAGCCAATCTGCATGTGATGTACAGTCACACAGCTGGCACGTGAAAGTGTCGGACTTTGCCCCCTTTCGTCGTTCGTACGTGAGGGAATTCGAGTTATCACAGAGTAATCTAGTAAACAGAATTGTAAAAATAACTCATGCACACAATTTGCATGTGAAGATGTTACAAAATTTTCTTAAACGATTTTAAGAAATCACCTCGGCTTTACTACAACATCTGCAATTAAATTATGTTTCATGCAAGGTCAAGGTTGATAGCCTAACATTTATTAACTTCCAAGAAAATTATCAAACTGCCGAAATATATTTCTACTTATATCATGATTATTGTGTCAACTAGCTTCCTCCAATTTTATTCCCTAACGCCACTGTTTCTACTTAAGTTACGCATCTTTACTAAATAGAACGAAAAAGGTCGGTTGAACTTTGTAAGCGAGAGAATAATATTTTTAAAGCTTGTTTACAGGATTAACAATACTCGATACCGCTTTCAAAAAAATAAGCTGCCTTTCAAACTTCTAAAACCACATTTTATAGGGCGCATACTTTCGAATAAAAGTCTATATCTAAATATCAATTATTGCTTCACTGGAAGAGCTTTGAAAATATACGATCTTTTATACTCTACCTTGAAGCACGTGAAACACAACTCATAAATACTTGCGTTAATACCGTTAACGATAGCCGAATTCGGTCAGAAATGTCTTGAAGTAGCTTCAACACTAAAATATGAACCCTTAAACAGCTGCATCATTGTACACAGCGTTTGAATAATGAAGATATTTAATATAATGTTTCCAAACACCTGTAGCCGCAATAAAAGACGAAAAAATTGTGAAGAATAAAGATGGCGGTCTCAAAGTGCCCTTGTTCGACCTTTACCAATGTCATGTTTAAGTAGATGCTAAGATCTCATTGGTTCCTAAGCATCAACTAATGGTACTTTCAACCTTATTGGCTCTTGCAACAAACATCCGAACATACAAAGTTACAAAGCCACAAAGATACATACGCTCACACCACTGACATATGAGCTATTTTTTCAAAAATAGCTCAATAAGCCATCGGAGCACTATTTTCTTAAAAGAAAGCACTTGAAAAACCATTGGAAGCGTATCAAGCCTATTTGAATCCAAATGCGGGGAGAAAACTGTAGTTATCAATTGCGAAGCCAGCCGCGAAGATCGACTTCCAAATTTTCAGTCGACCGTGAAATGAATTTATAATACCCAAATCAAATTTCGCCTTTTCTTTGAGATGTCTGGTTCGTTTAATCAGAAGTACAAAGTTCCTTGACAGGCAATGTGTCCGGCGCTCTCCAAAGGTGTCTGGAGGAATGCTTAAAACTAATTACGAAAGTAACGCTTGTCTGTTATTGGAAACCGATCTGCGGTGGTTGCTGTGGAGATTAGGCCTCCTCTGGCGCGCACTAAAATCGGGGCTCTGGCCTGTTATCATATTGACGTCATCGAATTGTAAAGTCAAAACAGCGAGGTTTTACGAATTCGTATTTACACTAGGTTGAAGATAAATAAAAACTAAATGTTTCTACAAGCTTCCAATCCCGTAGCATGTTTCATTTCGAAAATACAGCAATTTGAACTTCCGAGTTTTCAAAGTGCGTGACACAAAAATGGGAATGCTGTCTCGTTGAAAAACCTCGCTCGCTTCTCAGAATTGGGTAGTAATTTAAATTTTCGGCGTTTTCTTTTAAACCGTTGATGCTAAAGCTTACAAAAATCGACTTCGTCTGGGGGATTATTTAACAATATTGACTTCGCCTTCGGCGAATAATTGTTAAATGTAAGTAATACTTTTTCCCGGTGCTCCACTTGAACCATGTGACCCCCGAGGTGCTCGACCAGTAGCTCCGTCATCAGAACAAAATTCCTGCCAGAAGTTCGGATATCCATTAAAATCATAACATCTCCTTCCTCTTCCTCCCAAGCCACCTGCACCACCTAAGGGGAAAATATTACACATGCAATGATACGGTTTGATAACGGAAGCTTCTTGATATGACTAGACAATTTTACTGCAATCTTAGGCTTTGATTTTAACTTGGTCACGCCACGCATTTTGTTACTCTGCAGGAGTAACCTAATCTCAGATTGGTCAAAATTTTTTTGACCAGTGTATCCATGTGTAAACATACGCAGCATCTTGAAGTTTAATCAAAAGTAAAAGACAAACAGCCGCGTTGAACATCCTGAACTTCCGTATTTTTTCTTGTTATAAAATTGAAGTTTCGTATGCCTTAACATACATTTTCAAGAGTCATTTTCGTATGACCTTGAAAAATGGTTTCGGTGAGTGTTCGTTATTTGTTTTATTAGCCAATGAAAGAAAAGATTAAAAAATGGACTCTTCGTTTTCCCGCCAAAGAAAACCCCAATATGAAGAAGGCATTGTTCGATTGGCCAATCGTGTTGCAGTATGACTTCAAAGCGATTGATATTGATTTCTAGAAAGTTCTCGGGCATGAAGCTTTTACACCCGAGCGTTCGCTTAACCAACCAAAAGTCACGCGCGTTTGTGTCCGCTCATTTCCGTTTGTTGTTTCTGTTTTGTTGGCGCGTTTTCATTTCAAGATCATAGGAAAATCGCTCTAACCGGTGGTTCTTCTCCTGGTATTTTGTATGCCCTTCCAAAAGTTCACTAAGCCGGCTCGCGGCCCGTTCCACCCCATTGTCTCATCTGTTAACACCTACAACTAAAACCTTTCTTCTTACCTCTTTGGCTTACTTCAACCATTCTATATTTACTATTTTTGCCACAAAAAATAAATTACAGTAAGTAGAAGTAAAAGCATAATAAAGAGATAAATAACTTTAAATTTAAATTAGAAACAGCTGTAGGAAGGAGACTATGGCGGGGAAGTCTCCAAGAAGCCCACGAGCTCTTAAGAAATAGAGATTTTCCCCCAGCCGCATTTCAAATACTAGGCGGCATTTAAAAATGCAGAAAAAAAAAACCTCTATGAGGACATAGGTATGTACACTAAACAAATGTAGATGTGTAGGTAATTAGATTTTTATCCTGAATCCTCTCTGGGCCTTAAAAATGGTTTGATCAGTCACTTAAATACGTTTTGAAGACGTCGAGGCGTCTAGGACTTTGAAACAAGATCGAGAATTTTTAATATTTAATTTTTCTACAAGCATGAGGTCGGTAAAAGTCAAAGTATCTGGTTGAGTATTGATGAATCTGATGTCCAGTTTGAAAGATCTGAGTAAGGGAAAGTGTTAAAGCGCCATTATAAAAAAGGTACATGAAAGAACTTACTTGGAGAGAGTAAATACTGAATACGTCAAACGTCAAAAATTTTCAAATTTTCTAAAAAAACGTTTACGTGAAGCCTTGTAGCCAACCAACACACCGTTAAAGACTCTTTAAGATTTGCAGACTGGGTTAAAAAGTATAAACATAGCAATGGTATAATGTGCCCCCTTTGGATGTCTTTTGTTATCATTCACAAATGTCCCACCAGATGAAACAATACAGATTTGTCTGGACAAAGTGTATTCTTCGTCTGATCCTCCGACGTTACATTTGATTCATCTATGGCTGCGTTTTCACTTGTTAATGCGCACACAGGCTTTTACAGCAGAGTATAGGAACACTTTCCACCTATTAAAAGCTTCACTTATCTCAGGCGAGCTTGTGTGCTACATTGTATTTAACTGTTTATTTCTCTTTTGACTTGGCAGTGAAGTTGGCCTTTACTATAAGTATTTCATGTCACCATAAGCGATAATGGATGTTTTGAACTGAGATTTGAGACGATGTGTCTGTGCAGTTATACAGTAGATCACAGATAACGTCAAATTTGGTAACGATAAAAACGTTACACACGGGCCGCAGGAGGCTGTGTCTCTGACGTTCTTGTTTACCTTGTCCTAGCCTGGTCAAAAGTATAATACTGACAGTGTCAAACCTGATCCCCCTATTTCTCAATGTTGTAGTTTCCAATTTCCTCTTACCCTTTCCCCCTCGACCGTTTCGGGCTGCAACGGCTCCTTTTCCAGCACATGTCCCGATTGTGACTTCCCCATTGATTTTTCTTGCACGAAAAATTACCACTCCAGCGCTTCCTCCGTTACCTGACCACATCATTGAAATATGAATACATTGTAAATAAATCATCGTTTGAATATGCTGTGGGATAGGCTTCAATTTCATATGAAAAGCCAGAACAAAATTAATCGTAGTTTGATAACATCGCCCACAAAACAAAAACTTCATGGTTACGCGTACAAAGGCTTCGTCTTAAACGTTTCGTGAATTTGTATGTGTAATGAAGTAAAATTACGAAATGATGAAAATTCCTATCAATCAAATTCTTATAAATATTTAGTACTCGAGTATTATTTTCGTAACGAAGGCTGCTTTTTTTTCCTCACCAGGCTTCCCTGCATCCCCTCCATCTCCTCCTTTCGGACCTCGGACTCCTCGGTAACCAGGCCAACTGTAACGAACGCAAGGACCAACGCGCTTACACAAATTCGAGGACCTGTCAGGTTTCTTTTAAACAAAATTGATGAAATGCGTATGTATTTTTAGGTGACTGCAATTGCCTTTTAATTAATTTATGATTCGAGTCAGGGATTGATAGAAATATTGTAAAGTAACATGAGTAGTTCTACGCAGAATCAATATGGTCAGGTGTAAGGCATATGTGTAAGGTCAACGAAAACACATTCCCTTTTAACAACACAGTTTCCAATAGACCACGGTCAATATATTAAAATTCCAACACGTCTACGAGGCTTTCTGGTCTTTTTTTCTATATTTGATTTGGATTTCCTTTTTGCTCAAGTCTCTTCTAGGAATTGCGACACAATGGAGTCGTGAAAAATTTACAATTTGTCCCTAACGCCTCGGAGTCAATTTAGAATTTCAACGTATCGAACATGATCGAACATGAGCTATTACTTTTAGATCTTTCTTCCGAAGGGGCATATAAGGTCGTTTACTCATAACATCACGGCGGCCAAGTTGTTGTATAAAACCGTGGAACAGCAGCCACGTGGGTGTGCAAAAATAATCTTAATTTAAAAGAAGATATGGTCGTCGCAGTGGTAATTGCAATTAAAGCAATTGTAAACTAACTCCCCAAAAACCCATGGCCTCTGCGTTATCGCTGCAGTGTTCTACTAATTGAGCTATGAAGACCCATACATTGGGAGCAGGCCAATTTTGTTGATTTCATCTTAATCCGTGAAATCATCTTAATGCGTTTAATGCGTTTAACAAGAAGTGGGTAAATCAATTTTGACGTTCCAAATGAACAACAAAACAAAGGCCATGCTGGTGTCCCAAACTAATCCTGTGTGAGTTGAACCTTTTTCTTATGTAAAAACCTCTTTTCGTTCCAATGAATTTTCAAAGTTGCTGATCACATGAGTGAAAAGGTTTTATCAAGAAAAATAAAGAAAATGAGAAGCATGCCAACCCTATCGCCACTGTCCCTTCCTGCGGCACCATTACCACCGTCTTGACCTTTTTTGCCATCTCCACCTCTTGAAGTTATTCCAAAAATCCCATTCACGACGTCGGCATAGATATAAACTAAAGAAAAAAAATCAGCATTCTTTTAAATGTGTCTCTGAAGCCAATATTTTCCTTTTCTTTGTTTTAGTATATGCGCCCGGAATGATTTCAACAGAATGAGAAAGGAAATCGTTCATAAAGGGATTTAATTGACAGGTCAAATCATAAGTGAAAAATAAGCGTGTAGCGGTAAACATTACGCGCAAAAGATCTTTACGGCATTTGTAACCATTGAAAATCATAGTTTTAATCTTTTTCGCAAACTATATGAGCTAAGCAGTCTATGGGTAAATTGCTTCCCAAGAACTATCAAAAAAGTGTAGAGCTTTGTTTGCTTCCATGAATTTGCCATCACTTGATAAAAGCGGTCTCTTACGAATAACATCATCAACAACAAAAATAACAACAATAACCATTAAATTATGGGGAATATGGTAAATTCAGGTTTTATTACAAGTTTCATCACTTACCCTTGGCTTACTAGAATTAAGGCTGGCACCATCTATTAAGTGTTAACCCTCTAATCTACCTTTCAGAACATAAACAAATATACTTTAGCCTACCTTTAGTACCATTAACGCCTTTTTTACCATCCTCGCCATTCTTTCCGGTGATAACTCGTCTGCTATATTCTTCTTTCCAGCTGGGTGCATAGAAATACGCTTGACTACCGTACGTGGCAGTTATCTCCCGCACGTATATCTTTACTACCTTGATTCCATAAAAATGAACTTTGCCCTGCGAAGAAAGCAAAGCAGACAGACATTGTACGACCAGAATCTTTCAGGGTTATGCTTTCTTGCGCAAATTGGAGATTTTGTTATTCAAACATCGTTGGGATTACAAAAATTAAATATGAAAGAAAAATCGAAAACGATTCTGGTCGTAGTGGTGAAATGACGTCACCGTACGAGTGGTCTAGTCGTTAGCCGCTGTTGAGGTGGGAAGTGATTAATTTTAATGATATGTATGGTGACTTTGGGAAGCGAGGAAAGGGAAACGGGGGAATGAACAATGAAGATAAATATAAATAATAATGTTAGTGTTTAAACACTGAACTGCAGACGCAAGTGACACGCTATATATACAAAATAACCAAAAGAAACATATACAATACCTCCACGTAAAGGGTGTCCGCCAGAATATCTAATTGGGAAACGAGGTCACCCATGTTGTTTCTTGTGGCATCAAAGTTAACGTTATTCTTCTTCTCTAGCAGTTCTTTCAAGTGCTTCAAATGAATGACGCGACCAAGAGCTTGGAAGTGACCTTGAGATTAAGGGGGAAGAGCTTTTTTAAAACTTCTTTAATACACCACCTGATTTCTGGACCTTTAGTAATAATGGCCACTTAATGAAGTACCCATACCTTGATCGGTTTGAAGTTACTAAAACAGAGTGTTAAAGACGGATGGTCTCAGAAAATCAGCAATTACCTGTCTGAACAGCGTAAAAAGCAAACGAGGGGCAAAGCTGGGCAGGTTTCTGGACCAAGCTATAATATTGCACAATAACTGTCAAGAATGTTCCACTTTCGAACCCACAAATCACCCTATCTTGCGCATTTGGCACTACTACGGCCCATCCCACCCCCAACTCTGGTCAAATGTTGTTTAGTTTGGTTCAGAAATGATCCAGCCATAATACATTGATTGCTCCGTCTTCTTCTTCTTCTTTTTTTTTTCGGGGGGGGGGGGGGGGAGGGTTAGTATTTGTAAATGCTCGTGCTTTCACGAGCTTTATCTTGCCTCTTGAAAGTACATAACTGAACGTCCATTTTTCCTAACAGTTTTTTTCCAAGATTGTGGACAGTTCGAGGACCTTGTACTACAATATATTCATATATTGTGTCTTTTTCTTACCTGGTCCAACTTTGACGATTGAAGGAACTTGTATCCAACTCAGTTCAGGTGTTCGGATTTTCTGAAGTCGGTCTCGATCAGCACTACCTATTGGATTTCCTTTCACAGGAAAAGATACTGTATAGCATTTGTGAGATCCTAAAAATAGATCAAATAGCAATAAAAATGTTTATGGTAATCTTCCATAACAATAAAGTGTGCAATTAAGAGAGGAGGTTTCTTGATCCGTAACGTTTTAAAAAAATACATTTAGAGTAGTAGTAGTAGTAGTAGTAGTATTGATTAAGACGTCAGCATACGTAGTACGTAGCGTAGCGTAGCGTAACGTACGTAGTACGTCCTGCGTTCGACTTATGACAATATTTTCGGAAAGTAATTTTTAAGGCTTTGCTTTTTGCTTGGTCACGCTTTTAGTCACACTTCAGGAACAACCCAGTATCCCCCCGCGCACACCTAGAGTTTCATCTTCAAGTAAATTTATGCTATAATTTTTGTTACAGTATAGAAGACAAACGTTATCGTTTTTTAACCGGTTTTAGACAATATTATTTTATCCACATCAGTTATTCTAATGGCGATGACCTGTTTAGCTATTGACCAAGAGAAATTCTCCTCGAACTATTGTAAAAAAATCAACATCCGATCCTCCAATTTAAACCATGTTAAGCAACCTGGCCCTCCTGGTCTCACAGCCATGGCTGCTATCTTTACGATTACCATTGTTCTAATCGTAGAGCACGATTTTACACTAAACACCTTGTAACGACCAATCAACGTTTCACAAGGGACGTTCCACCCAACCATGATCCCCTTTCATTTAACAAAAACTTTGAGGAAATGCTATTGATATACTCGGGTCGTTTTGTAGTCGGAAGATTAATCACTTTGAGATAGCTCTTGATTGCAGACGTATTGGAGAAAACAAAGCCAAAGACAAAGTGTATTACACTGACGTACACCTAGTACTCTCCGTACAAGCTTTCAAAGCACCAAAAAGTAGGATTTACTACTGATTCAATGAAAGACCTCAATCAAACCTTTTTTATCATGCAGCTTGGCGTTTCGATCTTCTGTTTTGCCTGAAACAAATGCCAAAGACAGCAAAAACACTAGAAAACCAGTCGCGATTTTCAAAGCCATCCTTTCAACAACTAAAACAGGATAAAAGGGGGAAAAATATCTATATGTGAAGCTAAAAGAGTTTGGAAGCAAAAAAGCATCTCGTAATTAATCAAATAGTGAATTTCTCATAACCCATTACTTTTATGATAATTTTGTCCATAAGACGGGGAAAAAAAAGATAAAAATGATTTCATGATTTCATTTCATTTGTATTTCATCTTTGTTTTCTCGATTTTTCTTTTCTTTTTATACTCAATTAATCAATACCCACCCTAAATAGAACCCCGTTTGTGGCAAGAACACCAGAATGTCTTTAGGCCAGATTCTAACTCTGTCTAACCCTTGCATAAGAACAGGTTTTTTTCCCAAAACCTTGTCTGAAAACAGTCAAGTAGTAGAAGTAGTAGAACGGAGTAAAGTGAGACATGTAAATTACAGCTCTGAGTTTAATCGACAAACGTAAACTGTTTCCGTGCTAGTGTCGACATCACAAAATATGAACGGGTCTCGACGATTCTCAAAGCTGTTTAATTTAGCGATTAGGTATCAACGATTTAAGACGGAATCCATTAGGAAACTGAGTAATTCTAATTTTCAGTGGACAAAATCTTTGTACCAGAATATTTTAAGCGATATCTCATTCTTTTTTACGCTTTTCAAGGGCTATAGATGTAATTAGCTATCTGTAATAACACCAAAGACAATTTATTGCGGGAGCCCGAGAAAATAAATTTCAAATTTCACAGGAATTGAGAAAACACAGGTAAAATTGTCGCGCATAAGATTTCATTTTGTGAATTTTTAGGTTTTTGAAGTTTATTTTCTCGGGCTCCAATAAGAACCATTTTTCGGAGTTATTTCATACAACTTATTACAGATATTTATAGCCCTTGAAGAGTGTGAAACAGAATGCAATATGCTTGAAATTATTCTGGTACACGGTTTTTGTCCACCGAAAATTCAAACTACTCAATTTCCTAATGGATGTTATCTTAATCGTTTACCAATCATATCCCTAACTTTATTTTCTGTTTCAAAAACTGTTTCCACCATAACTATTGAATAAAAAGAAAAACCTACCATTTTTTAAATTAACTTGCAAAAAAGAATACGAAATCTGTTACCTGGAAAGCTTGATAGCGCTCAAATGAACAAGGGCTTTGTGCTGACCAGAAAATATAAAGTTCTACACTCTTTCATGGTCATAAGATCCTGACAAGTGGCGGTAGTGATAGTAAAATAATTGTAACACCAGCCATGCCAGGAATACTTACTACTAATGGAAAAATCGTTCAACATGTGGTATATTGGTGATTCTGGTTTGGCCCATCGATTCCAGTATTTGGTGCCTCTGGCAGTCATTGAAAACGGAATCATTGGATAATGTAATTCTAGAATTTTGATTGGCTAATAGCCATGACCAGCAATCATATCATGCTCTCTAAACATGTCCTGTGTACGCTCCAATAGTCCACTTTCGGAATAAAGATGAATGCAAATACCGGTGAGAAGGTATCTAAATTTGAGTTTAAAACAATGGACACAGCTGTACACAGGTCTTCTTCTGACTGGAGTTTGGGAATATATTTAGCCTAGGTCTAGGCTAACCCTGTATAAATGAGTCTTCAATGCTTCTATTCAGCGGGCGCGACGAATTCGAAACAGAAATATTCAAGACTATTAGCAAATTGAGTATTTTCTTTCCTTGGAGGAAAGAATACTGCCTGAAAAAATCGTTCAAATTCTTACTGCGCTTTTCGCAAACATGCCAACTCTAAAGTTCAAAAGCCGCCTTCACAATTGCGTTTTTCGCTGCCGTCAATCATAATTACGATCACAAGCAACGGACCTTGAAACACAGAAACACACAAAACGGATCGAAATCCACCAATCACAAATCACAAACCTTGACCTTTTGAACCCGTTAAAGTAAAGTTTTGTTTCCTAAGAGGTCCGTTAAGATGATTGACGGCAGCGAAAAACGCAGTCGTCAGTTGGCTTTTGAACTTCAGATTTCGCATGTTTGTGAGAAAGCGCAGTAAAACGCTCGAAATTGAATATCTGACTTATAGTCTCTTTAATTTACATATTTTACATATTTTTATTTACATATTTTTTACATATTTTACATACAATACATATTTTTCCACATCCTATTTCAAGGAGTGTGGATTTTGGCTGTTTTATATTTAATTTTACTAAATTCAGAATTTCTATATCTTAGCCCCGAGCAGCCTATAGGTAAGTAAAGTGGATTTACGGTGAATGATATTTCAATTACTTTAATCGCAGAACTTATGCATGTATGCTTGCACAGTGAGAGTGGGTCTTTTTGGAAAATACAAAATTTCTGCGTCAGGTGTATGTGGATGACCTAAGCAGGTAAATAATAACGCAGAATTTCTGCAACTCGAGTTTAGCATGAAAGTGACTATAAGGTATTTTCTACTGAACCTGTTTGGAGGGTGTTAGGGATATAAGATCAGTTATGACAACATAACAAGGCCTGGTGTTAGTTTGGCCTACGTACTGCCTCGTACCCAGGCGCCTTCTAGCGGCCTTCAAGAGTGACAGGGATTTTGGTTCCGCGCTAGGTATCATGGGAAAGGCGAAGAGAAAAACGCGCCTCGCAGATTACGATTTCAAAATGGCGGAAAGTAATCTGTGCAAGACTAGAGAGAAAGAAAAAGAATCATTTAGAGTGTTCTTTAGCGAAGGGAAAGTTCACCAGTTCGTCCTGAAGGACGAAATCTCCCGTTCACACAGTTCTTGTGAAAAGGACCACAGTTTTTCTAAAGAAACATTTTTAAAATTTTTTAAAAGTAGAAGCCGAAAGGTAAGACAAATTCTTGTGCTTGTGCGACATTATTCTTCCTCAAAATAGCGCAACGGAAACGGTTCACAGCCCAAATCCAGAAATCGGAATTCTCTGGACAGAAATCGAACCAAATCTGCGAGGCGTCTCATTTTTCTCGTTCACCCTTCCCAGCGTCCTTTGCGCCCACGCTAAACGTTCCCATGGTCCATTGCGCGATGCTCCTTGATGGCTCCTGTAGTCGCGTTTTCCGTTTTCCATACCTGAGACGTCTAGGGACGAGGCAGGCCCACGGACACTTTTGGGGGCAAATTCGTTGGTTTTGAGGACGCAAAAAAAAAAAAATGTTTTCCAAGATCCTTAACGATTTTTATTTTTAGAAATACATGTGTTTATACATATAATAGAAGAATATAACCAGGAAAACAAGTTTCGTGTCAAATACATTTTTGTAATCCATATACAGCGTATTTGTGTTTACCGGGCTATTTTCTGTCTTACTTCTCTTTCTTAAAACTTAAAATAGGTTTTAAAGTAAATAATAATCCCGGGGGTGTGGGGAACTACTTTCCATACATTCTCTTAAAAGAAATCCAAACGATGTTGTCACAACTTGCAAAGCATTCAGCGAGGGTCTTGCCAGTGGACTCGTGTACTGATCATGCGCATTACGACAAAAATCATAGATTAACGGTTTTGAAGCTCGGTTTTGAAAAGAAACAAAAACATGGCGGTACAAGGCGGGACTGATTCTTACTATTATATTTTGGTAATTTGATTTCATGTCGCTTTTTAGACATAGTAGGTGGTTTTCTTTTTCTGTTAAACAATTTCCTCTGCAGTGTTTGGAATGTGTAACACAAAGCTGCATATAGCTGATAAGAACCGCCGAAGAGTTGAGCTATCGAGCAGTGTTTTGCTGAAAACATTAGGAAAGTTAAGGTCGCTTCAAGGTACAGAGCTTTCAGTAGTAGTTATGATTTGTCTATTACCGGCAGGATCGTTTTGAATTTTAACTTTGAATTCAAGGTATTGACTGATCGTAATAAACGAAGTGAAATGTTATGAAGTGTGAATGTTTAATCAGGTATATATGATATGTACAGCTGTAAGCTCATATTTGTAAGGCTGTCTTGAATATACTTACTACCGATAAATTTGACACTTTCTCCAGTAGTTTTTATCAGCATCATAACGTCTTTTATCTTCTGATGTCCTGGTCAGGCAAAACCGATGTAACCTATAAAGACCTGTAAAATCGATCGAGCGCGTTTTGTTGGTTAAGATCTAACACGGTTGCGTTTTAGTTTCCTCCGCAATTTCAGTACCAAAAGACAAATATGATATGCAAGAAAAACAAAGATGCATGATATTTTTTAAATTTTTTAGTCATTTCCTCTGCCGGTTCGTTTCTCGCTTCTTAAAAAATATTTACTGTGGAAAAAATACAGCAATTATCCGCTGACCACCACGCAGGGTGACCGCTTTGCAAGTTGTGAGAACATTGTTTCTCGGTCCCAGAACTCGTCTCTCCCCCCCTCCCCTGAATAATCCTTTTTGAAATAATCATCCTTTAACCAAAATTTTACAGATCTCCCATTAATCTCTTTTTCAATTTTAACGAATTTGACTTATAGGTCGTTGCTTTGAACAAACTTTTAATAGTCAGCAACCTTTTTTGCTGGTATCGAAAAACGTAAAGTCATATTTAATTCATTTTTGCTAAATCTTTGAAGTTTACCATCTAGACCTAAATCAATAAGTATCGGTCATAATAACTAGACACCACAAGTTTAACCACGAAGCCTTATATAATTAGCACGCTTGGAAATTTTTGCTTCAAATCGGGCCAACTTTGTTCGGGACCGTGCGAAGCCTGGGTCCTAATAAAGGCAAATTCAAGATGGTGACATGAAGCCCTTGTCGTCCCCAGAGCCCCCTGGGGGCCTGAGCACAAGGACCAGGAGGCTCTGGGGACACAGGATTTGAAGTCCTAGATTTTAGAACTTCCGGTCATTTCTGATTTTCTACAACGGTTCTAATAGCGTTCACTTGTTCTTGCAGACGTGTCAATGACTGTAAATTTAGACGATTCAAAGCTTTTAAAATAGAACCCTCCAACTTACTTTTGAATCGGAAATAATCGGAAGTCCTAAAATCTAGGACTTCAAATCCTGTGTCCCCAGAGCCTCCTGGTCTTCGTGCTCAGGCCCCCAGGAGGCTCTGGGGACGAGAACGACGTGAAGCCAGACGAACTACGGCTGATTCGAACGGCATTGAAGAGGCGTGAAAACATCAGGAATTGCAATTTCAAACCAACAACTGAAACAGTAATATCATGTCATTTAGAGCAGGAGCTCTGTTCTTTACATCGATTATCGTACTAATTATCGATCTCTTTACTTTAGCAACAACTAAGTTTCTTAATGCCTTCTTTAAGAACTTCGCTTCGATAACTTTAACTTACCTTCATTAAGAAATTTGAAGCGACACCTTTCTTGTTTGGTGGGGGTGTTTTAATGTCAAAGAAGAGACCTCAAATGCACTTGAACGCGGTTAAACTGGTGTTGTTTGACGATGACATGATGTATTATTGTAACTCCCCACTTTTCAACGAACAGAATTCCTCGCTGTTTTATTATTATCTGCTACGAAAGTTAGCATTTTGTCTCTTTCGGAGGAGTGGTTTTCTTGCTTCTCGCAAGTCCTCCAAAACCTGTTAGTTCATCCATTAACAAGCGTGATGCGAACCTAATTGACCAAAAAATGGTATTTTTGGTGGAAAAAATTCATACGCGTAAGCTCCAAACTTAAGCAACTAAAGCATCAAAACTAAGGATATACCTTCTTCATGCTTTCCTCGTTTTCGTTTTTGAGATATGGGCACCAAACAGCAGATATAAAACCTTTTCCAAAGCTTACTTTAGCCAGACTTTTCTCTCAAGAACCTCGCAAGAAACTAGCTCTTTCTTCGCCGACATGAAGCTAGTCTCAAAATATTCGAAGACAAGGCATGCAAGGCACCGATAAAAAACTCTTTCTTCGCTGCTTTTGTCTCGCTAGTCAAGACATTGTTTATTAGTACCAGTGCACTCTCATACGGCTATAAAGCCTGACCAATTTTGCTCTTGGCGGGCTGGCAATATGGCTGCACAGAATTTTAAAGAAGACTGAGCGAGGACCAAGGAGAAGAAGACACTTTTCGTGGCCGAAATTGCGCAAAAAATTTCCAAGAGTGTAGTTATTTTCAAAGAATAATGCATTTCTGGTGGTACCTGATTTGATAATTGCCACCACTTGTGAGACTCCAGTGATAATTTTTTCAAGATGTGCTAACAGCAGTCGTCTGATCATGAGTAGACGGCGTTTTTAGCTGTTCATTTTCTAGTTGCATCCTAGTAGGCAATAACTCTAGAAGCCTTCCATCTTTTAAGGTAACGTAACATTCTTCTTAACATTTTCTCTATTCAAAAGTGGCTTGAGACTGAGGGATAGAATAGTTGTTTTTCAAGAACTTTTAAAATGATACACAGGGGAAAAGAGAAATTATTTGAAAAGAATAAATGACCTTATCGTTGCGGATAAGGAAGAGTGTCTTTCTTAATTGAGTCTTTACCTTTAATCGGTGAATTGAAGTCTGAGCTGCCATTCTTCTATAACCTGCAATGCTGAAAAGTTTGTCTCAATATTCGTTACAATTAGACTTACGGTAAACTGAAATCATTAGTTGTGCAAAATTTTCACTGTTACACCTTTTTCTATCCTCAGTTTAATTAGGACATTTCGCTTCCTTTGATTTATTTTTAAATGTTTGTTTTAGTCTTTAGTTAATAGTTTCCTCGTAAAAGCGGCTGGGTTTTTCCAGATTTCAGCCTTGTTCTACCAAAATTGGCCTTGGCCATTAGATCTAAATGATTTGTTAAAAAAAGGAAATTAATTTAAACCTTTTTTTTTCTTTTTATGTTAACCTTTGCGTTGAAAACTATAACCGTGGTTGAACCGTAGGAGCTGCGAGCATGTGACTGCCGACTAAAAAGATTTCATTTCTGAATCATTCTAGTCTGAAATGTGCTAAAGATTTTGCCCATGAGGAGGGTCTGAAAAAGATAAAGAGCTTTCAAGAAACCCACAAGACTTAATGAAAACGTCTTTTCAAGCCTTGTATAATAACAAAGAAGAAAAAATACCCTAAGTACATCTAACAACAATTATCTGTACGAACAAATCTAAGCAATCGCAGGCTGCTTCTACTTGTTACTGATATTAGTCGTTACAAAATAATAAAGATATGCAAATAGTGAATAGACCTAACACCAGAGAGCTTTAACGTTCAGTTTATGTAAGTTTTCTTTTCATTCCTTGAAAGGTCGAGTTTGTTATCATTGATTAGTTCTTCCGTTCGTTGTACGTACGTATGTGTTCATTCTTTATTCATAACTTTTCATCACCTCCCTAAAAACATCTATGTGGCCACAAACAATGATTACAACTAGCAGTAGCTGTTGGCTACGAAATGCGGGCGAAGATGTGATTGGCGAAATCCGCTTTCATCAGTTTTTGAGCCCTCTTAGTTATAGTGTCAACAAAATGATGTCACTACCGATCATGAAAACTGGATTGAACAACACAGTAAACAAGACTCATATTTAATTCCACGATTTTATTCACATTTGCTTAGATACAATTACCCTGCGAATGGTGAGGGGAGAGGAAACTGCTTTATTCGCCGGCAACGGATACATTGAAACAGTAATGCGTGACACAAGCAATGCACGTTTACAGTCATGACTGCATGAAATCTTATTGTGGTCGAGATACGAGAACGCAACCCCTAATTTCTGTTAGGTATCCTGTGCAGTTAATCGGCGAGATTTCTGAAATTGTATTTGTGTCGACACACATTTGCCTCGCTTTGAGGCGCTAGCACACGTTGTGCCTCACTTTGACGCGTTAACCCACGTGGTGATTCGTGGTCATGTGCTCCTGTCTTCGAAAAGCGTTTTTCATCTTTTTCTTGATACTCTTCTTAAAACGTTGTTCATCTTTTTCTTCATCGTTGGTGCTGCGTGGTGCTTCTCATCCGGGAACTGGTACTATTTTGTGAGCTGTTTGTGACACTCGTTCACAGATGGAATATTGGCGATTCTCTATGCACTTCGGATTTGTTTATCGTTTTTCTCGCAGTGTTCACTTCGGTTTCTTTTTCCATATATTTATATATGTAGGAAAAGGTCCATTCTAAGATAATTGGATATGCCAACAATGTGTTCTGCACAATGTATTTGTTTTAATTTACGAGCTCAGATCGACCATAACTTAATTCTATTGCAAATTACATCTTTTCGCTTTTAAAAGCTATTTACAGCGTTGGTGAAACGTTGACGTTTTGCCAATTCTGGGTGCGTTGTATTTGGAAAACAGTGCTAAGTAGGTGAGTCGTGTTAGCCTAGTGTAACGCAACAAGTGTTTAAGTGATACGCGATGCTTTGACATCTTAATCAATAAACATTTCAGATGACTTTAATTTTCTGTATCCTTCTGTATTTTTAGCCAGTTTTGTTAACCATCCTACAGTGCAAAAGAATATCCTGAGGATCATAGTCAGCGTTTGACCCGTTGTTAATTACATTACTTTACTTAGAGGTTTAGCCCACTGCAACCTTTACACCTGGGCCCGGTTCCTTGAAAGATGGTTAAGTTTAACCCAGGATTAAGCCAAATTTCAAGCAACGTCTTCTCGTCTAAGAACATGCAACTCAAGGTTACAAAATACTGATGAGTCTTTACTACGAGATACGGAAATGATAACACAAAATGTTACCCTAAGCAATGCATAAGAATGTAAAATACAAATATGGAACAAAATTTTAATCCTGGATTAACGCTAATCAGCCTTTCAGGAACCGGGCCCTTTGATTAGTCTCGTTTGCGTAAGCAGCGAGACTGATAATCTGCAAAGCGTTTTTCGTCGTATTTAGGACACAAAGGGAGGTCATTGTACCAGGCGTTCCTTGCGGAGACCGTGGAAACTGGGACTAAGAATCAAAGCTTAGGAAAGACTAAATTTAGAGCTTTTCGGAAACGTGTCGGTCCACGAATTCTATCCCTTGAAGGCATTGATTACTTTGGAACAAGTGAACACTACTGAGTGGTCGAAAAAACTAAGAATCTTAATTAACAAAACATCGATGGTCTGGTGTTATAAACTTTCATTGTATGCAAATGGTCTTGTGATGAGCATGCGATCTATTTTCGGCGATGATTGAAATGAGGTGCCATGTTAATCACTTTTTTGATCTCTGGCAATGATGTAATTTCTCTGGAATCGAGGCCCTTGAATTTTCGTGTATTTATACACGCGTATAGCCTGCGGCAGACGTATTTCCGGTCGTCGCTAACACGCGTACTAAATCAGTTCAGAAACAAATAAAAAGTATCGACGTCGATAAAGTAGGAAGCAAAAAACCTATAGCGATTAAATCCTGTTGCGTGTAGAATTAATTGCCTCCCCATTTCTCGATCTAATCTCCAAACAAGCGAGACTGAATGGAGCTGTAAGAGCGTTTTTGTTGTATGAATAGTTAACAAAAAATGTCGAACGCACTCTCCTAAGCTCCGATTACTCCAAGTTTAAATTCAATCGAACATTCACTTCGTGTCCAGCTTAAATTACCACTGGAGTTTAAAGCTTATTGAAGCTTTCTCTCGGATGATAAACGGCGTTATATGCTTGGAAACGTATCAAACTGCAAAAACTATGCACTGTAGTAAAACCTGAATAAACTTACATCGATTTCTTGACTTTGCTAACACTCGTATCTTACTTGAAACTTGTCCCGGACTAAGCTGAGATCAGGCTCTACGTTCATTTTCCTGGGTAAATAGATTCCAGGCCGGCAAGGCGAATCGAAAATTCTCTCATTTAGTACACTACTTGTTTTCCTGAATTACGTGTGCTTGCGAATCGAATGTAATAATGATTGTTGCATCACTTGCATGTGCATTAACGTGATTACCGTGACATCACACAGACCTTAAACTCAACAACAGGGCCTTCGCAGCCACATGACATGCATATTTTTCGGAAGAACTCAGGAATCTCAAGAATATGGACAGATTGAGAAAAATCGCACTATACAGTTAATAAAGTGCCGCTGATCAAGTCAAGATTAGGCTGCGGGCTCCTCTTTTCGCCAGCAATAAAGGCAACGAAACAAGGCTAAAACGTGTTTTTGCACGTAACAAGCTAGAATATTCATAAATACTTGGCAATAAATGAATTAATTACTTTATTTAAACAGGGTCAGCTCATCAAGACTTAAAACACTATTTCTTATACAAATAAAAAACTATACTGTTATACACTAAAGAAAACTTCTTAGACTATAGCCTTCTTTACGCAAGCGCCGTGTAGATAGACTTAGAATTGTTTGCAGCCAGCTCTTACTGATGCCCTAAGAGAGTTTGCCTTCCGCAGCTCAGGCAGTAGGAGGGCTATTCCAAACAACTGAGAGTAACTGAAACTATTTTCCATAAAGATTTTTTGGGGAAGGGGATTAGTGAGTTTGCAGTTAGTGTCTCTCCTAGGATAGGTAAAATTAGGGCGAAGAAAATTGGGAGCTAGCCCATTTAGTGATTTAAATACCATTGTAGCTTTTTTGATTTTGCATTTGCGTGTTAAGTTTTCTCCAGCCAAGTTTGTCTATACGAGAGGCGGAATTGGTGTCCTTAATAGAATACTAAAAATCCGCCAAAATCTGTTCGGTGAAACATGAGAAAAATTGGAAATAAAGATTTTCAACTTTCACCACAGGACACCCAATTTCAGGAAGATCACAAATTCAGACAAAACATCTGATAATTGTGTTTTTTTTCCTCAAGAATTTTCGGTACAACATCGCTAATGTATTTTGCGTAGTTTTGTTTTAAAAGAACGCCGATTAAATGTGTGAGGAACACCTGGGTCAGTGTTTCGTCTTGAGGGCTTTGCACAAGTAACCCAGCCACTTGTCTGTCTTCACATTCTGTTTTTTAAGCTTTAATTTTTTTCTTTGACGGTATTTTAAAGGGAATTATTAGCCAGTCTGTGTTAACATGGTTAAAAATATTAGTAATTGTTTTTTTTTTGCGCAATATCAGAAATGCAGTATCACAGGCTGGTAGTTTTTTTTTATATATCCTGCAGCACGGATGCAAATTTAGCAGCTGACTGATGGTGAACAGTTATTTTGATCACCTTCGGTTAACTACTAAATTTGCATCCATGCTGCAAGATACGTGCGACTAAATGTGTGCAACGGACGATAGCTTTGTATCAGTACAAACTGTTTATTTTAATAACCGGACCTTTTCCCATTTTCTGTAATCGAGTTTTGTGAGGTAGTTATGTTCAAACCTTAGACACAACATGTGTGACGAAATCAGGGACTCTTTTTTTCTCACGACATGCGCAACCTCCTTTAGGATTATGACTCCGTGCTTTACAATGTGAGTGAATAAATATTCTGCTAAGGATTCCGTCGATTTGATTTTTGCTAGATCGTAACGCCATGCGCTTTTCATTCCGTTGTAAGGGAAATCCAGAAAACCAAGCGTAGTGTGATTGTTCGTTTTTATATTCTTCTTGTAGCGAGTCTCAGATTTAGTTTAGTGTATCTGTTTATTCAGTTTGTATTTTCTGCAACAGCCCTTCATTTCTGGTAAGATGAATAAGTAGATTAATCGCTCTGTCGTCTAAAGGCGTTTATTTTCCCTTCTTTGCATTTCATTTGTGAGAACAACCCCGAACCTTGACCAGTTTTTTTTCGTCAATTGGCAAATGAAGACTCTTTTTGTATAACGATCATGGGATCCTGTACGCCTGAAAATAATTGCAGTTATCAATAAAGGCGCGAAAGTACTGGACATATGTACGACATTAATGGGCTTGCCTGACTTAGCTTCTGATGGCTCACCTCTTTTTGCAGAACCAATGTTTCTCTTCGCATGAGCGTTGTGTAACACTTCAACTTAGTGCATGTTAACCTTCTGACTGAGTTGCGTTAATTATGCTCTGGGTGGGGAATTTCCATTACTCCACGGACTATTACAAGATATTTTTACATACGCATTGTTTCGGCTACCCAAAGTTAATCTTTCCCTTAAAAACAAGCTTCCCTATTATACTATTTCGTTTTCTTGAAACAAACGTTTGCTGGAAACAAAGTTCTCATGCGATGAATGTTCCGTTAACCCTTATAATTTCTTGGGGGGAAGGTAACAACACTTTTCCTTAAATGAAAACGCATTTCCCTCTTATCAAACTCATAGGCACTGGAACTTAACCTGTTCAAAAACTTTGCATTGTTGTGCATTGTAAAGAATTAGTAAAACTATCCTCCCCTCTTCTCCAATTCACTTTTAGAAGAAAACAAAAAGCTTCAAAAAATTTGTATATTTGAGGATGTGGATACGTTAACGAAAATTAATGTGAAGGTAACCGCAAAAGCCAAAGCATTATCTTGCTGGATATTTGAAAACGTACCGAACAAAAATTGCAGTCTTTTGCCTGCGAAAAGGACCAAAAGCCGACAGCAAAATAAGCCCGAAAATCCCGCTAGAAAAGAACGAGGAAAGGGAAAATAAAAAGAGCGAGGAGACAGAAAGGAGGAGAAGAAAAAAAAGCAGTGGCTGCACTCCTAGTTTTTATTTTGACTTCTTTAGAGTTTTTGAAAGAAAAAGGCTGTTTGAGGGGAGAGGTCTATTATGGCTGTAAGGTTATAAAAAGTCCAGCTCTAATATATATAAATTTTTCTCACCCTTGCGGCTAAGAGAAATCTGATAAAAAAAGATATATTTTAAAAGCTAATGATTGAGTAAACGGCTTTCATTTTTCAGGTTTAAAGCCTTACGACTAAATTTGTTGTAGTTTTACAGCCAACAGTTCACTCTATTACTCTGTAAGCCTCCTGTTATTTTGGGGTTCCTTGAGTGGAGCATGGGCTTCCTGTGCAATAGCCAACCGTGTTTAATATTTATTTTGTTTGAAAAAAAAGGAAACTCTTCGTTTTTAATGTTTTTATCACCGAAAAATAGGTAGCAGTTATTTTTTCTTCTTTCAAGTTTTCCTAAAAGTAACAAACACATTTTGTGCACTTTTTGTTGGAACGTGTAATTTCAACTAACGTGGGTTTCCCGTGTTAAAAGCTAAAAATATTTAACGCATACCAAGTACACCCGTCCAAGGTTTTTTTTTCAGTTTTTGACTAAGACCATGTAGTAAAAATCCGTCAGCATGGCTCAGCAGTTAAGTTGCCAAGGTTGAAAGTGAAACTAAATAAGGTATAGCTCCGCAAAGTCGCGAAATTAATTTTTACAAACGTTTTATGATGGGTGGCCCTCACCATATAAACGTCTGTAAAGTTTCGTGACTTGGGGAGCTGTATCTTCGCTCGCCTTAGACATATCACGTACAAAGTCATTTTGGAAAGTTTACTAATGTTAAGGCACTCTATCTTTTCAACAGTGTCAAAGGATTTTTCGCAAATGATTCCAATTCTTATTTTCTTCAGAAGATAAAATTACCACTGTATAAAGGAACCTTTTTAGGCTAACTTGGGAAAATGTAGTTTCATAATCGCGGATTTTTACTGTACCATACTGTTGAAGTAGGAATTTCCGACTTTCTTTTCTTTGTTTAACATTATTCCTTTATCTCTGGTTAAGATTTTTGAAGACCTCGCCTCAAAAGGATATACACGATTTTTGATTAATATTGACCAAAGCTGTGAAAAATGCTTTAATATACGACTTCTTAAGGTAAGGACCTGGCAAGGTCAATGTGAGATAACTGAGCAAAAAAATGATGATTTTCATCTCATTTACTACCACCGAAGATTACAGTTTTAGCGCGCAAATGGCGGAAAGGCCGTTGCGTTTCCTTACCGACAAATAAACTTTTTGAAGGCATTTATTTAGCTCTTTTGGAGAAATTTCTTCAAAAGGAGTTGCGAGTTTTTTTGTATTTCAAACCACTTTTAAACCTCAAAACCGGCAGTAAACCGTCAGCCGTTTTGCTGTTAACTTACGCGAGTTTGGCGTCGCTCGCTTGGGGAGCTGGAGGTGAATCAGTGAATACCACCAAGAGATTATGGCTCCTACTAGCGCTCGGCACTCGGATATTCCTAATTTGAGTAGCCAATCGGAGCTCCACTGGTTTACTAAACACAAAATGCTTAAATAACTATCCCCTCGGCCATTGGTGCAACAAATACCATCATTGTATATACCCTTTAGATATACATCGAGTTACTTGGTAAGGAGGATCAACCAGACACTGTTCCACAGAAGATTTATCTAAAATTGCGCCATCTCAGTGGCTCGTTCTTCCGCGTACCTGCCGACAAATCTGAGGAAAATCTCATCAAGCAATACTATCAGCCCGTGGCTTCATACAGGACCATCAAGTTTAATAGGTTTACGCTGAGTGACGTGAAGGAAAGCAAGAAAAGGAAAGACTAGAACACAGGTGAAAAATGGCATTTAAATTAAATGTCAGGATATTTATCTCACTATAAGTAGTTGGCGGTATACTAAGGGGAGGTGGATTATGATCGACGTTCGGTAGTGGTGCATCAGTTATTTGGTGAACGTGCGAATTTTACATGTACGTCAATTTAAGCGACATGGAGCTGAGCTAATTTTAATAGTTATATTATTTTAGTGTATACATTCTCAGAATTATTAACACCAAAACGATTACTTTTTTCCTGCCAGAATCATATTGTGTTACCGAGGATGACTCTCGCTGGGTAGCAATGTGTAATCACGTCTTGAACAAGCGAGGAAGTCACAGTAAAGACGCTTTGCTGGGGATGGAGGAATGCCAAAGCCCGTTTGGTATTTACGAGCTGAAGATACCAGTGGACAAAGATCTGGCGTGTGATACAAATAGAGTCACAACCACGAACTGCAAAGATCTTGATGTCAGTAGCTTCCTTAGCCATTTTTTTTGACATTCCAGAATGTATATTATAGCGCGCTCAGGTTTATAACTCACCTTTTTCGTAGGAAGCCGCAAACTGCAAAATGTAGTTTTTCACTTCCATGTCCTTTTGAGGACATGAAGAACACAAATGCATTGATTCGAGTTCAAATCACTCACTAAAGTGGTCATAGCAGCTTGTCGTTTGCCTTTTGCCGCAAGGAGGAGGGAGTGGCGGAAGGGGTGGGTGGAGGTGGGGCGTGGGTTGACAAAAACTTCGCTCTTGCCCTTACTCGCCTTAAAAAGAAAGAAAAAAAGAAAAGAACTACAGTCAGCTCTTTCTAAGAAGGACGCCCTAAGGACCGGCCCCTACTGTCTGTCTTAGAGAGGTATCCGGCTTTGAGGTAACATGACATCAGTAAAAACAACCCATTCGAAATTAATACACGTCTGTTTTACTTATGCAAAACAGCTAGAACTGGGACATTGTAACAGAAAAGTGGAATTATTTTCTTATTGTGCAATCAAATGTCAGTGCAGGCAAACGTTCACGGCTTCGTGGTCGAAAAGCGGAACAGTTAAAACTCTATAAACTGGACAAAAACTAGGAAATATTTAAAAAATGTGCGCTTTACAATCCATGTAGACCACCTACATTTCCGTTTTGAGGTATTTTTCACTGCATAAAGCACTTCTCAAGTGTCCTCTGTGCGTCTTAGATAGGTGGCCCTCTTATAGAGAGTATAGTTACAGTAAAATAACTGAAAAACGGCAGGGACCAACACCAGGTGTCCGTCTTTTAAAGTGCGTCTTTTAGAGGTGTGCGTTAAGAGAGCGTTGACTGTATAACATCTTTTCTTTAGGCTATTGTATTCCTTTCTTTAATCCCACCCACACAAATTCGACCCTTCCCTTGCCGCCACTGTAGCTCTAATGTGGAAAGAGCAACTGGAATACTTGGAGCTTTTAAGAACTGTGATCTCGTTTGTGACTTTCGGAATTATTGTTATTTAAACTGCTTTGTTTAGAAAGAAATCTTCATCTTAAATTCTATTTGTTTTCACAGCTGACCAAGTTCACCTAAATGAATGTATGGACCCATAACTTGTTCTGGGATAGAGAATATCCCAAAGGTCCAGAAGATATCGTGTGTCGCAAGAGCCAGCAAAGGAAAAGGAATGAGACTACCACAGCTTATCAGGAACTGAATGTGATTGCAGATATCGAAGATCAGTTTTAATGGATCTCGTTTATTGATTTTGTTGTCTTTAAGTGCAAGCACAGGCGGCCCAAACTCACGTTGCGAGGGGATGGTGTAATGTAATTTACATAACACAGGTGACGCGCCGGTGTCGCGTTATAGGCGACCGTTGAAAGTATGTTAAAAGAGACTTTGTATGAGAAATATATTACTGAGATCTGCGCACGCTAAATAACGCAAAACCTTACTTTTCCTTTAATGAATTGAATAAAAAAGACTTACCTGCAATGTATTCAGTGATAAATTGAGACCATATGTTAAGTCGACATAACGAGCCAGCCGTGTTTATCTGAAAGCAGTTGGTTAGTGTATCCAATATAAATATACTAGCACTTATCAAAAAAGGTTGCATCCAAGATAATATGTCGTGGAAGGTGTCCATCATGCTTAAATATAACCCAAAGAATTGCGGAATTAGTTGTGCTTAGCTTCAGGTTCCGTTTTTCAAATCGAAAAAATGCGACCCATGGTTGTATTCTGTGGGTTCCTAACTTAGAACTGAAACCTTTGACTGACGAATCTAGACTAAAATAAAGTCTACTGAAAACTTTATTAATGCCATCAAAATAATACAGATATCTGAGGAGCAAAAACGCGTGTCATGATGAGAAATGGATGTTCACCAGTGTCTTAATTTAACCTTTTTCTGGACTGCTCTGAGAACACTATATATAAAGAACTCTATACTGTACATGTAGAACTACCGCAGACGACACTATGCGCCTTCTAAACGTTTGCCTAACTTCGACGTATTTTCGGTACAACAACAATTATACATGGGACAGCTATAGGTCCTCCCTTTTTTTCTCTTCATTCTATCAAAAGAATAGATTTCACTTCGCCGTTCGTATGTTCAGCAATAGATCACAGAAGTCGTTAAGATATGGTAAAAACAGCCGGGACTCATGCGGCTCGCGTACCACTCCTACTTTTCTTACCTTGAGCGCGCGTATGTGACCTGTGAATGAACAGACGCACGGCAACATGAACTTTATTTGTAAAACTGGTTTAAATGGTAATATGAATTGTACTTTACGAATTACGTAATAGCTCTGTGTATGCTTTCAACGGCAAGTTGAACCACTTCACGACCTATACTGCCGGCTTCTCTGAAAAAATTTCTTAGTCTAACATCTAACTCGACTTCTTCTGTTTCCTTGACCTGTTCTCCTTTCTTTGCTTCTGGTAAATAAACGATCTTGGACCTGAGAAAAGATTCAATGTCATATTCTTCGTTTATTTGAGCTAGGTCCGCCACGGCCTCAGCTTGACTGGCATCAGCTCCAAGGTCAACAAGCTTCTCTACAGCTTGCATGTTACCGTGAATCGCTGCAATGTGCAGTGGAGTGAAACCCTCTGCATCGCGGGGGTTAAGATTCCAAGCTCCGTGCTTTACCAGCAAGTCGATTGCTACGGCATCGTTATTTCTACATGCCACGTGAAGAAGACTCTCACCAGGTATTTCTTCGAACATGGCACTCTTCTCTTTTAGTATCTGGTCAATGGTACCGGCTGGAGGATTCTCACCCCACCCACTGCGAAGAACAGTTCCAAAATCCTTCAGGTCAAGAGATCCTCCTTTTGTTTTTTTCAGAAATAAACCTAGTACATGTTTGTCTACCAGAGCATAGCGCCAAGCTGGTTTACCTCTGTCCTTTCCGCGGACAAGGTAAATTCTTTCTTCCGTGTCTTCGCTGTATCCCATACTCACATCAGCTTTGTGTTCAAGTAACAGTTTGATAATCTGTTCATGTTGGTTTTTCACTGCAACGTAAAGAGGAGTTCTTCCTCTCTTAGTTCTCAGATTAACGTTACTGAGTTTCTCAATTAAAAGCTCTATCAAATTACAACCCTTACTCGCTGCGTAGTGAAATGGCGTGTACCCATCAATATCTGGGATATTCACATCAGCTCCATAATCCAAAAGAAGCCTTACCACATTGAAAAATCCGTTACTCGCAGCTATGTGCAATGGTGAATGGCCTTTAACATTCGGTATATTAGCATCAGCTCCATGCTCCAGTAGTAAGCGAACAGCCATGTAGTGATTCCAACTAGACGCCAAATAAAGGGGTGTCATTTTGTCATCGGTTCTTTGAGCGTTGACATCAGCGCCAAGAGCAATGAGAGTCTCAAAAAACGCACTAGGAGCTGATAAACTTGCCATCATTAAAGGAGTGCGCTTGCACAATCCAGGGGTGTCAATGTCCATACCATTGTTTAATACAAGTTCTACCGCTTGTTCTCCATCATTTATACGGTGTAGCTCTGTCAGTGTGAGGTCTTTTTTAACATCTGCGAGGTACTCCTTCTCTATTTTGGCATGATCTTTCCCTTTCTCGTCCAGACTTGAAAGAAAATCAATCGCACTTTTTCCGTGGAAAACTGTATTACCGTCTCCTCTTGTTTTCAAATTCATCTCGGTCAGAAAACGGCTAGCACCGAGCAAGGCACTCGCGTTGAAGACAGTAGCATAGTCGCCTTGAAAGACAGCCGCCTGCAGCAAGTTTAGCCCAGATCGTTTATCCACAGTCAAAAAAGCGTTCTGTGCTAGAAATTGTAGACTAACCTGAAATCAAGTGTATTAAAATTAAAACTATTGTATTACTCATGTCTGGAATCACACTTTGGAGATGGGATAAAATTAACAAAACGCGATTTTATATTGCTTGCTGAAACACTTTTACTTGTCATAACAGCCTTGAAGCAAACTAAAAAAGGCCACAGAGGTTTAAAAGTACAGCAAACATTTACTGCCGTTGTAGAGTGTCAAAGACAAAAAAGGGAGGTAATAGCAATACTAGCCCCTTCCGCAGGCGTTTTTAGGGGAGCTCGTTTTTCATCCCTCCCCATAAACGCTTGGTCAACCGAAAACAACATTCCTTTCCCATTGTTTTATTTACACGGTAAGGGACCAATCGAAAGTTTTGAAATTAAGTGTTGAAAGACTTAACACGACTAAAACGTGACCCTAGAGTTACCGTTTTCCTTCTTTTCTTTCCTTCGCTAAGGTTATGGAGTGTATGGATTATTCTAAAATTTGACTAAATCTTAATTTTGCCGCTCTGAATCTAACATTTATTAGAGGTCAGAAAGCTCTCTCAGTGTTTCATGCAGATTGAGTAATTAGCAGATTACCCTGCGGTCAAGGTCAACTTTCCAGAATTTGGAAAGTACAATGTGATTGGCTAAGTTTGGGAAAGGAATGTTGTTCTCGGTTGAGCAGGCGTTTGTGGGGAGGGATTAAAAACAAGCTCCCCTAAAAGCGCCTGCGTGGGAGGCTATAGCAATACCGGTTGTTCGTAGCTTTGTCTTGCGTTACTCTCCAGAAGCAGCGTCACTATGGAGAGGTAGTTGTGGCGTTCAGCTTTCTGTAGTGGTGTACGACAAAACTATAGATAGGAAAAGACAGTTTACTGAACACTCTTACTGCTTTAGTTAATATCAAATAATAAGAAAGGGGTTTACCCTGCTCTCAAACTCAGGAATAAAAGCGGGGTTGAGTACGGGTTGGGGTACGAGATTATTTCATTTTCATACCATTAGTGGTAAATGGATGATTACGACTGAAGTGTCCTTTGTCAATGAATATACTGCAATTATGCTGTATGAAATCTGTTTGAAATCGAATCAGTGTAAACAACCAATTAATAGCCGGATGCAAGTAAAAACATTTGAATTCCTGTCTAGTTTCAAGCAAACTAATGAATTTCATCATCAGCATCATCATCATCATCATCAGGCAACGTGGACGAGTGGTTAGGGCTCTGGAATTGCAATTCGGAAGTCCATTCGAGTCCAAGTCCCGCTCTGACCGCTAGCACGGTAGTCCCGATTTCAAACCTAGGCTATGCTTGTAAACAGCCAGCTGGATTGCCTCTGGCTTTGTACGGAACTATTGGCATTAATGCTACAAATACTGCCGAGGGCAAATAACAGCATTATTTATTTATAGTTTATATCATCATCATCATCATCATCATCATCATCATCATCATCATCATCATCATCATCATCATCATCATCATTAAAATCATCGTTATCATATTGAAGAAAAGCGTCATGCAAAATATCTTTATCTGTTTTCCTCCAACCCTCGATCTTCCTCGTCTTCTTTACATACAGCTTAGTTTGTTATTGATTTGCCTTCATTTTCATGCCAGAAACTAGTCTTGGATTATTGGTTTAATGATATTAGAACTAAAAATTGATATGGGACCGGAGATAAAACGCTGAAAAAATGAGAGTACTGATCATTAATTGAAGAAAAGAAAACACTCAAAAAGTAAAACGAGTAAAGATTGGAACTTGGGAACAAGTATATAATATTATGTGTGAGTAAATTTGTGTATTTAGCTTACCTTGTCCAAAGCGTTAACGTCTGCACCGTGATTAAGTAATAGTTTCACTACTGATTTATGTCCGTACCAGCAAGCAAGATGAAGAGGGGTCAAAGCAAACTAAAAAAAACAAATACAGAAAAAGCAACGATATAACGATGGACAAATTTTTACGATGACGATAAAAAACGCCCTTTAAGCATACTTATTTTCACCGACGGCAATAGCCCATTAACAGTAAGTGGAAACGGGACTAGGGTTGGGCTTATTTTGATACAACCCTTTCTGTTTTATATGTAAGTCACGTTGTTCTAATGTTACATTGAATAATATTTTTCAAGCATAAATTCTATAAGAAAACAAAACAAGGTGATCAACTAACCAAAGCCTGACATTTACTTAAAGGATAGGTATCCAAGACCGCGACTGTAAAATGACTTTTCTTACGAAATCAACAAAGTTAATTATAAAGAAATGGCCATAAGAGGAAATCTTTCCCATCCCACTCCAACTCTCAAAAAAGGAAAATAAGAAAGGAAATACATTACAAGCAAGGTTGACTAATGAATAGAATACATGTTAAGCAAATTAATAAATGAACTAAAAATATATAAAAACCTGATCTCTTTGGTCAACATCCACACCAATTTCAAGTAGCGCCCTTGCAGTATTGCAATCTCCAGTGATGGAAGCTTTGTGTAAAAGACCTCTTGTAGTC
>OZ037995.1:36286090-36293590 GCA_964035705.1 Porites rus
TTGTGGTAAAAAGTGTGGTTAAATGCAATGCATTGTGGCAAAAAGTGATGAATTCGAGAATTCGTTGCCCCTTATTGCTGCGGAGCGACCGAAGGGAGCGAGCAGCAACATAATCAGGATTTAAAGGAAATATATAAGGGGCGACGAATTCTCGAATTCATCACTTTTTATTTCCTACAATTTACTGTGGGAAAACCAGACTTGATAACCACTTGATCATTTTCTAAACAACGTTCCCACGAGTTCTTTCTATAGACTGATAGTAATTATTCTAGTACTTTCCAACATGTAAATAGGACATTCAATGTCATTTTTGATTCTTTTAAGTCTCACTGCCTAACTAATGCCAGTATCAACAGAATGTGCCGCAGCATTACTATCTTTTAGATACCCTAGTATATTTCCTTTAAATCCTGATTATGTTGCTGCTCGCTCCCTTCGGTCGCTCCGCAGCAATAAGGGGCGACGAATTCTCGAATTCATCACTTTTTACCACAATGCATTGCATTTAACCACACTTTTTACCACAATGCATTGCATTTAACCAGAGTGCATTGCGCCACGAACAACTCAAATAAAAACACGGGGAAGTTCGGTGGGTGAGAGAGTGCATCGTTCGCTGCTCAGACTTAGAGTTTTCTTTGTAGCAAATTTTCTACAGCACGGTTAGGGGTCTTACCAAATTTAAGCCACGTAAGAGTCTTTCAGATGAGTACGATGGTTAACTTGGGGATTGGATTTCAATTTAAGAGCCTTTGACTCGTCCAGGTGTTAAACCTGACGAGAAGATGAGTATTTGCCCTTCGACTCCGCAACACGGGGGATATACAAATTCCAGCTTGCTAGAGGGTGATGTGAAAGTGAGAAAATGTCATGCCATGCTATTCTTACGAACCTGTATGAGCCGAAAATGGATGTGATTTTGACCATTCGCTTCAAAATAACAGCGGAAATCGAGATAACAAAACATATGATTTGTGTCCTACGTTGCAGACGAGGACGTGTATCGGCGTTTTGAAAGTAATTATGTTCTTTCATTCATTCATTGCCATGGAATATGCGTTTACATTGTTTTTTTGCTGTTAATAGCTCGATTAGTGCGGCTGGCTGTTTACTAGGGTAACCATGGGTACACAGGATATATAGGGGTATACAGGGTATACAGTATTGCTAGGGTAAACATGGGTACACAGGATATTTAGGGGTATACAGGGTATACAGTATTACTAGGGTAAACATGGGTACACAGGATATATAGGGGTATACAGGGTATACAATATTGCTAGGGTAAACATGGGTACACAGGATATAGAGGGGTATTCGGGGTAAACAGTATTACTAAGGTAAACATGGGTACACAGGATATACAAGGGTATACAAGGTATACAGTATTACTAGGGTAAACATGGGTACACAGGATATATAGGGGTATACAGTATTGCTAGGGTAAACATGGGTACATAGGATATATAGGGGTATTCAGGGTAAATAGTATTACTAGGGTAAACATGGGTACATAGGATATACAAGGGTATACAAGGTATACAGTATTACTAGGGTAAACATGGGTACACAAGATATATAGGGGTATACAGGGTATACAGTATTGCTAGGGTAAACGTGGGTACACAGGATATTTAGGGGTATACAGGGTATACAGTATTGCTAGGGTAAACGTGGGTACACAGGATATATAGGGGTATACAGGGTATACAGTATTGCTAGGGTAAACATGGGTACACAGGATATATAGGAGTATACAGGGTATACAGTATTGCTAGGGTAAACATGGGTACACAGGATGTATAGGGGTATACAGGGTATACAGTATTGCTAGGGTAAACATGGGTACACAGCGATATATAGGGGTATTCAGGGTAAACAGTATTACTAAGGTAAACATGCGTACACAGGATATACAAGGGTATACAAGGTATACAGTATTACTAGGGTAAACATGGGTACACAGGATATACAAGGGTATCCAAGGTATATAGTATTACTAGGGTAAAATGGGTACACAGGATATATAGGGGGAATACAGGGTATACAGTATTGCTAGGGTAAACATGGGTACACAGGATATATAGGGGTATACAGGGTATACAGTATTGCTAGGGTAAACATGGGTACACAGGATATATAGGGGTATACAGAGTATACAGTATTGCTAGGGTAAACATGGGTACACAGCGATATATAGGGGTATTCAGGGTAAACAGTATCACTAGGGTAAACATGGGTAAACAGGATATATAGGGGTATACAGGGTATACAGTATTACTAGGGTAAACATGGGTACACAGGATATACAAGGGTATACAAGGTATACAGTATTACTAGGGTAAACATGGGTACACAGGATATATAGGGGTATACAGGGTATACAGTATTGCTAGGGTAAACATGGGTAAACAGGATATATAGGGGTATACAGGGTATACAGTATTACTAGGGTAAACATGGGTACACAGGATATATAGGGGTATACAGGGTATTCAGTAGTACCAGGGTAAACATGGGTACACAGGATATATAGGGGTATACAGTGTATACAGTATTACTAGGGTATTCATGGGTACACAGGATATATAGGGGTATACAATATTGCAATAATATATTAGGGAGTCTATATGGAGACTGCCATGAATAATTTGCCCTTGAAGCCGACAACCAATGACCGGAAGTGATTTTGATTGGATGATATCGAATCGTGCTGTGTGGGGGTGGAAGGCTCCAGTAAAAGCATCTGTGTCATGCGTTTCTCTCCTTCAGCTCTCTCCCTTTTTTGCTTCCATCTTTCCCCTAAATTCCCCCGAAACGCGTGATACTCAGGCTAGTAAATCTTTGGCTTTTGATGAAAAGCGATGTTGCATGCATGTACAGTTGAACCTCTCCACAACGGCCACCTTGAGGATTGAAGAGAATGGCCGTTGTCGAGAGCGTTAATGTATGGATTATTTGTCCGCGGGGACAAAAAATGTGGCCCTTGTAAAGAGGCTGCCGGTGGAGGAGGTTCGACTATGATTCTCCCTTTAGTAATTGCTTATGAATAATTAAAACAGTCTGCTACTTTTTTAACAGCAAAATCATGGGTTTGGTATTTTGCCTTTAATTTTGCTATTTTATTTGGCACTTCTTCTAATTTCGTTATTTATTTCACTCAGCCAGTTTCGTAGTGCGATGTCCTTAAGTGGTTGCGTTGTGTTGTTTCTCCAAAATGTCTTATTTTCATTCCCTTCCAAGTACTCTCCCCCTTACCCCCTACACTTTTTGTCCATTCCCAAAGCTAATGAAGTTTGTATGCTTCGATTGCTTCTAATGACAACAAAAGAAAACAAAACAAACACAAACAAAAACAAAATCAAAAATACGCGTACGACCACCGGGATGTTGCATGATCAGCTGAGTTTAAGACATGAAGCTTGCTACGCCATTTTTTGTCCAATGACTCCTGTACATTACAAATGTTTATACTATCATTATTAAAGAATTTAACTTACCACCTAGCATTTCCGTGTAGCGCGACTCATCTTCTAAGACAGTTTTCAATGTTACTGTCTCTAGGTTTAGTACTGATTTGATGGCATCAGTTACGAAGAACCTTTCAACTAGTTTGTCCAGACGACGTCATTGGTGGTGATTCCGTATACTGGCAAGACTTTCCATGTTTGGGCACTCAATTTTTATTTCTACACCTCTATTTGTGACCTCTTGTAGGAAAACACGTGCCTTGTAATATTCTGCGAAATAGCCAGTGAAAAGACCCAGCTCATCAGACATTAAGCAGTCTGTCAGCAAAAGCATGTGCTGCATCGAATCGTAAAATATTTCCTGCTGTTGAAAATCCAAATCTTGAGCAGAGATTCTAAGAAGTATCGTGGTGGCCGAGGTACCTAAAGTTAGAAACTAGAATTAACGCAGAAAGAGATAACCGAAAAATGAGATCACAGAATTGCAATTCAACATAAAGCAACAGAGTACGTATTAGTTTAAGAAGATAATTAAACTACGGCGGCAGGTAGCAGGTCTCAAGGAGAACAATTGTCGCTACGCTGATCTGAAATGTGCCAAACATGGCTTGTTGGCTGGCCCAAAGATGGAACTAGGAGTTACCAGGGAATTGAACCGGTAAACATATCAAGGAGAATTAAGAATCACCCGGATAAAAGACAATCAGGTTAAATGTTTCGAATGAACAGATGGACAAGATGTACCAGGAAAACTATTGATCCTGTCGTCTTGTATTTGTGACTTTTTTGTTCAGTCTATAGCAAAACAGTTGTCGGCGGTAAGTTTCATGGCGCGTACATTAAACAAAACACACAAAAAAAGCAAACAAACAAACAAACAGACAAACAAAAAACGACAGGACAGGGACTTATTGATACCTGTCTTTAACAAAATCCCTTAAATATGCCTGGGTAGCCGGTAGTACATTTAACGCATATTGACAACTATTCTTCAAACGCTAATTATCATGAGAAAAGTAGCCCAAAGGTATTTACGTGATACAGGAGATGAGTTCGAAAATCTTTGGTAAGATTCTTCACTCGAGGATGCAGAACTCGTTCTTTCTCTTGAAGGAAGGCTTGAGGGTCCCTCTTGCGTGAATCCAACAAGTTGTTTTCCAGAAATGGAGTCTGGATCTGTTTTCTCAACATCTAAATTTGACGTCCCTGAACAAATCAACAAGACATTTCGAGTTGTTAGACATTTATTTAATTATTTGATAAAATAAAATTAATATCTGCAAAAAAACTCATTTTAAGAAGAAAATGTATCATTAATTTAAAATTTTATTAAATTAATAATCTTTTTAGCCCGCAATGCAAGCCTATTGTGAGGGCAGGCAAAAGGTGCCTGTGTACGTTCCCACTACTGTGGCGCCTTCCTGGTTACAAGAGATATTCGGGCACCCAAAGAAAACGCCTTTATTGCATGCTTGTTCAAAGCAGAGTCAGGAGCGAACGCGTTAATTGAACATTGTTTAGTTTTGTGTCTTTTTTTGATTTACCTCTTTTTTTAGGAATAGTAAAGTGTTTTACCTTTGCGTGACGTAAGTATTGGAATACGCCCAGGCGTTTTAGCACGTCTTTGATCTGGCTCTCTAAACCTGGTAGTCACGCCATCTTCACTTTCGCTTTTCTGATAAATACTTCTTGGTTTTATCGGCCTTTGGCATGGCTTGTATAGGCGGCCCTGGTGCATTCTTCTTTCTGTATCAGAGTTGTATTTGTCTTTTTCCTTCATATCAACATCGGTATCAGAATAACCTGAAAAATGCAAAAAGATAGATTGCACACACCCATCAGTGAATATTTTACCTGAGACGTGGTGATAACTAAGTATTATGATATATACTTTTTGTCCGTTTGACGTTTTAGTTGTTGGTTTTGTAAGGGAGGGGTCAAAATAGTTTTGGGCAAATCCCTGCAACCCACAATAGCACATAGGACAATGAGAAAAAATATCGTCATACCGTGAATCATTTTCTGCATTACTTTGGCAAGATCTTCACACTGTCTCCTCCAGCTGTAAATTTGACCATAAGATTCTCTCAATGCTTTGATCTCATGAAGCCTCGATTTGTGTCTGTCACGGACAGCTACAATTGCATCTGTCCACATTGTAGGGTCATCAGAGTATACGATACACGATTTTCCAGAAGGTGCTTTCTCAAGTGCTTTAGCAAATCCTGACCTACTACCCACTAGGATGGGTAAACCAGCAGACAGCGCTTCCAGGTCAACCAAACCAAATCCCTCTGATTTCGATGGCATGATGGCAAGATCAGCTTCGCACAGTATGTCTTTTATTCCTTCTCTATTTGCTATAAACTCTCTAACAAAGAGTTGCTCTTTAGCGATACCATATTGAACAAGCCTTTGGGTTACCTCATCTCCCTTTCCTTGGGGAGCACCAACAAACATGAGACAAAAGTCTTTTTTCATCCGCGGATCACAAAATGCTTGAGCAGCAATGTTGTAACCCTTGAGTTCAAAATCCTCATCGTCCCCACGACCAAATAACAACACTTTGAATTCACCATCCTCATTAGGATCCTGTTTTTCAACTAAGTCCTCAAATTCTCTGTCGAAAAGACCGGGAGTAACAGTAAAAACATCTTGATGTGTTTTATGTCGTCGTAGATAGGAAGAGTAAATCTTTTTCAGTCTGGGACCAACTGGTACGACTAAATCAGCGAGTTTACAAAGTTCAACTTCATCCTGATGTTTCTTTTGGCCTTTAGAAACAGGTTCAGTGTAGCTTTTGAACCTACCAAGGTCTTCTGGAGCGGTGTGTACCACTTGCACCCACTTACAATTCGGAAATCGAGCAGAGTCTCTTATGAATTGCACCTGCCTGCCAAGTTTTACACCATGACCAACAATTATTTCCATGTTGTGGTCCTTAGGTGGGGTACTTAACCAATCCAGACGATCATATGCTGCACATCCCTTCGCCTCAACAACGGTTATTCCAAAACTAATTGCTTCTATAATTTCCTGAAACTCACAAGCTCCTTCGGGGACTAGCAAAGGAACGTCTGCTTTTGCATGTTTAGAGAGCTGAATCGCAAGCTCTCTGTTTAATGTTGACAATCCACCTTTTGACGAGCTCCACCCACTACCAAGAAGGGTAATCTTTAAGGGCTGTGTTACAGAAAAGTATCGGTGCAAAAGCAAAACAAGTCATTAACAAAACAAGCAAAATATATGAGAAAAAGTCAACAAAGAAAAAGCTTATTGGACACGCAAATGCCAAATAAAGTAAACGCTTTCACTTTGAAGAATAAGTCTAGTCAATAACAACAAACAAACACATGTACATGCTTAATTTACAAGTATGATAGATCTCCGCACTACCCAAAACAATGCTGCTGTTGCAAGTGGTCAGAGTGGAATCGTACAAAGGACATAAGCAGTGCAAGTCCAATAAGTGGAGTGGAGACTTTTTTGCGAGATAAGTGGAGTGGAGACTTTTTTTTCGAGATGGTGACTTTTAACAGTTACCATATAGGAACTGCTAAACGTATGGCCTTCTAGATAACATGGCCGCTTGGTCAAACCAATGCAAAGGGAACGCATATGTCAAAACATGAACCTATTAACCCTAATCCTTTTTTCTTTGCTTCCTGCATTCGACGAGGGCCCCAGACGCCCCTTTTCCCTTCAGTATAACTTTAAAACCGCTCATGATACGACCACATAACCAAAATTACACATAATAATACACTCATCATTTCCAGTATCGTAATTTGACGTCTTTATGATGTCATATTGTCGAATTTATTGGCAGAATCCAATTTCCATTGGTGTCTGACGAAATCATGACGTTGGCTAATATATTAATAAACCTGTGTAAATTGAAGTAATCGTGGTAGAAAAATTGACCTTTGTATAAAAGGATGCTTAGGAAGAAGAAATAAATCTACAAGTTTTGAAATTCTGAGAGAAATTAACAATGTTAAAAATTGAACCCAACATCTTCCATTTG
>OZ037995.1:36298590-36306090 GCA_964035705.1 Porites rus
ATAATTTTACAAAGGAATCCTACCAAAGGATCAGAAAGCCAAGCCAAGTAGTGTAGGATAAAGACTGATCATCTCAAAACCCACTCCCTATTCCATGGCACATACCTGTATAGAAGTACCATAACCTTCTCCCTGGGAGTTAAAGTAACAGTAAAGAGGGGTTTCAGGTGTAGCCTCTTGTCTTTGTTTTATTTTTGAGCTATTTTGAAAAAATAGCTGATATGTCAGTGGTGTGAGCGTATGTGTCTTTGTGGCTTTGTATCTTTGTAACTTTGTATCTTTGTATCTTTGTATGTTCGGATGTTTGTTGCCAGAGCCAATAAGGTTGAAGTTACTACGAGTTGATGCTTAGGAACCAATGAGATCTTGGCATCTACTTAAACATGACATTGCTAAAGGTCGAACAAGGGCACTTTGAGACCACCATCTTGGTTCTTCACAATGTTTTCGTCTTTTATTACAGCTACAGGTGTTTGGAAGCATTATATTAAATATCTTCATCATTCAAACGCTGCGTACAGTGATGCAGCTGTTTAAGGGCTCATATTTTAGTGTGGATGCTATTTCAAGACATTTCTGACCGAATTCGGCTATCGCGAACGGTACCGACGCACGTATTTATGAGTTGTGTTTCACCTGTTTCAAGGTGGAGTATAAAAGATTATATATTTTCAAAGCTCTTCCAGTGAAGCAATAATTGATATTTAGATATGGACTTTAATTTGAAAGTATGCGCCCTATAAAATGTGGTTCTACAAGTTTGAAAGGCTGCTTATTTATTTAAAGCTGTACCGAGTATTGTTAATCCTGTAAACAAGCTTTAAAAATATTATTCTCTCGCTTACAAAGTTCAACAGTCCTTTTTCTTCCGGCAAAACAAAAAAAATAATAATAATAAGTGAACAACATAATACATCCTTCCTGTATACTAAGCATTATAGTTATTGAAACGTATTTTATTTAGTAAAGATGAGTAACTTAAGTAGAAACAGTAGCGTTATGGAATAAAATTGGAAGAAGCTAGTTGACACAATAATTAGATACTGTTTTATTGAGTGGACTAACATGATATGAGCAGAAATATATTTCGGCAGTTTGATAATTTTCTTGGAAGTTAATAAATGTTAGGCTATCAACCTTGACGTTGCATGAAACATAATTTAATTGCAGATGTTGTAATGAAGCCGAGGTGATTTCTTAAAATCGTTGAGAAAATTTTGTAGTAAACAATTTGCGTTTTTTTTACGTACGAATTGTAAAAGGGCCAAAGACCATCATCTTCACGTGCAAATTGTGTGCATGAGTTATTTTTATAATTCTGTTTGCTAGATTACTGTGTGATAACTAGAATTCCCTCACGTACGAACCACGAAAGGGGGGCAAAGTCCAACACTTTCACCTGCCAGTTGTGTGACTGTACATCTCATACAGATTGGCTTTTCACAATAATAACAGTAACTTGAACGTATGAAGACCTGTTTCGTTTTGTAACCAATGCCTTAAAAGGCTCTTGTCTTTTAAGAAGCAATAGCTTTTGAAACATGAAGAAATAAGTTGTCGGAGTTAAGGACTGTTTCACTGGGTAGAATCGCACGTGAAAACCTCGTGAATTGTGATGATGCAACCATTTAGCACAATGATAAGAATCCTGGTATTCCTAACTACTCGAATTCGATGAGTCACATTTTGGCTTAAGAAACTCCGAGGAAACCTTAGAGTTTTCCTTCTAATCAACGTTTGGTGAGTAGATATTTATTTTACTTTAATAATTTGTTTAAAAAGCACGAAATGTAACAGGGAAAGACAGAGGAAAGTGAATATATAGCATGAGGATCGACGCAGCTGAGCGTTTCGCGTTTTCATTTATGTACGGCAATACCCAATTTCGCACAAAAACCCAGTCTACATTTAGAACGAAAAAGGCAGATTTATCACTCTTGGTAAGGTTACGCTGAAGCATTTAAGTTACACTGAAGCATTCAAAATAGCTCATGCACGTTTAACGTGCCTTTGTTGAAAAAATAGGTCATATGTCAGTGGTGTGAGCGTATGTATCTTTGTGGGTTTGTATCTTTCTATGTTGGGATGTTTGTTGCAAGAGCCAATAAGGTTGAAGGTACTATGAGTTGATGCTTAGGAACCAATGAGATCTTGGCATCTATTTAAACATGGCATTGGTAAAGGTCGAACAAGGGCACTTTAAGACCGCCATCTTGATTCTTCACAATGTTTTCGTCTTTTATTACGGCTACAGGTGTTTGGAAGAATTACATTAAATATCTTCATGATTCAAACGCTGTGTACAGTGATGCAGCTGTTTAAGGGTTCATATTTGAGCTATTTTGAGAAAATAGCTCATATGTCAGTGGTGTGAGCATATGTATCTTTGTGGCTTTGTATGTTGGGATGTTTGTTGCAAGAGCCAATAAGGTTGAAGGTACTATGAGTTGATGCTTAGGAACCAATGAGATCTTGGCATCTATTTAAACATGGCATTGGTAAAGGTCGAACAAGGGCACTTTGAGACCGCCATCTTGATCCTTCACAATTTTTTCGTCTTTTATTACGGGTACAGGTGTTTGGAAGCATTACATAAAATATCTTCATGATTC
Source organism: Porites rus (assembly GCA_964035705.1). Taxonomy (NCBI): domain Eukaryota; kingdom Metazoa; phylum Cnidaria; class Anthozoa; order Scleractinia; family Poritidae; genus Porites; species Porites rus. Next base: position 36,301,203 of record OZ037995.1, read on the forward strand.
AAACGCTGTGAACAGTGATGCAGCTGTTTAAGGGTTCATATTTTAGTGTGGATGCTGCTTCAAGACATTTGTGACCGATTCGGCTATCGCGAACGGTACAACGCACGTATTTATGAGTTGTGTTTCACCCGCTTCAAGGTAGAGTATAAAAGATCATATATTTTCAAAGCTCTTCCAGTGAAGCAATAATTGATATTTAGATATGGACTTTAATTTGAAAGTATGCGGCCTATAAAATGTGGTTTTACAAGTTTGAAAGGCAGCTTATTTTTTTTAAAGCTGTACCGAGTATTGTTAATCCTGTAAACAAGCTTTAAAAATATTATTCTCTCGCTTACAAAGTTCAACAGACCTTTTTTTTTCGTTCCCGCAAAACAAAAAAATAATAATAAGTGAACAACATGATACATCCTTCCTACATACTAAGCCTTATAGTTATTGAAACGTATTTTATTTAGTAAAGATGAGTAACTTAAGTAGAAACAAAAGCGTTAGGAAGTACAATTGGAAGAAGCTAGTTGACACAATAATTAGATACTGTTTTATTGAGTGGAGTAACATGATATGAGCAGAAATATATTTTGGCAGTTTGATAATTTTCTTGGAAGTTAATAAATGTTAGGCTATCAACCTTGACATGGCATGAAACATAATTTAATTGCAGATGTTGTAATGAAGCCGAGGTGATTTCTTAAAATCGTTGAGAAAATTTTGTAGTAAACAATTTGCGTTTTTTTACGTACGAATTGTAAAAGGGCCAAAGACCAACATCTTCACGTGCAAATTGTGTGCATGCGTTATTTTTATAATTCTGTTTACTAGATTACTGTGTGATAACTCGAATTCCCTCACGTATGAACAACGAAAGGGTGCAAAGTCCAACATTTTCACGTGCCAGTTGTGTGACTGTACATCTCATGCAGATTGGCTTTTCACAATAATAATAGTAACTTGAACGTATGAAGACCTGTTTCGTTTAGTAACCAATGCCCTAAAAAAGGCTCTTGTCTTTTAAGAAGCAATAGATTTTAAAACATGACGAAATGAGTTGTCGGAGTTAAAGACTGTTTCAAAAATGTTAATAAATCTTAGGTTATCGACCTTCACGTTGCATGAAACATAATTTAATTGCAGATGTTATAATGAAGCCGAGGTTTTTTCTTAAAATCGTTTGAGAAAATTTTGTAGTAAAGAATTTGCCTTTTTTAATGTATGAATTGTAAAAGGGGGAAAGACCAACATCTTCACGTGCAAATTGTGTGCGTGAGTTATTTTTATAATTCTGTTTACTAGTTTACTGTGTGATAACTCGAATTCCCTCACGTACGAACGACGAAAGGGGGCAAAGTCCAACACTTTCACGTGCCAGCTGTGTGACTGTACATCTCATGCAGATTGGCTTTTCACAATGATAAATAGTAACTTGGACGTATGAAGACCTGTTTCGTTTTGTAACCAATGCCTTAAAAAAGGCTCTTGTCTTTTGAAAAGCAATAGCTTTTAAAACATGAAGAAATAAGTTGTCGGAGTTAAAGACTGTTTCACTGAGTAGAATCGCACGTGAAAACCTCGTGAATTATGATGATGCAACCATCTACCACAATGATAAAAATCCTGGTATTTCGTAACTATTCAGTATTCGATGAGTCACATTTTGGCTTAAGAAACTCCGAGGAAACCTTATAGTTTTCCTTCTAATCAACGTTTGGTGAGTAGAAATTTATTTCACTTTAACGATTTGTTTAACTTGCACCAGATGTAACAGGGAAAGACAGAGGAAAGCGAATATATAGCTTGAGGATCGACTCAGCTGAGCGTTTCGCGTTTTCATTTATGTACCGCAATACGCAATTTCGCACAAAAACCCAAACTACATTTAGGATGAAAGAGGTAGATTCATCACTCTTGGTAAGGTTACACCGAAGCATTAAAGTTATACTGAAGCATTCAAAATAGCTCATGCACGTTTAACGTGCCTATGTTTCTGATTTGCTACAACCTTTGCTCCTCTGTAGGGAAAGATGGTTTGGCAAGAGAAAAGCAGAAGACAGTTTGATCAAAGGATATATTAATTCACATTTTGCTATTCCATCTGTTAAGAGGATTTTCTAACCATGCCCGGGTTGCTCGAAGCATGATAAGTGCCAACCAGCGTTAAATACCATGGAAACCTATACATTTTGATACCTCTTAACCAACGGTTAGCGCTAACCAGGCTTCGAGCAACCGGCCCCAGATCATTAAAATAGTCTGGAATTTATTAAAGCTGAAAATAAAAATACATGCTGTTCTTGTGGTTCCTTTAAAAGACAGCCTTAAATAAATTGCAGGTCTGAAAAATGGAGTTGTAAATAAGCTCATCTGGCTATGTTAATTTTTGATAATCTTTTTTTCCATCAAATTTAATTACAAGTAAAGACCTGCAACCAAGAACCTGTATTTTCCCAAGTTAGCCTAAACAAGTCAGGTTCTTAAAGAAAAACTAATTAGCACAGATTTAGGCTATTTAGGTTCAGTCTCAGATAGGTCCTTATTTTCTGAAAAAAAAAGTACTTTGTAGCTTTGAGCTAAAAGTATTTAGTGGCATTCAGCTCTTTCCTTAGTATATGTAAAACCTGTACGCCATCAAATTGCAGTCAGAGTAATAATAAATATTATTAGACACCTATGTCTCAAAAGAGGACCCTGAATGTTGACTTATCTTACTTTCCCAAGTGTACACTGTGCAGAAGCTTTTTCTAAGAGATTTTATAAATAATGGTAATAGGACTGAGGGGAGTCCAATTCAGTCTGTAATCATACAAGTGTTACAAACTTGGACAACCGCGAAGCAGGAGTCAGATTTGTTTAATTGTGAGTATGATTGCAGATTGAATTGGACGACACATAGTCCTGTTACCAATTAATAATTATAACCGTTACAATTTCCAAGAAAATAGATGCATTCCTTTTTGGTGAAAGAGTGTTTGTTCATACCAAATGTCCAATGTAAGGGAAAATATCACTGGTGGAGACACCGCCTAAATGTTGCATATTCATCCATTTGGATTAATCCCCAGTTTGTTTGGGTAAGTGATTGTTGCTATGGTTATCATGATAACTTCTGTGATTGGTGGATTTAGCTGAGTGCATTTAATATGATTGGCTAACATAACTGTCCGATTACAGGCAACTATACACAATGATTAAAGAAAAATAAAGCAGTTAATGCACCAATCAAATTTGACGAAATTGTAATGGTTATGATTAATAACCTGTTTCAAATTTGAGTGCTCTTTTATAAGACAGCCTAACTGGAAAATTTTAGCCTGACAGGTTCTTAAAAACCAGTTTCTCATTTGTGTATTTTTCCTGTATCCTTGTTGAGCTTAATAATGCACATCACTATGCTGGGTGTCAGCCAATCCCTTTTTTGTTTCTCCATGTCAATGAGGTCAGATAGGGATTTACATTCGGTCTTCTAGACCATGGAGCCTTTGATAGAAAGCTTTCTTCTCCTAATCATCATATTAACCATCCTTTACTCTGACTGATTAATTGAGGGATGAAGAACACTAAGGGATGAAGTTGTCATAACACAACCACCAACTCCTTTCCACAGGAGGAACAGAATGCTTAGGGATGGAAAATAAACATGAGAAACTGACTGAAGTACAGAGAGTATTCACATGACATCACGGTGGCCATATTGGTGTCCCAAAACAATGATACAGAGACCATGTTGGTGTCCCAAACTAATAAGCCGAGTGAGTGAATACTCTCTATTAAATTCAAGGTTAGTTTGGTTTCCTATAGTTGCATCTAGGGTGTTTGCCTTCGTATCTCCAAGGGAAATATGTGCAGCACAGCCTCCCCCTCCCCCCAGAAACCTTGATTTCTTCAAAGCTGCTTAGTGCAAGATCATTAGTTTCAGTCTTTCCTGTGAAGTTTTTTAATTCTTACAAAAAAAACTACAGTTAACACAGTCGTCTAGTTAAAATTTGCTGATCCCTGACAAGAAAGTGAATGTCAGGGAAACAGACACTTAGCCTTGAGGTCCTTGAAAGAGAGTTGGCATGTAAAGTCAAGAAATGTTTTACCAAGGACCAGCTTCGAAGCACACTACTGTACACTGGCCGAGACACTGTCAGAGGATTCCATCTAAACAGAATTGACATCCTGAACCAGCTCAACATGATTTCAGTGTCTTCTGTTGCTGCAGATTTTCCATAAACCAGAAAAGTGTATTCCTCGAAATGTCAGCATTCTTCCTCCCTTTTAACTTACTTGACAGTGAGTTGTACTTAACATTAATGTTTTATGGCTCTGTAACAACATTTCTGTCCTCATGGACTTTCACCTCTCTTTACGAGTTGTGTGGTAGATATGCTTTTTAATACTTCTTGATATTCTCTTGTTTGTGCTCTTCTGTCATCTATTTTTGTCTTCCCAGCTAAGCAATATAAAATACATAACTTAAACATTAATGCCCAGAGGACTAGCCTGTGCCACAGACAGAACTAAACTTCTGGTTAAGTCCCCCTGTGAGACAGCACTGAAATCCTGCTTCTGTGCACCCCGTGGCCCACCTGTGAACTAGCACTTGCATATGTGCTATGATTGGCCTCTTAAAAATACCATTATCAGTGTGCCAATCAGGTTGAAGGGAATATCGAAACACATTGTGACTGGCAGCCCAAAATATTGGCACGGCTTTGCAGATGTTACTAACCGGCAATAGATTATGTCTGCGACACAGGCTACACTGACAACCAGACTTACAGTGTAGGATTTAAATATATATTGTTTATAAATTCAAAAGTAAGCATATATTGAAGTCTTTAAAAATACACAAAATTCATTTTTTATACCTTAGATAATCGTGAGATAAAATAAGGTGCAGTACAGC
>OZ037995.1:36311090-36368590 GCA_964035705.1 Porites rus
CTTGCTCTGGATGCTCTGAGAACGCTATATATTAAGAAATCTACTGTAGAACCACCACTACCTATAGACGACACTATGCTCCTTCTTAACGTTTGCCCAACTTCGAGGTGTTTTCGGTACAACAACAATTGTACATGGAACAACTATGGGTGCCCTCCCTTTTTTTTCTGTTCATTCTATTAAAAGAATAGATTTCACTTTGCCGTTCGTGTGTTCAGCAATAGATCACAGAAGTCGTTAAGATATGGTAAAAACATCCGAGACTCATGCGGCTCGCGCACCACTCCTGCTGTTCTTACCTTGGGCGCGCGTATGTGACCTGTGAATGAACAGACGCACGGCAACATGAACTTTATTTGTAAAATGGGTTTTAATAGCAATATGAATTGTCCTTTACGAATTATGTAATAGCTCTGTGTATGCTTTCAACGGCAAGCTGAACCACTTCACGACCTATACTGCTAGCTTCTCTAAAAAAATTTCTTAGTCTAACATCTAACTCGACTTCTTCTGTTTCCTCGACCTGTTCTATTTTCTTTCCTTCTGGCAAACAACCAATCTTGGACCTGAGAAAAGATTCAATGTCATATTCTTCGTTTATTTGAGCTAGGTCTGCTACGGCCTCAGCCTGACTGGCATCAGCTCCAAGGTCAATAAGCTTTTCCACAGCTTGCATGTTACCGTGAATCGCTGCAATGTGCAGTGGAGTGAAACCTTCTGCATCGCGTGGGTTAAGATTCCAAGCTCCGTGCTTTACCAGCAAGTCGATCGCTACGGCGTCGTTATTTCTACATGCCACATGAAGAAGACTCTCGCCAGGTATTTCTTTGAACATGGCACTCTCCTCTTTTAGTATCTGGTCAATGGTACCGGTTGGAGGATTCTCACCCCACCCACTGCGAAGAACAGTTCCAAATTTCTCCAAGTCAAGAGATCCTCCTTTTGTTTTTTTCTGAAATAAACCTTGTAAATGTTTGTCTGCTAGAACATAGTGCCAACGTGGTTGACCTCTGGCCTTTCCGCGAACGAGGTGAATTCTGTCTTTCGTGTCTTCGCTGTATCCCATACTCACATCAGCTTTGTGTTCAAGTAACGTTTTGATAAGCTGTTCATGTTCGTTTTTTACTGCAATGTAAAGAGGAGTTCTTCCTCTCTTAGTTCTCAGATTAACGTTACTGACTTTCTCAAGTAAGAGCTCTGCAGTCAAACTACAACCCTGACTCGCTGCGCAGTGGAATGGTGTGTACCCATCAATATCTGGGATATTCACATCAGCACCATGATCCAAAAGCAAGCGCGCGATCATGTAATGCTTGCTTTCGACCGCCATTCTCAAAGGTGTTCTTCCTGTCGTGGTTAAAAGGTCAATGCTGCTCCCGCCATCAATCAGAAGCCTTACAACATTGAAAAATCTCGCACTCGCAGCTATGTGCAATGGTGAAATGCCTTCAACAGTCGGTATATTAGCATCAGCTCCATGCTCCAGTAGCAAGCGAACAGCCATGTAGTGATTCCAACTAGTCGCCAAATGAAGGGGTGTCACTTTGTCATCGGTCCTTTGAGCATTGACATCAGCGCCAAGAGCAATAAGAGTCTCATAAAGCGTACTAGACGATGATAAACTTGCCATCATTAAAGGAGTGCGATTGCACAATCCAGGAGTGTTAATGTCCATAGAATTGTTTAATACAAGTTCTACCGCTTGTTCACCATCATTTATACGGTGTAGCTCTGTCAGTGTGCGGTCTTGTTCGACTCTAGAGAGGTAGAATTCCTCTATTTTGGCGCAATTTTCCCTTTTGTCGTCCAGGCTCGATAGAAAATCAATCGCACTTTTTCCGTGGAAAACTGCATCACCTCCTGTTTTCAAATTCATCTCGGTCCGAAAACGGCTAGGGCCGAGCAAAGCACCCGCCCGGAAAACAATATCATAGTCCCCTTGAAGGACAGCCGTCTGAAGCAAGTTTAGCCCAGATCGTTTATCCAAAGTCAAAAAAGCGTTTTGTGCAAGAAATTTTAGACTAACCTGAAATCAAGTGTATTAAAAAATTAAAAATATTGTATTTTGTAGGGGGGTTACAAGCAACTCGCCCGCTTAGCGTAGAGGTACCAGGTATCTGAATTTACATCTTGGTTTTCTTTAAACTTCACAGCAGCCCACATGAAAGCGATTTCATTTTGCTTGCTCAAACATGTTTTGTTTTTTAGTTGTCACAACAACCGTGAAGCAAACTAAAAATAGGCCGCAGAACCGTAACAGTACAGCAAACATTTATTGCCGTTGTAGAGTATCAAAGACAAAAAAGGAGGCAATAGCTCATACCGGTTGTTGGTAGCTTTGACTTGCGTTTCTCTCCAGAAGCAGCGTCATTATGGAATGGTAATTGTGGCGTTCAGCCTTCTGTAGTGGCGTACGAAAAAACTGCAGACATGAAAGGACAGTTTACTGTACACTCTTACTTCTTTGGTTATGGTTAAAATTAAATAATAAGGCAAGGCCGTTTTCTCTGCCCTCATACTCACGAATACAAGCGGAAATGAGTAAGAATACGAGATTCTCTCATTTTCGTAAAAGTAGTGGTAAATGATGATTCCTGAGGCGTCCTTTGTGAATGAATATACAACGAATAAGTATGAAGTCTGTCTAAAACCAAATCAGTTTAAATAAGGAATTAATAGCCTGAATCAAGCAAAAACATTTGAATGCCTGTCTAGTTTCAAGCAAAGTAGTGAATTTTATATCATCATCACTATCATAATCATCATCAGGCAGCGTGGCTGAGTAGTTAGAGCGCTGGACTTGTAATTCGGAGGCCCCGAGTTCAAGTCCCGCTGTGACCGCTAGCTGGATTTGTTCATGATAGTCCAGAGTTCAAATCCTTGACCATACTTGTAAATAGCCAACTAGTTTGCCTCCTGCCAGTTGGGATTCTTAACCCTGTTAAGTTCAATTTGAATTATTTGTTTCAGATATTTGCTCGGCCCCTCTAACATTAGTGCTCTAAATACTGCGGAGAGTAAATAACGAAATTATTTACATTTAGTGTATACTAGAACAGTGGATAGTGTTTTTCTCGCGCTCTGATTGGCTACTCAATCAGTGAATATCCTGCCCTATTCACTGATTCACCTCAAGTTTTTCCGAGCGAGCGACGCCAAACTCGCGTAAGTTGCGAGCAAAATGCCTTCCTGGTTTGCTGCCGTAACTAACAAAGAAATTTCACAACTAATCAAGCAAGCTGTTCACGAAATACACGAAGAAGGTGACGAAGTTCGGTTTAGAAGTTTTAAAAGGTAAAGCTCTGCCTTTTTGACTCGAATTCATCGATAAAACCGGTGAAAAAGTTTTTTGTTTACAAATGCAAATTAAGCTTAAGTCTCGCGTTACTATATTTAGTTGACTTGTTCATAAATAAGCTTAAAACTAAAATTAATAATCTTTTTTTGCAGAATGATTTTAGATACAAAAAGAATTCAAAACTCCGTTTGAAGAAATTTCCCCGCAAGAGCTAAACAAATGCCTTTAAAAGTTTTATTTGTCGGCAAGAAAAAGCGACGACCAGGGTCGTTCGGTCATTACGCGCCAAAATTGTAATCGTTGGCAACAGTATTTGTGTTAAAAATCATTATTTTTGTGCTCAATTATCTCAGTGTTTTAGTATAAACGGTGTCGGTGGCTAGTGGTTAATATTTACCGAGCTGCGAACGACTAGCCACCTCCACTTCGGTGAATAATTGTTATATATTTTATAGTGTTATCATCATTATCGTTATCACATTGCTCAATATACTGAAGAATAGCGTCATGCAAAATATCTTTATCTGTTTTACTCCATCCCTCCACAACAGATTCAGATCCAGATTCTTCTTCTCCTTTACGTGTAGCTTATTTATTGATTTGCGTTCATTTTCTGGCTATTGGTTCAATCACATTTCAAGTAAAAGTGACTTTGGACCCGAGAATAATGGTATTACTGATCATTTTAAGAAGAAAAGATAACACTCAATAAGTAAGAGGAGTAAAGATTGGAACCTGGGAACAGGTATATATGTGTGAGTAAATATGTATATTTAGCTCACCTGGTCCACTGCGTTAACGTCTGCATCGTGAATAAGCAATAGTTTCACTACTGATATATGTCCGTACCAGCAAGCAAGATGAAGAGGGGTCAAAGCAAACTAAAAAAACAAAATTTAATACGGAAAAATCAACGATATAACGCTGGACATATTTTCATGATGACGATATAAAACCAGTTCACTCTCAAACCATACTTATTTTAATTAGTCTACAACAATAGCTCATTTACAATGACAGATGGAAACGGAAACGGGGTTGGGCTTATTTTAGCTTACTTTGATACGGCCCTTTCTGTTTTCGTGTAAGTCATGTTGTTCGTATGCTACAGTAACTAGTATTTTTCAAAATAAATTCCATAAGAAAACAAAACCAAGGTGATCAACTAACCTCAGCCTCACATTCACTTGAAGTATAGGGTACTAAGACTGCGACTGTAAAATGACCTTTTCTTACGAAATCAACAAAGTTAAATATATAGAAATGGCCGTAAAAGGAAGTCCTTCCCATCCCCCTCCAACTCTCAAAAAGGGGAAAAAAAAAAAAAGAAAATATATAACAAGCAAGGTTAACAAATAAATAGAAAAACATATCAAGCAAATAAATAAATGAAATATATAACAACCTGATCTCTTTGGTCAACATCCACACCAGTTTCAAGTAGTGCCCTTGCAATATTGTAATCTCCAGTGATGGAAGCTTTGTGTAAACGACCTCTTGTAGTCTGAAAAAGAACAACAATAACAACTGCAACAATCAACCAAGCAAAACAATAGACGCACCACATACAACCCCACGCATACATACATACCCACCCACAGAAAAGGAAAAAAAGGCAGATATCGAACGTTAATCTTTCAGTCCTAAGAATTACTTTGGGACACTGATCTACTGTCAAGGACTCTTAACATTTTTTTCATTACTATTTTATGTTGTTTTTCGCCGGAAATAAACGAAAAATCTGCAAGAAAATGCACATAAGTTCTCAACATGTTTAATTCTTCACAGTAAAATTAATAGGCCATTTCCGAGTTTCCCCGGGCCTCTGTTTCAAAACGAAGATAGGTGCTCAGCCTTTGATATGAAAATCATTTTTCATTCTCAGGCGAATAAAACTCATTTTCACAAGAAAAGTTGTGCATCTAGCCTCATTTTGATTGTGAGGGTTTCTGGGACTCGGAAGTGGCCTATTCGCCTGAGGAATCTCGTGACTGATGAGCGATAAAATCAGCTACGTGTATATTGCGGAGTTCGTAATGATCATGGATGCTAGTAAGGATTCCTTGGAAATTTGTGCACTACAGAAATAAAAATGCATCCAAATTCACAATAACTTAAGTACCGTGACCAAAAGTTCCTTTATAGAACTTTATGGTAATGTGATCGAGAGCCTGTAAAAGAGAAATCCCGAGTCAGAATTGTTTTCCTTCAGTTTTCCGTAAACGTAAGCCACTGATCAAATTAGTGGGATGTCGTGTCAGTTAGAGAGGTCTCCGAGAGGTGAAAGTGCACTATAAAAACGTAGCAAAAGAAAACGAGATCTTACCTTCGTCACTTTTGGGCTGATATCGATACATTTTGTGCTATTGGCTGCGCCTTCTGCTTGGTTTTTCTTAAATGGAATCTGGACAATGTCTGCTTTCCCTGGTTTAACATAACATTTCAAAGAACAACATGTTAACTCCGGTCTTTAAATTAGTGTCTACAATGTCTAGTTTCGTTGCCTTTGAAAGAATCTGCACAGATTCGTACCGTACCTGGTCTGTTTTTACCTTTTTTGTTTCATTTTATTAGGGACTAGTCAAAAAGCATTGGGGAGAGTGGGTCGGAGCAGTGAGCGGTTGGCACATCAGTTTTTACGCCCTGTGTTTGGGATGGGTGGTCAAATTTTCAGCTACTCTTGGGGATTGGGCATCCTGTTTTACGACAGAAATACACACGTATACTTTATTGTACTGTCTCATTATACTAATGTGATAGTTGGCGACAGTTAGTATATACAGCACCATGGAATTAATTAACCCTGGAATGCAATATTACTCAGTAATACTCGGTAAGTTTAACATGGTTTAACAAGGGTAATTGTTTGAGCTGGAGCTACACTACACTATCTATGAAAATTATATGGACGAGTCAAGATTGTTCTAGAAGGATTGATACATTGCATTTCGTTAAACTCGCATAATGTAAATCTTTGGCTCTTGATGATAAGCGATGTTACACGTATGTACAGTTGAACCTCTCTACAACGGCCACCTTGAGGATTGAAGGGAGCGGCTGTTGACGATAGAGTTAATGTATTGATTATTTGTCCGCGCGGACAAAAAATGTGGCCGTTGTAAAGAGGCGGCCGTTGGAGGAGGTTCGACTGTGATTCTCCCTTTAGTAATTGCTTATGAATAATCAAAACAGTCTGCTACTTTTTTAACAGCAAAATCATGGGTTTGGTAATCCGGTGACACCGGATATTGGTGACATCCTCATATCTGTAATTGTGTTTTGTTTTGTCTTTCATTTTGCTATTTTATTCAGCACCTCTTCTAATTTCGTTATTTATTTCACTTAGCCAGTTTTGTAGTGCGATATCCAATTCCAAATACTCTCCCCCTAACCCTCTACACTTTTTGTCCATTCCCTAAGCTTATGAAGTTTGTATGCTTCAACTGCTTCTAACGAAAACAAAAAACACAAAACAAACAAAAACAAAGAAACAAAAACAAAAATACGCGTACGACCACCTGGATGTTGCATAATCTGCCGGAGTTTAAGACTTGATGCTTGCTACACCATTTTTTGTCCAAAGATTCCTGTACATTACAAATGTTCATACAATCATTAATAAAGAATTTAACTTACCACCTAGCATTTCCGTGTAGCGCGACTCATCTTCTAAGACAGTTTTCAATGTTACTGTCTCTAGGTTTAGTACTGATTTGATGGCCTCCGTTACGAAGCACCTTTCAACTAGTTTGTCCAGGTCACGACACTGGTAATCATTCAGTATACTGGCACAACTTTTCATATTTGGGCACTCAATTTTTATTTCTACACCTCTATTTGTGACTTCTTGTAGGGAAACGCGTGCCTTGTAATATTCTGTGAAATAGTCAGTGAAAAGACCCAGCTCATCAGACATGAAGCAGTCTGTCAGTAAATGCATGTGCTGCATCGAATCGTAAAATATTTCCTGCTGTTGAAAATCCAAATCTTGAGCAGAGATTCTAAGAAGTATCGTGGTGGCCGAGGTACCTAAAGTTAGAAACTAGAATTAACGCAGTAAGAGATAACGAAAAAATGAGATCACAGAATTGCAAACAAAAAGCAACAGATTACATATGAGTTCAAGAAGATAATTAAACTACGGCGGCGGGCAGCAGCAGGTCTCAAAGAGCCATTATTTGGACTGTAACATTATTTTGACAAGAGTTTACTGGGAAAGGCTAACTGACCTAAACTGGTAAGCTTCGAAAGAAATATCCTTGCTTGGGTGAACTTTACAAGAACAATTGTGGCTACGCTGATGTGAATTGTGCCAAACATGGCTTGTTGGCTGGCCCAAAGAGGGAACTAGCTAGGGGTTACCAGGGAATTGAAGTGGTAAACATTTCAAGGAGAATCACCCGGATAAGAGACAATCAGGTTAAATGTTTCGAAAACAAAGCAAACACGAAAGAATGGACAGATAGACAAAATGTACTGGGAAAACTATTCATCCTGTCCTTTTATCAAGGTTGCATAACTTTTAGTCTTGTATTGGCGAATTTTTTTTATTCAATCTATAGCAAAACCGTTGCCGGCGGTAAGGTTCATGGCGCGTATATTGAGCAAACACACCAAAAAAGCAAACAAACAAACAGACAAACAAGGACAAGTAGATAGGACAGGGACTTATTAATAACTGTCTTTAACAAAATCTCTTAAATATGCCTGTAAACGTGATGTAGCCGGTAGCACATTTAACGCATATTGACAACTATTCTTCAAACGCAAATTATCATGAGAAAAGCAGCCCAAAGGTACTTACGTGATACGGGAGATGACTTCGAAAATCTTTGGGAAGATTCTTCATCCGAGGATGCAGAACTCGTTCTTTTTCTTGAAGGAAGGCTTGAGGGTCCCTCTCGCGTGAATTCAACAAGTTGTTTTTCAGAAATGGAGTCTGGATCTGTTTTGTCAACATCTACATTTGACGTCCCTGAACAAATCAACATCGTATACATCGTTACATATTTCAAGCTATTTCGAGTTCTTAGATATTTAGTTTGATAAAATAGAATTAACATTTGCGAAAAAGCTCATTATAAGAAGAAAATGTATCATTAATTTAAAACTAGCCCGCAATGCAGGCCTGTTGTGAGGGCAGGTGAAAGGTTCCTGTGTATGTTCCCACTGGCGTGGCGCCATCCTTGATTACGAGAGATATTCGGGCACCCAAAGAAAACGCCTTTATTACATGCTTGAATGTTCAAAGAAGAGCTGTCAGAAGCAAACGCCTTAATTGAACATTCTTTAGTTTTGTGTCATTTTTTGATTAACCTCTCTTTTTTTAAAAATAATGAAGTGCTTTACCTTTGCGTGACGCAAGTATTGGAATACGCCCAGACGTTTTAGCACTTCTTTGATCTGGGTCACTTAACCTGGTAGTCACGCCATCATCACTTTCGCTTTTCTGATAAACACTTCTTGGTTTCATCGGCCTTTGGCATGGCTCGTATAGGCGGCCCTGGTGCACTCTACTTTCGGTATCAGAGTTGTATTTGGCTTTTTCCGTCATATCAACATCGGTTTCAGAATAACCTGAAGAATGCAAAAAGATAGATTGCACACACCCATCAGTGAACATTTTACCTGAGAGGTGGCGATAACTAGAGTATTATGATATATACTGTTTGTTTGTTTGACGCTTTTGTTGTTGGTTTTGTAGGGGAGGGGTCATAATAGCTCTTGGCAAATCCCTGCAACCCACAATAGCACATAGGACAATGAGTAAAAATATCATCATACCGTGAATCATTCTCTGCATTACTTTGGCAAGATCTTCACACTGTCTCCTCCAGCTGTAAATTTGTCCATAAGATTCTCTCAATACTTTGATCTCATCAAGCCTCGATTTGTGTCTGTTACGGACAGCTACAATTGCATCTGCCCACATTGTAGGGTCATCGGAGTGTACGATACACGATTTTCCAGAGGGTACTTTCTCAAGTGCTTTAGCAAATCCTGACCTACTACCCACTAAGATGGGTAAACCAGCAGACAGCGCTTCCAGGCCAACCAAACCAAATCCCTCTGATTTCGATGGCATGATGACAAGATCAGCTTCGCACAGTATGTCCTTTATTCCTTCTCTATTTGCTATAAACTCTCTAACAAAGAGTTGCTCTTTAGCAATACCATATTGAACAAGCTTTTGGGTTACCTCATCTCCCTTTCCTTGGGGAGCACCAACAAACATGAGACAAAAGTCTTTTTTCATCCGCGGATCACAAAATGCTTGAGCAGCAATGTTGTAACCCTTGAGTTCAAAATCCTCATCGTCCCCACGACCAAATAACAACACTTTGAATTCACCATCCTCATTAGGGTCCTGTTTTTCAACTAAGTCCTCAAATTCTCTGTCGAAAAGACCGGGAGTAACGGTAAAAACATCTTGATCTGTTTTATGTCGTCGTAGATAGGAAGAGTAAATCTTTTTCAGTCTGGGGCCAACTGGTACGACTAAATCAGCGAGTTTACAAAGTTCAACTTCATCCTGATGTTTCTTTTGGCCTTTAGAAACAGGTTCAGTGTAGCTTTTGAACCTACCAAGGTCTTCTGGAGCGGTGTGTACCACTTGCACCCACTTACAATTTGGAAATCGAGCAGAGTCTCTTATGAATTGCACCTGCCTGCCAAGTTTTACACCATGACCAACAATTATTTCCATGTTGTGTTCCTTAGGTGGGGTACTTAACCAATCCAGACGATCATATGCTGCACGTCCCTTCGCCTCGACAACGGTTATTCCAAAACTAATTGCTTCTATAATTTCCTGAAACTCACAAGCTCCTTCGGGGACTAGCAAAGAAACGTCTGCTTTTGCATGTTTAGAGAGCTGAATCGCAAGCTCTCTGTTTAATGTTGACAATCCACCTTTTGACGAGCTCCACCCACTACCAAGAAGGGTAATCTTTAAGGGCTGTGTTACAGAAAAGTATCGGTGCAAAAGCAAAACAAGTCATTAACAAAACAAGCAAAATATATGAGAAAAAGTCAACAAAGAAAAAGCTTATTGGACACTCAAATGCCAAATAAAGTAAACGCTTTCACTTTGAAGAATAAGTCTAGTCAATAACAACAAACAAACACATGTACATGCTTAATTTACAAGTATGATAGATCTCCGCACTACCCAAAACAATGCTGCTGTTGCAAGTGGTCAGAGTGGAATCGTACAAAGGACATAAGCAGTGCAAGTCCAATAAGTGGAGTGGAGACTTTTTTGCGAGATAAGTGGAGTGGAGACTTTTTTTTCGAGATGGTGACTTTTAACAGTTACCATATAGGAACTGCTAAACGTATGGCCTTCTAGATAACATGGCCGCTTGGTCAAACCAATGCAAAGGGAACGCATATGTCAAAACATGAACCTATTAACCCTAATCCTTTTTTCTTTGCTTCCTGCATTCGACGAGGGCCCCAGACGCCCCTTTTCCCTTCAGTATAACTTTAAAACCGCTCATGATACGACCACATAACCAAAATTACACATAATAATACACTCATCATTTCCAGTATCGTAATTTGACGTCTTTATGATGTCATATTGTCGAATTTATTGGCAGAATCCAATTTCCATTGGTGTCTGACGAAATTATGACGTTGGCTAATATATTAATAAACCTGTGTAAATTGAAGTAATCGTGGTAGAAAAATTGACCTTTGTAAAAAAGGATGCTTAGGAAGAAAAAATAAATCTACAAGTTTTGAAATTCTGAGAGAAATCAACAATGTTAAAAATTGAACCCAACATCTTCCATTTGGTGATTTAAAATTCGTGTTTATTTTTTGCAAATTGGTCGCTAAAAAACCTGGATTACACTAACAGTTATAATAAGTTTGTAAAATATTGCTAAATTAAGTCTAATGCCATGATTTACCGTAATAAGAAAAAATAAAAATGTACTCTTTTTATAGGGAAAAAGCAAATTTTGAAACACATGGCTGTCAAAACTCGGTTACCATGGCAACGTCAATGTTAACATACACGTCACAACGACTTCAAAATGTTCCCGGAAACTAAGCTTGGTGGTCATAGCTAAAACGGTTTTGAAGTCATTCAACTATTTAGCGAGGGGGGGGGGGGGGGGTTCAAAAAGACCCCCAGCCAAAATAGGGTTAAACAATTCCTTTCACAAGAGCTCCTTTTCAAGACCAGTGGAAATCTTAGACGACTGCAATAGGACCCAATAGAATACTTCTACTAATGGAAATGTTGAAATGGCACCACAAAGCTTCTTACGTTCCTTAATAATGAGAAAATTCCTCTACTTGTCTACTTCCAAAATTACCAAATTAAGAGAAAGGAAATATAATTAACATTTACCATATGCAGCCAGAGGGATAAAATAGAACAAAGGGTACACTAAATTAAACTCAACAATAACGGCAACCCATTACATTTTTGTTTGTAGCAGCTTAAATACCTTTTCAACTGTTGAGGTGGCGTCAATCGCTCTGTCTTCCGCCATGGCTGAAAGAAAAAAAAGATCAATTAACGATAGTTTGAAAAAAAAAACCCACGCACATACACACAATGGTAACTGGACTATTAAAACTACAGGTAGAAGTTTTGAATACTATAAGTCTATTTCCTTCTGGCAATTTTTTTTTTTTTTTTTCATTTCTCTAGTTGGCAGGCTTAGGAATCAAATAGGGGGAATAATAATTGAACGATCAGATTTAAAAAAACGTAGGCTATCAACAATGGAGAGAAGAGAGGCGCATCACGCCAGACAAACAAATAGAATCAAACAGGGTTAAGGGCCAGATTGAAGGGGATGTGTCACGGCTGTTGACGTCTAGTTTATTTGTCAAAATTGTCAGTTACCCTTTCTTATGGGGTATGGGATTTAATAACGTAACTGAAGAGATTACCTGCTAACGACAATGCAGTTTCCTGTGTGAAAGCAGAGAACATTAGACGTTCCTCGGTCCTTTTTTCTAGTGATCCCTACTGCTCCAATGGCCGTACTGTCAAGACGGGTAGGGTAGCTATTGTTGAAAACATTTAAATGCAAACTATTTATGTAAACTAAGAAAGTGATTCAGTAATTGATTTCTTAGGAATTTGAAGCTTGTTCGACGAGGGATATGTGGTACACCTTCACTTTTTGCGATGTTTTGACTTCACAGCACTGAGCCTAGGAATCATGATTATAAACAAATAATGTCGAGAGTAAATCATATATATATTTACGGTGAGAAGCTAATTCTGTGATCTGTAAGGATTATAGTCTGGTCTATTGCCCTATTGGTTTCATTCGTATACTGTACTCTTGATCTTAATCTAACTAAACTTGCGTTGTTTTACAATTCGAATAGTTCTATGAAACTGAGAAAACGGGGTAACATCGTTGTGACTCGGTTCTGCCTAAGAAGTGCTTGCAAAAGCACATCTCCGGCCTTTGCTTATCCTACTTAAAAATGGCCGACAATAGTGTTAAAGGCTCGTTTTAAGTTGACAAATATTCACGTGTTAAACATGAAAACTCGCTCTAGTTTTCTCGTTAATTAAAACCCAGCATCAACGAAAATCCTTAAAGTTACTCCAGTGGAGGCTCATTTGTCTTAAATTCAGCCAAAAAACAAAGTAATATGAACGCTAACGTGCTGTTACAACGGTCCAAAGAGTCCACAGACGAATCAATTCAAAGCCGGAAGTGGATCCACCGCACAATTAGTGTTTTTTGAATTATTGATCTCGAATCAAGGGGAGTGCTAAATGTAAAATTTACTACCTTGATTATCTGAAATGCTGAAAAAGTTTCCACTTACAGCGGAGATAGATGGCTATCGACGGCAAACGGTCAGCAAGTTGTTGTTGATTAACTCCGGAACTGCACTTAAACACTAAGTTCATCTAGTTTTGGCACTGAATCATCTGGTGCTCATTGCATTTCTTTTAAACAGCATCGGCAGTTAAAACTAGTCTCACTATCAGCATCGACAAATGGAAAACAGCCCACGAAGTCGTGCAAAGAATGCGAAAGGAGACGCTTGGCCACCACAAGTTTGTGCAACGAATCGAAAGTGTTTCGACCGTAGGCGAGGAATCTGGAACCTGAGAAGCAACCAAAGAATGTTTATTCTCGTATGGGGCATCAATTTTGACATATCTGTCATGGTACGACTAGCGTGACAGTCCGTGTACTCGTTTTTTTTTCCTCCTTGGGCATATATTTTTTTGGCCAGAATCCGCAGGAATATATTTTTTTTATTAATGATTTTCTGGGGAAAATTTTATTCTTTTAAATTGCTTTTGCCTCATTCCTTCCCCCCCCCCCCCGCTCCCATCACTTATTGCAATGGTCCATCCCTTTAAAAGATGACTTCGAACAAATCTCTACTTGCATTTTCGTGGTTCACTACAAACATGACGTAGCCTTCATTAAATGAAATTAGAATAAAATGAACGCGATAGTAAACTTTGCTATGATGCATTCTTCAAGTGCTATTCGAAATGCTTTCCATTACTAGACGAAATCATCAGGGATTATCTAATTAGTAACCAATTATGAGCTGATAAATTGGCCAATCAATGTCAATACTATAACAAAACAAAACATCGGCTGTCACAACAAATCCACTTTACGGTCACGCATGAATATGAACGAGTCACAAAAATTGTTCAGACAACCGCAGAAAGCCATCCGACTTCCCCATGACTTCCCCCCTTCCTCCATTGTATATATATCAAGCGACCGTAACATCAGACGACAACAAATCTGACGAGGCTTACGTTGGACTCTCTGAAAACACTTTTCATTAGGCTATTTTATCTGAAGAGCGCTACACATAGTAATAAAAATGCCTAGTCAAATCGTCAGTTGATAAAACATTGTACTTTTGGTATTCTCGCTCAAGTCCTTCTATTGAGCAGGGGTGACCCAACGTCAATTTTCGGCTGTTCGGAAGACGATTTGAGATCTAGAATTTTCGGAACATTTGTTGTAAAATTTCCTGCTTGCCTGCTCCTCCTAGGATTTTCGAACATCTAAAAATGGTATAATTATCAATTTTTAACGAAATTTTACCTTAAAAAGGTCACCTGGAATTTTCGGGAGACTTTTTTCTGGCTGAAGTTTTCGAAAAGGTAAGTTTTGATGCTTATAATTTTCGGATCACTTGACTATTACACCTGCTATTAACAGTTCAGCTAGGAAATCCGAACAGATGGAAAATTTTTAGGGGGTAAAAATATGACTATATCTACCGTTTAAATACTAAAATACGTTCAACAATGCTATGTTTAAGTGGTTTTGAACTATATCCTCGTAGGGTGCCCCTGATTGAACACTCTGACAGCAGTTCTACATCAACTGAAATCAAGTAACGATATACTATACACATATACTACCTGCTATACTAGTATAGTTTGAAATCGTGTTCGTGTTCCTTCAAGTATACTTTTAAAAATGTTTCCGTTAATGTCCGCTGATTATAGATTGACTTTTTCAATTAGGTAGAGGGCAGCGGACAAAACAAAGAGCTGGTCAGGAAGTCCAATCCAATGAGGTCTCATCCTCCCTTTACCATCACCCACTGACAATGACCAAAATAATTGAAATTATTTTCTTAAGTCTTTCCAGCAGGGCTTCAGTATGTAAAAGGTGTTACATTAAATTGCCAAAAAAATATTATTCCATCATCGCATGTAGCATGCATATACCACGAAATTATGTTAGCGAGAGCGCAAACTTAAATATAAGCCGATGATATTGCGGTCAGGAGCAACCAGGACTCTTTGACTATCGTGTTACATTATTGAAGTGATCCCACTCGCATGGCGGCTTTATCCAATACGTAGTTCATTGATTGCCGCTGGATCTACTGAACGAAACCTGGGCCGTATCCAGCCGTGTTTATCAAGTGCGTAGAAAAGGTACTTAGCTGTATATTACTGGAGTAAAAAGCACGGTGAGAATTTTTACTTTTATATATTATCTGACAGGCCTGTCACGCTTGTCTCAAGCTTCAGATAGCCTTACGAACGGGCGTAAAATAGTGAGCCAAACTTAATTTGCATCCTCCATTTTAGAATTTTAAAACTGTAATTAAGAAATTCTCAGAAAATAACTTGAAGCTGTGCTACTTTGACAAGAGAATATAGGCACGTACCTACTGTTCATATCCTCCCTGGTGACGAGAAATTACACAGTCATGAGAGTTCAGTTAACAGGGGTTATGCAGTACTTTAAGCAAGCAAAGATGTGTAGCGGCCCCAAATTTCCTACAGCCTAGCTTTCACTAATATTCAAATGAATAAAGGTTTCTTTTCCTCCCGGTTTCCTCGATTGAGGTTTGGTCTTTGGTTACAAATGTCGACTTTATTTAGAAAACGGGCTGATCGTTGTCATAACCATTGAGATTTCCGTTCTCCTTAGCACCCCACGATTTAGGAATTTCAATGGTTATTCTTGTGAGATTTCTAATTTTACGTTGTTTAATTTCGTTACCCGGCAAACAAACAACCTTTTCGTCAGAATTAGGGTTACACATGAAAGGTTCCCAGTTCGGCCGAACTGAAGCGCGACATCCCGAGTGAATACAATGGCACTGTTGTTCCCGACGAAGACTTGATTGTGATGATTATTTTTCAATTACCAAAATTTCTTAACAATACCGCCCTTTAGAGGTTAAGTACATATACGTTGTGGTAAATACAAAGCAGAAAGTAACGCGGAGTCGGTGAAAGGTCACCGAAAAGAGACAGGGAAGCTTTTGTGTTGTTCTGGAGCCGCCGTGGGTAGGGGGTGAGGGAAGGGGGGGGGGGGGGGGTAGGGCACTCAAGGAAAACGTGGGCCGAGTGGAGGTCTGAACCTGATTCATTTCGCTCCGCAAAAACACCGCAGTTAAAATTCAGACTAGGTAACATATGTCCCTCTCCATGAGGACCTCAATTAAGCTATCAAAAAAACTTCACGGAAGATGGAATTCCTTTTTCTGTTTTGGACAAAACAATGGCAAGGCCTTTACATTCTTTGAAAGGCCTGCAGTCCTTAACCCTTTCACTGCCAAATGTGGCCAAAGGCATTTTTCGACCAAATTTCCAAATGTCGTTAAAAAAACTTCATGGAAGATGGAATTCCTTTTTCTGTTTTGGACAAAACAACGGCAAGGCCTTTACATTCTTTGAAACGCCTGCGGTCCTTAACCCTTTCACTGCCAAATGTGGCCAAAAGCATTTTTCGACCAAATTTCCAAATGTCGTTTTCTAAAATTTTGACAAACAAATAGCACCATATGAAAGTACAGGCAGAGAGCTTTCATCTGAATGGTCACATCATAGGATTTCGTCCGCAGACGCAAAAGTTAGAGTCGCCTTACAAAACTCCATCAAGTGCTCTGGCAGTGAAGGGGTTAAAGTAACCCTCTTCAAGACGCTAAATAGTGAAACTTGCAAAACCTGTCTAAGCTAAGATCCAAGACTCTGGAAACCATACCCAGTTCCGCGACACATACCCGTGTAGTCGCGTGTACATAAAAACCCTCCCGGCTTGTGGAGCCGTCCATCGTTCTAGTGTCACTTGCCAAATATAACCTGTGAGGGGTAATTTTTTAACTCCTTTAGCTTTAGTTATCTTTTTACCTATTTTTGCTATTTTTCCGCTTGTTATGTAACATTTTATTTGTTATCATTGTGATAATTATTTTTTAGATAATCTTGCAGTATGAGAACTTTGACACTTATCATCCTTTGCATTTCGTACGCTGTTGCGCAGAATCCAGGTGAATATGTTTTGTCACATTTTATTACTAAAAAAGAGAGAAAACGATAATAATAAAAACAACAACCCGGTCCTTATTGTTGAAAAAGTTGACGATGCTAGCTAATCTCGTACCCAGATCTCTTGTTGATGAATAAAGCAGTTTTTTCAGGCGATGAAAAAGCGCATGCTCGAAATAAATCCTCAAAATTGCGGCCTTTTTTCGACGTGTTAAACAGCGAATTAAAGATAAGTTTTTAAAGATAAAAATGATAAATGGTTTTAGAAGTTATTGAGACGGAAAGCCACTTATTAAGTGAAAATATTTACTTGATCAGAACTGAAAGACTGAAGACAACACCGGTGTCATTCGCTCATAATCTAGCCGATCAAAAAAATTGAATTTTTTTACTTGACCAGATCTTGCCTCCGGTTTCGTCAGCAAGAGATCTGGGTACGAGATTAGATGCTAGCTAATGTTATCCACTGGATAAATATGTACACCATGGTTAACGCTTATAGCACTCGCAGTGTAGGCGTTTTCTTCATGCGCGCGAAAGTTTTTGCTCGCGAAAGCGCCATGTTGAAACTCCAAATTAGAGGAGGAAATTAGGCGAGTCAAAGGGGGAGGGAAAGGGAGCGGGAAGAGAAAAGAGAAAGAGAGTATTTTCCCCCTACCCCCCCTTCTTTCTTTCGCCCTAGCACCCAACCTAAGGGTTGCGTTTTCTACTTTCCCCAATCTTCCTCTGTCATAAAATCGAAGATGACGGCTACAACGAAAAGAACATAAACAAACAGCTTTTTACGCATGCACTGCTGGCTGGAATGAACATGGAAGGGGACTAGCAAAAAAAAGGAGAAAGAAAGAAAGAAAAAAAGGGAAAATAAAATAAACAAAGAAAGCTAAAAAATTGTTCGAAACAGCAACAACAGCAATAACGATTTATTGATTCTAGAATTGAGCAAACTCACAATGGTTTATGTTTTATGTTTTATTTTTATTTTTTTCTCGTTTACGTGGCCGATAATAATAATAAATAATAATACTAGTAATAATACCGAAAACACAGAAATGTAATTGCTTTTCAAAATCTCATCATGAGCATAGAGAAACTGTACAGTTTTACATTATAACAGCATCAGAATTTTTTTTTTTTGCCGTAAATATTCATGGACTGTTACCTAGTTTTGAGTGCCTAGTTTTGAGAGGCGGGAATGGGGGGCTGATTTTACTCTCCCGCCTCCCAGTTGTTTTGGCTAATTTGCAATGGATCTTCCGACCATTAATTAAGCAGTTGGGCGTGAATGACTGTAAACTGAAACATTTCGAATGGACTGTTTGGCTGTGTCATAAAATGTATTCTATTTGTCAAGAGTGGTTATTTTCTTTGCAGACTCCTGCCCCAAGCCACCTCAAAATCTTCTATGTTTTATTGGACTTAAGAACACTTGCAATAAAAACACCACATGTATAGCTGGTACTCTCTGCTGCAGCGATGGCTGTCGACAACGGTGCAGGGACCCCTCAGAGAACAATAGGGGAGCAACAGAAGGTTGAGTGTATAATGTAATACTTACTATAATATTAATATAATATTAAATAAATAAACAAACAATGCACTTTGTGGCTAACAAGCTTGAACTATTGAGGTATTTGAATTTCGTTGCCTCATTCTTGGCAGCTGTTAAGGTTAAATTAGAAGAAAGGTTAACGATTACATCCTGCGAGAATTATGTGACTATATAAGAATAATAACATAACCTGGTAATAACTGAAAGTCTGCTCATGTCGGGCTTGTTTTCTCATCATGCCAATTATATTTACATAATATTTAACCGCGATATCTGATATTATACAGCGTTCATTTAAACTGTTTTGTTCCCGTTTGATAGTGAAACCTAGACCAGGAACTTGTCCATCTCAGCTTAGTCCTCCACCA
This sequence comes from Porites rus, assembly GCA_964035705.1. Classification (NCBI taxonomy): domain Eukaryota; kingdom Metazoa; phylum Cnidaria; class Anthozoa; order Scleractinia; family Poritidae; genus Porites; species Porites rus. The sequence continues at coordinate 36,330,077 of OZ037995.1, forward strand.
GGGCCTTGTGCTTCTGACGTGGACGAATGCATGTTTGATTGGGATTGTGAGGGGACAACAAAGAAATGCTGTAGCAACAAATGTTTTAAAGAGTGTGCGGAACCCGCGCTGATTGCTGCTATTCGAGGTAATACGCCTAAGTTATGAGTGCATATTTATTTACTCTCGTACGTTTTCTTACTGTCTGACTCGTTTTATCAGCAAGGTAGAGCCTCCGGGATGACATAAAAGGGTTCGTTGTAGGTCTAGCTCTGGAAATTAATAATAATTCATACATGAACGGCTGCCCCTCATTTGTATTGGTTAGGATGATTGTGTAGAGATAACGCCGAGAAATGGTGTACGTCCCTTGTGCTGAACTGAACTGAAAGTATCAAATCTATTTGGTTTCCGTTCCATTACTTATGCACTACACTCTTTTTATATTTATAAGAATGTTGTTTTTTCTGCCCAGGCTGAATTTTTTTTTCCCGGCGATTTAAGGATGAAAATATTCTTGAATTATTCTTAATTATAAATTATGGCTTATGGCATTTCCGTTCTTGCCATTTAGTGAAACGAATAACTTTTCTACGGTTAAGTTAAACACATAAATTGTACGGTATTTACAAATTTTCAACACACAAAATTGAGTCCTTTTTAAACTCTCAGCCTCGGGTTTATGCTAAAAATATTCTTTAACTTTCGCATTTTTCAGCCTCGATATTCTTAGAAAACATATTCTTATAGGAAAAAAAAGGAAGTATTGCAAACGAAAATTAATTATTCATCAATCTTTGATTTCTGCAACTTGTCATTGATATTTTGATATAATCGGCCTCATATTCATGTCATACACAAGGCTGGTAAAAGTGACTGTTTTCTCATATAAAAGCTAGCTTTCTGTCCGGGAAACTATCTATGTCTCGAGTGAGTTTAACAAGTATATTCTGGAACGGGAATTTTAAGAATAATCCGTTATGATTTGTTTATAAAATTGCTATTCCAGTTTCGGGATATTAAACTGGAATATGTTCTAAACTTACCGCTCCAGTGAGCAGAATGCTTGTATTTACAGACGATGATAGCGTCACTTCCCTCGCATGGCGGACTCACATCTATCTGACCATATCTGATCTATCTTATAGAGCGTTCTCACTCACGTGGGTGCATCAATGCTATATTTATGGAACAAAAGAAAGCGTTTACATAGGGAAATAGTTCAACTCCACAGGATTGTCTTGGCTGCCGTTTCATTGTTTTGGAACACAATGCAATAATGGCCGTCGTGAAGCCACTGGAAATTTGGTATTGACCACTCAAAAATTCAGTTTTTCTTGGGAGTGAAAATGGCCCCAAGAGAAACTGAAAACAATGCTTATGCAAAATTTTGGGGTGACAACAAAGAGCATTATGGTATGTCATGGTATTTCTGGAGTGGTCAATTACAGTTTATGCATACTTTAACTAATCCAACAATTCCACACATTGTTTTATTTCGTGTTTGATTTGCATACTTAGGGAAGTGTCCTTCTCCAAAGACGTCGCGACTTTGTCACATGGGTCTTAAGAATTTGTGCTCCAACGACACTGAATGTAATTATATTGACGGCGGTGTTTGCTGTTTTGATGGCTGTCGTAGAAGATGTGCAACGTCTGACAGTTTTCCAGATCGATTAGAGAGTAAGATTTCTTATCGCTCTTATTTTGTTGTCGTCATTATAGACATGATTATACCTACAACGTGACTAATACCTTTTCAGTAATACAGTACTTCATTAAATTCAAGACTGCCGTGCATCTATTGCGGAACATAGAGCGTCTACCTGTATTTAATCAGTTACGCGTACTAGTCATTACCATAACCCTACCTTTCGTGTCCGACTTAAACCTACTTCATCCGGGTTATATCTAGATTGAGAACAGTCTCTCTGTTTCTTTAGATTTAGTGAGGGTAGTGCACACGCACGCGAGCGTCGAGCGGAAAAGGCTTCAGACGCGAGAAACGAGGGCGGTACGCAAGTGGTCATTTTTGTGTCTCCCGCGTTTCGTTCGACGGACTACGAAAAAAGGGAGACTGCTCGTAGTCTAGATTATAACAGTTGCAGTATGTAACTATCTATCCAAAATTAAAAATTGTACCCACATCGTATTGAATTTGATTTTAAAGCGGCAAGACCAGGTAAATGTCCTTCGCTTCCTACGCCCGAGTTTTGTATCGCTGATGCTGACGAATGCCAGTTTGATGCCGATTGTTATCCTGGGAGGAAGTGCTGCAGTGACACCTGCGTCAAGAGATGTGTAGATCCAGTCATAGAAGATCAGCAGGGGGGTCCAGCGATTGGTAAAAGTAAGCGGTACAGTTTTGTTGTCTTTGTTTTTGTTCCTGATCTTACAGTATTAAAACAAGGGCTCTTTATATCCGGATTTTATCCCAAACATTTTTTTAGATTGTCCTTATTTTTACTGTGGAAATTGTTATACAAAGATAGCCTAGATAACCTTTCTATAAGGGTAATTTGACCTGAGATTAGATTTTCTTTTTTCAAAGAGGGTGTAATATTTTAAATGAAAATGATTTTATGGGGGAAACACGAATTACTGGCTTTTTATATGCGTGTCCAACTGCACTGAGGACTACCGAGAACAAATCCAGCTAGTGGGTAAGACGGGGCTTCAAAATTACAATTTCGGAGCTCTAACTCATTCTTCCAAGGTGGACATATGTGACATCAAAAACACTCACCTTCATTGATCTTTTTTTTTTGACTTTTAGGGGCCGACCATTTAACTCTTGAGGGGGAGGGGGGGGGGGTGATTTGTGGTCATCAAGAATTTTTTTTTCTAGCAATCAGGTGGGCAGAATATTTTTTTCCCTTCTAAATGCTCTGCAGGATATTTTTTTCCCTCCTCATTTCTCTGCAGGATTTTTTTTTCCTCAAAAAAGGGTCATGTGTTTACATATACAAAATATATTTACAGTTACATTGTGGTCATTGTAGTAATAGTTCTAATATGGAGCTGCAAAGCCTTAAAATGTGGTAAGCTATACAAAATCATTATTGTATAGCTATCTTTTCGGAAAGTCATTCTTTACACTCATTTTATTACGTCAAACTAAAGTGATGCACCAGGCAGATGTAAAAGTGTTTAGTTTCTTAATTAAAAAAATAGCCAAAAATAGCAAGAAGCAGTTCAGAAATGCTCATAGCATGGTAATTGCTGCTAGAATCATTAGTTGCAGTTTAAAACAGGACTGAAATATCCAAAACAAAGGTGAAAGCAAAACTGAAGTTAGTTGATCATGGTCTAATTGAAAAATAGCTCTAATAATCAATTGTCAATAGCCCCTGGGTATACCAGCACTCCTCCAATTGGGGCTAGACATTAATAGGTGCATTACTAAAACTTAAAAAAATATATTATATTTATGAAAATAGAAAAAAGGCATTGCAAAAATACTATGTTTAAATAGAAAATAATGACATAAAAATGTTTCTGTTAAAAATGAAAAAAAAAAAAAACTTCCTTTGTCTATTAAAACTTGATTCTTTAATAAAAAAAATTTACCTCCATTTATAACACTGCTTGTGATAAGCTAATAATGCATTGCACATATGAAGCAATAATTTTGCAGCATCATCAAATCCAGAGTTCAAAGTGAGCAAGGGAAGAGAATGGTTGCAGTTTTGCTGCGATTTTTTAAAGACCCCCGGAATGATGAAATAGCTTTGCAACATTTTTTTTCTTTCTTACAGCAGCGCAAGAATTTTTTTCTATTACATTTGTGCTGCATGCAGTTTTTTTCTTCCGACAAGCGCTTGCAGGAAATTTTTTTTCAAAATCACCCACCCCCCCCCCTCCCCCCCGCCTCAAGAGTTAAATGGTCGGCCCCTTAGCGCAATACACTTGAAAACTTGTAACAATATAAAACTCACCATTCCCTAAAATCGTATGTTTTTCGTTTTTCAGATTTTTGCATTTTTGGCGGCGAAATAAGGTCACAAAATTCCCGCCAAATTTTGTTTTTAGTATTATACGACATCTAATGATTTTTTATTTTTTTTATTTTTAATGATGGTTTCTCAAAGAACTCACCACAAGGATGTCAAAAGTGAAAAAAATTTTGAAAGATGCTTATCCACTCAAAAGATATCGCGTTTTGACAGTTCAATTTTCCGCCATTTTGTTAATAAAAATAGCAGAAAATGGCGGAAAATTCAAATTTCAAAACGCTATCTCTTTTAAGTGGATAGGCATATTTCAAAAATTGTTTGGGAATTCCCAAGCAAAATAACCCAATCGCCCACCTACACCACCTTTATTTTATAAGGTAAATGGACAGCTCCGAAATATAATTTTACCCCATGAAGGCCAGTTATAAGACACGATAGTCCTCGGTGGCAGCAAATTTACTAACTGTAATTTATCGGTTTTATCTCTCTGTTTAAAGGAAAGGTCAAAATGAAAAATCAGGCCGGATTTTAGTGCTCGTTACATGCTTACTTAACAAAATCATGCCAACAAACCTGTCAGCGTGTAAAGCAGCCTGTTATACTTCTTTCATCACATCATCAGCTTTCACAATATAATCGTACAAGACAATATTCAGGACGATCGAAGCACGTGCTTCCCTTGCACGGGAAATCAAATGGGCGAGGACGCACGGACGGACGGACGGACGGCGCGGGTGGGCGTACGGTCACGTGAATTCAAAATTTTCTTTGATTGATAGATAACCAAATTTTCTTAGCTATGGGGCTACGCTTGCACGCGGTTCGAGAGCGCGTGGAGCTCTGCTGTAGAATTTTTATTATATTTTTTGATCATCGGTTTGTATGTCCTTGTAGTTACCCAAGGAGCAGCGACTGGAAAATGCCCCATTGTGTCAATTTCTAAACGATGTCATATTGGACTAGCGCATACTTGTAATAACGACGAGGAATGTCCAAACGGCACATACTGCTGTTTTGACGGCTGCAGAAGGAAATGCCGGGATCCCAGTGGTGGATCTGCTGGAGCACAAGGTAAAAACACGGCGAATTAAACCACGCAAATGTCTTAAGACGGGCATGGTTGGGATCATTCTAAGATGCTGGGCAAAGTCCGTTATATAAATCTTACCATTAAAATTATATAAAATTGCCCTATATAACTTAATCCTTAAGGTTTTCACTTTAAGACTCCTTAAAATTCTTTCCAAGATGATAACAATACAAAATGTCCGCCGAAAGATTTGTAAGATTTTGTAATATTTATATAAGGGACTTTGCCCAGCATCTTAGAATGATCCCATGGTTGGTTAGTGCGCGACATACAGAGTACGGATCCCAAGTCAGGGTCTCACTGGTCACCTCAAATTGGCCTGTTTCGACTTTATTTTACATTTTCGTGTTGCTTCCAGTAGCTAACATACTCGTAAAACGGAGTACTGGTGGGGAGAGAGCAGAGAGATATAAGGTTCGTAGGTAAACATTTTTGATCTAGCGACGAAAAGTTACCCTGCGTAGCAAGCGTTTTCGTGCGGTTTCCGAGCAAATAACGAGGAACGAGGGTCAAAAATGCATACGGGAACGCTCCCTACGCAGGCTTGTTTTTCCCTTTTTTTATTTTTTACGTTGCCTCAAAAGCAAAGCTTTTATAGTCCGCCATTTTGAGACATCAGCGCAGCTAATAATAAGCCATGATAGATGGAGTGACAAATTAAATTCGAACCAAAGAGGGGGCATACATTTAAAGTTTGGCGTTTAGTATGGGCAATCTCTCTCTCACCATCGCTTTTCGTAGCGCACAGAATGGCTAATGAATGTCCAATAATAGGAAATTAACCGATTTGCCAGTGTTATCTCTGAGAATATAAAGATTTTTATTATCTAATATTTACAGGAGAGGACAAAAATGGCACGTGTCCATTTCTTGCCCCACCTCAACTATGCGTGTCAGACGTTGACGAATGTTTTATTGATTGGGACTGTGTCGGTAACCGCAAGTGCTGTTCAAATAGATGTTTCAAAATCTGTGCATCACCTTCAGTTGGAGCAGGGGCTTTAGGAATAGGCAACCTTCAGACCGCAGCAGCAGGTATACATAGTTTGCATATTTCGTCAAGATTTGCTCAATTAGAACAAAAATACTAACTTAAATGGAGTAACTGCCTTGAAAAGCAATAGAAGTTTTTGTTGTTGTCAGTTGTTTTCGTTAGTTTTTAAATGGTTGCTTTTGAGAACCATTGTTCCATTCAGAGGAAACCCAGATAAAAATCTTGGTTGCAAGTTACAAATAAACTTATAAGAAAGGGAAATGCACTTACCGTATTCGCAATGTATTTCTTTAATCAATATTTTCTGGCTTCCATAAAAGTTAGAGCCGGATTTCATGAAGCGACCTGAGAGTAAGTGCCGCCTTTCTGTCACTATTCTCTTAAATCCAACCATTTTCTCAAGCGGAATCACCGATAACTTGACTGATGAATTCCCGAGTATAATAAACTTAATAGAAGGAGATAATTATCTAAAGGAGCTTCGTATAATCAGATCCACTTAACCTTCCCTTTAGACTAACCGGTGTAACAAAAGTACACACTGTATTTGCAGTACAATGTCCCGAACCAGTTGCATATCGCTGCACCTTTTCACTGAAGCATCTGTGTGATGATTCCAGTACATGCTTTACTGGTACCGTTTGTTGCTTTGATGGCTGTCGAAGACGATGTGTTCCTCCCAAAGGTGCAACAGGTACGCACACACTTTTATTTAGAATGGTGACTAAAACCTATCTTAGCCTTCAGTGACTTGTCTTTACTAGAGCCCCTCAGTAGCCTTTTTGGAAAGAAAAAATAAGGGATAAACGCTGCTTAGCTTGAACGAAGAAAGCAAGGATTGTTCTCTTTATTTTCGTTGGTGGTTTATCTGGCCAGTTCAAGACCCTTCCTCAAAACAAAAAATCCTTTCCTCAATTTTAAAAACCACGTCCTATTGCATAGTCGGGTAAGTACTTTTGAGTCAAATACATTATTTACATTATCTTTGTGTCGAGTACCCTTCCAAACCTTCTTCCCCACGCTTTCTTGAGATATTCCTAGGTACCCGATCACAGTCTAAGAATTCCTCAATTTGGTGCAAGGCTAAGTCTATCGCTTACAGTCGACTTTTTAGTGGTCAAAAGACAAAAAATAACATTTTGGCCCCTGACTCTATGATCTATAATCTTTTTTCCTTTTAACCCGCCCGTGGATACCCGAATGGTATCCAAAGGGTTTTTGTGATGGGTTTTGATACGCAAATCACGTGTCACTCGCTCACTTTGCGTTGACAGAGATCGGCTCTTCGACTCCGACCCGGACTCACTGCCCGATATGAAAACGACATAGTTCGTTGTTGCCGAAGGTCTCCTGAGTTGTGCATTCACTCACGCATACTCATGACAGAACCCTAGGAACGAGGTTAACACGCTCACATTCACTGCGAAAGCGTCAACACTCGCTGTCGATTTCTGATATGCGCGACCAGTATCTCGATCATAAGCAATAGAGTGGTTTAGATTTCCAGTAACATGACAAAGGAAGATCGTTGCCCGTAAATCGCGCGTCTAGCGTGGTATAGCTCGTGGTATATTGTCTATACCCCAAACTTCGCAATCTCTGGCAGGGTATCCTTCAGCGAGGAGTCGAACTATGGATTCAGTTCCAAAACGTCGCCAAAGAGGCGTTTTACGTTGAAAAACCAGCCATTTATGCTTAGGATGGAAAAATTTCATGACAGTAAGGCCTTTTCTCGACTAAAATTTCTGTACGCGTCAAATGTCGTGGTCAACTCGAAAATTAAATTGAATACTGTTGTTTATGATATTGCGGTTTCTTACTTATTTTTCGCTGAAACGTTATCTGTATTCAATGAGTAAGTGTCAACGTCGAATAAGTGTTAGCTCCTGTTTTATACTGCAATTAAATACTCATATTACAATTACCAATTATAGTTTGCGGGTTGACTTTGATTCTAATTCTTAATTCTTTTCCTGATTTCTTTAAGGCACTTGTCCGAAACCTCCTGAGAACTTAGTCTGTCCAGTAGGATTGAGAAACACTTGCCTTGACGACAAGTTCTGTGTAGAGGGAACCCGCTGCTGCAGCGATGGATGCCGAAAGCGGTGTAAGGACCCTGCTCAGTTTGGCAGCGGAGACCTTCAAGGTAAGATAAAGCTTCCTTTATTGATAAGTAAGTGCACAAAGCACAAGTTAACGATAACAAGATGCCAAAGCCAGAGGCTTATATGGCGTAGGTCAGAGAGTTACAATATGCTGCTAAGTTACAATGAGAATAAAAATTAATAAGGACAAGATTTACAGAGAAAAGGCAAACAATTACATCTGCATCTGTCTAGCCCACCCAATGACAGGACTGCTAAGGACTCTCATACCGGACCACTGTAAATTCCGTGGACTGCGGAAAGTCGATGAAAAATGGTTTTTGCGCATTGGAGAGGTAACTGTGGTTCTGCATAGATCTGAGGGTCGGTTGTTTTATCGCTATAGTACTTTTTGTGGTAGTTCCTGAACAAGATTGTTTCCTTATTGTGATTATTTAGCATCGTATCCGTAATCGCTAAAGCAACAATTACGTGCTCTAAATACTGCTAGGACCTGGGCTGTTCTAAACGGTAATATACTCTGCCAATGCTATAAAGGCAATGGAAATAATGGTCAAAGATTAATATATATTCATTAGAATTTAAAACTGTGTCCTCTACTGTTAAAACTTCTGAGCTACTGTGTGCCTTCGTGTGTGCAGCATCGCATGGTCATTTATGTCCAGACGATCATTACTCTCCTAGAACGGTTTTTAACCAAACTGAAAGAATAAACGTTTTTCTCCATTGAGATTGCATAATTTTATTCTCCAAGAATTATTACCATTTTCGTTTTTACTTTGCAGGTTTTCTTTAACTTTTACCCTGTCAAGTCTTTACTACTTCATCATCATCGTTATCATTATCATCTTCCTCATCCTCTTCAGCATCATCGCCATTGTCATTGTCATTATTATCATTAAAGTTGTTTTTGTAAAATTTGTATTAGATATTTTACTAACCCTGCAGGTAAACCTCGACCAGGCACCTGTCCTGCTCTTTCCCCACCGTCCGAATTTTGCCCTTCTGATTTTGACGAATGTAAATTTGACTGGGACTGCGACGGAAAAACAAAGAAGTGTTGTTCAAACGGTTGCTACAGAGTTTGCGCTGAACCTGCTGTTGGAGCAATTATAGGTAAGGAGGCCAGAGAGTAACTCAAAGAGCTGTCCTTTTCAAAATCACGCAATTGATTAAAAGAGGTTTCTTCTTTGGAACAAGGTACCTTCTTTGACGTTTTTTTTCTTCCAACAAAGAAAAATGAAATTGAAACGCGGTTGTTGTCGCCAGAAAAAAATTCTTCTAATATCATTCATTAATTTTTTTCTCGCTATTGTATCGAGCAATTATCAGATTAGGCTGCGAGTGATCTGAAGAATTTTACAGATCGAGGAGGATTTTATCCGCTGAGGCCGATAAGGACAAGGCGGATAAAACTCTCCAAAATCTTTGAAATAAATAATTCCCACCTTCATTTGCCTGTTTCTCGGCACGTTCAGGAGATAACGGGATGTACTTACTTCTGCAGATATTCTCCAAATAGCAGATGTCGTTCGTCGACTTGTATTCCTCCTGTTCTGGCATTAATTTTAGGTAGTAGTTGAGTAATTTTTTTCCGCTTCGCAAAACGTGTGAAACGTTCCGCCATTTTGTACTGCTTTACCAACACAACGTAACCTTGTCCCCAGGGCTTTTCGATTGCAGTCCATTTTGTAGCATTTATGCTGCATGTACTATTGACGTCATTTTCCACATATCGCAGACATCTTCCAAATTTGGCTAGCTAGTTACCAAAACCGTAGCATTTCAGCTAATCAGAACCGGAGAAAAATTGTGAATGAATAATGAAAGTAATAAATTTGCTCACCAATTGACAGAAGGTTCGTACAAGCTAGGCATGCTTACTATCGCACCTTTAAAGGTTGATATCTCAACGTGGCACTCACTCGCCTTAGAATAACTGAGCTGCTGAAAGGTGGACGTCAATGATCCCTTAGTTTATGGCCCAACAGCAAGGGGAAATTGAATTTTAACTGAGAAGCCTCGGGGCATAAGCCTTATTCTGTGCCTACAGTATCCAACAATAGCTTCTCCACAGAGCTTTTACATGCTGCTTTCATTAAATATAGTCAAATTCTGATGTAGCAAGAAGCTTCTTTAATTTTGCGATTGGAGTTACAGAGCGGTCATTTATTTATTACTGAAGATTGAAGACTATACCAATTGCTTTGTTCTTTCCAATCCAGATAAATGTCCAGCTCCTACAAAGCCTCCACAACGATGCCATATAGGTCTAAAAGGCCAGTGTTCCAATGACACGGACTGCAAATTTATCCCGGGTGGGCTTTGCTGCTTCGACGGCTGCCGCAGAAGATGTGCTACATCTGATGGTTTTCCTTTCGATATAGCAAGTAGGTGTTGGGATAGCTCTGATATACACATTTTTTTATCCATACATTCAATGGGAAATAGTTTGGATCCGGCAGGATTGGTAACGTAAAATTTTTATCTAAGCCTACGTCGTTAAGTTTTCGATGCAAATGTTGTTATTCTATCTCTATATACGCTTCTTCTTTCGTCCGCCTGAACGTCTCACTTTCTACGATCACGGAACTACTCCTCTGCGTCCTGGCAGGGGAAGATCCAGAAACTTCAGTACGATGAGGGCGGGATAGCTATTTTAAGAACTCCGAGAGCACCTCTGTCCAAACATTAAGGCTGTAAAAGACAGAGTTTACAAGAAGTTTGATAACATTTAAAAAAAAGACACTATTTCATATAAAAGGTATGGGAGGAATGGGGAACCCACATTAACCCACCTCTAAGACCACAAATAATTTGTCTTCTTTACTTAATTCTACTTTGCGTCAATGCAGTTGTTTTAGTCCGTCCCTGACCTTCCTGTGTCTTGTCTGTCTGTCTGTCTGTCTCATTTTCGCTAACTTTTTCTTTCTGGTTGTCAGTATCAAGGCCAGGAAATTGTCCCATTCTGCAGCCACCACAATTCTGTGTCGCTGATTATGACGAATGCCAGTTTGACACAGACTGCTTTCCTGGAAAGAAGTGTTGCAATAATAGTTGCTTTAAACGATGCGTCAATCCAACTTTTGATCAGGTTGGTTCTGGTAAGTTGCGCTGAAATTCCCCGGTGATAATTTTTTAATTTTGACCGGGGAAATTATAATTTAACTCGATCGGCTGCGCACTGAGCACGATTATACCTAAACTGTACGACACACACACAAAAAAAAATGAAAATAAATCACTCATGGAATATTTGACGTAATCACAAAAGTCTTCTTTTATCTGATTATAGCTTGATTTGCTCTATTGTAAACTTAAAATTGTTGTTTTGAAAACGTGCTTTTATTAACAATTTTGTTCATTCTGATTAAATAACGTAAATCCTCCACCACCGAATCACGTTCTTTTGTGGTTCGAGAAAGACTTGAGGGTTTGAAATACAACTTTGGTTTCAAGGGTGGGGTTACGGTACATAGGGGGAGGGGGGGTGGGGATAGATATGTCCACAAAAAAGGGGCCATTTTATGAAACACTTTTGTCCCTAGTTGTAGCTTTTTTTAATTAATTCCTTCTACGAAGACATAACATGTACATTGTAATGTTATTTGGTATTAGCTAAGAAACAATAATTTTTCTTGGTTATTGTTATTTTGTTTGTTGACTTTTTGTTTTATTGCACACTCTTGGTGGTTTGTCTCAAGTTGCGTTTGTTCTTATTTCACTTGTTTTGTCATAGGACAAAATCGGTGAATCAATGATAGTTTTTTTTTTTATGGACGCTGTTTAAACAGAATACTAAAACTGCATTTACTGTTTATTTCAGTTACCGAAGAGCCAGAGAGCAACTGTCCGATAACAACGCAATCAAAGACCTGTCATGTGGGTCTTAAAAACACCTGCAATGAGAATGACGACTGCTTGAATGGTACCCACTGCTGTTTCACTGGATGCAGAAGACAGTGCTGGGACCCGGATACTAGACAATCCTTCACACAAAGTAAGATCACACAAGTTAGCATCGTTATAATAAACATTTTATGCGTCTGAGTGGACTGGAGTCTGAGTAGACTGAGTGGAATCCAATTTGGGCTGTAATTATACTAGCCTGCGAACAGCAGACGCATTTCCGGTCGTCGCTTCTCTCCCTCCGAAAAATATTTTCGGAGGAAGAGAAGCGACGACCGGAAATACGTGTGCTGTTCGCAAGCTATAATTACACCAGTGATTAGCAAAATCGGACGACTCGATTTGTTAAATCAGAAGTGTGATTACAGATCGAATTGGACGACGGAAAGTTCTTTTACCACTAAATCATGACTATAACAAAGTTTGTGATATTTTAAGCGTTTTGTTTTCAAGTTAACACACAATTGACCTTGAGAGAGATTTTTGCTAGAATAAACATAAAATAAATAAATAAATAAGTTAGCCGTTCAAATGGGTGCTTGCGGTGGCGCATTCTGTCCTATCAGACTATCCTATTAATGTTTAAAAACAGGACTGCTGATATTCGGTTATGATTAACGGCAGTTTCTGTCGTATCCGAAATTATAGTCCACTTGTCAGTCCCGCAAGTGTTAAAATATAGTACAGTCAAACCCCGCTTTAGGGACACCCGCTTAATAGGGACACCTCGTTATAACGGACAGTTTGCTTTGTCCCTGGGGAAAGAAAGCCTTACAAGTTTTCTCTAAATTCGACCGCTTAATACGAACACCCCGTGATTACGGACACCTTCTATGGGCCCCCAGTTTCCGTATTAACGGGGTTTGATTTTATCATCGGGGTGTACACAAGGTAGCCCTTTGTTCTCCGCCATGCTGGAGAGTAAGAGAGAGACGCACTGGGACAAGACAAATAAAGAACTCATACACTTCATTTAAAATTGATGATATTTTCTTCGTACCTCTTCTCCTAGTGCGTCTTTTGTTTTCCAGCATGGAGGTTTTGTGCCAGTTGAGTAACTAGCTGAAACAGCCTATATTATTACATAGCAGTGGTAGACTAAAAACAAATTTAAGGTACATGACGACCTAAATAATGTGTGGATGTAGTCAGACCTGCAGCGAAGCTATCATTAGGACAAGCTATCTAGTAAGGGTTTAATACCTTCCTGGATCTCCATAATTCTTTAGATCATACGAAAGCCGAATCCAATAATTCTGTTATTATTCATTTAGAAAAAGCTAATTACCTCAATCAATGTTTACTGAGTCCTGTCTTCATTTGCCTGTTTCTTGCCGCAAGTTCAGGAGATAAACGGATGTTTTGCTCTGCAGATACTATCTAAATAGCAGAATGTCTTTCGTCGATCGGAGTTGCATTCTTGCGGTTCTCGCTATGTTTTAAGGCAGTAGTTCGGCAATTTCTTCCTCGCGTGAAGTGTTCTGCCATTATTGTACTTCTTCGCAACCTCATTATTTCAGTACTATCGACGTCATTCTCCACATATTGCAATTGTCTTCTAAATTTGGTGAACGTTAGCTGGTTATGAAGAATCTGCCGTGACATTTGAGCCAATCAAACACAGAGTAATATTTCAAAGGGGAAATAATGAAGATAACAGTAACTGTGATATAAGTTGGTCGCACATTTATGATTAACGTTACACTACTTTTGATTTTGTCTATAGACAAAACAGGCTCGTGTCCAGCCCTCCCAGGTTTATCCACCCCATGTGTGGCCGATGTAGATGAATGCTTTATGGACTATGATTGTGTAAAAGACAAGAAATGCTGTTCGAATGGCTGCTACACTGTTTGCGTCCCCCCTGCGGAAAACATTATTGCCCCGGCTGCCGCAGGTACTGAAAATCTTTGAGTCTGCTTAGCTTATGTTCAGTGGAAACCAGCGTTGATAGGATCGCGCTTGGGACATCAAGATCTTGTTTCCATTTTCCGATCAAATAACGTTATTTCTACCCACTACTAATCTGTTGGACATGCACAGTGAATGGACGATTGTCAACAGATGTGACTGCCTTATCTTGTACCACGACATTTACCTCCGTTCGTCATTTTCTATGTCCCTGATCCCTAACCTTTTGAGTTGCTGTATCCCTTTCCCTGGGCACTTCCACAAATTCTTTCAACTCTTCAGCACCAAAGGAAAAAAGTGCATTTCTTATATAGTTTTTCTTCTGGTTGTCCTGATAAGACTTAAATTTTATAGCACATTTCTTCGAAAATAGGTATAGTATACCTATTTATTATATCATCGAGGAAAAATGCACGGTATATGAACTGCTTTATACCAGTTGTAACATCTGATTTCAAGCCTCACTAAGACTCAAAGTTCTCACTCACCTTAAATGGGAAGCGGTTTGTTATTCTGACTGTGTTGTTTAGTGTTGTTTAGACTGAATTTCTGCAGCTGCACCAAGCCCAAATTGTACCCGTTTATGTCCCTTTTATGAAAAGCCTATCATCAGGGCAGCCTACCAAACCAAAGGGTATCATGGGTACAGGGTCAGATTTCTGTAATTTTTGAGTGACCGCACACATCCGGCACAAATATTTGAATCGTGCTTAGCGTACAGGGCGTAGTTGTTTTAGAAAAGAAGAAGTCAAAGTGTGCAAGATGTTTTCACTTTTTCTTTATCTGCTTGTGTTAAGAGGACTGGCCGACGGAAAGTTAAGGGTATATAGCAGTTATGACATCTGATTTCAAGCCTCATTATGACTCAAAGTTCTCACTCGCCTTAAACGGGAAGCGGATTGTTATTCCGACTGTGTTTTTTAGTGTTGTTTAGAAATTCTGCAACTGTACCAACAACAACACCAGTTTATTAAGGTATTTCGATTTACATACATGACATCACCTGTTCTCTTAAAAAAGTAAATAATTATAATTAACTGGTTAAGTCACCTTTGAAATAATATGATCGTGTCTACAATTCATAATCTCAAAAATATAAGCAGCAACTGATTTAAAAATAAATGGATCAATATTGTTAAAAAGGAACAAAATTTTTGATTTCACATCTAAATCATTAAAAAAGTTATATTTGGTAATGATTTCATCACAAAATTTGTTGCAAATCGTATCATATAGAGTGCAAGAAAACATAACGTGACATTCATTTTCAACTTCATTGACTTGACATAAGGAACAGATTCTTAGATATTCGGGAGTCTTGGGTACAGTGTATCTCCCTGTTTTGATACGAAATCGATGATTTCCCAGGCGAAATTTATTAATAGCAGATCTACCAAGCCCACATTTTATTCGTATATGTCCCTTTTATCAAAAACCTATCCTCTAAATATCTTTAAATTGTTTTTCAGTGAAGTGTCCCCCTCCGACATCCTACCGCTGTTCAACTACCCTGAAGAACGAGTGTGAAGACACGGATACATGTTCGGTGGGTAAAATTTGCTGTTTTGATGGATGTCGAAGAAGGTGCATTGATGATAAGACCTCTTCATCGCTAACAGGTGTGATTTAGTTATGTCTGGCCTAATTAATTAGAGACAGCTTGGCCGAGTGCTCGCAGCACTTCGTCTTCGCTTTACTCGTCGACTCGCTTAGAGGCGTAAATTGCAGATTTTGGTATTACTTAGGGTGTTTGGGAAAGAAAATCACTATATTTTCCCATTCAGGTATAGCGTTGGGAAGCCTACCTTACCAAAGGGTATCATAGGTACAGGCCAATTTACTTTCGCGCCCGGAAGAGCTGTCAAATTCCTAGGGTCAGATTTCTGTAATTTTCGGGTGACCGCACACATTCGACACAAATATTTGAATCGTGTTTAGCTTACAGGACGTAGTTGCTATTTAGACAGAAGAAGTCAAAGTGTCTATAATGTTTTCACTGTTTCTTTATCTCCTTGTGTTACGAGGACTGGCTGACGGAACGGGTAACGAAACAGAGGGTAGGTTCAGAATATCAGAGTTTTGCCGAATTATTACCAACACTTCTCTCTTTGAAGGAAGTGCTCTATACCAAAATTTAATTTACTGAATTACAAATCTGCTAAATGCCTTTTGTCTGTGCTTGTTAACTCGCGATAAAAGTTAAAGAATCGGTTATTTTCACGTGCTTAGTAAGTCGGCCAGACTGTTCCCTTTTCAGAAATGGGCGACAGTACAAACAGAACAAAACTGTTTTCAGTACGGTACAAGATGTAATTCTCATTATAGACCGATCATGACACGGGGTCGTTAGTTCTCAAGTGGCGGCAATCTCATGAAATGTCTGTGTAAAATGTCTGCGTGGATCCCCCCCTGACAATTCAACAGGACCTGCAGTTTTACTCTTAGCAACCATGACTAAATCGTATTTGCGGCAAAAGTTTCAAATTTGGTTGATTAATTTATTCTTATTTATTAACGTAAGTAATTTATTTATTTAAATCTCTATGTTTTTTTAAACAGCCAACCAAACACTAGTTAGGGTAGGCTATCTCTTCCTTAGTGTAGGTAGGTAGGTAGGTAGGTAGGTAGGTAGGTAGGTAGGTAGGTAGGTAGGTAGGTAGGTAGGTAGGTAATCTATATTTATGCACGGTGTTACGAATTCATCCACTGAATGAAATATTGTAAACACTTTAAAAACCTTTATTGCATTGACTGGGTTCTGCTAAATACAGTATTAAAATTATTCAATTAATTGTATACAAAAAAAGCCTGTTTTCCATTAATGCCGTGCCTTACTTGATATTATTTATAATAACTGTGCAAAAGTGACTTAAAATTACGTATAGATTCTCAGCTTACCTTAAATTAAAGTTTCAAGAAGTGGGTTAATTTAAGATGATAAATCCTTTCCTTGTCTACTCTTATGCTTTCATAACTTGAACTTTTCACAGTAAATGGTGTTTAGATAAAACTGTTGGGCAAATTGAAAATGAACTCGGTTTTAAACTACGTTTAAATAACTGGCCCCAACTTTCTCCTTTCCAGATGGAGTATCAGTGACTTGCAAAAAAGAAGAGATGCAGATTGACGTGAAAAGAGGACTCCTTAACGGCTTCAAACCCACGCATCTTCGCCTTAATGACCCGTCATGTAAAGCACAAGATAATGAAACTCATTTCTCCCTTATCGCGCCCCTGATGAGCTGTGGAACGGTCAGCAGTCACACAGACGACGCCGTTGTCTATAGCAACACTGTGAAGGAAGAGGAGGTGTCGTATGAGGGCATGATCACACGGATACCAGAACTAACGATCCCTTTCAGTTGTTATTACACTAAAGAAGGTGTGACGTCAACATACGGGATTATCCCTAGGAAGGTAAAGCAACCTGTTGAACAAATGTTGCGCAGTCCTTTAAACACCATTATTCCCATATTATTGACGGACTTAGATACCATTCAATCATAATCCTTTTGTGGCGCTTGACATTCCATTTCCATAACAACTGTACTTGGCGCTCCTACTGTTCTAGCAGTCCATGTTCCCTATTATAACTTATGGCGCTTTCCATTTGTCAGAACTGGCCGGCCGGACCTGCCATTTTCACAATGAAATCGGCTTTTTCCAAAGGTTTTTGCCGAAAAACCATCTCCTTCCTGTCCACTATTTAGGATTTGACTAATCTGCCTAGATAGTTTTAATTAATAGTGAAATTCTCATTACGTCGGGAAGGGACTGTCCTTCCAGTTCTGACAAATGGAAAGCGCCCTTAGCTTCTTGTGACGAGTAGAGTAATCTTTCAGGGCGAAGAGCGATCTAAGTGACCATAGTGGGGCATTCTGCCATGCCCCATAGTGGGCATAAAGAAACCAGGCTTAAGGAAAATAGACTCTGATAAATGCAGTGATGTGATGATCATTTGCAGTTGAAGATGACCATGGATGGTGGTGATTCCACTACAGAATTTGTACTGGAAATCTCCGTATTTAAAGATCAGGAATACTTGCTCCCTTACGGCATCAGGGATTTTCCATTGAAAGTGGCTTTAAATAAGCCCCTCTATGTGCAGGTATAATAGTACTTTCCTATTCTTTCAATGTGCTAACTGGAGTTAAGAATTAGACGGCTGTAGATTACACGAATAGGGACTGTACCCACGAAGTTTTCGTAGTTTAGCCTTTTTTTTCTTTCGCCTTTGAAAACGTACCTGGTGTTGCTCGGGTAATTGTTTGAGTGTTTCATCTTTTTTTTCTTTTAGCCAATAGAGCGTTTTCACTCACGTGGCCAGTAGCTATGCTAATTCATTGGAACAAAAGAACATTTTTACATAAGAAAAGAGTTCAATTCCCACAGGGTTGTCTTGGTAGACCAACATGGCCTTGTTTTATTGTTTTGGAACACCAATATGGCTGCCGTGCCGTCATGTGAAAACGCACTTAAATGCGTTATTTCGCGGTGTGGATAATTTTATGCCGCCAGACGGTACGCGACAGGTAAAACCCCTTTCGGCAAACATTACACACAAACGGGTGTGATCAGGTATTTTTAAGTGGATTGACAGAGTGACCGACTTGTGCTATTGACCACTACAGAAAATACCATAACATACCATAATTTTTTTTTTTTTTTTTTTTTAAATTTTTATTGTTTTTACAAACATAATGCTGACTTACTTACATAGTACTTACTTAGTTACATAAAGCTTTAATACCTACTTACATATAACTTGCTAAGTTAAATACTACTTACATGCATAATATTAACTTACAAGATAATGCTTACAAAACAGTAGCCGATGAGTTGGAGCCTGTTACAAAATAATGAAAAAAGAATTCTAATAGCTTCTAATACAACTAATTACTAACTTACTATCTATTAACGAAGAGTAAATACGCTAAAAAAAAAAAATAAATAAATAAATAAATAAATAACAAACAAACAAAACAAAAAAGCCAGAAAACAAGGGAAATTAGCCAGAATCAAGAAAATTATTTTTACAGCTTGACTTGCACCTTAGCTTTGCTAGTTTCAATTTGTATTTTATTTTTAAGGATAGACAAAAAAGCATCGAAAAAATAATCTTCCTCATTTTTAGACGCGGTGTAAATATAGTATTTTGCAATTATCAAGCAGAGGTTTAAACCAAGACACTGAGGCACGGTGTCTGTAATGCCATAAAGTGTTTGTGCTTCAGAAAGCGAGATCTCAATGTTGTTTTTTTCGCGCCACCAAACTGAAAAATGTGTCCAAAACAGCTGAGCATTGGGGCAAGTCACAAATAGGTGTGTGATTGTTTGCTTTTCAGCGCATAAATGACAGCGGTCATGTTCTTTAATTCCGAATTTATATAATGTAGCGTTGGTGGGTAAGATGTGGTGTAAGATCTTGAACTGAAACATTGAGAGTTGTATGTCTTTCGTAGCACTGAAAGGCATCTTGTAAATTTGAGAAATTTGCTGTTCATTTAAACTAGCTTTTCTGAGTCTTTTTTTGGCGGTGGCAGGAACAAATTTCCTTTCAACAAAAAAGTTGGTAGCAAGTTTAGAGGAAAGCTTCTCAACGGGAATTCTATCCATACTTATGGATTTATTCGAAGGCGGTTGTAATTTACCTTTCATTATTTTAATCCAGTTAGGAGGAATTGCTTTGCATAAACCGTAGTAGGTAAGAAAATTAGTTTTAAGACCAAAATAAGAGCAGAAGTCTTGGTGAGATAGAAAGGTATTGCCGTTGAAGAGATCTCCAATTTTTTCAACACCCGCTACATGCCATGCTTTATAGTATACTGAATAATCGTTGATCCTAATAAAGCGGTTGTTCCATAAGATTTCATTCAGTATTTCTTCTTTTGTGGAGGGAGTGAACGAATTTATAGATTGCCAGGCCAACAAGGCTTTCTCGTAAAAGATCAATGGAATGTGTATGTTAAGATGTTTACGTTCAAAGTTACATTTAAGGAGAAAGAGACCACCAACTCGCTCTAGCAGGGAAACAGGAATGTGAGTCCAACTCGCGGTGGGATGACAGCTGTCTAGTCTTCTGATCCAAGTTGCTTTGAGAGCATTGTTGATTATGTCAAAATCAGGCAATGAGAGACCACCTTTTTCTTTAGGGCCAATCAGGGTAGTTTGTTTTATTTTTGGTTTTTTCTTTTGCCAGACGAATTGAGTAATAGCTTTATTAACTTTTTGAATAAATGTGGGGGTGACAGTGAGGACAGCAGTGTTATAAATAAGTTTGGAGAGGGCTAATGCTTTTAAAATGACAATACGGCCATGTAAAGTTAAGTTCCTAGGGTACCCCAAGTTTAGCAAGGAAGCCATCGAGGACAGTTTCTGTTCAAAGTTCCTTTTGAAAGCAGCTCCGTCATCATAAGAGAAGTGAATACCAAGTGCAAATACAGGATCTTTTGGCCATGCAATATCAAGAGGTTCTTCCGGGTTGTTTTTGTTCGCGCCTAGCCACAAGCCCTCTGTCTTGCTTCTGTTTACTTCAAGACCAGAGCATTTTTGAAAAGCGTGGAGCAGTTGGAAGAGGTTTTGGGCAGATCTTATATCAGAAACAAAAACAGTGGTATCATCTGCGTATTGTGAAATTTTGAATTCCTTTCCATATATGTTTATTCCTTGAATATTTGCATTAGACCGTATTGCATTAGCAAGAATTTCAGCGCACAGCACAAACAGGGAGCCGGAAAGAGGGCACCCTTGGCGAACACCTCTTTGTAGTTTAAAGAAGACAGAGGCGTAACCATTATTTACTACACAGCTAGAACAGTCAGTGTAAAAGGTTCGGATCCACTGTAGTAACTGAGGGCCGAAATTTAATGCCTCCAAGGTCTTAAAAAGGAAGTTCCAGTCGACGGTGTCAAAAGCTTTTTTAAAGTCCACAAAAATCGCCATGCCGGGAATATTTTCTAGCTCAGTTATCTTCATGATATCGTTAATGAGTCTAATGTTCTGTCCTATATAGCGGCCCTTGACATAGCCAGTTTGGTGGTCGTTTATTAATTTGGGGAGGACTTTAGCGATTCTATGGGCTATAGATTTGGTTGCTATTTTTTAATCGACGTTAAGTAACGTTAGCGGTCTCCAATGTTCCAAATACAACCTGTTCTTGCGTTTTTTCGGTATGACCTTTATTATACCTTGTCTTTGTGTTATGTTGAGTTGTTCTACTTTATGAGCATAGTTAAAGCTTTGGACCATCTCATCACCAAGTAGATGCCAGAAGTGCAAATAGCATGACATAACATACCATAATGCTCTTTGTTTGTTACCCCAAAATTTTGCATAGGCAATGTTTTCAGTTTCTCTTGGAGCCATTTTTTAACTCCAAAGAGAAAATGAAGACAATGTTTATGCAAAATTTTGAAGTGACCAACAAAGAGTACTATGGTATGCCATGCCAGTTTCTGTAGTGGTCAATTACACAAGTCGGTCACTCTGTCACCTGATGACACCCAGGACCGAACGTTTGTGAGTAATGTTTGCCGAAAGGGGTTTTACCTGTCGCGTACCCTCTGGCGGCATAAAATTATCCACATCGCGAAAAAACGCATTTAAGTGTGACGAATATGAGAAAAGCTTCAACTGGTCGTGCTCCCTCGAATGCATCTTTTAATGGGTATTAGGGTGGCAAGATCCCTTGGCACCTTTAATATCCATTTTGTTTCATTGATTTTACAGCTTGCTGTGGATTCACCTGACAACCGACTTGAACTTCGAGAAGACAAGTGTTATGCCACACCCACCCAGGATCCTGACGACAACATGAAGTATGACATTATCCGACAGAGGTAAGTTAATTGCAGTTAATTGGAGCTGATAAATAAGGAGTTAGTCGTTTTGAGATACACCTTCTATAAACAACCCTCGTTTTATTAATATCACCACTATTATATTTATTTTTATCATTATCATTATCGTTAGCGTTATTAATAACAATTATTCACCGAGGTGGAGGAAGCTAAATATGCACCACTAGCCACCGACACTGAGGTGAATAATTATTTTAGTATATATAAAAACAGCGAGATAATTGATCCAAAAATGATGATTTTTAACTCATTGATTGCTGCCGACGATTATAATTTTGGCGCGCATGTGACCGCAGCCGCCGTCGCGTTTTCTTGCCCATAAACATAAAAACTTTTGAAGGCATTTTTTTAGGTGTTGCAGAGACATTTCTTTAAAAGAGTAGTAAATTATTTCTGTATTTGAAACCATTCTGTTAAAACGCATTTCATTTAGTTATTTATGAACTTGTCAGCAAATGAAAGTAAAGAAAGACTTCATTCGCATTTGTAAATAAGAAACTTTTTCACCGGTCTCATCGATAAATACCGATGCCATACCGGATGTTGTCGCCTTCTTCGTTTTTTTCGGGAACAGCTTCTTCGTTTATTTGTGAAATTTCTTCGCTTGTTACGGCAGCAAACCGGGGAGCCATTTTGCTCATAACTTACGCGAGTTTGAATAGCACTGGATAATTCGAGTTTGAGTAGCCAATCAGAACGCGCGAAAAACACTATCCACTGTTTTAGTATATACGTATTATTATTATTATTATTATTATTATTATTATTATTATTATTGGAAAGTTAATTATTACTGTTTAAGTTCTTACGCCTATTTGCTTAGTCCTCAGTTATGAGAGGTTTCGAATCACGATTACAGCGAATGGCAACGTCTGTTTGTACCACGTAACCATTATTTTTTTCTTTTTCTTTTTTGCTTTACTTATCGATCACTATTTAGTACACTATAGATAAAAATATATACATAGTGTTTTCCCTTTGGTTTAATCCATAGTAAACCACAATTCTTCACGCACACTGATCAATTGTCCAGAACTGATACGCTATTCTAAACCAAAACCTTCTAGTCTTCATACTTTGCCACCACAGGTAGCCCAAGTTCGAAATATGAGCATCGGCGAGCATCGGCATTGTTGCGTAACATTCAAAATACATGGGAAAAAACCTATCGTTTCTGTAACCTACGAAAATGAAAGGATTTCAATAAAAAAACAGCTTACCTTACTTAAAATGTGTGTTACGTCTCTCCTGTGTGGTCCACGGGCCGATTTATGGCCGTTTAGAAAACCGTTTACATAAAAACCCATAAAACGGCCATAAATCGGCCCGTGGACCACACATTTTGAATGTTACGCAACAATGCCGATGCTCGCCGATGCTCATATTTCGAGCTTGGGTTACCTGTGTTGCCACAGACTACACTGCTTGGAAACCCTATCCTTGTAAGCTGGACTTACTTATATACCCATTATAGCCGGTATGTGGCATTACAAACAATCTAATTAACACCTAAAAGAACGGTATTCCTTTTAGCTGCGCTGTAGATTCGACAGTTACATACTATGATGCTCCTCGTGGGGTCAGGCGTTTTAGCTTCGACACTTTCCAATTCAGCGGAGACTATGGAAATTTCGTTTACCTCCATTGCAACTTGGTAGTTTGCAACGCGTCCGAGCCGACCTCACGCTGCTCTGTGAACTGTCTGAATCTGGAATTTCCCAGAAGAAAGCGGGATACGGGGAACGAGAAAGGAGTGGCAAAGGCAGGACTCACTGAGGGACCTTTCATTTTTCAGCGGGAAGCAGATATGGGCGCCAGATATAACAATCAAGGAAAAGGTATTGTCTAAAGTAGCCTCCCACGCAGACTTTCTTAGTGGTTCGTTTGATTGTTAGTAACTGAAGACACATTGCATGCGAGTTGTTGTCAATATGTTCGCTACTTGGAGAATGAACTTGGATTTGACTTATATCTTATTTGCAACCCAGGATGCCTTGTCTCACTATACATTTATCTTTTAAACCAGATATCTTTGCTTTTACATTTTTTATGCGTGAAACATGATATACATGTGAATGCTTGCAGGCTTTATTATTATTAGCAATTATTGAATGAGGCTGAGTGGGGTGTGAAGAAATCAATAATTGCGTTATCATTCATTCAAAATATTTCTAAGCTCTTAACTAGTTTACCTTCTCGTAGACTCTCTTCAAAACTTTGGCCTATTCCTCGGCACGGTTTCCATGATATAACCCGAAGTTTTCCCTTGCAGACACTCCTCACATTCTTGTATTTAATTTCTTCCGTTCAGTTTGTTAGAAATTTAGCTATTTCGCCTTCGGATAGCCGTGAATGCCATTTCAGTGCCGGATCCAGGCCTTGAGATAAGCGGGGTGGGGCGGTCATCCAGACCCTTAGATAAGGGAAAGTGGGGGGAGCGGGGGTGGTCCCCCAATTTTTTTTTCCGCCTTTCGGGCGTCAGTTTGGTCTAAAAATAACGGAGGGAGGGGGCGGGCCCCTCGCTGGATCCGCTGCTGCATTTCCCTTTTCATTTCCCCCAGAAATAGGCTAGGCTACACAGACTGGGCTGCTGCGCCTGGAAACGAAGTTGATCGATGATATATCATAATTTTAATAAACCTTCGCATCGATGATATATTTCCCGCATCTCCCAAATATGGTAAGCGTCAGTTGGTTATGAAGTAATAGCTGGGGAAATGGAGCCAACCCGGAAAAAGGCGTAATATTTTGAATGAATAATGAGCATTATTAATTTTAGGGTGTCAGTAACAGTGGAATTGCTCGGTTATAAACGAAACATTTTTATCGGACATTTTTTTCTCACGTAGATTCAACCTTCAATATTACTACAGTGTCTGTGATTGCTATGGCCGTTTTCTGTGCTATATGCCTCGGTATCATTGTTTACATGAAGTTAAAGCCAGCTCAAAGACCAAAGGAGTATCTACCACCGGATCCAGACAGAGAGACATACATTTAGATGCCAGGTTTCTGCTGCCTAATGCATTGTGTCTATGACTTCACTTTTAAAACTTAATAAAGAACGTGCAGTTTGGGTCCAAAATGGAAAATCCGCAAACTTGCGAGGAAGGGTTAGCAAACTACACTCACTTTCTCTGTTCATGTACTTAGCTGTTCTATATTTTTTCTGTTTCTTTTTTTAGTCGACTTTTTATACGTAATCATTGTTATGTTTGCGAACAAATCTCCACATTGTAAATCTCAATGACAAATCTCCGTTGTAAATCAAGAAAGGAAGCGCACAAAATACACAAAGTAAAAGTCTCGAAAGTAATGCAGCTGGGCTCCTGGCACTAAGCTTTGTTCGTTGTTCTTTGCGAACGCAGACGTATATCCGGCCGTCGCTTCTCTCAGCCCGAAAAGTAACAGAAAGAGTTTGGCGGCTCGGATTCGCAGGCGTTACTCAGTTTCGGGTGGGTGGAGAGAAGCGACGATCGAAAATACCTGTGCGTTCGCTGGCTGTATTTGTTGTGACACTTATCGGCAGCTAACTTTATTTGAAAATAAATGTTCGTTTGCATTAATGCT
The DNA here is from genome assembly GCA_964035705.1 of Porites rus. Lineage (NCBI taxonomy): Eukaryota > Metazoa > Cnidaria > Anthozoa > Scleractinia > Poritidae > Porites > Porites rus. The sequence continues at coordinate 36,355,448 of OZ037995.1, forward strand.
TTTCATATGTCATATAATAAATTATACTGGTACAGTTGAACCACTTTACAACGGCCACTTTGGGGACAGAAGAAAGTGGCCATTGAACAAGAGTGAACGTAGGGACTGTCCGCCCCCCCCCCCCCCCCCGCGAAAAAAAAATGGCCGTTGTAAAGAGGTGGCCCTTAGGTGGACTGTAATCATCATCATCATCATCATAGTGATAATACTTAAAACATACCCAAGTCTACTGGACAAATCGTCTTATACTGAATTTCACGCCCCAAAATATGACTGACTCAAATGGAATGTAATTTTGAAACCTTTGTTTTCTCGGTTTTACTCGCACACCATCAAAGACATTTCAAATGCACTTCCAGAATGTACAAAGTCATTATCTAAGCTTAAGGCATTTATTGCCTTAAAAGAATTTAGACATTTTTCTTTCTCGCGTATTCAGCTTATTTTTTAGCTGTTCGACTCTTTTCAGAAGAAATGACAACGCGAGGTCCCTAGGGCAAAATCTCGTCTGCGCATGTACTTATTATAAATGCACCGCCATAATTGAAAACCTTTCCAACGATACATGATTTGACTATATTGGAGAGAATTTTGGCTCGGGAAATGGCATTTTACAGTAACTACTTATGGTATTTAGCCATATTGGGGTGCTTATGCTTGGCAAAAGCGGAGGGAGACGATGAAACGCTGCAGGAGCTGCAGGAGCAGAATTGCCTTCTTTTACCTACGTAATAAACAAGTGAGGTAAGACTGGAACGTATGTGAAGATTTTTATCGTCACGATGAATTAATTATTTTAAAAAATTAGTTAGAGGTAGAAAGCAACTTGATAGTTGATATTATTAAAAGTACTCAATCGACATTAAGTCTTCTAAAACAGCGAAGAAAACTAAGCAGATTCGAAAAGTTATATAGACAGCCTGAGACATTCAATCAACTCTGACTTTCCTGTCTGTGAAATATCCTGTCTTTCGGGTTTAGTGTCTGCGCAATTTTAATAGATATGGTATTCGATTTCAGCAATTCTATTAACACAAAATTGCCCTTTCGGACAATGTAGATAGAGTTCGACCTTTCTTGCCGATTTTAGAGTTTTAAATATAGCGCGACAAGGCCTGTTTTAATTCATTTGTTTAATGATATGCGTGAACGGTGTCAAAACAAGGCAAAGGAGGAAATGATGACGAGGAGGATCACTCAGTTCTTGCAGCTATAGTCCCGAGTGTAGTGCAAAACGTGCTAGAGCAGTCAGGTATCCGTCACCAACAATTTTTAATTATTTGCTGCGGTTCTAAGAATAGCAGCAAATTATTGTTTTCACGGTTTCAACTTATCGACAGCTATCTAGTGCAGCGGTAAATGAGTGACTCATTGCCTTTATTGTTCGCCGTTTCAACAATGGGGAATAGGGAAAACCTGAATTTATAACGCTTTCCGAAAGAAAATTTCCTGTCTCCAAAAGGCATTTAAGAAAGCAAGCTGCGAAGAAGGAAACTCCCTGGGAACTCGGGCCAAAGAGCAGGCATCGATCGGCTGAATTCCTCGGTATATCGCTTCGGTTTTTTTGGTTTCACCGCTTGACCTTTCGGCCGCTATGTTGATATTGATGTTGACAAGTTTGCCTCACATGGACGACACCAAATTTCAGTAGACAATCGAGCGGGCATGGGCAGAAGGAAAACAAATGTCCCGTGCCTTTGTTGGGAGAGACTTTGATATGTCAATGATAATTATTACATATCATAGTTTATAAACTTATAATTTAAAACTATTGAGCTCACTCAGCTCGCTACAAATCACGCACAAACACATATAAAGCCATGTAAAGCCTATTGCAACTGCCAGTATTTATGGACTGGAAAAGTTGTATTTAAGTCAATGTATTAAAGTTAAAGCTTTGAAAGCCTTGTGGCTTTCCAGTATCTAATACTGTACCAGCAATTAACTTCTAGCATTCTGTAGAGTGAACAATGAAACTCTTTCGTCACTCTTTGTGTTTCGTTTTTGAAGTATCGATATTGTTCAACTAGGATTTGTGCTAAAGGTCTGTGTTTATTTTTATCAGTTTTCCACTATTAGAATGCCATCAATGAGGGGACTAAGCCCTTTAAAAACTAAAGGGAAGGACCAGGCGAAATTCACCACCAGCATTTCGAGAAAACAGCTCCCGAGAAGGACTTGTTATGACACTTAAATTGTCTGGTATCCACTTGAAAATTATAATTAAAAACTACGTTGAGCTCACGCAACTTGCTACAAACCACGCCAACAAACACATGCAGGTACCCATACACATGCAAGGCCATGTATAGCCTTCATTGTTCTTCTTCTTTCTTCGTGCATTAACCAAACACTACCCCAAGGCGTCAAAGCAAGTCATAAATAGCTTCAAGTTTACTGACTTTACATGCTTGAATTCTGCCTTTGCTTCAAAAATGAGTAACAGGCACTTGTCACGCACCTGAGAATCATGAGACTACAGAGATTACACGCACGGAGACGCGTGCGATGATTACATGCGCGCACAGCATGCGAGAACACGGCACGCGAGACTCGAATTCAAGTCTCGCACGCGATTGTTTGTCCACAATGAGGTTTTGAAATAGTGGCGATAGAAGATTTGTAACAGGATGCTGCGTGAACGCCCCATTATCAGAATTATTGGCCAAATCCTTCTATTCTTAAATAAGATCGCTTCTCAACTTATGTCGAACGATCTTTCGGTATGGCGGTTCTTTGTAGCCTGACCTCACATGCACACACTTAGAAGCTATCAGTTCATCTGTACCTATTTACAAAATCTTTTGTTCAGGGGATCATTGCTATGCCTCGCAAATAGCACACTGTAAAAACCTTTTATCATTTTAGCATTCCTTTATACTGAATCTGTGACAGACAGGGGGGAAAGCCTTGCGTTACGACAGTCCACAACCACGAAACATTGCAGTCTTCATTACGGAATTGCAGTCTTAAGACGATTTAGTCTTCATTATAATGCAGCTTGTGTCATTGCCAAGAAGCAAAATATTATCGTAAAAGGTTTAAGGTTTAAGCTCTATTTGTTGGCAACCTTCATACATCGTACCGTAGTCTTGCAATTGCAAAATATATATCTATTTTTAAGGCAAAAGGAAACACAGCAAGCTCTGATGAGCTTTTTAAAGGTTCCCCAATGATTTCTTCACATAGTTGAAAATTAAAAAGTTGGCATAATGAGTATCACTTTACATGTTAATTATGGTATCAAAGAGTATTTTTCGCTGATTGTACATGAGTAAGATACTCGTGACATAGTTTAGCTCCTTGCGCTTTGCTGCGTTGGAGACCGGAAATTATTAACTCCCGCTACTTTTCCAAAAGCAGGAAAAGAGAACTGACGAATGTACTAGATGCCCATTACGTACATATCTGCAAATGACAGAAACAACTCACGCGATTTTGCGTGGAAATGAACCATTTTAAATATGCTTGCATTATCGATGAAAAATTTTATTTCTTCACACCCGGCGCCAAATGCTACGTCAACATCAACGTGGGCAAAGCTCTCTCCGCTTGAGTCCTCATCAGTGTATCTTTCCGTCTGACACTTCTGTCTGTGTCCCTGTGCCCGTTTCATGTTCTGATGTTCTGTGATCTTAGCTTATTGAAACATACATCATTTCCCCGGAAGAGGCGAGGCAAATTCAGGGATAAGCACACTAGGCACACGATCTAAGACGATCCAGCAATTGATATCTTGCGTTGACCCGTCGGTGTTTTGTTACGTTGATAGCATCTGACATATGGACTGAAACAATTTTCTAAGTGCCGCCCTCTGCAAAATAAACTTCGCTGAACTGCTTCCGTTATCTTTGTTATCTGGCGTCCTTTGATCGAGAAAGCGTGAGCAACGACAGCGAACAAGACAAAGCGACGGAAGAACTACTTGAAAGTCCCGGAGGCTCACGACAAGTCGTTCGGACAGCATACGCCTTCTGTGTTAATGATAACAACTACAAACAGCTTCAAACTGAGTCAGATTGGTCAGGCAGAGTCCCAGTTAACTAAATTTCACAAACGGTGGTAAACGGTATGCGTTCACCGAAGGCATCGTCTCCGGTGCAATTGCTGCTGGCTGTCCTGCTTATTTCAGGTGCGTAAATTTTTGTTCGCGAAGAGAGTTTTGTCTTAAACTAGCATACATTACTCAATGCGCGACCTTATCTTCACAGATAAAGCTGCGCGAATGTGTCTTTAATTAGGTTAACGATGTAACTGATTACTTCTTACCAAAACTAGGAACTTATAAGTGTTTTCTTATGTGAGTTTTACACGTTGAGAAATAATCGTGCAAGAATATTCAATATTTTTTTCTAAACCTAAATGACTCATTCATGTGATGTTTTGTATGCAACAGTCACGTTCAGCGATAAGATTATCTTTTTAGTAGACAAATTTGAGACAGTGAGGCGATTAAGTGCCTAGATGATGTTCGGGTAATTTTTAAGCTCCCAAAGGGGGAGTTGGATCCCAAGGATTATCCTAACACTAAAAGTCCCATTGAGCGAATATATTGACAAACCTGTTTACAGAAAATTAAACAACTTTTCGTCCCTTGATTTGATTCTCTGATCCGAGAGCAAATGTCAAAAGACATTTAGCCAAATTAAGATCACGAACTATACAGATACGTTTTCAGCAAGACAAATTTATGTTAGTATGTTAGTATGGCTTAAAGATGGGTGTTCGGGTACCTTTTATGTCTCCAAAGGAGATTTTGGAACCACGAGGATTATCCCCATTCTAAATCTATTCACCAATCTGTTTATAGAAATCAGCTTTTCGTCCAGTGATCTGATCCTTTTAAAAGTTGGAGTAACTGTCATTAAATTAAGGACATTTTGCTAAATTTAAACTTTTACATGCCAGTGACTGACTTTAGTGGTTTCTCGGGTCGCTCAAAAGGGTCAAGACAGTGATTGTCCCTTATTCGAGCCCAAGAATAAACAGATGTTAGGAATTTATCCGTCACACAGGTTTTGGCTCCTTTACCACAGTTGATCTCTCATTCAAACACTAACACTCGGTCTGCTCTCTACCGCTCTTCTGTACTGACCGGAAGCGTGATCTGTTTATTTCCGGAAAAGTGCTTGCAAACATCAACGACAATTTTCGCGTCTCATAAGGTCTAGGTCGCGCAAAAGCTGGATGGCTTACATGTATATCTACAATCTTGGATAAAATAAAATGGAACAGCAAACCCCTACCCCCCTCCCCCCCAAATCAAGGATGAAGCCGCGCGAAGAGCAAAAACGGGCCATTTTCCCATCCTTGATTTGGGGGAGGGGGGTCTAGGTTTTCCATTTATTTTGTCCAAGATTGGAGGTCCTTCTAGTACGGCAACACCTGATTGACAGATACAATTATGACAATCAAGGCTTTCAGGAACGACTTACTTTCAGAGTTTTCATGGTGTCAACTTTTCGGGAGTCCGAAAAGTGGGATTATCTAATGCAGCATGCATGGATCTCCTTTGGGAGAAACACACCTCCACCTCCCACTGCTGCTCTGGCAGACGTCACATAAACGTTTCTTGGTGGCTGTGATATAGATGTCTTTTTAAGCATCCGGCTTGCTTGAAGTCTTGCAGTAATATATGTACATGAATCAGCAGGGTTTGCAAGGTGACAAACCAAGTGCCATGAGATAAGACACTTTGCAACAAGCAATCTCTATAATATACTGAAATCATTGAAGTTTAGTTCTGATTCATCAGTTCATGTCCCGCCAGTGACAGCAGAATTTTATTGGGAATACTTTGTTAAATCTCACCATCAACAACAGTAACGAGGATAACAAATACACTGCTTGTTTCTTCAAGTTAGTGTTCTACAGATTTCGTTCATATGGACTAGAATTTAGCAACAGTTACATTTAACTACGTATACTATCAAAACCCCTAAATGAACAATCTAGAAAAACATACTACGGACTTTTCAGAAACACTTTTTAGTGATTTTTGAGAGAAATTAAGAGATTGTCAGCTATCTCGAAGCATGGCTGGATGTTTAGAATTGAGTAATGACGAATGCATAAAAACAAATAACAAACTACATTAGAACTAGAACACTTGCAATTCAACATCTAACTGTTCATGACTACTGAACAGTCGCCCATAAGAGGGGCCGTGGCACCGGGCTATTTGAGGCAATTTAAGTACTTACCAATTATCACAGAATTGAATCAAATACTTTAAAAATAGCAATAATAATCATGGCAAAAGAACATAAGATAAGTGCCCGGAAGGGGCTAAACAGATGATAGGCAAATTTCAGAAAACGGGTCTTGCTTTTTTCTCGACTTTTCCACGTTTGTCTTTCTTGTCACTAAAAAAGGTATGTCTTAAAATCCTTGGGAGTCGTCTATGTCTGTAATTTGGTGCTGATTTTTCTTTCACCGATTGGTAATTTTAACGGAAATAAAAAGATCATTGAAAGTACCCTCACGTTTCCCGTCTTAAATAAGGTGCTAATGTGTCTGACTAGAATTCATGGCCAGAAAGATCATAGATTCCATAGAAGCTGCTAAGTCCCTTATTGTTTACTAGGGTATCTTTAGGGATCGGTCATTATTTATCGACTGGGCGGGGGGGACGGAGGATTTTAGGGGGGATCAATTGTAACTGAGAACCCAAAAACGTTGGAAGGATTCAGAGTGATGACCACTCAAATTTGCTTGGAAAATAAAGACATGGGGGGGAGGAATCGCAAAAGTCATCAAAAGTTATTGGGGGGGGGGGGGATCACTTCAGTGAAAAAAGGAACGTTCAAAGGGGTCGGGGGTTCGGTTTCACCTAGCCTGCATTGCAGGCGTATTTTGGGTGGGCGAAACCTTGTTCGTGTTCGTAATATTGTTGTAGCCGCCATCTTTGATTTTATGACAGTGGAAGATTGGGGAGAGTAGAAGTAGTAACCCTTACGGTAGGAGCTAGGACGAAAGAAGGAAAGGGGGGAGGGGGAGGGGAGAAAAAAATACTCTCTTCTCTCTCCCCACCCCCTCCCCGCTCCCTTTGACTCGCCCTATCTCCTCCTCTCTTCGGGAAGTTTCAACATCGCGCTTTCGCGAGCAAATTGCGCGCTCAAAGAAAACGCCTGCACTGCAGGCTAGGTTTCACCTTGTTTAGCCCCAAATCCTCCGCCCCCCATCCCCTAGACGATAAATAATGACCCCGTCCCAAGTAGTGGGCCGATCATTTAGCTACTAGTTGTCCCAGGCGTTAGTTCTAGCTAGTGTAGCCAGTGGTTCTTCCCTATCTAAAGCAACATTTAAACAATTTACATTGTCACCACCTATTTTAGTCTAAATAGAAAAGAGGTTTGATTTTTGAACGGATTTGCTGGATAGATACCACAAGCTCTCTTGGCTGTCTGCGTTGCGCCGGTACTTGAAAAAAACCGCTTTTGTCACCTCTCCACACATAACTTGCCCCGGAACAAACAAGGGACAAAAAACTCATCACCCTCTTAGGTTTGCTGTGTTATTGCATTACGTAAGACTATACCTTTCATAGAGTTTTCCAGAGCGAAATAATAGTTAATTTTTGCGCGCTCCCACGAAGCTTCCCGGTGATTTCACTGGTTACTTCTCAGGGAACCAAATGGACAACTCCTGATTTAGTGATTCGTTATATACGAGTTCTAAGCTTAAAAATCATAAGTTACTCTAAACAAGCGATCAACATTAGCGCGTAATATTACTCTGACTTTGTCTTTACATTGAATGTTTTCCGGGTCAGAAATTTAGCGGCAGATAGTTGCTAAGATAATCAGCCAGAGACAGTGCGTCAACAAAGCGAAGTTGACGATAATATTTGCCATAAGCCCAAAATTCGAAATTCAGTACTGAATACCAAGGAGAGTATGTAACTCGGGCCCTAAGAATGTCCGTTGTCCGTATTAACCGGTGTCCCTATTAAACGGGTTAATTTCAGAGTTTTTCATGGAGAGTACAAACAAAAGTGCCCGTTACATACGGGTGTTCGTATTAACGGAATGACCGTAGACCAGCAGACCCAAGTCTGCAGGGTACAAGTCTGTAAAAAAGGTGGCCCTTATCCTATGTACGGGTAAGGGCGTGCTGCCACTCCTTTAGAGTGAGGATTTCCTCAGAATTAATTTATTTTTATCATTTTTTCTTTACCCTTGCAGCTCTTTTACCAGAATCCGTTGAAGCAGATGAATGCCCTGAATTTCCTAAACAACGTTCTGTGCAATGTCCTCCACATTCCGCTGTGGACCAATGCAAGTATGATGCAGACTGCCCTGAGTCTGGAGATCAGTGCTGTTTGATCGGATGCCAGAAGATGTGCCTTAACCCTAAGGCTATTAGAGAGGCAATCAGCGGTAAGAGAGCGTATCAGTACTGAAAAACTTCATCGAGTCTTTTCAGGGCTTTCCAACTTTGTACTAACTTACCTCATTCCCAGTGATTTAATTCTAACATAACGTCTAAATTCTAGCCAGGAGGCGATGTTGATAGGATCGTTCCTGGGCAGTGGTTTTGCCCAAATTGTCTTTACGGGAGTAAGTAAAGACGCTTAATAGCAACACAAATTTGTTTGCGTCAAGGCATGTTAAGGGTAAAGGTACGTCTCAGTTTCGGTTCGACGTGCGTCGCTCTAAAGCCGCCTAGGCTTAGACTCCCCCTACTGTTTAGAAGTCTCATTCCACGGACTACCGACAGCATAACCAGTGATATAGAATCGTTCCTCGAAAAACGTGTGGTCTCGGAAATTTTGACGCGATCTCGGAATCTCGGAAGCGTTTGCGATAGTTTTCAAAGTCTAATTTTCGGGTGATTTTGCGTCTCGGTCTTGAAACCGAGGTCTTGCAGTCTCGCAAAAGCCTCGAATTTACCATTCTAGACCCTTATAACCAATTTGAAATACTCATGGCGGTAAAATCAAAACTGGAATTCTTCGAATCCTTCTCGAACGAGCATATGTATTCGATGGTACGATGGCCGTATTTTGCCAGAAAAGAGAGGGGGATGAAATGAAATGTCTTGTTCTCTTTTTTTCGAAACAAATTTGAACTTTTATCCCTGCAGCGATGGTCACACAGTACCCAATGAAAGGTATAACCATTGTTAACTTGCCAAAACAGTGTTCACCCACCTTAAACCATGAGAAGTTTTAAAGAGTAGCCATATCAAACAGATAGCAACATTACCGGCCTCTGTGCCTCTAATCTCGTTTCTTTTTCTATTTAATACTAGGCAATTCTGTGTGCCCAGTATTACCTATGCCCTCGCCCTGCCCAAACAAGCCAAACGAGTGCACTGAAAATACAGATGAATGTGGCGTCACAAGAAAATGCTGCTCTGACGGTTGCAGAATGGTCTGTGCACAGCCTGTTATCGTACCCACATCGCAGCCTCCAACAACTTCCGGTAAGTTGAGTTTTAGTACTCCTCCATTGCTGGATTTTAAATTCAGACAAGATTACTCTAGACTAAAAGGGAGTTTTTACTATGCAGTTTCTGTGTAACATTCAAAAATACTTTTCTGCTCTTTCTAATCGGCGAGTTTAGCATGGAAGGGTAGCAAATTTTCTTTTCTTGCTTAACGTACATGTGTTCGGTCTATAATCGTTTCTTATGATTGTTCACCCGGCAAACATGGAGACATATTTTTTTGCCGTCTGGTTATTCGGCTGTGCAATAAGTTCCGTCCAAGTTTAGGGCTACCCTTTCAAAATTGCTACTAGCAGGACTTAAGTAAACAAGGTCGGGCACGGCCCGCTTAACACGCGCCCATCTCCTGTTTTGTAGCTCTCACTAAGTTGACTTTCTCCTTCCCTCTTTGTAGCATGGACAACCTGCAACACCATCGTAGACGTGGCTTTCATAATAGATTCGTCCGGAAGCATCGGCAGAAGAAACTATGGCAAAATAATGGACTTTGTTAAGAACGTTGCGAGAGGTTTCCAAGTCTCGCCATCAGGAAGTAGGGCAGGCATCATATTGTACAGTAACTCTGCTTCTGTTAAAGTACATTTTGACCAACATGCTACCATAGATGAGTTCACAAAAGCTGTTGATAAATTGCCGTATGAGAGGGGTTTGACGTATATTGATAAAGCACTACGACTGGCCGCATCGGAGCTCTTTCCGAGGGCGCGAAAAAATGTGCCCTGGATCGCAATGCTACTAACTGATGGAGAACAGACCAACCCTGATGGAACTGTCAATCTCCGAGCTGCGTCTGCGCCGCTTAGGCGCCAGGGAGTGCGCGTGATTACTTTTGGAGTGGGGAAGAATATCAATGTGCGTGAATTGAGACTTACTGTGGAACGTGACGAAGATGTGATACACGTGCAGAAATTTGATTACCTGCTATCTAGAGTGAAAAATTATACGTCAAGTCTTTGTCAAGCCTCTGGTAAGATAATTTAATTGCAAATGGGATAATGCAATAGTCAGAATATATATAACGTAAACATTTTGGGCCCTTCAGTTTGTTCTCTTTAAATGTTTGTTTGTATTCATAATGTTCTTTAGTGTTAAATAAGGCGAAGAAGTATAATTGACGTAATACGGAGTGAGCATGAACCGTTTCTCAAGGACGTTTTTTTGCTGGCCTGTGCTTTGCGAAGCCACCAAGCTGGAAACAGCAATGTTAAGAATGGTTCTCTGAACACATTCGTCTCATATAGGTCTGAGAAGTTATTATTTATTTATGTATCTATGTATTTATGTATTTATTTATTTATTTGTTACTTATTTCTATTTTTTTTATTATTATTCTTTGTTGACAGTATCCAATACGTCGACGTGATCATCAGGCTCTAATTTCTTTTAATTTGAAAAAAATTAAAAAAAAAAAAGAGAAAAGAAAAGAAAAGCCCATTTTACAAGTGTATTCTCGTTGTCCCGGCCTTTGAATTGAACCGAGGCTCTAAGTTTCTTTTTTTTTTTCTCATAAACATAACTTCTTTTCATGCGAAAGTCGTAGTATTCTTATGCTAAGAAGCCTGTGAAGCTGATAATTTACATTTGAAATCATGAAACGGTTTCAATGTCACCTCCATCTTCGCCTCCATTCAAAGGCCAAGCACCAAGAAAACAAATGTTAAATGGCCGATTTGTAAAAGGTAAGTAAATAAATAAATAAATTCTGCGGCGGGAAATTGAGCTTTCTGGACAAATGGCCCCATAACCTCCCTTAATTATCAACACTAACTTTTCACTTAGGGCAAAAATTTATTGTGACTTAGGAAAGGGGTAGGTGATCATTTCTCATTTACTGTCATCATCATCATCATATTCATCGTCATCTTCATTATTATTATCATAGTTAGATTCAACGTAAAATATTCAATGAAGATTTCGCAGCAATCTTGTGTTTTCTTTTCTTTCAAATATCAAGTGACTCAGCCTATTCATCCTGACGCTGATATCATTTTCCTCGTTGATTCTTCCACCGGTGTTTCCTCGCAAGAGTTTGTCATGGAAAAAGGGTTTGTGCGTGTAATGGTTCGCTCCTTCATCGTATCCCCTCTCGGCCCTCGTGCTGCATTTGTAATTTATTCCTCCACATCTTACACCGTGGTCGGTTTTTCTAATTACAGTAGCAACGCCGACTTTGACCAGCAAATTCAGAACGCCCCTTTTCAGTCTGGTGGAAGAAGAAGAATCGACCAGGCGTTAACTCATGCGGCGACAATGTTTCAAGAAACTGGACGAGTTGGGTTGAGAATTGTCATTTTGTTAACCGCTGGCAATTATTACTTGGGGTCTGGGGCACAGTCTATATCAACCATGGTGACACGGATGCAAAGCCTTGATGCTCATATATACGTGGTTGGCATTGGATCTTATTTCACACCTTCAATGTTCAAACCCATGGTTCGGTCACCAGGCGATATCTTTGAAGTGTCGTCCTTCAATGACCTAGCAATTTGGCAATCAAGAATCCCTAGAAGTTTGAGGTTGTCTACCAATATATGTGAGTAAAATCATTAAATCCCGAAGTAGAATTTTGTTAATAATAAAAGCTTTATTTATACTGGAGATATCTATCAGCATTATACAACGCTGGTCTTAACATGATGTCCAGTAAATAAAATTTATAATAATATTATTCTAAATTACATTTCAAAAACGCTGAAAACTGCTAAGGTAAGACTACTAAAAACCGTTAATTTAAGAGCTACTAAAAACTAATTTAAAATATTAAGAACCACTAAAAACTATGAAAAACACTACAAAAATCCAACTAGTTACATTGTACATTTATGGTTACTAATGTCACTGTCTCTCAGTTGTTTAAAAAGATTGAATTTAAAAGAGCCTATACTAGTTGTTTTCCTAAGTTCTGCAGGGAGTGAGTTCCAATCAATTGCACCAGCAATTTGGAAAGTCTTTCCTCCTGTAAAAGTCTTATACTATGGTACGTCGAGACTGCCTTGGCTCCGCAGATTTCTGTTTTGGAGCTTAACTCTACTGGTTAGGAAACCGTCTAGTTGCTTAGGGCAGTTTTGGTTGTTTACAATCTCAAAAGAAAAACAAATCTGAGGAATCTTCTCCTATTGTACAGTGTTAACAGCCCAATAGTGTTCCTCATATATTGTGTGCAGGTGGTTCTGTTGGCCCTGAGAATAACTCTCATGGCTTTGTTTTGAAGTCGTTCGAGTTTATCTGATAGGGACTTATTACATTCATGCCATAGATGTATCCATAATCGATCACTGGGAGGATTGTTTGTTTGTAGATCCTCAGATGTATCTTTGTGTCTAGAAAGCCAGCAAGTCTATTTAAGACTGCTATTTTTGGTGATCAAAACTCTTTCAATTAACTGTGATACGTGAGGTTCCCTGTTAAGACGGTTGTTCCTCAACCGTCACTCATAGGTATTTGAAGGTCTCAACCACATGGAGTTTATTGCTATCAGCACTCAACATGGGAGCCTTCGTTGCCACGATCATTGCTTCTGTTACTCCATTCCAGAATACCTCAAGTTCAACTTGCAAAGTTAACAAATTTTAACAAAGGGTGGAGAATGAGGGTTCGAGTTATCCGCGGACTGAATTGAAACTCGTGAACATAACTAACTTAAATCGCATTTTTTCCCTCTCTCTCTCTCCTCTTGTCTCTCTCTCTCTC
>OZ037995.1:36373590-36401090 GCA_964035705.1 Porites rus
CCAGCGATTTTCTACAAGTAACTATCAAACCGACTGATATTTTCTTCTCAAGGTTCTTTTCTGGCCCTGCCGTCTATGGTTACATAGCTCCTGTGGCCAGACACATAGCAAACACATCAGGTAAAAAAACCCTCTACTTCTCTAGATTTTATTACATTGTGCCTGATTAGTGTGAATGAAAGGGCAAGTTGCCAATTGGGAAAAGGGCTGATTTGAAGGTCGCTGCGGCGTAACAGCGTTGGAACCCGTTTATAGGGCGTATCTTGGTTAGTCCGCTTGTGTGTGTTGGTGTGTGTATTGTTTAGTATCTTTTCAATATTTTATATTACGTTATTTGGTTCCTGTGCCCCACTTTCAGGGCTATATGGAAGACGTAGTACAAATGGCTTCCGATTAGGTGGAATTGGTCGTATCATGTTATTCATGGATAATGGGAAGTAGTTTAAAATGCTCGTGGCTATGTGATTTCCATGCATGTAATACTGTCATGTGCTTTCACTACCAAAAAGTGGTCCTGAAAAAGTTTCTTTCCTCTAAACGTTTCGAAGTTGCTTATCTACCGTGACAATTTGACAAACTTTGTCTTTTCTTGTTCTTCTTTTTTTTTCCAGTCGTAGCAGGAACATCCCTGATTAACGCGGATATCGTCTTTGTAATTGACTGTTCCTCAAGCGTCCCTTATCCTGAATACAGCAGAGAAAAATCATTCGTGCGATCACTTGGACAGTATCTCAATATTCAGCCTGATCAGTCAAGAGCAGCGCTTGTAGTTTACGGCAGTCGTCCTTTGACCGTCATTCGGTTGTACAATTCTCAGACCTTTGCTCGGTTTGACTCCATGTTGACAAAAGCGCCATTTCTCGGTGGTGCGCGGAGGTACGACAAAGCACTCAACTCTACGGGAGACATCTTCACAAATGAACGAGAAAATGTCCCAAAAATCATGCTGCTGTTTGTGGCGGGAAAACAAGCACAAGTTTCAGGTAACACTTGATAAGCATTTTGTATGAATTAGTCATTGATTTATTCTGTTAATAATTAATTATAACAACTGACCTCCACACACAAGGAATTTTATTAGGGACGGACCATCAGAACAGTTATGGGGTGGGGGGGACGGGAATTTTTTTTCGTAATTAAATTCCTTGTATGAATTTTTTTAGGCCATAGCATGAATATTTTTTAGGATTAACGCCCCCCCACCCGCATAAGTTTTCTAATGGTCCGTCCCTTATGGTGCTGGCTGGGCAAACGAGCGTTATGAATATGAATCAGGAATTTGTGATTTGTTACCTGAGCGAGAACCATGCGTGTTCTCGTCGTATCTTGTCTTCCACAAGGAAATGATTTTTTTCTCTATTCCCGACAAAAACCTTCATTCCTTTCACCTTTTTTCGGTATAATAATAAGTTATCAACCTTCCTCATTTGTGTTCTCCTCTGCTAATGAAAACCATTTAAGGCATCGCTTCACCGTTTTACATGATATCTGGTTTCTTTTTCAAGGCTCCACATCGTTAAAAGATGCCGTTAGGCCACTTCGCCAACAGGGAGTCACAACTTTCATATTTCGTATTGGTTCAGAACCTGGAATACAAGAATTGTACTCTGCTGTGGAAAGTCCCGACAATGTTTTTACTTTTTCACGTTTTGCCGACATGGATTCCAAAGTGACGGATGTGGCAAGACATATACCATTTTATTCTGGTATGTGAGCGTTTACTTTGTGGTGTTATTAGCACTTAAATTAAAATGGGTTGAAAGGCCGTGAAACAGTTGAGTTGTTAAAAAGTTTTTGAAATAGTTTGTGGTATTACAATCAGGTAGCCTAATCATGCTCGAGCTTTCGATTTTCCTGTTATCTGAGGTTAATGGAAGTTCGCGCGAAAAAAAATCGATTGGTTGTGCCTATTTTCTTTGCTTATTTTTTTTTTCTATTTTAGTTGTTTCGTGGTGGTAATATTACATAGACAGGATTAAGATTGTAATGTACAGTATCTGTGAGTGAAAAACAGAAAGCAATGATAATTTTCGTTTTGGGCTTTGGAAATGTATACTGACTCGACGGCTCGCTCTCGTCATTTAAGAGGAAATGATTGAATCATTTTGGGGAAGTTCTCCGCGGAAAGATTACGTCGCTGAAACATACGAAAAAAAATACTATCGCTAAATCAGAAAGATGTTTATTTTCTTAAGGTGACCTATATCTATTAAATAACAACTTAACAACATACTTTGTCAACTTTTGTGAAGCTGCAAACTGTAAGAAATTGATTGGAAGCCACTTTAAAAAGCCTACGTACATTAAGAAGTCTAATGAACTACACTAAAATACTGTTTATCGCGATTGCATCTTGCTTAGAGAAAAAAAAAATACAGATCGATGAAGTATACATTCAAGTAAAGGTTACACCTTTGTCGCACCTTTGTTAACTATCTGGCCTATTTCCCACACGTAAATCCGCCTAGAGTTTCTTCAATGGCGTACTTCATGAACAGTGTAGCGTTGAAATGACCCGAGTAAGCATTATTATTTGAACCAATCGGTTTTTTCGAAAGATACTATTTTTTTTGCTGTTATATAAAATTTATTATCAAATTAATAAACGACGTAAATGGGTGAATAAGAAAAAATAAAGGAAGTGTGTAGACAATGGCAGTCTTTGTGACTAGAGATATCTCAGGAATGTCTGAGGTCTCCGAACTAATGCTTTCTGAACGTTGCTCGAAAATGCCTCCACACGCCTGCCTGTTCCGCTTGTACTAAAAGCAAGTGGCAGTTTTTAGCAGCCCTAACTGTTATTCTGAAGGCTCTCCGCGAATAAATCGTGATGTCAAATGTTGTGAGTTACGTTTTATTTCTGCAAGGTAAGATACTGCGTTTTGTTTCCATATTTACGTATTCATTTCACTAAAATATCTTATGCTGTGTTTGTTTTATTGTATTATAATTTTGGTTCATAAGACAAGAAATATAAAATCGAGTACCGTCCAAGCAATGGAAACGTTCATTATTCAATTTGTTGACAGTGTTAATTTAAAAGGTTTGTCATGCTGTGTTGATTGCAATCACCTAGGTTTGTTACAAAGATAATTACTTGACCAATAACAATTTTCGTTTGGTACTATGGTGGGTAACTAGGGTGGTAATTTCTCTATGCGTGTATCACGAAATATCTGATACCTAACAGACTGGTCTCATTCTAGAAGGAAAGTGCACATTTTTTTCTTCATTAGTGGGTGTCCATCTTAGTTATAATTTAATATTAAGGAGGCTCGAAAACAGATTACACAAGCGCAAACTGTGCGGGAACTAAGACTTTAACTTTAATTTAACGCAATTGTACATTTCGCTATATGTGGGCTCATGCTCCTGTGAAAGATTGTAAGATATTTGACATAAGAATAAGTCCTTAAACAAAAGATTCCGTTAAATTAACGCAAACTGCAGTGATCTACGTCTAAATATAAAGTTTCGAATTAGCCCGAAAATGTGGCAGAGGTCGTTAAAGAATTTAAGGGTTAAGGGGCGGGGAATCTACTGACAGAAACATCGTTACTTAATGGCTGTGTGCAGATTTAATATACCCATTAAAAGGGTATGCCCTCCCTTCAGGGGTTCATTGCTAGGACTAGGCGTGTTGACAACATTTAACTTTATATTTACCGGGAAAAGAGGCACATTAAATAAACATCTTAGTAAGTGGGAAAAGTTAATCAATATAATCTGATCTCATTAACAATTAAGGTGGCTGAACACAGTTTTGCGGGCGGTCATCGGTAACACGCGTGACGGCGCGTGTTTTAAATCTGACAAACAAACATGGCGGCGAAAAAGCAGTGGTACACAGAAGACAATTTCTCAAAATCTGCTCATTAAAATTTTGTGATATTTGGCAGAATTTTCACTTTTATCGTACTTTCAATAATAAGAACTTTAAAATGGAAGTTCAACAGACGACTTTTGCGACACATTTAATAATTACAGTACAATCATATTATTGATTATCTAAAAACCCGTCTGTTAAAATTTGGTCAAATAATTTTCAGATAGTAATGATTAATTACTAAGCTGTGTGCTAGGAACATCTAATGAAGGAACTTTATGTAAACTGAACAAAAGTGAAATTTTAAGGTTGTATTCAATCGTTCATGTTGCCATGGAAACTACGAAAACGTCTCATTTTACCTGTCAGTCAAAATCTTTCATCAGTATATTTTTTCACTTGTGAGCTGCAACCTTTCTCTTGCCATGATTTGGCAAATGAAAAATACTCACAAACTGCCAAAACTGTGTTCAGCCACCTTAAATATTGTACATGAATATTAAGATAAGTACTTTCTATCAACGTAGATGTTGACTGCTGTACTAGTTTTGTTTTTTGTTTGTTTTTCCTTTTAAGTTTACTCTGTAAAATGAAAACTTCAAAAAAAAATTCCAAAATTAATAAACTACAAAAAACAAATATACCCATTAAAAAAGAGAGAAATATAAGAGCGACTGACAAAAACGCAATGGACTTTTCTTATTATATCCTATTTAACAAACGAAATGCGACGAAAGGTACAACCTCTCGCTGGGACCGGCAAACCGTTATAAAAAGCCCACATTAATTGTTCACATTTTTTTCTTTCCCTAGCAATCCTCGCTCCTTTTGGCTTCGCGGTTGATGTGGTTTACCTTGTCGACTCATCTGATCCAGTCACGCCTGAAAATTTCAACGGACAAAAGAGTTTTGTGAAGAAGTTGGGCCGTTACCTTGACCTAAATCCTTTCGGCTCCAGGGGCGCTGTCATCTCGTATGGTTCAACGTCGACTGTGGTCTCAAAACTTGGTGACACAACGACATTACAAGCATTTATTAGTAAAGTAAACAACGCTTCAAAAGAAGGTGGCCAACGACGGATGGACCGCGCTATCAAAGCTGCGCTTAGTGTCTTTAACGACTCCCGACCAGCGATTCCTAAAGTGGTTATTCTTCTAACCACAGGAGAGCAACCGGCAGGAGTGCCTGCGGGAATTATAGACGCGGTGTTTCAACAGCTTTATGACCAGGGAGCCCGGTTGTATGCAGTGACAATCAATGCACCAACAGTGTCTTTGCCGTTACACAGTTCTGACGGGTCAGACTGGTTCCCAGTGACATCCTATAGAGACTTGCCTACCCAAGTGCTGCCACTAGCAAGACATGTAGCTATAGATACAGGTTTGGTGCTCCTCGAGAAATCGTTCTTCTTGGGATTACAACAAACCTAAGATAACAGCCGACATTTTGCGACGCCATCACTAGTTTCCCCAGGAAATAACGTCTGAGCAAAGACTGCAGAAATTCCATACTGATGACGTGTCACTATTCAGATCTGGGTTGTGTTTCTGATTAGTTGTGCCGCGAGAGAAATTCGCTTTATCCCTTTGGAGCCACCACCCATATCTGCATAGTGACGGTTTATTAGTAGGGAGAGGTCATTTCGAAAGGAAATCACTGATTGAGTCGCGAAATTTCCACTGTTTTCTCATGCTAGTTGTGATCCAAAAATAATTGATTTCAGGCTTTATTATATACATACTGAGAAATACTCACCAAAAAGCTATGTCGTAAATTTTCGTACGCAAATTAGTTCTAGCCAATCAGAGGAGCGAACGATGGTTTTCACACGTGAAAAAAATGATACGTCCAATCAGAATCGCGAACGATGTTTTTTCACATGTGAGAAAAATGATACGTCCAATCAGAAGCCACAGAGGTGTGTGAGTTTCGCGCCAAAATTCCCGTTTTTTATTGCAGCTTGCAGCGCCGCTTCGCACACATTCAACGAGAAAAGTTTTACTCAAAGAGTTTTTCTCGCTAAAAAAGTAAAAAACATTTCGGAAATGGAGTGGAATAATTTCGTTTGTTTCACTGTCGATAAAGAAAACGGTAGAGAGCCGGCAAAACAACAGCGGAAAGGGAAAAACAGAACGAGACGTAAGCTTTTGTTGTGCTTTTTGTCGAAACTACTTTGCCTTTCATTTAAGCTTAAGCTTATATTGAAACCGGCCATTTTACTTAAATTCACTCATTTTCAATTGTGCATCGAGAACAAACAGTTAAGATTACTTATAGTTCTTGGATTACCTCATATCCTTACCGTCGTTGACGTTTTTAACAAACGTTTTTACTAAAAAGCTGATACTTCGTTTTCGTTGTCATTTTGCGGTAAGTGTGTGGCAGCAAATTTTAGCATTTTTGAAAGATTTAAAATAAAAAGGCCGCCAAAATGATGAATGTCTCAGTATGTATATAATAAACACAATACCACATGGAAAGTGATTTGTACGGTATTTACGCACTCGTTGTTTTTTTATCAGAAATCTTACTCGTTCGCTGCGCTCACTCGTTCGATTTCTGATACGTCAACAACTCGTGCGTAAATACAGTACGCCAGCACTTTCCATGAAGTATTCTCTATACATTACACCTCTTTTCATCCACACCATTCAGCCAGCAGAAAGAAGATGAAATGAACCCCATTTCACTCTGTTTTATCCTATCGTACGAAAGGGTTATAACGTATTAAGGAATTGGTAACGAGTAACTTTTAATCTCAACCTTTCACAAAAGGTGCTCGCATTTTTCTCCTTACATGAATGTCGAGCGAGTGTTTTTGAAGGTGTTCCGAGTCGTCTGCAGGTCCAAGCGGAAGCTTTACGAAGGTGTTCTATTGCAGGAAGGAAGTTCATCAAACCAATTACTTAATAAGCACTATACATTTGTTTCTTTACGGCACGTTTAACAATTAGCTAGTTCTCTTTTATTGTAGATTAACTTTTCGAGCCAATTGCATAATCTTTAGCGACGATTGCTATAGAGAAGAAATAGTAGCTCTTAAGATCAGAGTTACCTGGAATATAGAAAACGACAGATGTAAAAAGCCGTTAGACCGAAATAAGCCTTTCAAAATTGGGATAGCATGTTTTCATTTCGAAGTTTGCCGTCCGTGCTTTTACTGTACTAGACCTTAATCGTGGAAAGTCTGATTTAGACTGAACAAGCTATTGATGACTAAAAACTTTAGTTACCCCGGAATCGAAGCATCATTTAGAGCTTACAGTTTATGTATTTGTTCAATTGCCTGTTTTTTTATGTTGCAGCTGCCCTTGGCCCTGATGATTTTGTGGCAGACGTAATTTTTATCCTCGATTCCTCGTCAAGCGTCACACCAGATGAGTTTGAAAAGGCCAAAGAATTCGTGAAGTTAATTGCAAGATACCTCAACATTGCACCAGGAAAGTCTCGCGGCTCGGTTATCATTTTTAGCTCCACTGCTACTCCTGTCTTGCCCTTTGATGGATACACGACCATGCCTGAGTACAATGCAGCAGTCGATAGGGTGTCGCAATTAAGTGGCACCAGAAGGATTGACCTAGCCTTCCGCGCTGCTGCCAGTTTGTTTCAGGGCGCCAGACCAACAGTTCGTAAGGTATTTGCTACCATATTCAGATTTTAATCAATATTATATTTCTCTGTTTTTGTTAGGCATAAACATCATCATGGAGATAAACGAACTGAGTAGAAAAACAAGAAAAAAATATCAAGCAAACAAATAAAAAAGCTGCTTAATTAATATATCCATCCATTTAGCCGAAAAATATGCCCTTAGTATTGCAAAACTCATTTGCAGCCAGGCATGGTAAATGGCCTAAAACCGATTTAAAAAAAAGCGTTGGTGAAAATTGCCTTTTTGCCTCTACTCAATAGTGGTTGCCAAAGGGTTAGGCAACTGTGATAGCTACATGTGTGTCAAACTTGATTTCATACATTGAGGGGCAACTGCGAAAACACTCGTTTAATCTTTCGTTTTTCTTTGTTTTGTTTTTGTTATTGTGTTTTAAAGATTGCCATTTTAGTTACTGGCGGAAGACAAACACCAGATGGGGGCTCATTACAAGAAGCTATACGGCCGATTAATAACCTCAACGTCACCAGCTACATCGTACCAGTAGGCACACAAACGGATGTTCCTGTCGCAAGATCAGATGATGTAATACCTGTGACATCGTTTGATGATCTTCCAAAAAATGCCCAGCGCATTGCCAGAAGCATAGCCACTCCAAGAGGTACATTGTATAAAACTTTGGTAGAGTAATTAAAAAGACCATCAAGGATGGTCTCTAAAAATATTTTAGATTCTCTAAGTATATGATGATCAAAATAATCGTACAGACTTGAGAGGCCTTTAAAAATAGAAGAAGTGGAGAAAAGAATGAAAATAGATGTTATGTAGATTAGCCGATGTCCGTAATTGAGAGACCGGAAGTTAAAACGCGCTTTTCAACATAATCTGTAGAGTAATGCAGGTGGGGTTATAGCTTACCTCCAAGAAATCGGAGCAGCCTAAATTTCGTGGCTTGCAACTTTCTGCCTTTTTTGCTCTGGCTTTTTCTTCTATGCCTTAGCTCAACGCTTAATATCTCCAGCCAATCAAAAGCTGAAACGTGAGCCAATAGGCCCTTAGGTAGCAACGGAAAAAGTCGCTGGATAATGCGTGCGCATTGTAGCCTGCGAGCAACCTCTCCATTTGGGGGATAACGTGAAAAGTAGACGCGCGAGAGGTACGCGAGGATAGGAAACACAAACCCTTATAGCTTTGGAAACATTTCAGCGCCCTTAAAATCTCAGTACATGTATCTCGCATTATTTTGTCATTAACCAGGTCATGTGACTGCGAATTCAACGGGGCGGTGGATGTTTATATTCTCATCCAATGTCAACTAACCAATTCCCAAGTTCGCTTTTGTTTACTTGAACCAAATTTTGCTCCTTATTGGGTCTCGTAGTTCATAATAGGCGGAAAGAAGTTTTTTGAACCCAGACATTTATCCAAACAAATTTTCACGTTCTAGTTTGTCCGAGATTAAAAGTACGTCACAAAAGTTGTCTAGAACCAGATATAGCTAGATAACTGTTTTCATTTTTACCTAGGGGATTAATAATTTTTCTCTTATTAACAGAACTGCCCACTTCGACCGCTAAATTAACCACAACGCCTCTACCTACAACACCAGGTAATTTTACATGTACATATAGCTTGTTGCGACTGACCTATCACAATTTTTAGCCGACATTCTGTTCGAAATTCCACTGACTTTAATTATGTAATTAATATTCACAAACTTTGCACACATTAAAGCTAATACCGCCGAATCGGATCACCGCCTAAATTGCTTTTGATGTAATTTCGTGAATTCTGTGAAAGTCCAGTTGCCTTTATGTTTGGTGTGTAGTTGTACGTTATCAAGTCCTAAACCCTGAAATAGATCAGTTAGATGTTAAAAAATAGACTGCGAAAACCGTGGACGAAGATCCTGCTGGTTGTAGACGTGGGAGCTCAAGAAAAGGAACTAATCAGCTAAACTACTAAGAAAAAAAAAAACACCAACATTAGATGGTTAACCCTTCTTGCTCTAAGTAGCATACGGGGGGGGAGGGGGGGGGGTGGAGTTGATGGATTAGAGACAAGCCAGCCAATGCTCTACATCCTCATTGGGAAGCATAATAATACAGGATTTGTCAGCAAAAATATCTTTATCTACATTTTTTATTGTTAATGATATGTATTTGTTTTCAGAGGATTACAGTTGCATTATTGATCTGGCTTTTATCGTGGATGCATCGGGTAGTGTTGCAGATGACTGGAACATCTTGTTGAAGTTCGTCGAAAATGTTGCCAAGCGAGTAAACATGGGACCTCAGCGAACGCACATTGCCGTTGTCCGCTTCGGAGATGACTCCGAAAAAGTATTTGATTTTAGAGAGTTCAACAAAACGTCTTACAATGAATCTACCATTTTAAACAAGATTACCTCTATCCCTAAACCACGTGATGGGGTGCGGACATTTATAAACAGAGGTCTAAAACGTGCTAATCGAGAAGTGTTCAGGGAAAATTTTGGAATGAGACCAAACGTACAACAGGTATCTGGAGATGCTGTAATGATAGCAATTGTAAATTTATAAATTGTAAATTGTAATTTGTTTACTCACAGAGTACACGTAATGAAAATGATAATTACAATGACAATGACAATGATAATTATTATGATGATGATTATGATAATGATGATGATAATGATAAAGTATAATGCTAAAGAAGATGGTAATAATAATAATAATAATAATAATAGTAATAATAATAATGATAATAATAATAATATTAATAATAATAATAATAATAATAATAATAATAATAATAATAACAACATGCCTCAAGAAATAATCCAAACGGAACTTAACATAAACCACTCGGCCACGCTGCCTCCACGAGGCAGATGATTTTCGATGATTGTAAATCAATTTATCGTTGTTTTCTTTTCATTTTTCTTTTTTATTCCTTTATGTTCAAGCTTGCGCATTTCTATAGTCACGTCGCATTGAATTATTTTCTTTTATTGGTTTCGGGTCAGGCACACCTCAAACGGACTACCGATCCCAATCGAGAAGTCTAATTTAAATACCGGAGAGGCCCTAGGAGGGGCCTCTCCGGTATTTTGTTCCGAACTTTTAGAACTACAGAGTGGACCTTTACAAGTGGATGAGGCTGAGTAGATATGTAAAATTTTTCATGTCCTACGGAAGCCGAACCCAGTAATTGTTTTATTATTAAGCCATTTACTTAAGACAATACGTAAATTAAATACAAGATGAAAAATGCCCGATGTTAAGTGATCTTCATTTTCCTTCATTCTCCTTTTCCTCGGCAAATTTAGGATATAAATCGATTCAGCTTTATTTCTTCCACGCGAAACGTATTAAAACTCCCACCATTTTTTCCAAGCGAGACTACAAGCTAATACATTGTTTTAAATCCGCCAAAACGATACCAAAAACGCTGGTCGAGTAACCGATTTTTATTCTGATTTCTTGTCCACACAAAATCAGTGAAATTGCGTCAATATGCATTGCTCTTGTTACGTTGTACACCTCACGAGCATCAAAACCACGTACATTGAGTAACCTGTGGACAAACAGCAGTAGTCAACGCTGGTAATGCAAGCGCAGAAAACCAAGTGTCCAGGAAAAGTCAGTATATTTTATTTACTTCCTTTAATTTCCTTTCTTGATAGATGGCTTTGCTCATCACCGATGGTAAGCAGACTCAAATTAGAAGCCCTACGGAGCCTAGTCCATTCGATGTTGCAGATGCTATGAGAAAGAGAGGCATTGAGCTTCATGTAATGGGCATAGGACAAGCTGACCCTATAGAGCTCTTACGAATTGTAAAAGCTTCCACACGTTTAGGTTTCGTGCGAGATTTTGAGTTTCTTCAAGGCCAGGTTCAAGCTCAGGCATCGCGTCTCTGTCCTCGTAAGTTTAAACTTAACTATTTAATTACTCACTGTCGTTCTCGGAAGGAGAAAATCGGGGACATGAGGTTGCTCTTTTACTTTACAGTGTAGTATATTAGGAGGATCTTGTTGACTAAGAGACGCTCGTAAAACCATCATCTACTAACTTACATAATGCGCAGATTCATACAAACCCAAAAGTGCAAAAGGTGGCTTACATGCATTTTGGTTACTGTACGCTTTGTAATTTATTTTTCTTTCAAATCTCAACAAAGATTAGATGTTCCTTGAACAGCGTTCAAGCGGAAGCTGCCTATGCGAACTGTAAAGTCCACTTTATTTCACCACTGAAAACGATTATTATGGTACTTTATTTATGGTGCCTACTACGGGACGGACCATTAGAAACGTTTTGCGGGGGAGGTGGGGAAGTTTTGAGCAGCAGGAATTTTTTTTGTTATCAAATTCCTTGTATGAATATTTTTTAGGCCGTAGCATGAATATTTTTGAGGGTTAATTGGCGTGCATGAATTTTTTTCATTTAATTTTCCCTTGTGCGATTATTTACACGCGTCGTGTCGCCTTTTCTCGCGTGGGGTGATTTTCAAGCGCGCTCGCGTTTCGCTCGCTCTACTATCCCTGAGGAAAAATGGGGGACTTCTCGTAGTCTAGTTTTACTCACGTTTTATACGGATTACCAATTTGATGCAGTCGAATTAAAATAAATCGGAAACAGATGGAACTTATTTTGTAATATCATATGTCAATTCATAGCACCTCCGACGACAAAACTGACTACCACGCCTGCACCAACAACGCCAGGTAATTAGAACAGTTTCTTTGTTGTGTTTTCCTGTCTGTGTATTTATTTGTTACTAACTTTCTTTCTAGGGATTTGGGTGACCTCATCTTAATTTAAACGTCTTTGATCCTTTCATTCAGTCAGTGATAGTTGTCTCTCTAAACTCAGCCAAATCAGAGACAAAAAAAGGAAGAAGAAACAACCACCCTCGCCTCAGACGATAGTCCATCGTTTTCAAACGAAATCGCGCAAACCGCATGATTTTCTAATTAAAATGGCATAGCTGTCGTTGACGCAAAAGGCAAGGGATCATCGTCATCATCATTGTTATTATCACTCAATTATTTATTGACGTTTTTTGGCAGATCCTTGTCAAATCGAAGGCTGCAGTGCTCCATACAATATTGGTTGCAGAGTGGTGAACAACACAGCGGAATGTGTATGTCCTTCATGTTCCAATCTACGTCGATCTATTTGTGCTTCTGACGATGTACAAGATCTCACTGAGTGTCATATGAGACGTCAAGCTTGCCTAGGAGACATGAACGTTACAGTTGACAAAGAGGGGCCTTGTGGTGGGTGTGCAACCTTTCTTTTGCCGGGAACTTCTTAACTTAACTTAGAAAGCACTTCCCTTTGTAAAGGCATTAATGATTTGCTGGTCAGCTGTGATTAGATCTAAATTGCTGCCTCAAATGTGAGCCTGTTCTTTTATCATTGGTAAGAAAGCAATCCTCGTGTCATATTTCATCAATTCTGTGAAGTCCCAGGTCCATGTCCGCGCTCAGAACAGCCGCAAGAAACTAATTATTCTTTTCAACGTCTAGGTTCCCGACGATTTATTGTTATTATTATTATTATTATTATTATTATTATTATTATTATTATTATTATTATTATTATTATTATTATTATTATTATTATTACTGGATAGCATCAAGAATAGCATAGTCATTAATAGTAATTGACAGTTATTCTATTTCATTTTTTTTCGCATGTGTTCTACAGATAAAGAATGTCGCCCCATTCTGGATATTGCTTTCATAATTGATTCCTCTGGAAGTATTGGGCGTAGGAACTGGGAGCGAGTTAAGCGATTCGTCAAAGCGTTGGTTAGCAAACTTGACGTCAGTTATTATTCAACAAGAGTAGCAGCCATGGCTTACAGCACCGATCCTGAGGTGGTGATGCGATTTAACGATTACCAGGGTACGGTCGAGGTTAATCAAGGATTTGATGGGATGAAGTATCAGCGTGGCTTTACTTATACAGACAAAGCTCTTCAACTCGCAGACAGTGATCTCTTTCAGACTTCTAACGGCATGAGGTTGAGCGCTCCGAAGGTAAAGAGTAATTTCTTTTGTTGTTGTTGTTGTTTTTTCATAATTATAGCGGAGCTCAACCCGCGCGCGTGGGCGGAGCCCCATAGCTAAGGAAATGTGGTAATCTACCCATCCCAGAAAATTTGGTAATCGCGTGACCGTACACCGAGCGAGCGAGCGATCGAGCGAGCGACCGTCGGCACCGTCCGTCCGCACCACAGGCATACCAATGTAAAATAACTCAATCAACAGGTATGGAAACCCAAATGCAACTCAAGGTTTTATTTGGAAGGAAATCACAAGGCCGCCCGGACTTTAAGAAAGTCGTGTCTTTTTCGGCGTTATTTTTTATGTGTACACTAACGTGGATAACAGAGAAAGAGCTAGAGCGAGTTATTGAAAATTCGTTGGAAGAAAAACATGGAAATTCAAAGCGGCGGTGAGAAAATGAGAAATGCTAGCGGCCAGCAAGGTGAAAATGAGCGGCAGTGAAAAATAAAAGCGAACATGAACACTGGAAACAAAATATTGGGTAAGCACATACGACAATTTCTCCATAAAAATAGTGTGTAACTAGGAAGTTTGACGTTTTAGTCGTACAAAACAGTGTTGTAGTCGTGCAAAACAATGGCAAGGGAAAGACAAAAAGCGTGCTGCACGTGCAAATTTGCTTTTTGCTAATTAGAAGAAAAAGTGTGCTGCACGTGCAATTTGTTTTTTTGCTAATTAGATCTATTAGTCTTGAAGCCATTTTCATTGTCGTCCCCCGTTTAGCGTTACACGATTTACTTTTTTTGTTTACACGTATTATTAACCAGAGCTTCGCTTTTAGCCCTGGCTAAATCTATATATTATTACTGTGGAATCACTCCGCCGCGGCTTACTTACGTGGGGACAACTTTTAGTATCCATGGGTGCCGACTTCTCCTGATTGCAATTATTGACACGAGCTATGAGATTGCAATAGATTTGACGTTCATCGAAAACGGTATTCTTCTTTGATAATCTATCTGACAAAGGAATTTCTTTTTCTTTTTCATTGCTTATTTATTTTTTAAGTTTTGCGTAACAGAAAAAAATAACAACAACTAAAAAGAATACCTTTTTTTCATCTACGTTCAAACATAACAATAAAGAAAGACTTTTTTGCTTGTAATTGACTTTCAAATCTTTTGTGGCTAGTTGGCTGTTGTGATCACAGATGGAAACCAGACAAAAACAGGTCAATACACCAGTCTTTCTGTGGCTTCACAAGGAATAAAAAACAAAGGAGTTACTGTGTACGCTGTTGGAGTTGGTAAAGCAGTTGCCATGTCAGAGCTGCTGGAAATTGCTTCTGCTCCTGAATACATTATCACATCTCCTTCATTTAAAGATCTTCAGAAGATTACTTCAGGAATGAGAAGGCAGTTTTGTGGAGGTATTGATTTTTTTTTTTTGTCATATAGAGTTGCTTGTTTTGGTGTATACACCTCTCGTTAGATTGATACGAAACCATATATGGAACCCGATGGTAAGGCTTATTTTGTCGCATAAGATACTTATCACGTTATTAAGTCCCCTCCCCCCCCCCCAAAAAAAATTGATCCTCCATAAAAAGATAGGTGGTGGTAAAATGGTCTTAAAATGTTTAGGGCTATCAAAGTTGAGGCAGATTTATTATCGTTCAAAATATGAATTACCAGGAAAAAAATAAGTTATTTATTGGTGAATATATTATCAACGACCAAAATATTGTAAATACATGTATTTATAGAGAACTAAAACGTATCACTGGTCTTGATCTATCATGGAATTAGTACAGTACTGTTGTAATAACACCTGTTAGCACAGTCAGCAGTTTCCATTTCTGGTCAACATTTCAGGAGAAACTTGTGCAAGCGGCTCTTAAAAGATTGAATTCCCGTGTCATTTATAATGCCGACGATGTTGTCCGGCAGGCTGTTCCAGATTTTAACAGTGCGATGGATAAAACTTCTTCCTGAAGAACACGTTCTTGATTTTGGTTCTTCCAGGGCATGGCTTGGCATACTCAGGCTTGCGCGGGTTGCTTGTATTATGCGGTAGGGACGGGGAAGCATGATTTTCGGGCACAGACTGGTATGCATCCTGTACAGGACTAGCTGTCGCAGCTGCAAAGTGAAAGGGTGAAAGTCCTAAGATTAGTTGAGAAAACACGAAGGAATTTTGAGGATATTTTTACTACGAAAAAAGTAGAATTATTACAGTCTTTAAAGGCCAAATTTGGAGAATGATTGTGAAGCCCGGAATCCTCAAACAAAACGTAATATATGTGAATTGGAAGGCCTAGGGCAATCGGGTGAATCTTTGTGGCGATGTAGATAAAATCAGATTATCTAAGTAACATATATGAAAATTTGATGAGGATTGTGCGTAATTTAAAAATTTTCTCAGGAAATAGTTCATGGCATATCGCTATTTTCAATTTATTATAGTTACAACACCAACCCCAACACTTTCAGAGACCACAACAGCACCGACAATTCCAGGTATAACAGTTTATTTGTCTGATTTTACATAGATGGAAGTCGCTTTGATCACATGGAGTATAACCAGCGTGATTTAATTCCTGTCTGTAATTATTTAATATTCGACTGCAAGTGAAGGGTAATGCAAAATTCCCATTGAAAAGCAAATCTTGGCTTTACCTGGCCACTATCATTTAGAGATAATTATACATCACGACTATTTACATTATGTTTTAATATTTTCGTTTATTTGTTCTGTCATTATTTTCATGTTCATCATCATCACCACCACCACCACCATCATCATCATCGTCATCCTCAACTTTATCCTCATCCTCATCAAACTCGCCATCATGACCATGATCATTATTTTCTTTAATTTTGTAAAGTTGTTATTATTGTTATTATCATCAGTTTTAATTGTTATTATTTATTGATTTCATTTTATTTATTTTGCTTTCGCTACAACACAAACATCAACATCAAAAGAAACGACACCAGCACCAACCACTCCAGGTACAGTACAACTGTGTATAATTATAATACTAATGCAATTAGACGGATCAAATTTCAATTAAGCTAGTTCAAGGAATAACATCTTTTATTTTATTTTATTTTTTTTCAGATCCCTGCCAGACGAAAGGCTGCGATGCTCCGTATAATGTTGGCTGCCGAGTAGTGGGTGTCGGACCACAGTGTGTATGTCCTACCTGTCCCGAGCTTCTCAGACCTATTTGTGCATCGGATGATGTACAGGATCGCACCGAGTGTCACATGAGGAAGTACGCTTGCTTAGCATATCTGAATATCACTGTTGATAAACAGAGTCCATGTGGTACGTTGCCTTCTAAAATATAAAGGTCTCTTGCAGCGAGTTTTATGTTGAAGGGATGTACCTTGCTTTACTGCATGCTGTTACTTTTATTTTATAATTCTAGCTTTTCTCCCAAGGAGGTGACTTAATAAGTAGGTGTACCGCGTTCTTGAAAATAATTTTATATACTTTTCATTACATGTATGTACTTAGTTGGTAAACTTATGAAAAGCTGGTGCATAGCTCGTGTGGTTACTGCAAAGACCAGAACTACCTTAATCAGCACAAGAGAAAGCGTAATGGTATCTTTCACGGTAGCTTATGGGAGCTCCGTTTTATGGTATGCTTTAATTCGTATGTCAACCAACATGCAAAGTCAGGATGGTAATTCCAGAATAGCATTATAACCTGAAAAAACTTTTTTATTATTATTATTTCGTCTTCACTCAAAGACTTCGTTAGGGCAACTCACGTAGTCTTTTAATAAAGACGAAATATCGCAAGAGTCGTTGTTTTCCCCCGTTTTTTGAGGTTAATTTGTATTTCAGTATTGAAAAGAAATTGCTGGGGGTGAAATAAAAATGACAAACTTAAGGGTAAGCAGAGGCCACAGCCCCCAGGGTAAATTGTATAACTTTAAGATGTTTGAAAATTATTTTTTGCCACTCCACAGATAAAGAATGCAAGGCCGTTGTAGATATTGCTTTTATCATTGACTCATCGGGAAGTATAAGTCGCCGAAACTGGGAGCGAGTTAAGCGATTCGTCAAGGCAACAACTAGCAAACTTGATGTGAGTACTTCTGGTGCAAGAATAGCAGCCATAGCATACAGCACCAATCCTAAGATGGTGATGCGGTTTAACGATTACCGTGATACGGACGAAGTGAATCGAGGATTTGATGGAATGAGACATCAACGCGGCTTTACTTATATAGACAGAGCTCTTCAACTCGCCGAAAGAGACGTATTTCAGACTTCCAATGGCATGAGGATAAACGTACCAAAGGTGAGTAATCTGAAATATTCATCATTAGGCACTTAAAATAAATACTCTTTCTTCGTTGGCCCATTTTGATAACGTCTTGACGGTCGATTTCACGTTACTCTGTACGTCCCTTTCAATTGCGAAGCTTGGTGGGAAATTCTGATTTATACCTCGTGCGAATCCCGCGATCACGTTGCCAAGAAACCAATCAATTGCGAACAACAACAACAACAACTTTGGTGCGAGCAAAAGTCAAGGGGTGAAATAGAAAAGAGCCATTTAACAATTATTATGGGCTCGGAGTCAATAGCCCATGAGGCCGAGAGGAATCACTGTTTTAGTAAAATCAAACTAGTTGGTCAAAAATATCGCGACGAAATAACTTTAGCTAGTTAAAGCTAGACTTTAAGCCTTTTTCGCCGCCAAAGAGAAGGCGCTTTGAGCTACTAGTGGGCTATAACAATTTATAGCCTAGCAGTAGCTCAACCAATCAGAACGCATCATTGATAATAGACCACTAGTTGGATTTTACTAATATCTCGTATCCACTCTTGCTTTAATATATTTCAGTGAGCGAGTTTATCTTTCACACAATGTCTCTCTCATCTGGTAGCTGCTGTAGTTCCTTCCATCGAAGAGTATACTTCAAAACATTTTTAGTAGAGTTTTCATGGATACAAACGGTCGAGAGTGTGCACTTTTAGAATAACTACAGGAGGAGACATATGAAATTCACATGATATTCCAATTATTTTCCAATTGTGGTACGATTCTTTCTCGTCAGCGACTGGAAAAGTATTTCCTTGTTTTACAAAAAATATTGATTCTATTTATGTTTTCTTGCGAGGTACTGTAATCGTGAGCTTCCTACTTTAATATGCTCGTCTTGAGGGAGGCCAGGGAAAAACGTTCTTGTTTGTTACACTCTTTTTTTTTAATAAGAATGTTGTTTTCCAAGACCAGGCTGAATATTCTTACTTTTTCGCCGATTTTAGGCTGTAAATATTCTTGTATTATTCTTAATAATAGCTTATGACATTTCCGAATTAGAATATATTAAGGTATCAATTATAGTTTTGTTAAATAAAGTTAGCTAATTTTGCCGTTTAAAGAAAGGAATAAATTGAAAAGGTATATTTGTATTGTATTTACAGATTTTCACCACAGGAAATTATATCCTTTTCAAAATCTCAGCCTGAAGTTTATTCTTAAAGTATTCTTAAGATTTCGCAAATTTCAGCCTCGATATTCTTATAAAATATATTCTTATAGAAAAAACAGAGTGTATTTACATTGGAGGGGTTTGGGCTTAATTATTTTCTCACATAATCTTTTTAATCTTAATCATTGTCTTTAAATAGGTAGCGGTTGTCATCACAGACGGAAAGCAGACAAAAACAGAGAAGTACACGCCGCTCTCAGTAGCATCGCAAGGAATTAAAAACAAAGGTGTTACTGTTTATGCAGTTGGGGTAGGAAAGGGAGTTGAGATGGCAGAGTTGTTGGAGATTGCATCTGGGCCAGGAAATGTTCTTTCCACTTCTTCTTTTGAGGAACTTCAGAAAATTGCTTCAGAGCTCAGAAGACAGTTTTGTGAAGGTAAATACAACTGGTGCACAGGAACATCTACCCTGGGTACCAGATATTTTTTTCTCGCGTGTGACGAGGAGCTTCGTCGGCCGCAGGCCGACACGTCTTCGGCCCTCGGCCGAAGACACGAGCGTCGAAGCTGCGAGGTCACTTTTTAAGACTTCACCGAAACCGGAAACCGCGCATGAAAAGTCTCTGGCATCCAGGGTAAGGAACATCATGAAAAAGGATTTGCACAGTCGGTTACTACGCGGCCTTCCGTGCGGAGAATGCAAGTTAAATTCCCTAGTGGGATATCAAATCCTTCTTTGGACGTATTTCCTTAACCTTTTGTGTAGCCTTACATAGCTCTAAAAAACCGTGAAACAGAGCACTAATGCTAAAGGGAGGGAGGGAGGGGGGGGGGGGGGAGTTGCGTGCACCGTCGACCTCAGGCTTGTAACTGTGATGAGTACGAGTTACCTACCTAAAAGTAGGACCTTTACACTTTTTGTCTCATTTATATCAGTACTCACTCACATTAGGATCCGCAAGCGAATTTTTTTTTGCGATCAGCATGATTTCTTGCTACGGAGGCTTTGTTTTCAAAAGGTGACTAGAGAATTTTCTGCTGTGGGAATTTAATAAGTAACTTAATTTCTGGCCAAAAAGCGTAATCCGATAAGGTGTCAACCTTGTCATATGCCACTACAGTAGTAATCCTTTTGAAAGCTCAGAACGTGTTCAAGATAGCAAAAACCAGATGAAAATACAACGCTATCCATTATAAAAATTAAAATAAAGCAAAATAAAAAAAAATTTGCTTATAGTAAAGTGTATGCCTTGCAAAAACTGCTATTTGCGTTCCAGATAATTTTTTGCCAGATTTCAGCACGAGGAATCCACGCGCGGAAAGCAATGATCAGGAAATAACGCGGAAGAACGAATTGTCTTTAAAAAATATGTTTTACCTCCTAAACTGAAATGCTTCAAGGCTAAGCGAGATTTTGCCTATTGCGACTGGCCGGTGCTATCTCATGATATCCTCTTCATAGTACCCCTTACTCCTCGGTAGTAAATTGAGCCGCTTTTTAGGCATGCGGTTGCCTGCAGTATTTGTTTATGCGTCGTAATGTCAAAACAAAGAAACAAATCAGCAAGGATTGTACAAGTAAAAGTATAACCCATCCTACAATGGAATTAATTGGATTTTACTTTATATGGTATGCTTTTGGTACATCGCGCTAGACCTGCCACGATACTTTGTCAGAAGATTCCTGAGAGTGAGAGCCACGAGTGATGGCGGTGTACATGTGTGACGATCCTCGTCTATTCTATTGCACCGGTTTTTTTCTCCTTCGCTAGATACCGAAAAGACGTGGTATCATTGCTTTGAATTCCAGCATATGTAATGGAAACCTATCCATGTTCGGTTACCCCGATTCAGTCACGATTTTTAGCGAGGAATTTAAGCAGTCTGACGAGATGGCGTTCCTGCTTGTATGAGTCGGTTCTCCGTGCCGCCGATGGAGGAAGCTTTTTGGTCCGCTGTTGCTCGATATCATTCGCCACAAGTCCCTCAGCTAAATCCTGCTTCTAGAAGCGAATTTCAAGAGGTGGTCGACTGGATCATTTCATTTTGATTCAAGGGTTCTGTCCATTGGCGCCAAAATCGAATAGCCCGCCAATTCCCACGAGTAGCCCGCCAATCCAAAATCTCTGTACACATTCTTCATTCAGGAAAAACCAAGTAACAATGGGTATGACTCGCTTCTATTAAATAACAAAGTCAGTATACCAACTTGCATAGCAAATTGTGAGAAATGAGGTCAGTTAACCAGTTTATTGTTTGTTGAAATATCATTTTCTTGTAATTATTATGGGACGTAATTTTTGAAGCCCATTTTAATTTACTTTTTTCTCCTTTCACTCTAATTTCCTGACACTTTTCAATGGCTTATAATGTGTTTTTTTTTTCATAAAGGCTGATCTCAGAAACTGTTTTGCAAATGTGATTAGGCATACAGAGGTCTTAAAGAAAAGTGGAATTTTTTTACAGAAAACACTACAATATGTTTGTTTAAAGGGCAACATTTAACTTTAAGAAGAAATTCTTCTTTTTCATCTATCTGTATGTATTCAAGAGTGGGTGTTTGATACTGCCATGATGTTCTGCGACTCCTAAGTGCAAATTGTGAAATGCAGCAGAACACTAGGTGTGTCGCCCGTATTTCTGTGAGTAAGAAATTCATGGCATTATTAATTCACCTGTTAACTTAGCTAAGTCATCTTAAACGAGTAGGTTTTTGATAATGCCATGATGTTCTGTAACTCCGAAGTGCAAATTGTGAAATCATGGCAACAGAACACTAGGTGTGTCGCCCGTGTTTCTGTGAGTAAGAAATTCATGGCGTTATTAATTCACCTGCTTACTTAGCTAGGTCATCTTAAATGAGTAGGTTTTAATAATGCCATGATGTTCTGTGACTCCTAAGCGCAAATTTTGAAATGCAACAGAACACTAGGTGTGTCACCCATGTTTCTGTGAGTTAGAAATTCATGGCATTATTAATTCACCTGCAAACTTATCTGAAAGTCATCTTGAGTGAGTAGGTCTTTGATACTGCCATGATGTTTTGTAACTCCTAAGTGCAAATTGTGAAATGCAACAGAACACTAGGTGTGTCGCCCGTTTTTCTGTGAGTAACAAATTCATGGCATTATTAATGCACCTGCTTACTTAGCTAAGTCATCTTAAGTGAGTAGGGTTTTGATAATGCCATGATGTTCTGCGACTCCTAAGTGCAAATTTTGAGATGCAACAGAACACTAGGTTTGTCGCCCGTGTTTCTGTGAGTTAGAAATTCATCGCATTTTTAATTCACCTGCAAACTTATCTAATAGTCATCTTAAGTGAGCAGGTTTTGGGAATGGGTTTTTGATATTATACTTCTCTTACTGACAATCGGTCATTTAGAAAATATTGTGGTTTGCAGTAACACTGGATCATAAAGGGTTGTTATTGATAATGGCATGAACTCTATTCTATTCTATTTGTCCTTTCTGTTGACCGGCGGTTTCGAATCTTACGATTCTCATCAGTTGCTATGAGGTGGGATGGTTGAGGTGAACTCTGAACCATTCCGTATTGCTTGATTTGGTAAGCGTTTATATAAAAAATAGTCAAGTCTACATTCTGTACAGTACACAACTGTATAGTCAACGCAAGCCTTGCTTTAAATTGAAACAAAAATATACAACATAGTCACTCGCCATTTTGAGGAACAATTACACATCATAAGCATTTTAACAAGATGTTTTTATATTATACTTCACAAAAAAGCAAAGCAAGACACCTATTTTTTTCAAATTTTAACCTTTATAAAAACACAACCTACCATAGCTTTGAGAAAACACGGATCGGACCTACAGCAACCTGATTGTTTTTTTGCAAGGAACCAATCAAACCGCACCATTTTCGATCCTCCAAACAAACCAGGGTGGATATATAAACGCTTACCAAATCAAGCAATACGGAATGGTTCAGAGTTCACCTAAACCATTCCACCTCATAGCAACTGATGAGAATCGTAAGATTCGAAACCGCCGGTCTTGCTTGTAAACTCATATTTAACCGCAGACGTTATGTAGTGGCACAAAGACGCCAGTCAATTGATTGGTAAAAAACAACACGCCAATGGTATTGAAAAACATCGACCTTTAAAATACTCTCCTCTGGTATTAAAACTACAAATCACATTTACAAAGCGATTGAGTTTTAAAACGACATTCAAAGGACACAGCATCATAAAGTATTTAAATCGTGCTTCTACTAAAGACTTGATAAAAACACAAAACCAGTGTCAGATCTGGATATTTTAAAGACTACGTGTTGTGTACAGCTGAACAACATTGTTGTCTGAGATCGCGTAAACCTAAACGTTACGGAGATATTAAAAGCAGATACCCTAAGATAACAGCAGCTATGAAAAATTCTTGTATTTTTGAGTAAACATATCTCATAAACGGGCTACAGATTCAACAGGAATACGCGCGAACTGAATAAATTGTCTGTTGCTGACATTTGAAAGGTTCTGCTCAACTTACACAATTTTCCCTTGCTGAACATAAACTGTACCGTGCCGTATCTTGGTCCGCTATATCGAAGCTATATCATGGTTCACATTTAAACTGTAAGATCCCTGAAAGAGTTCTCCTCAATAGAGCTATATGAAAAAGGTTTTCAAAGGTTTCACGCCGGTGAAGATGTGCGGCCTGTCACCTCTTGCAAGTTTTTACTCGCGTCTGAGACGCCACATGCGGCGAAAACAAAAACGTTGTTGCTCCTTCTCTGGTACGCATTAACATTGACAACTTTGTTGTTTTAGTCTCAGGAAAATTTCCTTGTTTTCTCGAAAAAGACATTTTGTTCATTTTAAACTACAAGTCGGGAACCAAATTAGCAAAGATTTATTGCACGGGCAATGCAATGTTTATCCCAACTTATAACAAAAGAACAAACGCACTTGTCAAAAATCTGAGACACTGTTCAATCATGTCGAGAAGAGAATGCGATCTTACTTGTCTGGTCTCAGGATAAATATTACTTTAATTTCTATGAGTTCCTCGCTTTTTGTAATGTTCATTATCATTTTTCTTTTTTTGGTTTCCACTTTTTATTTTTATTTTTTTTATTTTTGACGGCCTGACAATTTGTCACCCGTCACCCGTCACCCGCGGAAAAGTCCTGCCGATTTCAAACAATTAAGAGAGTTTTTCTAGACTGCTTGCAGCCCGCCTTTTTTCGCATAGACCATTTTCATGTCCGCTAAATGTAAGTCTCAGTGCGGCGAAAAAAATACAATTTTAGAACGCTCCATGTGCGGCATGGTGACCAACGCGCGACAAGGAAACGTAGTTACTAAAACATGGAACCACCTAAAACCACCTAAAACCATCTACAACCACCTACAACCACCTCAAAAAATTCAACAACCACCTACAACCATCTACAACCACCTCAAAAACATCTACAACCACTCGCAAACAATCTAAAACCATCTAAAACAGGCTATAAATGTCTGAAATAAGGCGAGACGACAACATGTCACGTACATGAAATACGAGAATCGAACAAAACATCCACTTCCCCCTATATTAAAAGACTTAAAGATAAAAATTATTAAAAGAAAGGAAATTTTTAATAAAGATAAAAATAATTAAAAGAAAGGAAATAAAAAAAAACAAGATAAAAATAATCAAAAGAAAACAAATTAAAAAGAAAAAATGAAGGAAAACAGCATGGAAAGTGTCAAAATTTCACCAAAAAAGTGCAAAATTGCTATGGCGTTAGCGGGTCACCACAGTAATCTCTTAACAAAACTTTTAAGGATATCTTACAGAAGGAAACTGCTGTAAATTCCTCAAGGGAAATGAATTCAAGGCAATCTTACCGGATTTAAAGAAAGTGTAATTTTTTAGGTTGTTTATGCTCTATTTATAAATCGTTTCAAGTTACTCGGGTTTAATTGATTAATTAAATTATCTTGACATCTTCGTTGTCCCCAGACAGAGCGAAAAAGTCAGCAGTCTCTTATTTTTTCTTCTCAGGCTTATGCCCTCATTTCTCGCGGCTCGCGGCCCCCGGGGGGGGGGGGGGGGGCACTTGGGTATTTTTTGGGTGGGTATGTGCCGCCCGGGACTCCAAATTGGCACCCCGTTCTAAAAAAAAATTCCCCTGAAATTGATACCCCATTCTAGAAATGGATCAATTTTTTATATTGCGTTCTAGAAAGTTTGTAAATTGAAATAGCCCTGTTTTTTTAAAAAGCTATTTCTTTATTTGTTCGACTTATACATCAAATAAATTCTTCTTCATAATCAGCAACAATTTCTACGCAGAGGAAAAAGCCGTGATTCACAATCTTTTATACCCCGTTCTAGAAAACGCCTCTGAAATGGATACCCCGTTCTAAATCAGGAGCTTCAAAATCACGACCCCGTTGGGCGGCACATACCCGTATAGGTAATGTATGGGAGTACCCCCCCACCCCCCACCCCGGGCTCGCGGCTTGATTCGCCACTCACGTGCTTAGGTTTTGCGTGCAGTAACCTCGCAAAGCAAAATAAGAGGCTGCTCGCAGTCTAGACAAGGAAAAGAAGGAAAACCCCTGTTGTTCTAGCAAACTCTAAGGTCACGTCTCACAAGATTACGAGTTTATAAGTCGTGCTTATTTCAAACATTTAAGAAAGTCTTTCTAGACTGTTTGCAGCCCACCTTTTCTCTTAAAATCTGTTTAGTTCTTATTCCAGCTAGCGAGATTGTAAACAACGACTTTACAATAGAGAATTTACCCTGGGTGTCAGAGACTTTCCATGCCCGGGCTTTCCGTTTTCGGCCAAAGCTTTTCAGTGAAATCAGTGAAGATCGAGACGCCCGCGTTTCGCGGTTCGCGGTTTCTCCGCTTGTCTGCATGGTTTCCGCCTTGGGTAACTTTGTAAAGAAAAATAATAGACTGCTCGCAGTTTATAGTCGGTCAAGCAACGAGGCCTTCTGTTGGCAAAATAAATATTGTACTTAAAAAATTTTGTGTTAACCTTCGCAAACTGACGAAAGAATTCTATGTAAGATTTGTTTTCGGAATAATTGTTACGGCGTGCATTTAGTTTTCCTCGCTTTTAGCCAAATATTTCACACACAAGAAAAATAGTTTTTTAACTCGGCATTTGCGGCTCACACGCAAAATTTTTCGCGCGTTTTATTCGCCGTTTGTCGCGGCTTGCTTTGAAAGGTCCCACGAGTTTTTTTCTGTGTTTCCATTGAGTGCAATGAATCAAATTTCTAATTAATTTGGTTAAGCTGTCAAACGATGACTTGTGAATAAAATGAAACATTCAGCCTGATGATTTAGAGAGGATCGTATTCTATGAGTTGTCAACACGTCTTTTGTTTTACACTGTGCAATCGGTCATTTCAGATGACCGACTTCGCCGATCTCTAAGTCTTGAGGATCCTGAATACCTATATTATAAGAGTATGCTATTTTATCATCAGCTTATACCATTCCTTTACTTTGCAGTACCAACACCAACGCCGATTAAAGCAACAACAGCATCAACAAATCCAGGTACTTCTACCGCTGTCGTTTTCCAACTTCTATTAATTACGCCTGTTGCAAACGATTGTAATTTTCAGGTTATTTTCAGGTAGTCTTCAGGTTATTTTTCTTTAAGTACTGTGTTTGAATTAAAGGTACAGTAGGGCTTAAAGTTTTTTTTTTAATTTTATTATTATTTTATGAATTTGTGATTTTTCAGTGTATCCAACAACACGACCAATAAAGAGGTATTACGTTTGCCCGGTTTTTTATGACGTTCCTTGCCCTGGAGACCACATGTGCGAACACGATCGACAGTGCGCTAGAAACCAAAAATGCTGCAAGCATTCTTGTGGATATCTCTTTTGTTCTGCATGTAAGTTGACTTCATTTGTTGACCATTAAACAGTTATTATTAAAATAGAAATGGGAATGTCATTCCATCGAGTAGAATGCCCGGTCACATCCGGGAATTTAATAGGCTAGAGCCGCATTCGAGCCACGATTTGGTCTTTAAAATATGGCGGAATAATAAGACTGAAGCGACTTTCAGAGTTTCTTGTCTCTGATTGTGAGTTACTCGTAACCAAATCTCAATGGTACCACTGGAATATTTATATCAAGAAACATCAAATTCAAGATCTTAACTTCGATTAATGCCAGCTTATCGGATTTCACTGGGTTTTTTTGTCGCGCTAAAAACCAACCAAAAAATCGCCATTATTGTATGGATTTTCACCTGCGTAGACTTTCGCGGAAAGATTACAACCAAAGTTTGCAGAAATCACGAACGGTAACACCTCATATCGTGACATCTCTCGTCTGCCTTTAAAACCACCACAGTCTTTTAAACCAAGGATTGTGATAAAAGCTGGGGTTTTTTTTGTTTTCCTTTGAATTTGACCTGAACCCGTGAGGGGTGGCGAGCGCGAAGAAAATTTCCAGAAAACGTCTTTGAAAGACAAAAAAAATATCTCCTCGTCTCGGCCGCCATCTTTTTCATTTTTCAAACTTGTTTCCAGTACTCTTTGACCGTTTTATTGTTTTACCTCATGTATGCTTTTTGTTGACCTCAAATGGACTGGGAATTCTACG
>OZ037995.1:36406090-36641090 GCA_964035705.1 Porites rus
AAAGTCCTTGTGGTAAGTTTTCTCGAATCATTGACAAAATTAATCAACGACATTTGGACCAAATCAATAGATTTAACCCTTACGGTTAGCTTCAATTGGTATCAAATGCCTCCAATTTTGTGATTTTTTAGACAAAGAATGTAGCTCCGATGTGGATATTGCGTTCATCATTGATTCATCTGGAAGTATTGGCCGCAGAAACTGGGAACGAGTTAAGCGATTTGTCAAAGCATTGGTTAGCAAACTTGACGTCAGTAATTCCGCAACAAGAGTAGCAGCTATAGCTTACAGCACCGATGCTGAGGTGGTGATGCGGTTTAACGATTATCAGGATACGGACGAGGTTAATCGAGGATTTGATGCAATGACGTATCAGCGTGGTTATACCTATACAGACAAAGCTCTTCAACTCGCAGACAGCGATCTCTTTCAGACTTCTAACGGCATGAGGTTAAGCGTGCCAAAGGTAAGGAGCCGTCGAAATACAACTTACTAGCTTTTCAATGATACATTCAGTTCCCACGTCTTTTTTTGGGCGACCTTTAGATTTGACTATAATTACTACGTCGAGTGCGAAAACGACTTTGGAATTTTGAGCCTATTTTGTCCCCAGAATTTTCACTCCTTCCTGTTACCGACCAGAACATGGAGGAACTTCAAGGCCATGATCACTGTCATAAATGATTATCTGAGACACATAGACTTGGTTTGAAATCTGGCACTCATACTCAAACGCGAACTCGTGGTCCAATGTTAAGTTCTATAATGTAAAAACAGAGAACACAGAAGTATCGACTGTTATCAGAGAGTAAAAGGCAAGTGGTGATAGATGATGTGAAGTGCTGCTAGGAAAAGGGTTTTCAAGTATAACTTATTCTTTGTTTTCTTATTTTGTTTGCTTGTCTGCTTCTTTTTACCTTTTTCTTTCTTTTTCGCTTTTTGTTTGGCATGGGAAAACGTCTGAATAAATTAGATTGTGTCTTTCATCGTTTGTGCCTGTTAACATGTCACCTTAATAAAAATATCAATTAATCTAGTTACTTAAAACTCTTGATATGCAAATTGAAGATGGAGTATGTACCGAATAGAGTATACAGTTTGTAGCAAATAGAGGGGAATAAAATCTGTTATAGAATTTACCTGTTACGTTCTTTATAATTATTAGCGACTTGAAGCACATTTTTACTTTATATCTTTGGCAGCTCGCAGTTGTGATAACAGACGGAAATCAAACAAAAACGGGCAGATATACCAGACTTTCA
The DNA here is from genome assembly GCA_964035705.1 of Porites rus. Taxonomy (NCBI): domain Eukaryota; kingdom Metazoa; phylum Cnidaria; class Anthozoa; order Scleractinia; family Poritidae; genus Porites; species Porites rus. The sequence continues at coordinate 36,407,353 of OZ037995.1, forward strand.
ATCGCTGTACAGGGGATAAAAAACAAAGGAGTTACAGTCTATGCTGTTGGAGTTGGAAGAGCAGCAGACATGGCAGAGCTACTTGAGATTGCATCTGCACCCGAATACGTGTTTAGATCCCAATCTTTTAAACGTCTTCAGAACTTAACTTCAGGGCTAAGAGGGGAGTTTTGCGTAGGTAATGATCTACAGATGTTTGATGCTAATACTGTTTTTGGTAACGTAATGATAACTTGTAACTGTTTACTATAATATGATGTTATCTACATTTCTCTGTTTGCCACAGCGTCCTTACCAACACCCTCAGCTACAATACCAACACCTTTCCCTCCAGGTAATTCAGCTATTTTGTTGTCTATATGTATGCTGAACATGCGTACGAGCTCGGAGATTTAAGGGCCGCATTTGGGGCAGATCACAGCCCTTTTTCCACGAAACCTCCATAATGTACTGGTTAAGAAACGAGCACGAGTGTATTATCAGGATTAAAAACTCGAGACGCAATCGAAACTTTTTAAACTTGATAACACACGTCTGTGAGTTTTTTGAACGCCTTCAACATCTCCGATATATTAGATCAATTCATTTTTGCACAAATATTTAGATTTGAGCTTATTTGGGTCTAAGAAATTGGACATAAAGTTTAGCCGTGTCTTTATCACATATAAAAACATTCATTAAACATCAATTTCTTTTGTTCTTTTTTTATGAATTATTAGAGAGTTTTTGAATTTATGTTATACGTGCTTGTTGCCGTTCAGGGTATTGAACGTCATCGTTATTTTCCACAGAGTCAGCTTAATATCATGTTAATTATTCACTTTCTGGACTTTTAATGTTATTGAAAATTGAGTTACTCTATATTTTTGCTTGTTTTGTTTTTTCTTAATGTTATTTTCTTAAATCATCTCTACTTTTCTTTTAATAGAGGATATATGTCCCATCCCAATGGATACCACCTTCATTATTGATTCATCTGATTGTGGCGACAGAAGCAATTGGAATCGATTGCTGTATTTCGTCCAAACATTGGTAACGTATTTCAATGTATCACCATCTGGGGGTCGTATTGCCCTGATCCAGTTCAGCAATGATGCCAGTGTGGTTCTTAAGTTCAACACATTAACAGGAAGCCGTCTTAATGGCTGGGAGGTTAACAAACGGGTTGGTTTGTTGCAATGCCAAAGTGGTTTCAGAAGAATTGATAAAGCGCTGGATCTGGCTGACGTAGACGTTCTAACTTCCGATGGTGGAGTGAGAAATATTTCAAGAGTAAGTTGACTTGATATGTATAGTTCAATAAAACAAGGACAGCTAATGGACATAAAAACTAATTGTTAGCGTGAATATCAAGCATAGTTTCAGCGGTCTATATCTCCCACGCATTTGAGATCATGTAAGGAAAATTATAAAGTCCCTGAAACTGTTTATGATTTAATCATATGGCTACCTGTTTCTCTCAATCACATCTTTTTCTTCCAGCCTGTTCTAGTCATCACCACTGGCAAGCAGACAACGGACCAAGGACTGTACACCCCTCTTGATATAGCATCATCGCGCCTCCAGAAAAAAGGAGCGGCGGTGTTCGTCTTAGGTATTGGAAAGGACGTCGATACTTCTGAACTTACGGAAATCGCCTCCTCACCTGGCAATGTTTTTACAGTGGACTCCTTCAGAGATTTGTACAGGAAAACTGATGACGCAAAAAGAGGCATTTGTATACTAGGTATATTTATAATTCCACAATCTATCCTAGTATTATCTGTAGAGAACAGTTGAGTATTACCGCCATTAATGGTACACATCATATTTTTTCTTCGTGACATTTTTTTTTTTCTTCTACGATTTGATAGTTCCTGCAATACCGACACCGACATCAGCACTACCCGCACCAGGTAAGTACCTATCCTGTCCTAAATATGGGTATAACAGCATGTTTTCCAATTAATTAAAGTGTCTTGAAGATTCCTTTTTTTACCTCATTTTGTGAATAACCAAAGTAAGTTTTAACTCCGAAATTCTTTTTTGTTCAACAGAATCTTGCCCAATACCAATGGATACTACTTTTATTATCGACTCAAGCGTTTGCGACGACAGCAGCAACTGGAACCGTCTGCTGTACTTTGTCAAAACCTTAGTAAACTTTTTCAACGTGTCACCCTCTGGGGGTCGTATTGCTCTCATTACTTTCAACTCTGACGCCAAAGTAGTTCTCAAGTTCAACACTCTTTCTGGAAGTCTTCTTAATAGCACAGAGGTCAACAGACTCGTTAGTTCCTTGCAATGCCAGGGTGGATTAAGAAGAATTGACAAAGCTTTGGAATTGGCCGACAAGGAGGTCCTGACTACCGCAGCTGGAATGAGAGACATCTCTAGGGTAATTGAAAAAGATAATATTAACTGGGATTGTTTCTCCTTATTAGCTAGTTAATTAGTTACAGATTTCTTGAGTTTGTTTTATTTAAAAATATATTTGTTTAAATTAATCTATCTTAAATTAAAATATGTTTTTCCCGTGAAAACAGTATTCCCCTATCTTTAGGTTTAGGTTTAATTGGAGACGTTTTGCGGTTAAGCGTCAACAAGGATTTCATGGTTTCTCTCTTTTAAAGGTGTCTTTAAGATAATGTCTCTTTTTTTACAGCCTGTTTTAGTTATCACAACTGGAAAGCAAACAACAGGCCAAGGAGTTTACACCCCTCTAGATATAGCGTCTTCTCGACTTCAGAACAAGGGTGCAGCCGTTTTTGTCCTGGGTATTGGCAGTGATGTTGACAGTTCAGAACTAAACCAAATTGCTTCTGGACCAAATAACGTGTTCACAGTAGACTCGTATAAGGAACTTAACAACAAAGCCAACGAAGCAAAAAGAGGAATTTGTATATTAGGTATTGTATGCTATGGTATTTCTTCTTGATGTATTTATCCTTTTCTTTGACTGTAATACGTTTCGACACTAGTGTCACCAGAAGAGAGCAACGTTCAAAGAACAATTCCTGCACTGAAAGAGTACATTCTCTAGTGCAATGGATAAGTTTTTTAATTGTATAGGAAAAAAAAAACAATAAAGTATTGATGAACTACAACATCATGTGCCCTTCTTCCAGGAACCCAATGCATAAAATTGAATTGAAATTAAAAAAAAACGTTCACAAATGTGTTAAAAAAACTGATGCATGGAATTTTTCCTCAACTTTAACTTACAGTTGTTTTATACCTTAGTGCCAACAGCGACACCGCAAGTTACGACTCCAGTACCAACAACTCCAGGTGAATGTTGAAAAGAAATAAGATTAGATTAGATTGCAAGCGCTCTACCCAGAGGTTAAGGTTAAAGGTTGAAATCTTATTCATTAATTAATAGCTACTCGCCAAACGCCGGATCCAAAAGGCGGGACTTCGAATTTACTTCGTATTTCTTTATTAACAAATATATATTTAAACGCTTTGCAGATCCTTGCCGAACCGAGGGCTGTAGTGCTCCATACAACATTGGCTGCAGAGTGGTGAACAACACAGCGCAATGTATATGTCCCACTTGTCCCAATCGCCGAAGACCTATTTGTGCATCTGATGACGTCCAGGATCTTACTGAATGCCACATGAGACGACAAGCCTGTTTGGGAGATATCTCTGTGACTGTCGCTAAGCAAAGTCCTTGTGGTAAGTTTTCTCTAATCATTGACAAAACTAATCAACGACATTTGGACCAAAACAATAGATTTACCCTTACGGTTAGCTTCAATTGGTACCAAATGCCTCCAATTTTGTGATTTTTTAGACAAAGAGTGTAGCTCCGATGTGGATATTGCGTTCATCATTGATTCATCTGGAAGTATTGGCCGCAGAAACTGGGAACGAGTTAAGCGATTTGTCAAAGCATTGGTTAGCAAGCTTGACGTCAGTAATTCCGCAACAAGAGTAGCAGCTATAGCTTACAGCACCGATGCTGAGGTGGTGATGCGGTTTAACGATTATCAGGATACGGACGAGGTTAATCGAGGATTTGATGCAATGACGTATCAACGTGGTTATACCTATACAGACAAAGCTCTTCAACTCGCAGACAGCGATCTCTTTCAGACTTCTAACGGCATGAGGTTAAGCGTGCCAAAGGTAAGGAGCCGTCGAAATACAACTTTCTAGCTTTTCAATGATACATTCAGTTCCCACGTCTTTTTTTCGGTGACCTTTAGATTTGACTATAACTTCTACGTCGAGTGCGAAAACGACTTTGGAATTTTGAGCCTATTTTGTCCCTAGAATTTTCACTCCTTCCTGTTACCGACCAGAACATGGAGGAACTTAAAGGCCATGATCACTGTCATAAATGATTATCTGAGACACATGGACTTGGTTTGAAATCTGGCACTCATACTCAAACGCGAACTCGTGGTCCAATGCTAAGGTCTATAATGTAAAAACAGAGAACACTGAAGTATCGACTGTTATCAGAGAGTAAAAGGCAAGTGGTGATAGATGATGTGAAGTGCTGCTAGGAAAAGGGTTTTCAAGTATAACTTATTCTTTGTTTTCTTATTTTGTTTGCTTGTCTGCTTCTTTTTACCTTTTTCTTTCTATTTTTGCTTTTTGTTTGGCAGGGGAAAACGTCTGCATAAATTAGATTGTGTCTTTCATTGTTTGTGCCTGTTAACATGTCACCTTAATTGAAGATGGAATATGTACCGAATAGAGTATACAGTTTGTAGCAAATAGAGGGGAATAAAATCTGTTATAGAATTTACCTGTTACGTTCTTTATAATTATTAGCGACTTGAAGCACATTTTTACTTTATATCTTTGGCAGCTCGCAGTTGTGATAACAGACGGAAATCAAACAAAAACGGGCAGATATACCAGACTTTCAATCGCTGTACAGGGGATAAAAAACAAAGGAGTTACAGTCTATGCTGTTGGAGTTGGAAGAGCAGCAGACATGGCAGAGCTACTTGAGATTGCATCTGCACCCGAATACGTGTTTAGATCCCAATCTTTTAAACGTCTTCAGAACTTAACTTCAGGGCTAAGAGGGGAGTTTTGCGTAGGTAATGATCTACAGATGTTTGATGCTAATACTGTTTTTGGTAACGTAATGATAACTTGTAACTTTTTACTATAATGTGATGTTATCTACATTTCTCTGTTTGCCACAGCGTCCTTACCAACACCCTCAGCTACAATACCAACACCTTTCCCTCCAGGTAATTCAGCTATTTTGTTGTCTGTATGTATGCTGAAAATGCGTACGAGCTCGGAGATTTAAGGGCCCCATTTGGGGCAGATCACAGTCCTTTTTCCACAAAACCTCCATAATGTACTGGTTTAAAAACTCGAGACGCAATCGAAACTTTTTAAACTTGATAAAACACGTCTGCGAGTTTTTTGAACGCCTTCAACATCTCTGATATATTAGATCAATTCATTCTTGCACAAATATTTAGATTTGAGCTTATTTGGGTCTAAGAAATTGGACATAAAGTTTAGCCGTGTCTTTATCACATATAAAAACATTCATTAAACATCAATTTCTTTTGTTTTTTTTTTTTTTATGAATTATTAGAGAGTTTTTGAATTTATGTTATACGTGCTTATTGCCGTTCAGGGTATCGTTATTTTCCACAGAGCCAGCTTAATATCATGTTAATTATTCACTTTCTGGACTTTTAATGTTATTGAAAATTGAGTTACCCTATATTTTTGCTTGTTTTGTTTTGTTTTGAATGTTATTTTCTTAAATCATCTCTACTTTTCTTTTAATAGAGGATATATGTCCCATCCCAATGGATACCACGTTCATTATTGATTCATCTGATTGTGACGACAGAAGCAATTGGAATCGCTTGCTGTATTTCGTCCAAACATTGGTAACGTATTTCAATGTATCACCATCTGGGGGTCGTATTGCCCTGATCCAGTTCAGCAATGATGCCAGTGTGATTCTTAAGTTCAACACATTAACAGGAAGCCGTCTTAATGGCTGGGAGGTTAACAAACGGGTTGGTTTGTTGCAATGCCAAAGTGGTTTCAGAAGAATTGATAAAGCGCTGGATCTGGCTGACGTAGACGTTCTAACTTCCGATGGTGGAGTGAGAAATATTTCAAGAGTAAGTTGACTTGATATGTATAGTTCAATAAAACAAGGACAGCTAATGGACATAAAAATTAATTGTTAGCGTGAATATCAAGCATAGTTTCAGCGGTCTTTATAAAATAACTGAGATAGTACGCGTGATCTGATTGGTCAAAAACCTATGGTTTATTATACCGGTAAACCCATAGAAAAGGGCATCCGGACCACGAGCCGTAAACAAAACCGGCTATTGATCTGCAAACAACGATTTTAGAAAGGCTAAAAAAAACATAACAAGTTACTTACCCAGTCCTTCTTAATATTAAAATAGTTGGTTTCCATATTTTATTACTGAGCATTACAATTCGCTACTGCCATAGCTTCAGAAGTTATAAGGTACAAAGCTGGAAAGCAGTTTTACATTTTACGACAATGCCAAATCGCAGAGAAAGACAACAACTGTGTGAATTTCTGGTGTAGAAAGTCTCTAGGAAAACTTAACCACGTGCCAGCCAGCAACAAAACGGATAGTTTTAGCATTCTTGATTTATATTATTTCAAAATTAAATTCGTTAATCAAAGAAATTGTTTCAAAAAGAGATCTGTGATGAAGATATGGTACAAAATCGGCCGCTGGAGGTTGTAAACAAGCTGCCAACGATGATGAAAGATGTCAGAGTTTCGGGCTAGTTTTTTCCAACATTTGCACAAATTATTCGATGATATCGATGCCATGACCTACCTCAAACCACCTGACTTCACAAATCGACAAATATTAACGCCAATATGTGGCTACGGCAAAGAAACCTTTCTCCACCACTGACATATTTCCATCGGTCGCTGTACAGTGCATATAAAGTTACATGCGACAACTTCGCAAATGCAGCCACGTCGTTACCGCAGCATTTCTTGATCATAATAAAGTCCAGAAAACAGATCTTAAACCACTGCGGCTTGTAAAAAGTGAATGATGTCCTTCATTACAATAGCTGCCAGTTCCCTCTGTAAGCACGAAATTCTTACGGATCGACTCAACAAAATACAGCTGCGTACAGTCTGATGTTCAATCAATTTCTACTTCTGTAGTAAACAAACCATGAACGTATTCTTTCATTGTACGTTCGCATGAATATGTGTTGACTTTTCCTGTAAAACAGCTTTCATAAGTTATCATGTAATGAGTGCAAAAACTCGTGTTTTGAAATGCTGCTGTTTGTTGTTTAACTGAACTGAGTTTTGAGAAAGTTTAGCGCTATTAAATCGTGAGTCGTGATTGGCTTATGATGACTTTAGAGAGAAGACATGACTTGATCACGGTACTAAAATCATATTTTTTACCTAAAAGACTCCATTTTATTAAAAGTTATTTTATAAAAGCAATAGACCACACTTTCTATGGGTGTACCGGCGTGATAACCCACTTGGGATGTTGGGAGAACACTCGAAAAGCTTGTAAATCACTCGCCTTCGGCTTGTGATTTACAAGCTTTTCTCGTGTTCTCCCAACATCCGCGTGGGTTATCACGCCGGTAAACCCATAGCAAGTGTGGTCTATTGCTTAAATATCTCCCACGCATTTGAGATCATGTAAGGAAAATTATAAAGTCCCTGAAACTGTTTATGATTTAATCATATGGCTACCTGTTTCTCTCAATCACATCTTTTTCTTCCAGCCTGTTCTAGTCATCACCACTGGCAAGCAGACAACGGACCAAGGACTGTACACCCCTCTTGATATAGCATCATCGCGCCTCCAGAAAAAAGGAGCGGCGGTGTTCGTCTTAGGTATTGGAAAGGACGTCGATACTTCTGAACTTACGGAAATCGCCTCCTCACCTGTCAATGTTTTTACGGTGGACTCCTTCAGAGATTTGTACAGGAAAACTGATGACGCAAAAAGAGGCATTTGTATACTAGGTATATTTATAATTCCACAATCTATCCTAGTATTATCTGTAGAGAACAGTTGAGTATTACCGCCATTAATGGTATACATCATATTTTTTCTTCGTGACATTTTTTTCTTCTTCTACGATTTGATAGTTCCTGCAATACCGACACCGACATCAGCACTACCCGCACCAGGTAAGTACTCATCCTGTCCTAAATATGGGTATAACAGCATGTTTTGCAATTAATTAATTATAAAGTGTCTTGAAGATTCCGTTTTTCACCTCATTTTGTGAACAACCAAAGTAAGTTTCAACTCCGAAATTCTTTTTTGTTCAACAGAATCTTGCCCAATACCAATGGATACTACTTTTATTATCGACTCAAGCGTTTGCGACGACAGCGGCAACTGGAACCGTCTGCTGTACTTTGTCAAAACCTTAGTAAACTTTTTCAACGTGTCACCCTCTGGGGGTCGTATTGCTCTCATTACTTTCAACTCTGACGCCAAAGTAGTTCTCAAGTTCAACACTCTTTCTGGAAGTCTTCTTAATAGCACAGAGGTCAACAGACTCGTTAGTTCCTTGCAATGCCAGGGTGGATTAAGAAGAATTGACAAAGCTTTGGAATTGGCCGACAAGGAGGTCCTGACTACCGCAGCTGGAATGAGAGACATCTCTAGGGTAATTGAAAAAGTTAATATTAACTGGGATTGTTTCTCCTTATTAGCTAGTTAATTAGTTACATAGATTTCTTGAGTTTGTTTTATTTAAAAATATATTTGTTTAAATTAATCTATCTTAAATTAAAATATGTTTTTCCCGTGAAAACAGTATTCCCCCATCTTTAGGTTTAGGTTTAATTGGGGACGTTTTGCGGTTAAGCGTCGACAAGGATTTCATGGTTTCTCTCTTTTAAAGGTGTCTTTAAGATAATGTCTCTTTTTTATAGCCTGTTTTAGTTATCACAACTGGAAAGCAAACAACAGGCCAAGGAGTTTACACCCCTCTAGATATAGCGTCTTCTCGACTTCAGAACAAGGGTGCAGCCGTTTTTGTCCTGGGTATTGGCAGTGATGTTGACAGTTCAGAACTAAACCAAATTGCTTCTGGACCAAATAACGTGTTCACAGTAGACTCGTATAAGGAACTTAACAACAAAGCCAACGAAGCAAAAAGAGGAATTTGTATATTAGGTATTGTATGCTATGGTATTTCTTCTTGATGTATTTATCCTTGTCTTTGACTGTGATACGATTCGAAGCTAGTGTGACCAAAAGAGAGCAACATTCAAAGAACAATTCCTGCACTGAAAGAGTACATCCTCTAGTGCAATGGATAATTTTTTCAATTGTATAGGAAAAAACAATAAAGTATTAATGAACTACAACAACATGTGCCCTTCTTCTAGGAATATTATATAAAAATGAAAAAGTGGTTGTTCATTTTGTAAGCGAGATTGTTAAAAGAAAAACGTTCACAAATGTGTTGAAAAGACTGATGCATGGAATTTTTCCTCAACTTTAACTTACATTTGTTTTATACTTTAGTGCCAACAGCGACACTGCAAGTTACGACTCCAACACCAACAACTCCAGGTGAATGTTGAAAAGAAATAAGATTAGATTAGATTGCAAGCACTCTACCCAGAGGTTAAGGTTAAAGGTTGAAATCTTACTCACAACAAGCCGCATTAATAGCTACTTGCGAAACACCGGATCCAAAGGCCGGGAATTCGAATTTACTTCGTATTTCTTTATTAACAAACATATATTTAAACGCTTTGCAGATCCTTGCGAAACCGAGGGCTGTAGTGCTCCATACAACATTGGCTGCAGAGTGGTGAACAACACAGCGCAATGTATATGTCCCACTTGTCCCAATCGCCGAAGACCTATTTGTGCATCTGATGACGTCCAGGATCTTACTGAATGCCACATGAGACGACAAGCCTGTTTGGGAGATATCTCTGTGACTGTCGCTAAGCAAAGTCCTTGTGGTAAGTTTTCTCTAATCATTGACAAAACTAATCAACGACATTTGGACCAAAACAATAGATGTAACCCTTACGGTTAGCTTCAATTGGTACCAAATGCCTCCAATTTTGTGACTTTTTAGACAAAGAGTGTAGCTCCGATGTGGATATTGCGTTCATCATTGATTCATCTGGAAGTATTGGCCGCAGAAACTGGGAACGAGTTAAGCGATTTGTCAAAGCATTGGTTAGCAAACTTGACGTCAGTAATTCCGCAACAAGAGTAGCAGCTATAGCTTACAGCACCGATGCTGAGGTGGTGATGCGGTTTAACGATTATCAGGATACGGACGAGGTTAATCGAGGATTTGATGCAATGACGTATCAGCGTGGTTATACCTATACAGACAAAGCTCTTCAACTCGCAGACAGCGATCTCTTTCAGACTTCTAACGGCATGAGGTTAAGCGTGCCAAAGGTAAGGAGCCGTCGAAATACAACTTTCTAGCTTTTCAATGATACATTCAGTTCCCACGTCTTTTTTTGGGCGACCTTTAGATTTGACTATAATTACTACGTCGAGTGCGAAAACGACTTTGGAATTTTGAACCTATTTTGTCCCTAGAATTTTCACTCCTTCCTGTTACCGATCAGAACAGGGAGGAACTTAAAGGCCATGATCACTGTCATAAATGATTATCTGAGACACATGGACTTGGTTTGAAATCTGGCACTCATACTCAAACGCGAACTCGTGGTCCAATGTTAAGTTCTATAATGTAAAAACAGAGAACACAGAAGTATCGACTGTTATCAGAGAGTGGCAAGTGGTGATAGATAATGTGAAGTGCTGCTAGGAAAAGGGTTTTCAAGTATAACTTATTCTTTGTTTTCCTATTTTGTTTGCTTGTTTGCCTCTTTTTACCTTTTTGTTTCTTTTTCGCTTTTTCTTTGGCATGGGAAAACGCCTGCATAAATTAGATTGTGTCTTTCATCGTTTGTGCTAGTTAACATGTCACCTTAATAAAAATATCAATTAATCTAGTTACTTAAAACTCTTGATATTAAAATGGAATATGTACGGAATAGACTACAGTTTGTAGCAAATAGAGGGCAATATTATCTGTCATAGAATTTGCCTGTTACGTTCTTTATAATTATTAGCGACTTAAAGCACATTTTTACTTTATATCTTTGGCAGCTCGCAGTTGTGATAACAGACGGAAATCAAACAAAAACGGGCAGATATACCAGACTTTCAATCGCTGTACAGGGGATAAAAAACAAAGGAGTTACAGTCTATGCTATTGGAGTTGGAAGAGCAGCGGACATGGCAGAGCTACTTGAGATTGCATCTGCACCCGAATACGTGTTTAGATCCCAATCTTTTAAACGTCTTCAGAACTTAACTTCAGGGCTAAGAGGGGAGTTTTGCGTAGGTAATGATCTACAGATGTTTGATGCTAATACTGTTTTTGGTGACGTAATGATAACTTGTAACTGTTTACTATAATGTGATGTTATCTACATTTCTCTGTTTGCCACAGCGTCCTCACCAACACCCTCAGCTACAATACCAACACCTTTCCCTCCAGGTAATTCAGCTATTTTGTTGTCTTTATGTATGCTGAAAATGCGTACGAGCTCGGAGATTTAAGGGCCCCATTTGGGGCAGATCACAGCCCTTTTTTCACGAAACCTCCATAATGTACTGTTTAAAAAACGAGCAGGAGGGTATTATCAGGTTTAAAAACTCGAGACGCAATCGAAACTTTTTAAACTTGATAAAACACGTCTGCGAGTTTTTTTGAACGCCTTCAACATCTCTGATATATTAGATCAACTCATTCTTGCACAAATACTTAGACTTGTGGTTATTTGGATAGATAAGAATTTGGACATAAGGTATAGCCCTGTCTTTATCACATATAAAAACACTCATTAAACATCAATTTCTTTTGTTGTTGTTTTTTTTTTTATGAATTATTAATGAGTTTTTGAATTTATGTTATACGTGCTTATTGCCGTTCAGGGTATTGAACTTCATCGTTATTTTCCAGAGAACCAGCTTAATATCATGTTAATTATTCACTTTCTGGACTTTTAACGGTATTGAAAATTGAATTACTCTATATTTTCGCTTCTTTTGTTTTTTCTTAATGTTATTTTCTTAATTCACCTCTACTTTTTTTTTAATAGAGGATATATGTCCCATCCCAATGGATACCACCTTCATTATTGATTCATCTGATTGTGACGACAGAAGCAATTGGAATCGCTTGCTGTATTTCGTCCAAACATTGGTAACGTATTTCAATGTATCACCATCTGGGGGTCGTATTGCCCTGATCCAGTTTAGCACTGGCGCTAATGTGGTTCTCAAGTTCAACACATTAACAGGCAGCCTTCTTAATTACGCGGAAGTCAACCGACGAGTCGGTTTGTTACAGTGCCAGGGTGGCTTCAGAAGGATAGATAAAGCGCTTGATCTGGCTGAGAAGGAAGTATTGACACCTGCTGGAGGAGTTAGAGATATATCGAGGGTAAATGATTTTAAGAGCGAGTTTTCGAAAACCAATACTATAGGGAGATTGAATACGCGAATTAAGCTAATATCTTTGTGACGGAAGAGCTAGCAATGGAAACGTCAACTTTTTTTAAAATTCTTTATGGTGAAACATCTATTTTATCAAATAAGGGATAAAAATAAGTTTTTAACTCCTAGCAACGCGAGACCACAGCTTCTTTTGAAACCATCCTTATCAGTTATGTACAACGTATCGAAGGAACATAAACAGTGAAAACAACTATTGATATTCGTCGTTTAAACTCTCCAGTCGTCCACGATCAGGATACAATCACATAGTACAGTGTTTCATAGTTGACTTTTTTTATCCCTCCATTGCAGCCTGTACTAGTCATCACCATTGGCAAGCAGACAGCAGACCAAGGATTGTACACGCCTCTTGATATAGCATCTTCTCGCATCCAGAGTAAAGGAGCAGCCGTGTTCGTCTTGGGTATTGGGAAAGACGTCGATACTTCTGAATTGACAGAAATTGCTTCTTCACCAGACAATATTTTTACAGTGGACTCCTTTAAAGATTTGCATAGAAAAGCTGATGAAGCAAAAAGAGGCATTTGCATTCTGGGTAATTAGTGATATTCACTGAGTTTTTCTCTTTGCAGGGGCCGCGGATTCAAGGACGAGGGCTTAAGCCCCTCCATTATAAAAGTAAACACCCCTTGAGATTAAAAACTTCTTTCCCTGCCCAAATCAACCAAAAATTCAGTCCTCCTACCTCAAAATATATTTCTCTGTCCCCGCTTTGTCAGTTGTATTGTACAACCTATTAAAAGACGATCCGTTTTTATTCTTTCAGTAACCCCAGTACCGACATCACCATTGGTAGCATCGGCGCTAAGTAAGTCTAAGTGTTGTGCTGTTATATGAATATGTGGGGTACAATCACCTAGAGGTAACCAAGGTACTTTAACTCGGCAGTTATTTGGAGTATTAGGCAACACTTTTTTATACAAGTTCCGAAAGTGACGACCCGAAAAAGGCTTTTTATAGGAATTTATTCAATATACTTTGTGTCTAGGATTAGATGATAAAAAAGTACGATAAAAAGTGGAAACTCAATATTTTTTTTCAATAGAATCTTGCCCAATACCAATGGATACTACTTTTATTATCGACTCAAGCGTTTGCGACGACAGCAGCAACTGGAACCGTCTGCTGTACTTTGTCAAAACCTTAGTAAACTTTTTCGACGTGTCACCCTCTGGGGGTCGCATTGCTCTCGTTACTTTCAACTCTGACGCCAAAGTAGTTCTTAAGTTCAACACTCTTTCTGGAAGTCTTCTTAATAGCACAGAGGTCAACAGACTCGTTAGTTCCTTGCAATGCCAGGGTGGATTAAGAAGAATTGACAAAGCTTTGGAATTGGCGGACAATGAGATCTTGACTACCGCAGCTGGAATGAGAGACATCTCTAGGGTAATTAAAAAGGCTAATATTAACTGGGATTGTTCCTCCTAATTAGCTAGTTAATTAGTTACATAGATTTCTTGAGTTTGTTTTATTTAAAAATATATTTGTTTAAATTAATCTATCTTAAATTAAAATATGTTTTTCCTGTGAAAACAGTATTCCCCCATCTTCAGGTGTAGGTTTAATTGGGGACGTTTAGCGGTTAAGCGTCGAAAAGGATTTCATAGCGGAGCTCACGCGCGCGCGAAGCGCGCGCGCAGCGGAGCACCATGGGTAAGAAAATTTGGTAAACTATCCATCGGAGAAAATTTGGTTATGACGTAGCGTACGCCCACCCATACACACACTTCATGTAAGCCGATGTCAAATGTCACAATAGATCTTGCACAACTTGACTAGCCTCTTAGTTATGTAAGCCATCCGTATGAGTACGATTAGATTGACAGCTGTCAAAATCAGACATCCGCTAACAATTATCACATGACCGTCTCGCGGGCTCAGATAAAAGGCCAGTCGTTTAGCCCCTATATATAAGCTAACATAATATGTCACACCCACCAATTCAACATAAAAACGAAACTACGCCGGGCAAGGCTGTCAGTTGGCTGACAGTCGTTTAAAGTTACATTAGCAAGCCAAATTAAGGTCAATTGACAGCTGTCAAATGGGACATGTGCAGACCACTATCAGAAAACTAATAACGTGGGCTCAGGTTCGCTCAGGTACACGATCTGGCATTTTCCACTACATGTCTGTTAATTCGAATATTCGCCATTCTAATGAAGGTTAATTGACAGCTTTCAAATTAGAGTATACGCTGACCATCATCACCTGAGTGGATCGCGGGCTCATTTTTCTATCCATTGAGGTCACGTAGTGTTTAAAGTTTTGCGCTGATATTTTATTTGATCACGGGCTCAATTCGAAGCCCATTGCTTTATAGTAAATCTATCCGTCCTAGAAAATTCGGCAATCACGTGACCGTACACCGACCACCCGACCTTCCGTTTGTCCGCACCACAGGCATACCAATGTTTAATCTCACACTTTCTAGCTAGTTTGGGAGCCTGCAACCTGATATTGTACATCCATGTTTTGATTAATTGACAGTTGTCAAAATAGTGTTTCTGCTGCCCAGTATCGCCTGACCGTATCGCAGGCTCAGGTATCGATCATCTGAGTTCGAGTAATTTTTTGAAGGTATCCGCTGACAAGTTGCTACTTTTCAAATGATCGCAGGCCCAAGTTCATTTTTTTTAAAATGCATATGAAATAAGTCGTGTTTCATGAGCCGCACTTTTAAAATGTTGATTTCGAACTGACCTCGAACACGAAAATTCAACCGGCTTTTACATTTCCATGCAGGGAAGGCAATCGCTTTTGACTTTTCTCACTGTCACGGGTTGATCACGCTCTACGTCCAATTTTTATGTTCTGATTGGTCAAAATTTGACAGGTGAGTTTATGCGGAAAATTTATGCAGCGTCTGGAAACTTGCTTAGTGATAGCTAGAACTGACAGAGTTTTGTGTCATCTTGTGATGTTTTAAACTGTCTTTTTCTACTTGGTGTACAAAGTGAAATACAGCTGCTATCAAGATTGTTCTGTAATTCGTGGCTGGTTTGTTTATTGCGCTTTTTGTTGACAAATGCACCGCTTGTCAAAGTCATTGGAAATCCGATTTCGGATGGCATCGTTTTCAAAAATGAGCTTACTCGCTTGCCCTTGCTTGAGGCGTAAGAGGGTTGAAAAGTCTCAAGCGATTCTGGAACACTTGATGACCTTCAGAAGCAGCATCTCGACTGGTAAGCCTGGGCAATTATTGTCTTTGATGTGTTTTTTTTTTTCGGTTTCCTGAAGTCGAGCGTATGGTTTATGCGGCTTAAGTTTATACACGAGCAATGATCTAACCTACAATAGTATCAGGTTTAAAAAGCCTTTAGACACTTTTTGACCCGCAAATTCAAAGAAAAGGTTCCGACGATTATTTAGTTATGATTTTGGCTGTAAACAGAAAGCTCTGAGCGATTTTCTTGCCTCGAGTTCATCTTGAAAAAGAGCGAACACCGGGAAGCCGGCTTAAAACATAAATAAGCTTATGCTTACCTGACTCATGATTTTCTGAGACACTTTACTCTCAGTACTTCTCTTCGTGAATGAAAATTATTGTCTCTGTACATGTTTCACCGAATTAAATTTATTTTATTGATTGTTAGTAGTCCCTCTCGCAATTTTCATCGCTTTTCATTGTTTCCAGTCGAACATAAACATCGCATGCAGGAATAGTCAAAACGCCGCGCGTAAATATCACTCGCTTTTAAAGATTACACATAACAAAATCATACACAGTTGAATGAATAAAGGGAAATAAAACCTAAACATAACAATTTCTCTATCATGTTGAAGCGTAAATGGTAACTCTATTAATCGCACTGCTAATTTGGTGCCTGTCAAAAGTGAGAACCCGCGCGTCCGGCTGGCCGAAAAGGGATTTTGGGAATTTTTTTTCATCGTTTTCATTAAAAGCCCATAATTATTACCCTACATATCACATAGGACCAGATTTTTCTAACAGAAAAGTCCCGGCATTATAGAATTCTCTTCATGAAAACGCTTTATAATTCAATGCTATAATTTGTTGTGCAAAGGAGGCGCGTGCTTTGATCGTCGTGGATATTGAATGAGTGCAAATTCTCTTGCAAAATTGTGAAAAAAACTGAAGAATTATAGGTTTAAATAGGGCAAAAAAGAACAAATTCTGTCCGAGGTCTGTATGATAAAAAAAAGGGCCTTATAGTACTGTTTACCTGAGACGTGATGAGAAAAAGTATGTTTAAAAGGCTGGTTTACACGCCACCAGATTCGCCGCCAAGATTTACAGGCAGGTACAAAAGTCGGACCGGATCAACTCGGACCGCCAGTCCGGGTCGGATCAACTCGGATCGACTCGGACCAACTCGGATCGAATAAGAAAATAAAAATAAAACAAAATTGGACTCGGATCAACTCAGATCATTAAAAAAAAAACAACTCGGATTATAAAAAGAAACAAAATCAGTCGGTATCACTTAACTTTCACCCGCCATTTTGTTTTTTTTTTTCTCGTTTCTTTTTTTATTAATTTTAATGATACACTAGTGAGCAGCACACATAAATTTCCAGTAAACATTTTCAACTTGGAAGGAGGAGAAACCATGCTCGCCCGGGACAAAGGAAATTTCCATGCCCCGGGCAAGAATCGAACTCGCGACCATCCCGGTTCAGTGGTTGGAACGTTCGATAAACATGTAGTATTCGGAGGGTCGTGAGTTCAATGCTCGCCAGGGGTACGAAAATTTCCGTTGTCCCGGGCAAGCATGATTTCTCCTCCTTCCAAGTTGAAAATGTTCACTGGAAGTGTATGTGTGCTGCGCACTAGTGCATCATTAAAATTAATAAAAATTAAAATTAAATTAATTTATGCAACCACGAGTTCGTGAGAAAAAAACAAAAATGGCGGGTGAAAGTTAAGTGATACCGACTGATTTTATTTTTATTTTTATAGTCCGAGTTGTTGTTTTTTTTTCATAATTCGAGTTGTCTTTATTTTTTATGACCCGAGTTGATCCGAGTCCAGTTTTATTTTATCGTTATTTTTTTATTCGATCCGAGTTAGTCCGAGTCGATCCGAGTTGATCCGACCCGGACTGGCGGTCCGAGTTGATCCGGTCCGACTTTTGTACCTGCCTCAAGATTTACTAGTAAACTAAACTTGTCGAACACAAAAAATCCGGCCCGATTTTTTATTTTGGCCGCTCTTTTAGACAGAGGAATGTAACGTGTAAATTGGCTGCCACCAAGGACTATCGTGGCGCATGTGTTTCTTAAAACTATATTTCGGGGTTGTCCAATTATCCATAGTCTCTCTAACGGAGCAATGTTGGAGAGACTGGTGAATGCCACATTATGATGCAACAGCTAATGCAAATACAATACATGAATAGGTCTATTTGTTTCCCAGGCCTAATCTACTGTTATCGAACATGGTTGCTATTTTTCGGTGTACAAATAAGACTATTTAATAACTCAACGTAAAATTTGTTTCACTCTTGGACGGTCAAATTCTGATTTTTCTGTAAAATCACTCAGCCTTTGCCTCGAAAGTCAAATGAATGTGCCCTGATCTGTGGATTACAAGTTTATTGTTTGGTTTAAATTATGACTTTATTAACGGGAGCTTCGCTTTTAGCCCTGGCTAAATCTATATATTAGTTTCTCTTTTTTAAAGGTGTCTTTAAGATAATGTCTCTTTTTTTATAGCCTGTTTTAGTTATCACAACTGGAAAGCAAACAACAGGCCAAGGAGTTTACACCCCTCTAGATATAGCGTCTTCTCGACTTCAGAACAAGGGTGCAGCCGTTTTTGTCCTGGGTATTGGCAGTGATGTTGACAGTTCAGAACTAAACCAAATTGCTTCTGGACCAAATAACGTGTTCACAGTAGACTCGTATAAGGAACTTAACAAGAAAGCCAACGAAGCAAAAAGAGGAATTTGTATATTAGGTATTGTATGCTATGGTATTTCTTCTTGATGTATTTATCCTTTTCTTTGACTGTAATACGATTCGAAGCTAGTGTGACCAAAAGAGAGCAACATTCAAAGAACAATTCCTGCACTGAAAGGATACATACTCTAGTGCAATGAATAATTTTTTTAATTGTATCGGAAAAAACAATAAAGTATTGATGAACTACAACAACATGTGCCCTTCTTTCAGGAACCCAATGCATAAAATATTTTTAAAAAAAATGAAAAAGTGGTTGTTGATTTCGTAAGCGAGATTGTTAAAAAAAAAAAAACGTTCACAAAGACTGATGCATGGAATTTTTCCTCAACTTTAACTTACATTTGTTTTATACCTTAGTGCCGACAGCAACACTGCAAGTTACGAGTCCAGTACCAACAACTCCAGGTGAATGTTGAAAAGAAATAAGATTAGATTAGATTACAAGCACTCCACCCAGAGGTTAAGGTTAAAGGCTGAAATATTACTCACACCAAGCCGCATTAATGGCTACTTGCCAAACGCCGGATCGAAAAGCCGGGACTTCGAATTTACTTCCTATTTCTTTTTTGACAAATATATATTTGAACGGTTTGCAGATCCTTGCCGAACCGAGGGCTGTAGTGCTCCATACAACATTGGCTGCAGAGTAGTGAACAACACAGCGCAATGTATATGTCCCACTTGTCCCAATCGCCGAAGACCTATTTGTGCGTCTGATGACGTCCAGGATCTTACTGAATGCCACATGAGACGACAAGCCTGTTTGGGAGATATCTCTGTGACTGTCGCTAAGCAAAGTCCTTGTGGTAAGTTTTCTCTAATCATTGACAAAACTAATCAACGACATTTGGACCAAAACAATAGATTTACCCTTACGGTTAGCTTCAATTAATACCAAATGCCTCCAATTTTGTGATTTTTTAGACAAAGAGTGTAGCTCCGATGTGGATATTGCGTTCATCATTGATTCGTCTGGAAGTATTGGCCGCAGAAACTGGGAACGAGTTAAGCGATTTGTCAAAGCATTGGTTAGCAAACTTGACGTCAGTAATTCCGCAACAAGAGTAGCAGCTATAGCTTACAGCACCGATGCTGAGGTGGTGATGCGGTTTAACGATTATCAGGATACGGACGAGGTTAATCGAGGATTTGATGCAATGACGTATCAGCGTGGTTATACCTATACAGACAAAGCTCTTCAACTCGCAGACAGCGATCTCTTTCAGACTTCTAACGGCATGAGGTTAAGCGTGCCAAAGGTAAGGAGCCGTCGAAATACAACTTTCTAGCTTTTCAATGATACATTCAGTTCCCACGTCTCTTTTTCGGCGACCTTTACATTTGACTATAATTACTACGTTGAGTGCGAAAACGACTTTGGAATTTTGAGCCTATTTTGTCCCCAGAATTTTCACTCCTTCCTGTTGCCGACCACAACAGGGAGGAACTTAAAGGCCATGATTACTGTCATAAATGATTATCTGAGACACATGGACTTGGTTTGAAATCTGGCACTCATACTCAAACGCGAACTCGTGGTCCAATGTTAAGTTCTATAATGTAAAAACAGAGAACACAGAAGTTTCTCTGTTGTCAGAGAGTAAAAGGCAAATGGTGATAGATAATGTGAAGTGCTGCTAGGAAAAGGGTTTTCAAGTATTACTTATTCTTTGTTTTCTTATTTTGTTTGCTTGTTTGCCTCTTTTTGCCTTTTTCTTTGGCATGGGAAAACGCCTGCATAACGCCTGCTTAAATTAGATTGTGTCTTTCGTTTGTGCTAGTTAACATGTCACCTTAATAAAGATATAAATTTAGTTAGTTACTTAAAACTCTTGATATTAAAATGGAAAATGTACGGAATAGACTACAGTTTGTAGCAACAGAGGGCAATATTATCTGTCATAAAATTTGCCTGTTACGTTCTTTATAATTATTAGCGACTTCAAGCACATTTTTACTTTATATCTTTGGCAGCTCGCAGTTGTGATAACAGACGGAAATCAAACAAAAACGGGCAGATATACCAGACTTTCAATCGCTGTACAGGGGATAAAAAACAAAGGAGTTACAGTCTATGCTATTGGAGTTGGAAGAGCAGCGGACATGGCAGAGCTACTTGAGATTGCATCTGCACCCGAATACGTGTTTAGATCCCAATCTTTTAAACGTCTTCAGAACTTAACTTCAGGGCTAAGAGGGGAGTTTTGCGTAGGTAATGATCTACAGATGTTTGATGCTAATACTGTTTTTGGTAACGTAATGATAACTTGTAACTGTTTACTATAATGTGATGTTATCTACATTTCTCTGTTTGCCACAGCGCCCTCACCAACACCCTCAGCTACAATACCAACACCTTTCCCTCCAGGTAATTCAGTTATTTTGTTGTCTATATGTATGCTGAAAATGCGTACGAGCTCGGAGATTTAAGGGCCCCATTTGGGGCAGATCACAGCCCTTTGTTCACGAAACCTCCATAATGTACCGGTTAAAAAACGAGCAGGAGGGTATTATCAGGTTTAAAAACTCGAGACGCAATCGAAACTTTTTAAACTTGATAAAACAAGTCTGCGAGTTTTTTTGAACGCCTTCAACATCTCTGATATATTAGATCAATTCATTCTTGTACAAATATTTAGATTTGAGCTTATTTGGGTCTAAGAAATTGGACATAAAGTTTAGCCGTGTCTTTATCACATATAAAAACATTCATTAAACATCAATTTCTTTTGTTTTTTTTTTTTTTTTTATGAATTATTAGAGAGTTTTTGAATTTATGTTATACGTGCTTATTTGCCGTTCAGGGTATCGTTATTTTCCACAGAGCCAGCTTAATATCATGTTAATTATTCACTTTCTGGACTTTTAATGTTATTGAAAATTGAGTTACCCTATATTTTTGCTTGTTTTGTTTTGTTTTGAATGTTATTTTCTTAAATCATCTCTACTTTTCTTTTAATAGAGGATATATGTCCCATCCCAATGGATACCACGTTCATTATTGATTCATCTGATTGTGACGACAGAAGCAATTGGAATCGCTTGCTGTATTTCGTCCAAACATTGGTAACGTATTTCAATGTATCACCATCTGGGGGTCGTATTGCCCTGATCCAGTTCAGCAATGATGCCAGTGTGATTCTTAAGTTCAACACATTAACAGGAAGCCGTCTTAATGGCTGGGAGGTTAACAAACGGGTTGGTTTGTTGCAATGTCAAAGTGGTTTCAGAAGAATTGATAAAGCGCTGGATCTGGCTGACGTAGACGTTCTAACTTCCGATGGTGGAGTGAGAAATATTTCAAGAGTAAGTTGACTTGATATGTATAGTTCAATAAAACAAGGACAGCTAATGGACATAAAAATTAATTGTTAGCGTGAATATCAAGCATAGTTTCAGCGGTCTATATCTCCCACGCATTTGAGATCATGTAAGGAAAATTATAAAGTCCCTGAAACTGTTTATGATTTAATCATATGGCTACCTGTTTCTCTCAATCACATCTTTTTCTTCCAGCCTGTTCTAGTCATCACCACTGGCAAGCAGACAACGGACCAAGGACTGTACACCCCTCTTGATATAGCATCATCGCGCCTCCAGAAAAAAGGAGCGGCGGTGTTCGTCTTAGGTATTGGAAAGGACGTCGATACTTCTGAACTTACGGAAATCGCCTCCTCACCTGTCAATGTTTTTACAGTGGACTCCTTCAGAGATTTGTACAGGAAAACTGATGAAGCAAAAAGAGGCATTTGTATACTAGGTATATTTATAATTCCACAATCTATCCTAGTATTATCTGTAGAGAACAGTTGAGCATTACCGCCATTAATGGTATACATCATATTTTTTCTTCGTGACATTTTTTTTTTCTTCTACGATTTGATAGTTCCTGCACTACCGACACCGACATCAGCGCTACCCGCACCAGGTAAGTACCTATCCTGTCCTAAATATGGGTATAACAGCATGTTTTGCAATTAATTGAAGTGTCTTAAAGATTCCGCTTTTCACCTCATTTTGTGAACAACCAAAGTAAGTTTTAACTCCGAAATTCTTTTTTGTTCAACAGAATCTTGCCCAATACCAATGGATACTACTTTTATTATCGACTCTAGCGTTTGCGACGACAGCGGCAACTGGAACCGTCTGCTGTACTTTGTCAAAACCTTAGTAAACTTTTTCGACGTGTCACCCTCTGGGGGTCGTATTGCTCTCATTACTTTCAACTATGACGCCAAAGTAGTTCTCAAGTTCAACACTCTTTCTGGAAGTCTTCTTAATAGCACAGAGGTCAACAGACTCGTTAGTTCCTTGCAATGCCAGGGTGGATTAAGAAGAATTGACAAAGCTTTGGAATTGGCCGACAAGGAGGTCCTGACTACCGCAGCTGGAATGAGAGACATCTCTAGGGTAATTGAAAAAGTTAATATTAACTGGGATTGTTCCTCCTTATTAGCTAGTTAATTAGTTACATAGATTTCTTTAGTTTGTTTTATTTAAAAATATATTTGTTTAAATTAATCTATCTTAAATTAAAATATGTTTTTCCCGTGAAAACAGTATTCCCCTATCTTTAGGTTTAGGTTTAATTGGGGACGTTTTGCGGTTAATCGTCGACAAGGATTTCATGGTTTCTCTCTTTTAAAGGTGTCTTTAAGATAATGTCTCTTTTTTTACAGCCTGTTTTAGTTATCACAACTGGAAAGCAAACAACAGGCCAAGGAGTTTACACCCCTCTAGATATAGCGTCTTCTCGACTTCAGAACAAGGGTGCAGTCGTTTTTGTCCTGGGTATTGGCAGTGATGTTGACAGTTCAGAACTAAACCAAATTGCTTCTGGACCAAATAACGTGTTCACAGTAGACTCGTATAAGGAACTTAACAAGAAAGCCAACGAAGCAAAAAGAGGAATTTGTATATTAGGTATTGTATGCTATGGTATTTCTTCTTGATGTATTTATCCTTTTCTTTGACTGTAATACGTTTTGAAGCTAGTGTGACCAAAAGAGAGCAACGTTCAAAGAAAAATTCCTGTACTGAAAGAGTACATCCTCTAGTGCAATGGATAATTTTTTCAATTGTATAGGAAAAAACAATAAAGTATTAATGAACTACAACAACATGTGCCCTTCTTCTAGGAATATTATATGAAAATGAAAAAGTGGTTGTTGATTTTGTAAGCGAGATTGTTAAAAGAAAAACGTTCACAAATGTGTTAAAAAGACTGATGCATGGAATTTTTCCTCAACTTTAACTTACATTTGTTTTATACCTTAGTGCCAACAGCGACACCGCAAGTTACGACTCCAGTACCAACAACTCCAGGTGAATGTTGAAAAGAAATAAGATTAGAATAGATTGCAAGCGCTCTACCCAGAGGTTAAGGTTCAAGGTTGAAATCTTACTCACTAATTAATAGCTACTCGCCAACGCCGGATCCAAAAGCCGGGACTTCGAATTTACTTCGTATTTCTTTATTAACAAACATATATTTAAACGCTTTGCAGATCCTTGCCGAACCGAGGGCTGTAGTGCTCCATACAACATTGGCTGCAGAGTGGTGAACAAAACAGCGCAATGTATATGTCCCACTTGTCCCAATCGCCGAATACCTATTTGTGCATCTGATGACGTCCAGGATCTTACTGAATGCCACATGAGACGACAAGCCTGTTTGGGAGATATCTCTGTGACTGTCGCTAAGCAAAGTCCTTGTGGTAAGTTTTCTCTAATCATTGACAAAACTAATCAACGACATTTGGACCAAAACAATAGATTTACCCTTACGGTTAGCTTCAATTAGTACCAAATGCCTCCAATTTTGTGATTTTTTAGACAAAGAGTGTAGCTCCGATGTGGATATTGCGTTCATCATTGATTCATCTGGAAGTATTGGCCGCAGAAACTGGGAACGAGTTAAGCGATTTGTCAAAGCATTGGTTAGCAAACTTGACGTCAGTAATTCCGCAACAAGAGTAGCAGCTATAGCTTACAGCACCGATGCTGAGGTGGTGATGCGGTTTAACGATTATCAGGATACGGACGAGGTTAATCGAGGATTTGATGCAATGACGTATCAGCGTGGTTATACCTATACAGACAAAGCTCTTCAACTCGCAGACAGCGATCTCTTTCAGACTTCTAACGGCATGAGGTTAAGCGTGCCAAAGGTAAGGAGCCGTCGAAATACAACTTACTAGCTTTTCAATGATACATTCAGTTCCCACGTCTTTTTTTGGGCGACCTTTAGATTTGACTATAATTACTACGTCGAGTGCGAAAACGACTTTGGAATTTTGAGCCTATTTTGTCCCCAGAATTTTCACTCCTTCCTGTTACCGACCAGAACATGGAGGAACTTCAAGGCCATGATCACTGTCATAAATGATTATCTGAGACACATGGACTTGGTTTGAAATCTGGCACTCATACTCAAACGCGAACTCGTGGTCCAATGTTAAGTTCTATAATGTAAAAACAGAGAACACAGAAGTATCGACTGTTATCAGAGAGTAAAAGGCAAGTGGTGATAGATGATGTGAAGTGCTGCTAGGAAAAGGGTTTTCAAGTATAACTTATTCTTTGTTTTCTTATTTTGTTTGCTTGTCTGCTTCTTTTTACCTTTTTCTTTCTTTTTCGCTTTTTGTTTGGCATGGGAAAACGTCTGCATAAATTAGATTGTGTCTTTCATCGTTTGTGCCTGTTAACATGTCACCTTAATAAAAATATCAATTAATCTAGTTACTTAAAACTCTTGATATGCAAATTGAAGATGGAATATGTACCGAATAGAGTACAGTTTGTAGCAAATAGAGGGTAATAAAATCTGTTATAGAATTTACCTGTTACGTTCTTTATAATTATTAGCGACTTGAAGCACATTTTTTACTTTATATCTTTGGCAGCTCGCAGTTGTGATAACAGACGGAAATCAAACAAAAACGGGCAGATATACCAGACTTTCAATCGCTGTACAGGGGATAAAAAACAAAGGAGTTACAGTCTATGCTGTTGGAGTTGGAAGAGCAGCAGACATGGCAGAGCTACTTGAGATTGCATCTGCACCCGAATACGTGTTTAGATCCCAATCTTTTAAACGTCTTCAGAACTTAACTTCAGGGCTAAGAGGGGAGTTTTGCGTAGGTAATGATCTACAGATGTTTGATGCTAATACTGTTTTTGGTAACGTTATGATAACTTGTAACTGTTTACTATAATATGATGTTATCTACATTTCTCTGTTTGCCACAGCGTCCTCACCAACACCCTCAGCTACAATACCAACACCTTTCCCTCCAGGTAATTCAGCTATTTTGTTGTCTATATGTATGCTGAAAATGCGTACGAGCTCGGAGATTTAAGGGCCCCAATTGGGGCAGATCACAGCCCTTTTTCCACGAAACCTCTATAATGTACTGTTTAAAAAACAAGCAGGAGTGTATTATCAGCTCGAGACGCAGTCGAAACTTTTTAAACTTGATAAAACACGTCTGTGAGTTTTTTGAACGCCTTCAACATCTCTGATATATTAGATCAATTCATTCTTGCACAAATATTTAGATTTGAGGCTATTTGGGTCTAAGAAATTGGACATAAAGTTTAGCCCTCTCTTTATCACATATAAAAACACTCAATTTCTTTTGTTGTTTTTTTTTTTTTATGAATTATTAAATATATGTTATACGTGCTTATTGCCGTTCAGGGTATTGAACGTCATCGTTATTTTCCACAGAGTCAGCTTAATATCATGTTAATTATTCACTTTCTGGACTTTTAATGCTATTGGAAATTGACTTACTCTATATTTTTGCTTGTTTTGTTTTTTCTTAATGTTATTTTCTTAAATCATCTCTACTTTTCTTTTAATAGAGGATATATGTCCCATCCCAATGGATACCACCTTCATTATCGATTCATCTGATTGTGACGACAGAAGCAATTGGAATCGCTTGCTGTATTTCGTCCAAACATTGGTAACGTATTTCAATGTATCACCATCTGGGGGTCGTATTGCCCTGATCCAGTTCAGCAGTGATGCCAGTGTGGTTCTCAACTTCAACACATTAACAGGAAGCCGTCTTAATGGCTGGGAGGTTAACAAACGGGTTGGTTTGTTGCAATGCCAAAGTGGTTTCAGAAGAATTGATAAAGCGCTGGATCTGGCTGACGTAGACGTTCTAACTTCCGATGGTGGAGTGAGAAATATTTCAAGAGTAAGTTGACTTGATATGTATAGTTCAATAAAACAAGGACAGCTAATGGACATAAAAATTAATTGTTAGCGTGAATATCAAGCATAGTTTCAGCGGTCTATATCTCCCACGCATTTGAGATCATGTAAGGAAAATTATAAAGTCCCTGAAACTGTTTATGATTTAATCCTATTGCTACCTTTTTCTCTCAATCATATCTTTTTCTTCCAGCCTGTTCTAGTCATTACCACTGGCAAGCAGACAACAGACCAAGGACTGTACACCCCTCTTGATATAGCATCATCGCGCCTCCAGAAAAAAGGAGCGGCGGTGTTTGCGTTAGGTATTGGAAAGGACGTCGATACTTCTGAACTAACGGAAATCGCCTCCTCACCTGTCAATGTTTTTACAGTGGACTCCTTCAGAGATTTGTACCGGAAAACTGATGAAGCAAAAAGAAGCATTTGTATACTAGGTATATTTATAATTCCACATTCTATCCTAGTATTATATGTGGAGAAACAGTTGAGCATTACCGCCAGTAATGGTATACATCATATTAGCGGAGCTGCCGCGCGCGCAGCGGAGCACCATGGGTAAGAAAATTTGGTAAACTATCCATCCGAGAAAATGTGGTTATGACGTAGTGTACGCCCGCCCGTCCGTACACACACCTCATGTAAGCCGATGTCAAATGTCACAATAGATCTTGACTAGCTTCTTAGTTATGTAACCCATCCGTATGAGTACGATTAGATTGACAGCTGTCAAAATCAGACATCCGCTGACAATTATCACATGACCGTCTCGCGGGCTCAGATAAAAGACCAGTCGTTTTGCCCCTATATATAAGCTGATATAATATGTCACACTTACCAGTTCAACATAAAAACGAAACTATGCCGGGCAAGGCTGTCAGTTGGCTGACAGCCGGCCGACAGTCGTTTAAAGTTACATTGGCCAGCCGATTTAAGGTCAATTGACAGCTGTCAAAATGGGACATGTGCAGACCACTATCAGAAAACTAATAACGTGGGCTCAGGTTCGCTCAGGTACACGATCTGGCATTTTCCACTACATGCCGGACGGAAATGTCCTACTCACACTCGTAGTCTGTTAATTCGAATATTCGCCATTCTAATGAAGGTTAATTGACAGCTGTCAAACTAGAATATACGCTGACCATCATCACCTGAGTGGATCGCAGGCTCATTTTTCTATCTATTGAGGTCACGTAGTGTTTAAAGTTTGCGCTGATATTTTATTTGATCACGGGTTCAATTCGAAGCCCCATAGCTTTATAGAAAATCTATCCATCCTAGAAAATTCGGCAATCGCGTGACCGTACACCGACCACCCGACCTTCCGTCCGTCCGCACCACAGGCATACCAATGTTTAATCTCACACTTTCTAGCTAGTTTGGGAGCCTGCAACCTGATATTGTACATCCATGTTTTGATTAATTGACAGCTGTCAAAACAGTGTTTCTGCTGACCAGTATCGCCTGACCGTATCGCTGGCTCAGGTATCGACCCTCTGAGTTCCAGTAATATTTTGAAGGTATCCGCTGACAAGTTGCTACTTTTCAAATGATCGCAGGCTCTAGTTCAATTTTTTTCAAAATGCATATGAAATGATTTGTGTTTCATGAGCCGCACTTTTAAAATGTTGATTTCGAACTGATCACGGACACGAAAATTCAACCGGCTTTTCATTTACTTGCAGGGAAGGCAATAGCCTCCCACGCAGGCGTTTTTAGGGAAGCTCGTTTTTCATCCCTCCCCACATGAAAAACGAGCTCCCCTAAAAACGCCTGAGTGGGAGGCTAGGAAGGCAATCGCTTTTGACTTTTCTCACTGTCACGCGTTGATCGCTCTACGTCCAATTTTTATGTTCTGATTGGTCAAAATTTGACAGGTGAGTTTATGTGGAAACTTGCTTACTGATAGGTGGAGCTGAGAGAGTTTTGTGTCATCTTGTGATGTTTTAAACTGTCTTTTTCTACTTGGTGTACGAAATGAAATACAGCTGCTATCAAGATTGTTCTGTAATTCGTGGCTGGTTTGTTTATTGCGCTTTTTGTTGACAAATGCACCGCTTGTCAAAGTCATTGGAAATCCGATTTCGGATGGCATCGTTTTCAAAAATGAGCTTACTCACTTGCCCTTTGCTTGAGACGTAAGAGGGTTGAAAAGTCTCAAGCGGTTCTGGAACACTTGATGACCTTCAGAAGCAGCATCTCGACTGGTAAGCCTGAGCCATTATTGTTTTTGATGTGTTTTTTTTTTTCGGTTTCCTGAAGTCGAGCGTATGGTTTATGCGGCTTAAGTTAAAACACGAGCAATGATCTAACCTACAATAGTATCAGGTTTAAAAAGCCTTTAGACATTTTTTGACCCGCAAATTCAAAGAAAAGGTTCCAAAGATTATTTAGTTATGATTTTGGCTGTAAACAGAAAGCTCTGAGCGATTTTCTTGCCTTGAGTTCATCTTGAAAAAGAGCGAACACCGGGAAGCTGGCTTAAAACATAAATAAGCTTATGCTTGCCTCACTCATGATTTTCTGAGACACTTTACTCTCAATACTTCTCTTCGTGAATGAAAATAATTGTCTCTGTACATGTTTCACCGAATTAAACTTATTTTATTGATTGTTAGTAGTTCCTTCTCGCAATTTTCATCGCTGCACCAGTTGTTTCCAGTCGAACATAAACATCGCATGCAGGAATAGTCAAAACGCCGCACGTAAATATCACTCGCTTTTAAAGATTACACATAACAAAATCGTACACAGTTTAATGAATAAAGGGAAATAAAACCTAAACATAACAATTTCTCTATCACGTTGAAGCGTAAATGGTAACTCTATTAATCGCACTGCAAATTTGGTGCCTGTCAAAAGTGAGAACCCGTCCGGCTGGCCGAGAAAAGAATTTTGGGAATTTTTTTTATCGTTTTCATTAAAAGCCCATAATTATTACCCCGCATATCACATAGGACCAGATTTTTCTAACAGAAACGTTTTATAATTCAATGCTACAATTAATATTTTGTTGTGCAAAGGAAGCGCGTGCTTTTATCGTCGTGGATATTAAATGAGTGTAAATTCTCTTGCAAAATTGTGAAAAACTGCAGGATTATAGGTTTAAATAGGGCAAAAAGGACAAATTCTGTCCGAGGTCTGTGTACCTGAGACGTGATGAGAAAAAGTATGTTTAAAAGGCTGGTTTACACGCCACCAGATTCGTCGCCAAGATTTACTAGTAAACTAAACTTGTCGAACACAAAAAATCCGGCCTGATATTTATTTTGACCTCTCTTTTAGACAGAGGAATGCAACGTGTAAATTGGCTGCCACCAAGGACTATCGTGGCGCATGTGTTTCTTAAAATTATATTTCGGGGTTGTCCAATTATCCATAGTCTCTCTAACGGAGCAATGTTGGAGAGACAGGTGAATGCCACATTATGATGCTACAGCGGTTGCAAATACAATACACGAATAGGTCTATTTGTTTTCCAGGCCTAATCTACTGTGATCGAACATGATTACTATTTTTCGGTGTACAAATAATTTGATGTAAAATTTGTTTCAGTCTTGGACGGTCAAATTCTGATTTTTCTCTAAAATCACTCAGCCTTTGCCTCAAAAGTCAAATGAATGTGCCCTGATCTGTGGATTACAAGTTTATTGTTTGATTTAAATTATGAATTTATTAACGGGAGCTTCGCTTTTAGCCCTGGCTAAATCTATTTATTATTTCTTCGTGACATTTTTTTTTTCTTCTACGATTTGATAGTTCCTGCAATACCGACACCAACATCAGCACCACCCGCACCAGGTAAGTACCGGTCCTTATAACAACATGTTTTGCAATTAATTAAAGTGTCAAAAGTAGGTTGAGTTTGATCGTCCGGGTGAACGTAGTCCTGAATGGGACTGTTGTTCTTGACCGTGACTGTCCTTGACATTAGTAAGCAGTCGCCGTAAAGTGGTTATCGGTTTGTGTGCAACACATATATAGTAAGGTTGTAATATACGCGCAATAGTTTCAGAGGCGCCGAAACGTACCAATTACTGATTACGAGTCTTCATAGCCATTAACATCACGGCTTACCTGACAGACGACCAATAACATCACGACGTAATTGACCAATCAGATGAATAACCAGAGTATAATACCATCAACTGACGTGATACAACTCACTTTGACTCTGAAGATGACTACCGCACAGGTTGTCGAAACGTCAGTCACTGTCAACAACAACAGTCAGGACTACGTTCACCCGGACGATCAAACTCAACCTATTTTTGAAATGACTCCTGAGTTCAAACCTTTCACAGTAATTAAAGTGTCTTGAAGATTCCGTTTTTCACCTCATTTTGTGAACAGCCGAAGTAAGTTTTAACTCCGAAACTCTTTTTTTTTTTTTTTCAACAGAATCTTGCCCAATACCAATGGATACTACTTTTATTATCGACTCAAGCGTTTGCGATGACAGCAGCAACTGGAACCGTCTGCTATACTTTGTCCAAACCTTAGTAAACTATTTCAATGTTTCATCCTCTGGAGGTCGTATTGCGCTCATTACTTTCAGCACTGACGCAAAAGCGGTTCT
Source organism: Porites rus (assembly GCA_964035705.1). Classification (NCBI taxonomy): domain Eukaryota; kingdom Metazoa; phylum Cnidaria; class Anthozoa; order Scleractinia; family Poritidae; genus Porites; species Porites rus. The sequence goes on from OZ037995.1 coordinate 36,438,644, forward strand.
CAAGTTCAACACTCTTTCTGGAAGCTTTCTTAATAGCGCAGAGATCAACAGAGTAGTTGGTTCATTGCAATGTCAGCGAGGCTACAGACGTATAGATAAAGCACTGGATCTGGCATATAAGGAGGTTTTGAGTCCAGCTGGAGGAGTGAGAGATGTGTCCAAGGTATTTTACATGAGTTTACATGTAATGTTTTGCGAATTCTGGTGAATTGTGATTAGTAGTAGTAGTAGTAGTAGCAGTAGCAGTAGCAGTAGCAGTAGCAGTAGCAGTAGCAGTAGCAGTAGCAGTAGCAGTAGCAGTAGCAGTAGCTGTAGCTGTAGCTGTAGCTGTAGCTGTAGCTGTAGCAGTAGCAGTAGCAGTAGCAGTAGTAGTAGTAGTAGTAGCATTTTTATTTTTGTTATTTTTATTTATTTATATATTTATATTTTGTGCGGATAAGATTAGAGCGACATTTTTTTAGAAACTGTACACACTCTACTTCGATATATTACTCGGGATACTCCCTTAAATTTTGCCTCTAATATCATAGGTGACGAATTACTCCTTAATTTTGGCGCGAAATTTCAGCGTTAATTTGTAATTTCACATGTGAAATTACAAAATTGCCATGGCAACCTTCCGTAGGTCTCAGTGTCAAGATGGCGACGAAGTTTTAAAATGTCATGAATGAAGATGTCAGGGCACAAAAAGACGCTTTAGAAAACCTGAATACACGAAAGAGCACATCAAGAAGGATTCTAATAGGTATTTTGTCGAAAAACTCTGAACTTAAGCGAAATTTAAGCTCTAAAAGTTGGAGAGAGTGCAAGAGTTCTCGATCGATACGATCCAGGATAAACATGTCCAAAATCCAAGATTGCTAACGTAATTCGTCACCCATGATATTAATAGGTAATCAAATGGTATACTCGTGAAATTAGGGAATAATTTCACTTGCGTGCGTTTTGTCCAAATCCTTATAATTTCCCGAGCCTTTAGGCTTTACACACTATTTACTTCCTTAATATTTGCCTATTTATTCTACATATAGTGGAATTCGTCGTGTCTCGATGATCAGGTTTCTTTAGTGATCAGTTTTCTTTTTGCTTATTTTAAAGCCTATTTTGGTTATCACCACTGGAAAGCAGGCAAAAAATCAAGGAGTGTACATGCCTCTTGACATAGCATCCTCGCGACTTCAGAGAAAAGGTGCCGTCGTGTTCGTCTTAGGTATAGGTAATGACGTTGAGGAATCAGAACTTAACGACATTGCTTCATCACCTAAGGACGTATTTAGGGTGGACTCTCATAAAGAATTGTACAGCATAGCTGACGCTGCAAAGGGAGGCATATGTATAGGTATGTAAAGCTAAAGTTGTTTATTTATTAGTAGTGTAGTAGGGACCGATTGAATAAAGCGGCCAGTAAAACAAATGTATTTAAAGCTCACAATGAGCTTGTCCTCTTCAAAGTGCACAATTTGCAGGCAATCTGTTGTCAGCGATGGAAACCTTTCAAACCAACAAGACCTTTTTAGGCATAACACGTTGAGTTATCTCTCCAGATATCCCCATGCGTTTGTTATTATATTGTTTTATTTTCATGAGATAGAGCAAAAGACTGTGGTGTCATCGGTGTTAATGTTAAGGCGGATGCATTTTTAGACGAAGTGTTTTCTTTACCTTTTTAGTGCCAACAGCAACTGCAAAAGTGACGACACCGTCTCCGACAACACCAGGTATCTCAATGTACCCTTTATTTTATCATTATTATTTTTTTGTTATTATTCTTGTTCTTTGTACTTTTATTACAATTTGTTGTTGGTGACTGTTGTAGATCCTTGCCTGACTGAAGGCTGCAATGCTCCATACAATCTGGGCTGTAGAGTGGTAAACAACACTGCAGAATGTATATGTCCTGCTTGCCCCAATACTCGTAGGCCTGTTTGCGCATCTGATGATGTGCAAGATTTGAGCGAGTGTCACTTGAGACAGCAAGCTTGTTTGGGAAATATTTCTATAACAGTTGATAAACAAGGACCATGTGGTAAGTTTGCCCTTTTTTATTATTTGAAAGGAATGATAAATAACAAAATGGTCCTGATAATAAAGATGATTTGAACTGCGGAAATACACATTTAAATGAAGATATGATAGTCGCAGGAGTACTTGCAATTTAAGCAATTGCAAGTTCACCCGACAAAAAAGTCAGGGACTTCAACGGGATTCCAACCCATGGCGCTTCGTTAGCGGGGATAGTTGGTGGATAATTTTCACTCTCTGGCTTACCGATGTAATACATTTTCACTAAAATTTTAATTGAAAACTTACAGATAAAGAATGTAGCTCCGTTGTGGACATTGCTTTCATTGTTGATTCATCTGGAAGTATTGGGCGCAGAAACTGGGTGCGAGTCAAAAGATTCGTCAAAGCTTTGGTTAGCAAACTTTACGTAAGTAATGTCGCAGCAAGAGTAGCAGCCATAGCGTACAGCACCGATCCTGAGGTGGTGATGCGGTTTAACGAAAATCAGGGTACAGACGAGGTTAATCGAGAATTTGATGGAATGAGACATCAGCGTGGATATACTTACACAGACAAAGCTTTGGAGCTTGCAGATAGAGAGCTCTTCCAAGTTTCTAATGGCATGCGATTAAGGGTACCGAAGGTAAGGAGTAGCAATAATCGTATTTTCCCCACTACGGCACGTCATCGTACAACAATAAATCTCCAGGTCTGAAGAAACCATCCAGTGGCAAGTGGTTAAACGTATCAAAGGTGTACGACTTGATGGGACCTCTTACAGACATTTTTTTAAATTCTTTTCATCTTGTTTATTTTGTACATTTATTGCAAGTACTGATTTTTATTTTTATCCAAATTTCGACAGGAAAATGAAAAGTATCCAAGGGTAGCCTAACCCATGAATTCTTTTCGACGTTTTAACCCCTGCCCACTTATTATTCTTTCTTTATCAATCACATAAAATAAAACGTACATTAGGATGCCTCAGCTAACTTTTAGTTGCTATCATCTCCTTTGCGTTTGATTTCAACGCTTTAAAGGATATTTCTTCTGCTTGAAGACTACCGTCTTAATTAACTGAGAAAATAGATCGATGATTGGTTCTTAGCTATTAAAATCTCAGTGGTACTAGCCATTTTCCTTTCTTAGATATAATTTCAAACACTTCCTTTTTTATGATGTGTACTTTGGTAGTTGGCTGTTGTGATCACAGATGGAAACCAGACCAAAACCGGACAGTACACACCACTTACAGTTGCGTCGCGTGGGATTAAAAGGAAAGGAGTTACTGTGTATGCTGTTGGAGTTGGCAGAGCTGTAGGCATGGCAGAGCTTCTTGAGATTGCATCGGCACCTGAATATGTTTTTACTTCCCCATCATTTAAAGGTCTTCAGAGCCTCACTTCAGGAATAAGAAGGCAATTGTGCGTAGGTAATGGTTTAAAGCTTGAAGGCATTGATATGTCGTAAAATATGCATAAAGTATTCCATGCTCAATTGTTGCTGGGGTGTGACATGTTTCCTAAAATTCCGAGCTACAGGTTGGAATCTAATTCACGACCCTCCGAGTTCTAGTGCGGATGCTCTAACCACTAAGCTATTGGATATTCTATGACGAGAAGGATCGAAATTTAACTGTTGGCCCAGACAGATTCAGATTCATTTTCAGTGTTTATCTTAACGGAATATTTTTTGTGCATCACTGAGTTTATCTTTGTGTTTTGCCACAGAACCGACACCAACGCCATCCAACACAGCCACGGCGCCAACAACTCCAGGTAAGTAAACTGTTTTCATCTAGTTCTCTTGGGGTTGTCATTTTCTTTATAATAAAATATTATTCAGAAGTAAATAATTAACGATAATTAACCAGCATAATGTCTGAAAATAAAAGTTAACTGGAGAATACAGCCCCCTCTTGCCACTCAACAAAAGGGTAAGAAACATTAGAAAGGTCACGTCTTGAAAAGTGACCCATATCTTCATATTGATGGCATTTTTTAATATTTAAATACAGATTACGTACGATTGGTCTTGATTTAACATTCCCGTTACGTTTGTTGGTATAATAGATGGTTGAAGCAGCACGTTTACGAAAAACCCTGTTTTTTGCTGTTTATCAGTTTCCACATAACACAATAGCAATCGGATTTTCATGATCTTTCCCGTTTGGTGTTTGCTGTTTAAAAAAGTTAAAGGTTACAGGTTAATTATTCATCTAATATACAGGCACTTCACTCTTTGCTAGAAGCAAATAATTCAAATAGAAAAAAAAAAACAGGATTAAAAACCTAACTTGCATGGGGCAACCAGTAGGCTGTTTACAAGCGTGGCCGAGGATTTCAACTCGGGAAGACTAATAACAAATCTAGCAAATGGCTAAAGCGATAATCGAACCCGGCACCGCCAGATTGCAAGTTCGACAGGCTGACCACCCGGCCACGCTGCCATCTTGCCAGCCACTGAATGCTCAAGCTGTTATGTCTGGAATATGCTTAGACGCTTTGTGAAATGTTCCTGTTAAGGCTGATGTCTCACATTTAAACAATATAGTAATGTGTTTCATTTGAGGATGGATTTATTTGCAGCATACCTGTATGACAGTTGCTTGCTATGTTGATGTCCAAATGAAAACAAATTATTGCAATAATAATAATTGCTTTCCCTTTCGACTAGTAAACTTTGATAAGCGTCCCCGGCAGACGTGCGCTTGAGCTAATATTGACCAACATGATTTACTTTTCCGAGTTGCAACTGAATTATAGGTTTCTGATACAGATAGCCGGGTTGCTTTGTGAGCTGTACAAGATGTCCGGATGTTCCGCCGTTCAACGCGCGCTACCCTAACGAATAACCGAGATCTCTGAAATGGCCACATTTTAAGTGGTTTCTATTAATTAATTATTTTATTAATTTTATTAACCTATTTTTTTATCATTTTCTTTTAGTGTCTCCAACACCATCACCATCGCCAACACAAGGTGCGACAACTCCAGGTTTGTTAACACTGTTTCACTCTTCTCTGGTAATTAGATAATCCGGCGCGCTTTGAATACGGTATATGAGCGAATAACTATGTGAAGGAAGCCGACACAAGAGTTAGATCTTCTACGTGAGATTGCAACGGCACGTGAATATGTCTTCACATCCCCTTCATTTAAAGGCCTTTAAAACGTTACTTCCGGACTGAGAGATCGTTTGTGCTTAGGTAAGAAATTTTTGGGAAAAGGAGAATTCTTACACCAGAAAGCTCAGAAACAATTCCGAGCTACAGGTGAGAATCTAACTCACGACCCTCCGAGTTCTAGTGCGGATTCTCTAACCACTAAGCTATTGGAGATTCTATGACGAGAAGAGACGAAATTTAACTGTTAGCCCAGAAAGATTCAGATTCATTTTCAATGTTTATTTTAACGGAATATTTTTTGTGCATTTTTTGACACAAGAGTTAGATCTGCCTTTGAAAGTAGCTGTTATTCTTAGATGAAAAAGAACACTTTCAAGGGTGGGTGGTGCACATTCCTGGCTCTCAGATAGTAGGGATGACGCGTAAGGCACTCGAAAATATAATCCCCCTTCCTCTTCCCGGTTTCCTCCCTTTCATTTTTGTGTACGCGCTTTCTTAATTTTGCGGAACCGACTATCTCGCAGCCTGGCACAGGCCAGGGCAAACTTAAAGAAAACTCATTTTCTGAAAGTGTTGCGACAGAGGCTTGATTAAATTCCCCCACGACATTCCCGCGAAGTAGTGAAAGTAAAAACAATATTAAAATTTTTAAAAATGATAAATCTTATCCTGGCAGCGACTTTTAACTTTATCAAAGGGGAGAAAAAAAACGACGATTTGCTTTATTTGCATAACTGTTTCTACCAGTTTTTTTGGAAAATTGCGTGCGTGACGTATAAGACGTATTTCGTGTATCCAGACGGAAGCTAATATTGACCTACATGACTTACTTTTCAACTCTTACTTATTTGTTACAGAAGGCGGAATATGTCCAATCCCAATGGATACAACATTTATTATCGACTCATCTGTATGCGACGAGAGTAGTAGCTGGAATCGTCTGCTCTACTATATCCAAACTTTAGTAACTTATTTCAATGTGTCACCATCTGGAGGTCGTGTTGCTCTGATCCAGTTCAGCAATGATGCAAAAGTAGTTTTGAAGTTCAACACTTTGACCGGGAGCCTCTTAAATAGCGCAGAAGTCAATAAACGAGTTGGTTCCTTAAAATGTCAGAGTGGCTTTAGACGAATAGATAGAGCACTGGACCTGGCCGCTAAGGAAGTTTTGACTCCTGCAGGTGGAATGAGAAATGCCTTAAAGGTAAAATGGGTCGAGATATTGCCACGTTAACTTACTGCAATTTCACCTTATTTACTTGTTGCATGATGGCTAATTATTTCTTCTCCGTCATGCGTGATGGCCGAAAGAAGTCAGCGTACTTCGTGATACGCACCCCATCCGGTCCTTTGTCGCCCTAGCAAAACATAAATTGCGTCCCATAATGAAGAAATGGGTGACGATAACTGCGTTCGTTGCAAAGAGAAGATGTTTTGATTGTCACACCCCTGTCCGTAAAAATCTTGGCTCCGAAGGGCTTTTTTCTTGAGGAATTCCATCGGGTATTTTTCCTTCGCTTTTCAGCCTGTTCTCGTCATCACAACTGGAAGACAAACAACAGACCAAGGAGTCCACACCCCTCTTGATATAGCATCTTCGCGCCTGAAGAGTAAAGGAGCAGCAGTGTTTGTTTTGAGCATTGGGAAAGACGTTTACAGTTCAGAACTTAACCAAATTGCGTCCGCACCTGGCAACATTTTCAAAGTTGACACATTTAGGGACTTGTACGGACAAGCTAATGAAGCAAAGCGGAGCATATGCATCTTAGGTATGGCATGGAATAAATTAATTAAGTTGGCTTGAACAATATTTTGTAGGCACACCTTCCACTGGACGAAAAAACGGATTTGCCTAAGTTTGCTAGTTGAGCAAATCTATTGTAAATTTAGGGTACTAATGTTGCTACTTGTTTGTTCTTGGTGCAAATTTTGTTCAAAAACGAAAGTTTACTTTTCTGCGAGGGTGGCGTAAATGTGGAGTAAATATCAAGTTTACACATATTTTGTTTCACTTTTGCTTCTAATAGTAAATTTGGTGTTTAGATTCAAATTTGCCGCCATTTTGTTCTCTGTGTAAAAATCGAACGTCAAAAATGAATGTTTGCTCGATATTGATACGGAGAAGACGTCGATACATTGGAAGTTAACAAAATTGCCTCTAGGCCTAACAACGTTTTTCTGAGTAAAAATCGAACGTCAAAAATGAATGTTTGCTCGATATTGATACGGAGAAGACGTCGATACATTGGAAATTAACAAAATTGCCTCTGGGTAAACAACGTTTTTACGGTTGACTCCTTCGCGGACTTGGACAACAAAGCAAATGAAGTAAAGAGAGGGATATGTGTACTAGGTAGCGTATGCAATGTCTTTTTCCCCATACTTTAATCTCAACTTCATTTATTGCTTTATTTATATGTTAAGGGGCAATTTGTTCTTTTTTCTTTGAAGGCCAGAGTTTTCTTTCAGAATGCTCAGCTAAATGCTCTTTGCAATGCGCTTGTTTGTTTCACTATGAAGCCTTATAACTTGGAAAAGGAGAGTAAAATGCACCTTTTATCACGAGTTGGTCGACTTGAAAAAGGAGAGGACCACTAAAATAGCCACTTTTTTTTTTTCTTTTTTAATGCAATTTGTTAGCAGCGGAATCTTAGGCCGGAAAAACATAAGCTCGGATATCAACCAAACAGACATGGAGGACCGAGAGAGTAGCGGAAAGAAAACAAACTTGTAATGTGTTAAAAAAAATCTGCAAGCGGAAAGTGTAATTAACTTCCCCTTTACTTATCATTTTCACCTCCCGTGTCATGTTTGTTAAAATACCCATGAAACTCTTGTTTAATAAACCATAACCTCTCAAACTTATTCTGGGAAATATTATTTTTTGCGTCAATCATATATATCTGATGGTCTCATTTTGTTACAGTACCAACGCCAACATCGACCGAAAGGACAACAACGCCACCGGAAACAACTGCAGGTAAAATCGTTGTTCAAACGACTCTGAATAGGAGTAAGGCATGGCGTTTACATGTATGTATGGGTTCTTCGATTCCAAAAGGTGTACGGTGTACGTTCACCGTATTTCATCGATTAATAGCCGGGGGCAATTATTTCTTTCATAGAATATTCGAGGGAAGGCGATTATTCGAGGGAGGCGATTATTTCAAATATTGCTCATTGGAAGTCGTGCCCTAAATACTTTGTTTTATCATCCCAATAAATCAAAAAATCATCAAATCAAATAAACTGAACATAGTGTTCCAAATTTCAAATTTGGTTCAGAGCTTGAATTGTCATGGATCAGATTCCACTCAAACTTGACCGGGGGGATAAAAGAAAGAGAGGATGGTAAGAGGGGTTGGGGGGGGGGGGGTGATTATTCGAGGGAGGCGATTGATCGAGGGACGGCTATTTTTCGAGGAAATACGGTAATTCCATTTTATTTATTGATTTATTCCACTACTAGTTTGTTTTATTTTATTTTGTACGCATCGTCTAGTTTGTATTAAAACCAGGCATCAAATACACCACCTCAAACACACCGTTATAAGAAATGACACTCTCCATAAAAAGGGAACCCTATTGGACGTCTCTTGTGTGATATTCTCTCCTTAACATTCCTTATGTCGCAGCCTATTCTCCAACACCGCCGACGAAAACGGACTTTTGCCCGGTTATTTTCACCGTACCATGTCCTGGGTCCCACAGATGTGAACATGATCGTCAGTGTCCTGGAAGCCAAAGATGTTGCAAGCATTCGTGCGGGTTTTTGTTTTGCTCAGCAAGTAAGTCGAAATGCATGCGTCCTTGTTATATCTACATTTAGTTTCATTAGCGGGGGGGGGGGGGGGAGGGGGGGAAGTGGGGGTAAACGGTGGCCCTCAAAATCCCTTGTTACGGTTACCTTACACAAAGGTACAAAACCCTATCGACTGCGTAGCTTAGGGAAGAAACGCTGAAGTACTTTAGTCACAAGTGCAACTGCAGCGAGATTATTAGCCATGCCCCAGTTGTCTTGCAGCTCGTTACGCTAAGGCTGTTAGGCCTTAGCAGATAAATAGAACGGGCCCTGATGATCTCCTGATAAGATGCCGGCAGCCTACCTCATGAATAACCAACCGCTGGGGTCAAAAGCATCCTCGGGGACGCAGGGACAGCTAGTCGGGACGATACAACGGTTCGTGGTGAAAGTTCGATCTTACAGTAAACTTCATCACTAACATTATATCGTCCCGACTAGCTGCCCCTCGGTCCACAAGGATGGGTGAAAAGGTGATCGCTTACAAAGGCAAAATACTGTATGTACTCGAATAAGCACCGCCCTCGAATAAGCTCGCATTTTCGAAGCAAAAACGTTATTAAGCGCCGCGCAGCCCCGAGATAATATTGAATTTATGCATCTGGACGGGAGAGGAAAGTAAGACAGCAAACCTTGTGTGACAAGCGTGACAATAATTTTGTCTAAAACATTTTCCGCCAAACTTTACGTTCCTTAAACAGATGTTTTTGTAAAGGACCAGGAAACATTAATGTTAGTGAAAATCACGACAAAACACGCAATTGTTAGCCCTGTCATGTTAGTCACACACAAGCCTTTTTTTTCTGCCGTCATGTTGAGTAAACTCCCGGGAGTAAACTCATGCAGAGGAAAGTAGACAAGCAAGCCTTGTGTGACAAGCGTGACAATAATTTTGACTAAAAACATTTTCCGCCAAACTTCACGTTCCTCAAACAGATCTTTTTGTAAAAGACCTAGAAAACATTAATGTTTGTGAAAATCACGACAAAACACGCAATTGTTAGCCCTGTCGTTTTAGTCACACACAAGCATTTTTTTTTCTTCCGTCATGTTTAGTAAACTCACTAATCAAAATCAAAAGACGGTAATTCTGTTAGTTAAATACGGAAAATGATAATAATACTGTACTAGTTAATAATTTTTTTTTTTTGTCGCCTCCAACGTTCAAATGAATGACTTAATATGAGAATGAAAGCCTCTCTCTATAACCTCCTCTTAACTATATATACGTCCCACAGGAATTCACGTTTGTCGATATCATCGACTCAAAGGGACAATTCAGTATACATTTATACTTACAGCTTGTAAAAATAATAATTACAGGTTTCAAACCACTGTTAAATGTTGACTATGTACGATCTTACTTGCACGCTGTTGTGGTTTGAAATTTGAGATGTTACTTAACTGCGAATCGCACCAGGTATTCTATTCTGTATACCGTCGGCCATTTTATTGTTATTGCTGAGGATTAACAATGTTTATGATTATTTGCCCTCGCTATCATTCTCCTGGCATTTTTCTAATCATGATGCTCACGGCCCGTAAGTGTTTTATTTGCTTATACAATAGTGCTGTATTTAGCCATATTTTTCAGATGTTTATCAGTCTCGGTTGCATGGCAAGGTTATGGACCGTATGATTCGTAATTGATCATTAGCATTTTCTCTTACGTTTTACCATACCATCCGAGAAGCCTTCGGAGATGTAACTTGTCCTCAGAATAACTGAGATTTTGTTTATCCATATCCATGACTATACGCAAGCAAAGGCAAATGAATGTAAATTGAACATCTTCAGCATCTCACTCTCAGCGATGTTTGCCGACATCAGGGGCACCCAACGAGAATATATTTCAAAACCACTTAAACTAGCATTGTTGATCGTATTTTAGTATTTAAACGGTAGATATAGGCATATTTTTACCCCCTAAAGATTTTTCATCTGTTCGGATTTCCTAGCTGAAAGTCTATTGATCCGAAAATTTATATAGGGATCAAAACTTACCTTTTCGAAAATTTCAGCCAGAAAAAAGGCTCTCGAAAATTCTAGATGATCTTTTTAGGGCAAAAATCCGTTAAAAATGGGTAATTATATCATTTTTGCGAGGTTCGAAAATCCTAGGAGAGGCAGTCAAGCAAGAAATTTAACAACAAATATTCCAAAAATTCTAGATCTCAAATCGTCTTCCGCACAGATATTTTCCAAAAATCGTCGTTGGGTGCCCCTGCGACATGGTTTAGACATTTCCAATTTTACAAGATTTTGGGGGTTAACCCTCCTTTCGATATTAGACGGGTATGAATTGACTCGTGTTTAGTTTCATGAGTTCTTTTACTATCAGATTCACTTGCCCGTTTTCCTTGTACGTAAGATCTCTTTGATATTTCAGTCACACAGTCACGCAATGATTACCTAGCAATGGTGCCTGACACGCAGACTACATTAAGCCGGTTTTGTGTTTAAAAAGAAGAAAACCGTGGAATTAATTAAACATTTTTTTCTGTTTGGCAGTGACCTTGGACCGGCTAGTATATAGATACATTAATGACTCGAAAGGGCAAAAAACTATTGGTACGTGTCCGTGTATTATGGGATAAACAACACGAGACGCATACATCAGAAAGAGCACATTGCGGATTGGAAGATTTTCAAGTTTGGTGTTATTGAACTAGATATACCTATTACAAAACGGAGCATCTGCTCAAAAATCTACATTGAAAAAAACCTTCAGAAAATTAAATGAAAAACACATGTTAGCCAACCTGTTACCAACTTGGAGGTCAAGCAATATTATGACAGTAGAAGCCCCCTAAAGTATTTCATTCATGTTATTTAAAAGAAAACACATTGTTTTGCGAAACCAAATTCAATTACAGAGGTCCTGGCAAATAAATGTCCGCCGTACTCGACAAGGGTGCAGTGCCCCAGTTCCGTTCAAGACGAATGTACTTGTGATTCTGACTGCGATCAAGCGAGTCAGTATAAATGCTGCTTCGATGGCTGCCGACGACTCTGCCAAAAAGAAGTTGGTATGTAGAGAAAGTCGATGTTAATTGTGATGCATAAAGGTAAGGGCGCCGTGCCTTCTAAAAAGGAAGTAGGTGCAGTTGTTGGGCAGGGAGATCAGGATAGCAGCAAACGGGGTCTAGGAACTATGAAGATCAATTTAACGATTATTCCAAGAGTGTGCGTATGAGATGGTAGTAGCAACAAGCAACAAGTAACAAGTAGCAACAAGCGTAGCGCCGAGTTGGCTATAATCATCTCATATCCAACCAGCGCGAGTGAAACAATTGTTTTATTAAAAACAACCACAAAATATCGAGAATTCGTCCCGACTTTATTTGTAAAAACAACCCATTTTCAGCTTGTTTTTAATTTTGAGCATCATCATTAGTCAAAATGGACAAATTGTGGAAAGACCAAACTGTTACCTTCGGAGTGAAATTGAGATTATTACGATCGATTGTAATTTCTGTTTTACTTTACGGATGTGAATCCTGGACATACAAAGAAGAGCGTTTCAATTTAAGTGTTACAGAAGATTACTGGGCATCTCTTGGAGGTACAGACGCACAAACGAGTCAGTGAAAGAACGCGTGGGAGACTTAGCCGGAGTACAGAAACCCCTGACTCAAATTGCGCAAGAACGGAAAATGAAATTCTTCGGCCATGTCACAGTTTAGACTGGCTAACACCATCACACATGGATGAGCCCCTGGAAACAGAGGGCCGGGTAGACCACGGAGATGTTGGATAACAGACATCCGTGAATAGACACGGAGTACACCGTACCATTGCAGGCTATCAGGCTTGCTGAGAAGAGAGACTATGATCCAGCATCAGAGTGCGTGTACGGATCCTGAGAGATCGTTGGCGTAAAAGAAGAAGAAGAGGTTTCGAACAGCCCCAGTCTCAAGTCAAGGCTAATTTGCGCCATGCGAGTTAGCGGAAGAGGCTAAAAACTGAGCGCGACGGCACTCTAGATGAATTCTCACGAATTGACGATTGCCTTCAAAATCGGTCAATTAATAGAGGGAGAAAAGCAAGTTTTTTTAAACATATTGCTTTTTTTGTTGTTGTTTTGTTTTGTTTTTTGTTCTTTAAGGAATTCGGGCTTTTGGACCGACCCTTGTTTTTTTAGCCCTCTTTATGATATGCTATTAGATTTAGCAGGCATTTAGACGCAGCATTAATATGCTAATTTGTGAGCGACCATCTATGTAAGCGATCACCTTTAATTTCACAGCCTTTAAAAAAAACCTTGGCCTCTTTTTTCTTTCACCATCCCGTGAAGTAGTTGTTCTTGTCGTCGTTACAAATAATTTTTGGGGGGATGCTGTTGATGTTTTATATGTAAACAACATAATGATGTTTTTTTATTGGTACAGCAGCGAAGCGAGAAAAGCCAGGTACGTGTCCGTACATTCCGCGGCCGCCTTCGTGTTCCTCTCGACCAAAGGAGTGCAACTACGACATGGAATGCAGTGCAAAACTCAAGTGCTGCTCTGACGGCTGTGGGAATAAGAAGTGTGTGCCTACTGATTACAAACCACAAATTGGTAAGAATTCCTTTAATGCAGCTGCTGTTGGCTTGCCCTAAGGCCCTCGAGGGCTATTGGTGTGAGACTCTCATAATAAAGTCTGGATAACATAACTACTTTTCAAACAATTTCAAAATTGTTTGTTAGCCGTTTAACGCTGTCTGTTATTTGGACATGTAAATTTTGGCATAGGCCAAGTATAAGCCAAGTCGACACTTCTTCCCCTCCATTTTTTGTTTGGTCGGCAAAACTATTCCGTGTAATTAAGCCATTTACATGTGGACTCCTATTCTAACTAAATTTCAGGTCTGGTAAAAAGTAAGGTCAACTAATATAATTGTAAATCGTAATCGTTTATTGTTTGTGTTTCTGCAGGTGTGCTCACAAACCGGTGTCCTCCGTACTCTCCATACAGAAAATGTGCTAGTTCAGTACAAGACGAATGCACTTGTGATTCTGACTGCGACCAGGATAGTGATTATAAATGTTGCTTTGATGGCTGCCGGCGACTTTGCAGAAAGAAAGCTGGTATGTGAAGGAGGTGGGGAAGGGGACACGGACTGAGGTAGTCTTAGCAAAGCGTTAAACAACTGGTTGTTTCAATTGTTTGGCCACCAGATTTCGAATTTGTAAGGCTAGGTTTGATTCCCGCCCGAAACAACACCTTTTGTTTCACACTGCTGCAAATGGACCCTGTCTTACATTCACTTGGTGTATTCGAACATCTTAAACCTTTTTTATTTTTTTGTTTTTTATTTATTTGCTGCGATTTTATTTACCATTAAGTGGAAACACACGGAGGGCAAGGATGTGTAAAATAACTAGTCACTCTGTCCCACTGTTCTCATGTTTGCGTGTTGAGCACCGTTTAGTTGCAAATGCTTCGCCAGCCTCTTATTGTTTCATAAGAATGGGCTATCGTTAGGAAAACCTAAAAATTGTTGGGACAGGTTTTTGTTTGTTTGCTTCATTGTTTGATTGTTTTTTTTTTGTTTGTTTGTTTGTTTGTTTTTTAAGATTGTATAGTTTTAAACGAGTCTAGTAGATACTATCAAGAACCAACTTCGTAACCACCAAAACATAACAACTGATGTGTTAATCAAGTTCTAGGCTAGCCTCACCTTAAGTGAGCAGTTCATTCGGGAAACAGAACTATATAGGAAGTCTATCGCACGACGTACACTTAACTTTTACATTGATTTCTTTATTTTTATCTTTTAGGTCAAATATGCACTGCCAAGGTGGACATCATTTATCTTATGGATTCGTCAGGAAGTATAGGCTTTGATGACTTCGAGAGACAGAAGGATTTTGTTATAGATTTGGCACGAATCTTCCAAATCGGTCCCGGCGCTAGTCGAGCTGCAGTGGTAACATATCACGACTGGCCCACTGTTCGCGCCAATTTTGACGACTACGACACAACTGATTCATTTGTTAAAGCTGTGAATTCCATCAACCAGACACGAGGTCGAACACGTATTGATCGTGCCCTGAAACAGACATCGGAGATGTTTAAATCAGCAAGAAAGAACGTGGTCAAGGTTTTAATCGCTCTGACGGGCGGTGTTCAGACCCCTGATCCCGATGCTATGCCTCTTGACGCGGCGAGTCAGCTGCTTCGTGATCAGGGCGTGAAAGTTTATTCCTTGGGTGTTGGACACGCAATCAACAAAACTCAGTTAAGGTCTATCGTGGAAAGCGATTCTGATGTTTTTCTGGCTGATTCGTTTACTGATCTTCTTCGAAAATCACAGGAAGTTGCTGAAAAAGCTTGCAGTGAGATTACAAACAGTAAGTTATCAGCTTAGTCTCTGCTTCTTATACAGGATCCGTCTTTTAATTAAATAAATAATAGTCAACGTTTACTTAGCTATCCCTTGTTTTTAAATTCAGTTGGGAAGAATATGAACCTTTTTTAGCTTAATTTCTGGCAGTGCAGTTCCTTAAAAACATTTTTTTGTCTTTGACTGTTAAGATATCTATCTCGCACGTTGCCAAAACCAGTCACTGGCGGCAACACTCCTACTTTTGAGAATTACACTCACAACGATGGCTATATTCCACTTTCTTTTTCCAGTTTGTCGATTGTGAGTTTCAAGTTAGATTTGCATTCAACTGAAGACGTTTTATATAGATAACACACTTAAAATCACTTAACAAACAGTTTAAACGGGACAACAGTGTCCCTTTTCTTGGATTTATGACGTTATCCAGAAATGTCTGGGTTTTGTTTATTTATTTATTTCTTTGTTGTTAATTTCTTAAGGAGCAAGATCGTGCATTATAGAACTAAAGTGTACCGTATTTTATCTTTTTAGAGACTTCTTGCATCAATGGAGTGGACATCGCCTTTTTGATGGACTCCTCGGAAAGCATCACCGACGAGGACTTTGAACGTGAAAAGACTGCTGTGAAAGCAATCGCGCAGAGTTTCCTATCAGCCTCGCGCGAGAGCCGAGCTGGAGTAATTATGTACAGCGGTCAACCAGAGCTGAGTGTCGATTTTACAAGTCAAGAACACTCTGAAAAGTTTCATTCTTCCGTGGACTCCTTATCTCACAGGCGCAGTCAGACAAGAATCGACCGTGCCCTTAACTATGCTTCAAAAACACTGTTTCTAAATCCACGTCGTTCAGTGATGTCGATTGCCGTTGTCATGACGGATGGCATTCAAACACCGGGACCTGGTGTCGAGCCTCTTGGTCAAGCTGTGTTACCTCTCCGTAATAAGGGCGTGCGAGTGTTAGCAGTTGGCGTTGGACCAAGGGTGAACCGAAGTGAATTAAAAGAGATGGTAACAAGCGAAGAGGACGTGTTCCTTATGAGCTCCTTCCAAGAGCTGTTAGACAAGTCTGCGAAGTTGCTTGAAACAGTGTGTCCTCGTGAGTTTGAATAATAATAATAATGATTTATCTAGCGACATAATTTTTGCCGAGCTTTTGATTGGTTTCGACGTCTTACGTTACCTGTAGATATTCGCCTTCGGACAAAGCCAAAGGAAAATGTTTTACTGCAGATAATGTGTTGCTCGTAAGCATTAACTGTACCGTACACTTGAGTCTTGAGAGGATGCGATTTTCTTGTGATGACCCCATAGTCTCCTTTTGATAAATATCGTTATCTGATACAGTAGATGTATTTATCAGTTAAGCATTAGCAGTTCTCATTACATCTGCCTCCGTCTTTTAACCCTCGGACCTACAAGGGGGTGGCGTCACAGGCCTCCAGTAGCGCCACCACCCATAAAATATACTTCATCTTGTCAAGAAGATCAAAGGTTTTCCACTGAAGGCAAAATCGTTTCAAAATACTGCAACATATTAAAAACTCTAGCGTTCCATCAACCACCCCCCCCCCCCCCTCCCCACCCCCTTGTACCACGAAGGGGGTATGAATTTCATCTTTAGAGACATTTCTGACATTTGTGAAGATTTCGACTAGGCGTGTATACTTTGGTCAAAACTACGATTTCAACTTTAAACTAAATCCGTTTGAATAGTTCTTGGCTTCGCCGAGACTATCGTTAGGTAGATTTACCGTTGTGCTTTAAGAAAATGCCCCAATATTAGCGACTAGCACATTGAAAAATTCCTCATACAGGTTTTCCTCTGTTAAAAGCCCAGTTCAGTTCAGTTTTCTTCCAATAATAAGCCCCTTTAATCATAAATTCTTAAGGAAGGTCTTTAAAAAATAATAGCCCTGGGGAAACACTCACGTTGATGATCGTCCGACTTTTGTTTTCGTTATTAAAGAGCCGACCCCTGCGGACATCACATCAACATCAAAGACACCAGGAAACATTGCTCAATCAACTACTGCTCAGCCACCATCCACCACTCCAAAACCTTCTACAACGACACCCACAGCGATAGACGTACAAACGTGCAATACACTGTTCGACGTAGTGTTCGTCATAGATTCTTCCCAGAGTATCGATTTGTCACAGTACAACAGGGAAAAAGATTTCGTTAAAAAACTCGCGAAAATTTTCAACGTTGGAAGGGGCAGTCGGGCATCAGTTATCATTTACAGTGAGGATCCGCAGCTAGAGATTCAGTTTGGGCAGTATAACAACTTGCAAAGTTTGTTGTTGGCCGTAGACGCATTGCCGCACTTGCAGCAGAGGACAAGGATTGACAAGGCCCTTGCTTTAGCAAACCAAACACTGCAGCAAGTGAGGTAAAGAAATTAGTCTTCCTGACCCGTGAGCTCACGATTTAAACTCATAACTCTCGAGGCCAATGTAACTAACTGATATGTATGTAAGTAACTGATATAAATCTCCCTGTGGCTAAAATTGGCAGATCAAAGAATGCGATACATGTAGTATTTTAATTCCAATATTGCAATCCAAATTGGATGACCATTGAGTGCTTATTTGCAGACCTGGCTTTCCAAAAGTAGTGATCGTTTTGACAGACGGCGTACAAACGCAAGAACCAGGTGCAGTACGTCTTGATGAAGCCGCTGCCCCTATACATGAACAAGGAGCACGTGTATTTGTGGTTGGCACTGGATCTAAGATTTCCATGAACAAACTTCAAATGATTGCCAAGGACCCTGCCAATATTTTCACTGTCATGTCATTCGAGAACCTTGAAACCGTCACTAGAGATTTAGCTGCATCTGCCTGTTTACCAGGTACAACTACATTCAATCATTCATTCATTTATCTTTGTTGCAGTTGTCTATGTTATTGGGTATTTTTGTTATTGCAAAGTTAGATATTGTATTTGATTGTTTGTTAGTTAGTGATTTTGAGTTCTTAGATAGTGCCAAATTTTACGACGTACGATGAGGACAAAGTTTAGTTACCTTGACAACTCGTATGTACTGTTACATTAACTGCTGGATAAGCCCTTTACAGCTTGCACTCACTTGACCTGTTTAATGGGAAAAATTTGTATCATAAATTAAAAGCAAGTGCATCAGAAAATTAGCAAGAAGACCAATTTTGATGAGTTTGACGCATAAGACTAAGGTTCCATTGGCGTTGAAATAATAGGGCTTCGTATGGGGATACTGGTGGACCGCAAGGCGTGAGTTCCATCGCCTTTTTTCATTGCCATTACATAATGGTAATATTTTCGCTGTTATGAGTTGAAGACCTAAAACTTGTCAAACGCACTGAACATTACAATGCCTAGTTTTCTTAGGGTTGTACGTTGTACGGGCTTTCAAGAATTTGGTTTTACTACATCAAGCAAAGTAAGTTTTACCTAACAATGATATTTATTTTCCAAAAATATTACAAGACGAACAAGACGTTTTTATCGGAAATGAAGAACTTCTATGCTTTTACATTCTTTTGGTAAGCAAAATATTTCAGTCAAGACAGCTTCCTATTTTCTGTAAGATCGAGTTCTTACTGTAAAAGCACTTTGAATTTGGCTTGCCTACAGTTGAATAATGTCTTATTTTAAAAACTGAATCATTGGATGATGTAATTCTAGAGCTCCTACTGGCTTAGCCATCATGGTATATGAGTCATTATACCATGCATGCTCTCCAAATATGGTAACTGTACGCGTCTGTTCAAAATTAAAAACAAGCTGAAAATAAGTTGTTTTTACAAATAAAGTTGGGAAGAATTATCGATATTTTGTGGGTGTTTTTAATAAAACAATTTTTACGCGCCTCGTTGGCTATCTACCATCTCATATCTAACAAGCGCGAGTGGAATAGTTGTTAAGAATGAAACAATTCTCTTACAGAGGATCACAACACTACATCCCCGCCAGTCCGTTATTGTCCAACAGAAACTAGGGATGGTAACTGCTCGTCGTCTTTCTTCAGTTGCCTCCATGATGGAGACTGTCCTTCTGGATTTAAATGCTGTGTCGATAGATGTGGGGGATTTGCTTGTCTGCTGCCGGAGGGAGTGTCTACTGGTGAGTTAAATTGTATGAGGTAATTCAAATGACATAATGGCATATTATACCCTGGACATGCATCACAAAAAGTGGGATCTGTTCGATAGATACAGCCAACCTTTTCCTCAGACGGAAATCGCTGGCACCAGCTCCAAGTATTTGTCTTCATCGACTTTTCCACGTTATCAGGTCAAGGTTTTCCTTCTCACTCACACTTACGTGGATTTTTTGTAAAGTCTCTTCAAAGTTATCCTCTACAAATCTTTATGCCGGAAAGTCTAAGGACTAACTAAGTCCACATATGCACTTTTGATTCCACATAAGTTTTGTAAATTTAATTTAAGACCATAGTAAAGGTTTTCTTCGGGTATCAAGAAATTTGTCCCAAATAACGAGAGGTCGGCAAAATGGCGTTCTGTAATACTGCTAAACACGCTTTTGCACATTGAATGTTTTTGCCGTTTTAAAGGCAATACAAAATATATAAATATTGTACTCAGAGCTTTCATTACCCTAGGTGTTGGCGAAAAGTATCACAACCTCTGGGAATGAAACTGAAACAATATCTACATCTTAGTGCCTACGGAAATTTGAATTTTCAAAAGATTCATTTTCGTCTTCTGTGATCTAGGTACAACATCTTCACCACTAAAGAATGTGACAAATGTGAATGCAGACATCATCTTCTTAACTGATTCTTCTCAAACTGTATCACCACAAGCTTACCGCTTAGAGAAATCATTTGTCAAGGTTCTTGCTCAGTACTTAAACGTATCACCTGGAAAGTCACGAGGTGCCTTTGTCACCTACGGTTCAACAGCTTTGCCAGTATATCCATTAGGAACTACAGGATTTTATAACTACATTGATGGTGCGCGGTATGTGGATGGTGTGCGAAGATTGGACGTAGTTTTGCAAGATGCGTTGCAGATTTTGCGTTTTTCTCGAGAGGAGGTGCCAAGCTTGATAGTGCTAATAACCACTGGGAACCAAGCGTTAGGAGCCCCGCCTGCAGAGATCGCTGCAAGGCAGGTTGGAAATCTCGGCGGGAAGCTCTTTGTTATCATGGTTGGATCTGAACCCAGAGAAGACGAATTCTTGAAATTAGTGGAGAATCGTGCGCACTTATTCAGAGTTCCGTCTATTTTTGGAATGGCATCCAGCGTAAATTCACTGGCACTTCAAATTGAAGAAATACTTAGGAAAGGTTAGGAAATCGTTCTTTTGTCTTGTATATCCCTAAGCCTGATTAAGGAGAGGATCGGGCGTCATGGCGTATCTTGATCTATAAAACTCGTTAGTCTGAATTAGCCAGTCAATTTTCCTTTTTAAAGACAGGGAATTAAATTAGTAGAGTATAATTAGAGGTCCAGCATATGAATAAACAAAAGCATGGAGGAAATTCATGTACAACTCCTGAAAGTACCACAACAGAACACGTCATGAGCGAGGAGAGCATAAGTGATGCCTTTACCAATTCTATCTGGAACACTCGTATACTTTCAAAGAAGTTTCATTTTGAGAAATTATCAGTGTTTCGTGGGTAAACAATAACATTTACAAGGCCGACCACCAATGGTCAGTGAGCAAGCAGCGAAAAAGAGAAGCCGCGCATCCGGGGTCTACGTCCCCTTCGAATTAAGGACATAGTGTAAGAGAAGAATGTTACACTGCAGCACACATGTTTCTTATACTAGTCTTTAAAGACCTAGAGTAAACTTGCTACAAGTCGACCCACAAGTCGGCCGTGAAGCGGCCAGAAAAGCGTCCCGCGCCATATGAAATCCGACGAAGGACTTTTTTGAAAGTCTAGACAGAGTGGCGTTCCGGGTTCGAAGCTACGACATCCCGACAGACAAGTGCGCTGCTAACTGAGATTAAAAAAATTAAAATAAAAAATGGAAAGGAAGACAGAACCTGGCTACAGTATTTTCTCGTATATCTCTCGCGGCGTTTATCTCTAAACCAATGTTGCGAAGAAAGATAGTCAAATAGCATTTGCCATACATGGTAGTTGCTTTTTTTTATTGCTAATGTTTTTACTTTTCGTTTCACATGACTGTTGTTGTCAACTTTATTATTTATATAATTTGCATACCAGAAATTTATGTTACTTCCCGTTAACTTTAGGTTCTCAACCACAGTGTGCTGAGGCTTTCGATTTAGGATTTGTTGTGGATTCTTCAGGCTCCGTACAAGACTTGAACTATAAGAAACAGAAAGACTTCATCAAAGGACTTACCAAAGCACTCACTGTTTCTCCTCAAAATGTTCAACTGGGTCTGATCCTGTTTAGCGATGTACCTCTACTGTCAATCACATTTGGAACGCTCAGAAGCACCAATAACTCGGAATTTGCAAAAGCTGTGGATAACTTGATTTATCTTAAAGGGCGAACACGTACAGATAAAGCTCTTGAAGTAGCGGCCGCCCACCTGTTTCCTGGTGGTCGGCAAAATCGAGTGCCTCAAATTTTATTCTTGATAACTGACGGACGTCACAAATCAAACGATCTTGGAGCTGTTGGATTGGAGCAGGCCGTACAGCCGTTGAAGGATAAGAAAATAAAGGTTACTTTTTGTCTATATCATTCTGTATTTAGCAAATTATATGATTAGTGTTTTTCTTTATTCTTTTCAATACACTATTATCGTTTAAAGACCGTTTTAAATTTAACGCTGCTAGTTTTTTTGCTTTTTTTCCCTCGTGACAAAAATGAAGAAACTAATGGGAAAGATTTTAACAGGAAACAAATACAATGCAAGCTTATTTACAACCTGTCGTAACTAAGCGCGCTATTCAAGGGCAATTCAGTAAAATATAGGCAGGTATTTGGGGTGATTAATGTGATATTGTAAAAACCGGCTTCTTTCCCCTGCACCCAATTAAGGTTAAATTTCTAGAAAGCTACGTGGAGGTGCGATTTTTCCAAGTTATAGTACGGGTAATAATGGTTGTTTGATTACTTTTAGGTTATAGTCGTTGGCGTTGGTGATGATGTCGACGAAGACCAATTGAAGTCTTTAGTGGAGAATCCATTAACTGATCTTTTCCTTGTCAAGTCATTCAATGATTTAAATCAGTTACTACTTGACGAGAAGCTGAAAAATGCTCTTTGTGTACCACGACGTAAGTTTATGTAAACAAGAGAGTCAGAGCCAATTTGGAATCACCTTTAAGGCAAAAGTCAATGTCATTTTTTTATCATGTGACCGAGTTTTCTCTTAACTTGTCGTTTACTATTACTTATATCTACCAAAAATAAATTTAAAAAATGTCTGGGTCGTCTATAAGAGTAAGTTTGACATTATCTACTCGCGGTCATTCCTGTCGTAACAAATCGTCAACCTGAAACCCACGTTTGCCGTTTGCTTTAAAAGTGAATTATAACTCTCTGTATTAATAAACTTTGTTTGTTCCAAGAAATTTGCACAGCTGCTAACCACGTGAGTGTAAACGATCTATTAATTATAAAAAATATATATCTATCTATTTATCTCTTGCTTCTCTTTCCTTTTTTTTTTCCATTAGGTGTCATTCAAACTGACGCTTCATAAAAGATCAAGAGAATCTACGCCAATAATTGAATTTAAAGACAGAACTCAGAATTAGAGTAGAAAATTCATGTTTCTTTTGACAAGGAATAGCGCTGTAGCAATGTGAGCATGTATCGCTCGTTTTTTGAACGTACATTTTAATGTAAAAGTTATCCAGGTAAACTATCATTTGGATAAACGTTCATCTACGGCTTAGCTCATATTTGTGACATGCATTTTTGTGTCACTGTTTAATGTAGTTAGCGAATTCTTTTCATTTAACGCGCTCGATTTGTGCTATTTTATTGCTGTATTTCCTCAAATAAGCCCCTGGACTTTGAAAGTGACTTCAGCGAAAAAAACGCGCGGCCACATTCCATCGTTTCGTCTGTCTTGATTCTTCTGACTGCTTTAAGGGTACTTTGGAGGTTCTGGTGGTTTCCAAGACCAATTAAAAAAAGGTAGCACTTATTCAAAGAGGTTTTAATTAATCTCATTCAGCCAGAAGTAATTCTCAGCCTTTGGTAGAGTTCCTCTGAGCTGTGGCGAGTAGCACTTTATTGCATTAAAGCTATATTAATTCAGTTGATTTCCTGACGTTTCTAATTATTACTATTTTTTAACTTATTTATTTACCTGTACATTGTCTGGATCGATTAGCGCTTTTAGCCTCTAAAAAGGGGTGTATATCTCTATAGTTTTCGTCTCCCCCAGGATCAATTGTTTGAAGTCTGTGTAGCAAGCTTTTCTTTACCTTGACCACGTCCATAGTAGTGACTGCAGTTTGTCGCCCCTTGTAAGGGAATCCAGATTCCGGAATCTGGATTCCCTTACAAGGGGAATTGCTTCGGGAATCCGGACCCCTGGCCTGTGGAATCCGGAATCCCACTAACAATTGGAATCCAGAATCCAAGTTCCACTGATAAACAAAGACTGGTGTCCAGTACCTGCATGAAATCCAGATTCTACTTCGTGAAATCTAGAATCCACGACTGTCTTGAATTCCCTTGCATAGGGCGAAGTATGTGATGCCGATGGTTTCGTTTTACTCACAGAACTAATGCTCAGGGTCTTAATGTGAGATATGAAGGTAATGCCTTTGCCTTGCAAACGGTGTGGCTCGGAAGACCACAAAGAAATGGCGGTCCCTACTCCAGTGAGGAACGTAAAAGCAGTTTCCTCAAACTTCAAACTTCTGAATAAACAACCAGTACTTGTTTCCAACCATGGGAGGCGGGCAGCGAAGGGCGCTCACGGTTGACTAAAATGCTTGTAACTTGTAACCGATATTTCGGCCCGGCTCAATGTCAATAGTGCTCGATCAAAATAGGTTTCTATGGCCTCTCTGACTCTTGTCTTAAACCTGTCGTTTTCTCCCGTAATGATCGCGGAGGCGGCTACATCGCAGGTGTGGCCCCACTACCGTCGTTGACGCCCTTTTTACGGCAACGCTCCAAAAGGTCTTGCTGTCCCTCCCTATTAAAAACTCATTAAAAAAGCAACACTTGGAAAAGGTATCGTCAAGAGCCATTATGGGACCATTTTTCCTTATTAGCCAGCAGCTATGGTTCTTTTTTTTTTTCTATGCTTGCAATTAGCCTCTATATAGAGTGCTTTGAAAGATTGAAAATGAGATAGGAGGGCAAGCGTGGTGACAAAGAAACGTTTGGTGATATGGTATTCGCTTACGTAAGGTATTGGTGATATAGAGGAGTGTAGAGAAGGTATGAAGTGTTTGCCTCTTGCTAAGTTAAGTTGTTAAAGGAGAGACAAGCATTGGAAATGATTTTAGCTAAAGAGGTGATAGAGCGCGATGCCTCTCTCCTCTGCCGATCATGGGGTTCAATGACTCTTACTTGGATTTTGCGCCCGCACTCGAATCACTCTCTCCAATCTATGAACCTCTACGTAGGACTAAGGCGCGATAGCTTGTTCCAGGCGTTCAGATAGTAGAGCGCAGCGTTCAGATAGAGGAGGGGGGGGGGGGGGAGAGTGAGTTAAATCGTACGCGGGAAAAACGAGGGGGAACTCTTTTCCTGCTCTAGTCTCCTCCAGTTTTTTTTTTTTTTTCTTTGGGGGTGGCTCCTCGTCAATTTTTCGCTCGCGTTCTGATTGACTGCCGGTACAGGCCCGGAGGCGCGATGCCGCGGAAAACAAACTGAAAGAGTTTCAATACCCTTGAAATACCCTTGAAATCCCCCCGCTCTCCAAAGAAAGGCATGTCTTGGTAAACTTTCTGAACCTGGATAAAGACTCCGCGCCCAGTACTAAACAACAGATAAATCAAATACTCTATTAAAGCTTTTAGCATACTTGCGAAGCTTACTTGTGCAATGTATATAACGCTGAAAAAATAAGGGGAGGGGGAAGTAGCATTTATATTAGCACTGAAATATGTGTGATATACCGAAAGGTGAAACATCCATCTTTAAGAAACATGGAAGAGGGTAAAGAAACATTTGATTCATTTTGGTAGGTTATATAAGAAACTTGTAGCACTAAACGCGGTGATCGTACAGGTCGTTACATGGCGCAGCACAAAAATCTACAGCCACTGTAAGATCGACCTTCTAAACGTTGTTTGAACTTGGTCATATACATCTGTTTCATAATAATCGTACTTCTCAAAAAACAAAAACAAAATTTTCTTAAGCGGATTTCAAGCCTCTTAAAGCAGTTTATTTTAAAATGTGTAATTGCCTGAAAAGTATAATCCTATTAAGCAAGCGTTTTATTTTTTTATCAATGAAACGTCTGCCAATTTTTCAGAATTGGAACTGATAAGCTTACAAAGAAGCTTCTTAATTTCTTAGAAATAAAATCTCTTAGAAACACCTCACAATGTCTCGTTGTAGAAGCATCAGTGTGACTCGTAAAGACTTACTCTTGAGCCATCATAAATAGAAAATAAAACACAAACAGCGATGATAAACACTGTGAACTTTCCCATTTTTATATAAACTTAACGTTTACTATGCTAGTTAACACACATTTTCAAACGTGATCTAAAGTGAACGTTAGTATGAGTCGTGTTTATATTAAAACAATAACAACCGCTATACCCCAGCCCTACCCGCTTCCCCTCTCCCTCCCCACAGGTCACTTTCCTACGTCCTCAGTTTTTTAAGATACAGGGTACAGGAAGTCTAGCAATAAAGATAATTTATCATAAAAGCAGCATTGGGTTTGGCGAAAGGCTTAACGTGCAAACATACCATGAACATTTCCCCCAAAAGAGCTCACGCGAGGAGAACGAGAAGCCACGCAACGCGGAGGACGACTGCGTGGACGTGTCCGCTGTAGACTCCCACGCAGATGATCTTAGGGCCACTGCGTGGGTGGGAGGCTATGCCCGTGACATTATCTGCGCACCAGGCAATAGTCATACGGCAAACGAATTGCACTTTGAACCAATCATTTGATCAATCAACAATTAATCCTTGAAGACAGCACAAAGGTATATTCAGAACTTCAACGTCATGTTGAGCCAAAAGTGTATGCCTCGCATTTCCTTTCAGTCGACGAAAGTTCGAGAGTGTTTATACAAAGATCTTTCCGAAATTTTCGCCAATTTTCGTTCTCTGTAACATTGCACAGAAACTCCCCTTTTTTTACGTTAATGTATTTTTCTCGGATAAAAATTGATAGGAAATAAATTATTTAATATCATCTTTCTTCGAGGTTGCATTTCTTGGGCTTGTTAAGTTGTTCTTTTTTATTTTTTTTATTTTTATTTTTTCGCAATACTGCTTCTTTCAAAGCACCATGGACCGGTACTTTCTTTTTAACACATAATAAATTTCAATGGGTGTTCCTTGAGTCCTCTTTGTAGTCTTAGCATTCAAACGGAAGACGCACAGAAGCCCAATGCAAAGTGATTGCTTCAAAAATTTCGTGGAATCTATGTAACGTAATTTGATAATTAACTTTATTGGTGTTGGAGTTGCTCTGAAGAATCAGTTCTGTATGGGAGGGATTACGGGAGGGATTACTATGACCACATCCGGACGGTCATCTATTTCCAGTGGTTTGTAAACTTGTATGATGACAACAAAGACATCTAAAATTATATTTGAGATATGATATTGGGCGAGGTGACAAGGTGAAAGAAGCCTTGGCTGATATGACCTTATTTCCCGTAGGTCTTCCAAATCCTCTTTGCATAAAATCGTATTCGTTCGTAGAAGGCAATATTTTTACTTGGATCTGTTTAGTCTCCGACGGGAAAAAGCCATTAATTTGTCACCTCACGCAACACGTGAGAAATTTTTACACGTAGGTGTCTTGCCAAGAACTGAGCTAAGATAATTATAAGCCGCTTGTATGCGACCGCGCTGAGGATATTCTGTCTAGGAAAGCACGGATCAAAGGAGCCAGTGTTACTGAAGAGAGAAGCAATTGTTAGGGTGTAGATGAAACATTGCAGCACTAGACAGAGCATTTCAAGATGAGGGTAGCAGCAGCCTTCCTCGGGATCATGACAGTGATTTTTATCAGACTCCGGATTGCCAAATCACAACAAAATATAACACGTAAGTAATGCTTTGATAAACCACGTACTGTCTATTAGTAAGTGGTTTTTGTAACAACGACACAATGACTAATAAGAGATGTTTTGTTCCATTGTTTTGTATAAATTGCATTTATGTATTCAGTAGTCTCACTGACCTCCAAACATACATATGACATCAAACAATTGAGGAAAGCTATAATATGAAAGTTCGGTTCGATTCGACATATTCCCCTTTTTCAGAATCTCTTTACCGTAAAATTCTCTCGTTTGTAAGCCTTTGTTTCACTCTTCTAAGAGCTATTCTTCATTTCTCCATAAGCTCATAATAAATCAGACTCCTGCCACAAGCTTGTATCGGCACGAAGAGCTTTATTATCAGTCTTGAAATTATAATACTTCCTTTACATAAGGTCGGAGATAGAGTCACGTCCATACTAACTTTATATGTAACTGTACACTTAAAACTTAGTCGCAAATTCATACCTACCATTTTGCCTCACATGGCCTGTCAACTAGGCAAGCGATATGTTTATTTATTTAAGTACATCACAAAATCACTCGACATGGATAACCCTAGTGACTATAACCTATAAGAATAGTCAGAATTGTACATTTCGTAGATAAATGATTCACATAAATGCAAATTAATTATTCGTCTTTTTTTCGTGTTGGTAGTGGTTTGGTTCCCGAAGGATTAAGTTATTATGAAGCAGTAAACAAATAGTCTGTTTACAGAACTACTACCCCGCTGGCAGAAGTCGGTCGCGTCGCTGACGTTCGCATATTGTTTACGTCCCAGGGAAAGGGATTGGGGGGGGGAGGGGTGCACGTGAGCGTTAAGAACCATGACAGGAAAAAACCTCAGGAAGCAGCAAGCAGGCCTTTTTTGTTGTTTTTTTTTTTATAAAAAAGATCGCCTAGAGATCGTCGGGAGCGCGTATGAAAATAAAAACCGCGAAGGACTTATCGTAGCCTGTACGTGTCTCTCCCCGATGTTTTGTTTTGTTTTGTTTTGTTTTTAGGGGAGGGGGCGTCTGATTTATCGACAGTAGCCGCTAGCACAAAAAGGTGAGAGTGGGGGCGTTTTTCGCGCGCTCCTAGCTCGCCAAATTCGAAATAGGAAATAAGAAATGGATATCGTCTGAAACAGGCTCAGTGTGGAGTGCAAGATGTTTGGTTTACCTATCTTAGGTTTTGTTCCTGCGACAGCAGCCTGTTGAAAACGTGGTGAAAGACGACTCACTAAGAGCTTGCAACAGGCTTTTGCCGGAAGCAATTTTATCTTTAGTTAATTTATATATTATTATTTTTTCTTCCTTTTAAACTCATTATGACAAGAAAATATACTTAGAAACAAAGGGAAATAGAATTTAACCCGCGGATAAAATTGAACAAAAGTATGGCAAAAATTTAACATTAAGCCTGACAACCTGACCATCTTAGCCTCAAAGATAGCATATAGAAAAGTACAATACTGTGGCTATATGGCCGGTAACAGGTCAAGGTTTTCAAAATACTAAATGACCGGCAGTCCTGTCTTTTAAGTAAATTTCACAAATAGGGAAAAAACCAGCTAAACCAAACTATCATGTGGATTAAAAAAAGCGAAGCGATCCTGAAATGCCCTACACATGTAGATCTCAGGGGCGGATCCAGGATTTTTTTAAGGAGGGGGTACACTCGTCTCTTGCTCGATTTCAACACCAATAAACCACATAGTTTTTTGTTTTGTTTTGTTTTTTCTTTTGCAGAATACCAGTTGTATTAGAAAACCGCAAGTCATCTCAGGGGGGGGGGGGTGCGCACACCCTGCACCCTCCCCCTATATCCGCCCTTGGATCTCATGAAGCGTTTGGTTCACGCTGGGCTCAGAAAACAAAACCATGTTTTGTGACACTTAGAACTTTTTTTCAGCTCGACTGCAAGTCAAGGTTTTCAAACACTAAATGACCGGCAGTCCTATATTCTCAGTAAATTTCATAAATCGAAAAAGTCCAGCTAAGCTAAACCATTATATGTCGATTAAGAAAAGTCAAGCGATCCTGAAATGCTTTGTAAATCTCAAGTCTAGCGTTTGGTTTACGCTGAGCTCAGAATGTTTTGTGACACTGAGAACTTTTTTGAGCTCGACTGCAGGTCAAGGTGTTGCAAACACTAAATGACCGGCAGGCCTATATTCTCAGTAAATTTCGCTTGGCTTCTCTTAATCGATGGTTTAGCTGGTTTTTTTCGATTTGTGAAATTTACGGAGAATAAAGGACCACTGGTCATTTAGTGTTTTAAAAACCTTGACCGGCAGTCGAGCTGAAAAAAGTTTTAAGTGTCACAAAACATGGTTTTGTCTTCTGAGCCCAGCGTAAACCAAACGATAGACTTGAAATCTGTAAAGCATTTCAGGATCGATGACTTTTCTTAATCGACATATGATATATTAGATTAGCTGGGATTTTTCCGCGATTTTGTGAAATTTACTGAGAATATAGGAATGCCGATCATTTAGTGTTTTGAAAACGGCCATATAGCCACAGCGATATTTTGAGTCTGTTAGCTACATGAGTAAATGTTCCTTCCAATTTATATTCACGACTAAGAGACGGGGATGGGTGTGCAACTCGAACTATGGAGCGGCTGAGATGAATACATTACAACTGTCAAAACCTTATATACCTAATAACAATAGAGTCAATTAACGTCATAGCGGCTCACGTGCGTTCATACCAATAGGAAAGTATTTACATTCTCTGTCACTGCCACTACGTTTAGCTCCGCCGAATGTAAATACATTGTGTATCATAAGTATTTATAACTTGCTCACAAAAGGCACCTCTTTTGAATAATTTTCGCATTCCTGAGCTAGAACGCTTCTTTTTTCATTCCAGCTCAACCTTGGATTTAGTATTTAGGACCTAATTTGGTGGAAAAATTTATCAACACAAGTCTACGTTCGCTTTTAAGTGCAACTAGTCTGTGTTGATGTAGCTTTGTTCTCTATCCATTATTTCTTTTTATTATATAGACACGAGTGTTTTACTGGAAAATATACCACTCGTAAAATTCATAAAAACTACATCCGGGACCCGAGTGGTTTATTACCGGGGCTCAGCCGAAGGCTGGCACCGGTCATAAAATGCAGACGGTCCGTTTTTTCAACGTTACATTGTTAGGGATATATCGCTGACTGAGATATATCGCTGGCTCATTGAAATCTTATCCGCCATTTTGAAAAGAACGAGGCATGGAGGACAGTCAAGAGAAAGATTATAGCTTTTTGGGGAACGACACATTCCCCAACCTTTACGATGCACTAGTTTATGAGCGAAAATTTACTTAAACATTTTTCAAAGTTTTGCTTATATTTTGTCATTGTAGCGCCCTATTCAGCTCGGTGTTATTTCTCAAGATTATTGTAACCAATGTCTTATATAAAATGTATTGCTGTACTGTAAATCTGAGCCGTCACAATTACTTTTTGGCGGATTAAGATCTATTATTTTATCGATGTCTTTTTGTCTATATAATAAAAAGAACATTACACGGCGGCTTGAAGATATGAATTTTATTTTCTGGTGGCAAAAACAATATTTTACTCACTCGCTGCGCTCGTTCGTAAAATATTGTTTTGCCACTCGAAAATAAAATTCATATCTTCGCACCACCTTGTAATATCCTCTATGTCACATTCATCTGATAACTACACATATTTACAGGTATCAGAGGTTTTAGATGCCCACCGGTACAAAAGCAAAATGATTGTCCTACGTTCGTGTGGGATGACTGTACATGTGATCTTGATTGTCCAGGGGAGAGAAAGTGTTGTCTGGATGGATGCAGGCATACATGTCTTGAACCTGGTAGGTAGCGACAATTAAAGCAAACATAAATAAAAATATGTATTAAAAGTCGCACATTTATGGTAGAGTAATTTTTTATTGTTTTACCCGTGAAATAGGTAGTAGAATACTATCAGGATACTTCGCTCTATTATGGTCTATTATGCACTAATTCCATTGTCTTCTTTTGTTTACCTCTTTCTATTTTTCACTGTTTGTTAGCATCTGTTTCACGGTTCAAGTAAAATCACTTTATTGTTAAGTCGGGAAAATACCATTACAAATTTATTTACGTACAAGTGGAAATTTATATAATTCGAGATTACAAAGCATTGCTCAATGATTGGACAAAGATGCTGTTTATAGCAACCCTATGGTGCTATGCATTTTCAGCCTCAAATCTAAATGTGTTATTCTACTTTAGCAAACAATTAGTTTGCATGTAAGCATGACTTGTCCTTGTGGTAGACTTGTCGACTTACTTACTAAGTATCCGAATGAGAAACGAAGTTCACGCTTTTCCGAAAATTTGTACTTTTGTGATGGCCAGACTCATAGCAACATTATATCCATTTTAATCTTGACAAATGATTATTATAACACATTCATTGCTTCTCCTTCATTTCTTCTAATAAGATAGGGTAACCCCATCAGTCAGAAACAAAGCCGATGTGGTATTTATCATGGACTCGTCGGGAAGCATTGGAAAAGTTGACTACGACCTTGAAAAGCAGTTCGTCAAAGATCTCACGGACGTGTTCAGGGTGTCGCCGAACGAAACACGTGTTAGCACCATCATCTACAGTGACGCTCCGAAACTCGTGTTTGATTTTGACAAATACAGCAGCAAGGAAACCATTAAAGCTGCTATTGATAACTTGGAGTTTCTAGGAAAACGAACGCGGATCGACAAGGCGCTGGCAATGGCGGTGACGGTGTTTTCAAAATCTCGTCCATCAGTACCCAGAATCGCCTTTGTACTCACAGATGGTGCCCAAACCGAAGATTGGGATGCTAAACCACTGGATGTTGCGGTGAGCCCGTTGCATGATCTGGGCGTTCAAGTCTATGTCATTGGAATTGGCAGTCAAATCAAACGCGATGAGCTGTATTTGATCGCCAGAAGGCGACTTGATGTGTTTTTTGTAGATTCCTTTGAGAGGCTTTTGCAGCAGACGTATCGTATTGTGAATCAGATCGATACATATGGTAGGTTTGAACTGCGGTTAGTTAGATTTGTAGGAGAAAGTTAAAATTAATTGGAAGCGAAGGCTACCAATACCTACACCGGCAATGTCGTATCAAAAGTTAGCAACGCATTTTCAAGCTACTCGACCCTTACATAGTATTACCCTGCTAATAGAGATTTCTTTCCGGTAATGTTTTGTCTATGTACAAAGACATCAGCAGGCATTCGCGCATTTGGCTTATTTACGTCCCCGAGATACGTTGAAAAAAGGTGGGGTGAAAAAAAAAAGGCAAATAAAATACCCGATATGCGTATGTTGCGTCGCTAACAAGCTTTTAAGCTTTATTCTTAAAAACTAAATAAAAAATCTAAAAAAATCAACCTTGTTTCAGGGTTCTCTCCTACCCATCCTTCTCTCCAACGTAAAGACGGGTAGGATAGAACCCTGGGAACGAGGTTGTAGCAAAATCTGATTTTGCATTTCCAAAAACAAACAGGTTAATTTTTGACTTATTCTTAGTATGGCTTCTTATTATTTCAGACTTACTCCCGCCACTGGATATCGTAGCTGACATGCTCTTTCTACTCGATTCTTCTTCGGTGGTTCCACAATCCCAGTACCAAAGAGAGCTGGATTTTCTTAAAAAGGTCGTGGAGTTATTTACAATATCTCCTCACTACGTTCGAGCTGGAATCATTCCTTTCGGAGATAGGGCGGAGCTCTCCATACCACTGGGACGCCATTCGACTAACGAGGCTATCAACAGGTCTATTGATTCGCTTCCCTACATAGGAGGGAATAAACGAATGGACCGTGCATTAACCCTAGCCAATCTGACATTTTCTCAAGCTCGTCCAATGGTCCCAAAAATTCTTCTGATAATTACTAGTGGTGGCGACGAGGCAGAGCCTGGAGCCGATCTAAGTTCTCCTGTCCGCGCACTCCGAGAGCAAGGTGTCACTATCTTCGTGATCGCTATTGGAGTGAGCTTAGACTATCTGAAATTGAATCAGATTGTTCCCAGGAAGAATTTGATTGTGGACAAATCTTACAAAGCACTGGAGCCATACCTTCCTTTTGCGGCAAGCTATATAAGAGTAAACTCAGGTAAGTTTCTTAAAACGGAAGATTGTTGCATACCAGTGTACATAAATGAACTAATGCTCTTCAGTGTGTCTGGCGAGTTTTTTTTTTGTCTTTTTTTTTGTTTTGTTTTGTTTTTTTTTGGTCAGTTCAGTTTCCGACCACGAGCTTTTAAGTAAAAAATACTTCCTCAATTATGAAAAGGTCACTTTACTGTCGAGGCTTTACTGACTTGTTCATTTACTTCAGATTTTTCTACTCCGTTGGGTCAAAATGCCGCTGTTGTGTTCTTAATTGACTCCTCCGATGATGTGGACAAGAATGACTTTAAGAGACAGAGATACTTTGTGATTTCCTTGGCGAAAGCTTTCAAGATCGCCCAGAATGGAGCTCATGCGAGTGTGATAACCTATGGCAAATTTGCACGACCTAGCGTGCAGTTGAAAGACTCCGAAGATTTTGATAGTTTCGAAGATGCGATATTGAGGACCAGCATAATAGCTGGTAGGTTTGGCCTTTAACGAAATGTATTTGTCTCTGCAAATTATAAACAAAGTAAAGGACGGGATGATTCTGGTAGTTGTAAAATAGTTGAACCTCTACGGCCACTTCCCCACTAGGTTTTTTTCGCATACAGATTCACAATTTCTATCCGTATATACATGTATCGATATATACACTATACATCATACAAAATATCTTTATCATTTGTTATATATCTATTATCATTATTATTATCGCTATCGCTATCCCGATCGTTATCGTTATCGTTATTACTATCATTACCAAATTTTCCGCGTGAGAGACTCACCCTGGTTAGGCAGCAAACAACCCTCAGTGTAATCACTTTTACCTTAGCTTATAAACACCACGTGAAAGATTCGGAAAGGGAAAGTTGTTCTCTCTATATATGTCCTACCTCAACAATTCTTATCTTTTATTAAGGTAAAAGAAGGATGGACAAAGCGTTGAGAATGGCTGTTCGCATGCTCAGGGATCACGTAAAACCAGGACCAAGAGCTGTTGTTTTGTTTACATCCGGACCTGACAATGTCACTGCGTCCTATGACGTTGACGGCGCTGTAAAGCAGCTTGAAATCGGGAGTGCACGCATCTACGTCGTTGCTATTGGCCCAAAAGTTCGCAACTATCAGGTTAGACCTCTCGTGAACAGTTCTGATGATGTCATAAAGATTTCTACATTTCTCAAGCTGTACTCTGAGCTTCACATGGTTGGAAGATATATCGCTCTGGCTCAAGGTAAGGATGGAATAGTAAAATCGTTTCCAAAACACATCATTTCTTCATATGGTAAGTTTTTCGGGGGTCTGAGGTCTGAGTTGTCGTGACACCCCACCTTTTTATGTCTTTTACTGGACATGAGACTGCCAGTTCAGGGGCGGATCTAGGGGAAGGGTGCAGGGGGTGCGCACCCCCCCCCCCCCCCCCCGAGATAACCTGGGGTTTTCTAATACAACTGTTATTCTGCAAAAAAAAAAAACTATGTGGTTTATTGGTGTTGAAGTAGAGCAGGAGACGAGTGCACCCCCTCCTAAAAAAAATCCTGGATCCGCCCCTGCTACTTTGTTAATGTATTTAGCACAAATAATAATCATCATAATAATAATAATAATGATAAGGGGCATCTTTTTTAATAAGTCTTTTTGAAACAGTTCGCTCATTTCGCTACAGAAAGTCAAAAATTTTAAGGAATCCCTTACAACATAATGCGCAAAAAAAATTCAGTCAATCAAAATAAAAAGCAAGCGCGTCTCGACAAGACGAACTGTTTTGCATCCTCTCAGACCTACAATTGTAAGAGCCTGGGAATTTAATTTTATATTGCAAGGTATTCGAATTTACTTTCATGTAAATCTCAAATTATGCGTCTGATATGATGGAATCACAACTGAGAAAGATAATAATGCTTTTATTTAAGAAGTAATAATAGTTCGTCAGAAAGGAGAAGTTCGCAAAGATAAAAAACTACAAACTTGAAATCAAATTGCTAGTTTTTCATCTTGCTGAAATAACATACGCAGAAATAGTCACTTTGCATGTTGTTTGTCTCCCCACATACAAAAGGGCCAACAACTTTAAAAACTCCATCACCGTCTCCCACTACCTCCACTACAGCGACACCAACACCTGACAAACCTATTGCCGATGTAGTTTTTGTGATGGATTCATCTTCTAACGTGCCATTTTCTAACTACAAAACGGAGAAAGACTTCGTCAAAGACCTCGCCAGGTATCTCAACGTTTCTCCAGGAAATTCTCGCGCAGCGGTTGTGACATATGGTAGTAGGGCAGCCGAGGTGATAGGCTTCGACATAAGAAGATCCGTATCAGACTTTGAAACGGCAGTTGATAATTCCCCTTATATAAATGGTCGCAGAAGGATCGACCGTTCCCTGGACAAAATTGTAGATATAATGACCAACGCTAGACCAACAGCCACAAAGTTGGTTGTGTTGCTAACCGCTGATAAGCAATTGTCGGAGTTTGGAAGTACAACTCCCGCTCGAGCAGCCAGACCTCTTTGGGAGAAAGGCGTGAATATATTTATTATAGCGATTGGCCGAAGGAATATTCTGGAACTGCGTGAGTTATTACCGGTGAATATCTTCAGGGTTGCAATCTACGATGACTTGAAGCTTCAAACAGCGACAATTGGACAGATGATTGTGGAAAGATCAAGTAAGAAAAATAATTCTAATCCTTATATTCCTTCATCAGGTCTATCCCTCTCTAGCCTCCCACGCAGGCGTTTTTAGGGGAGCTCGTTTTTCATCCCTCCCCACAAACGCCGTTTGTGGGGAGGGATGAAAAACGAGCTCCCCTAAAAACGCCTACAGGGGAGTAGCCTGTGAACAGGCCTTTGGTCGAGCGGGGTGGGGAGAGGGAAAAGTGCTTTCCCTTCCCTTTTCTCGTTATTTTTTCCACACAGAGAGAGCTTGTTCACAGGCTAGCGTGGAAGGCTAATCCCTCTCGTGTCATGAAAAAGAAATTTTTCGAAAAAGAAGTTCTTGATGGGTAGAGGGTATCCAGAAGGCAAATGGTTCTAACTTGCGAGGTAGTACTCTATAAGACACAAAAAAGCACTTAGGCAATACTACAAACATATTGCATTTTAGCGCAGTTTAGCTCTTACAGTATTTCATACCAATATCTTTTTACTTCTTTTAGCGATGCCAACACCAATAACAGATATTGACGCAGACATAATTTTCATCATTGATTCGTCATCTGACGTCACGCCGGAAAATTACGTCCGTGAAAAGTCTTTGGTTAAAGACATGGCTCGCTACCTTAATGTTTCCGCTGGAGGGTCACGTGCAGCTTTGATAACTTATGGAAATAAACCTACCTTGGTTTTCAAATTTGACGATTACGGTTCCTTGCCTTCCTTGGACAACGCTGTTGACAGAGCTCAATTTGTTGGCGGTGGTAGAAGACTAGATTTAGCCTTGGAAGACGCGGGCCTTCTGCTTTCTGAAGCGAGCCCTTTCAAGGCCAAGTGGGTGATTTTGTTAACCTCAGGAACACATTCTACAGCCCCGGATGTAAAATCTATGCTAGACGCTTCGAAGACTGTGAGAGACAAAAGCGATAGAGTCTATATCGTTGCAATTGGTAACAGAGTTAATATTAAGGAGCTCGAGGAAGCAGTTATGGATCCTAATGACATATTTCCGGTTCTCTCGTTTCAAAGTCTGAGGCCGCAGACCAGGTTGATCGCCTACACGGTAGTGAAACGACACGGTAAATAGATACCTTCTCTCTGTCATAATGTACTAAAGGGACACCTACATTGAAGCAATAACACTTTTACCATACAAAGGGTACAAAAGTCTAAAAGTCCAGTTTTAATCCTTATTCTGTAAACTCGTTAATAAGACTAAGCCGTTATAGCGGCCATCGACCACGAAGTCCCCAGTTGTTATTAATATTCTTCACAAGTTTGCAATGCTCGTGGGACCAGTTGAATGTCGGAAAGTTAGATGCAATTAGAGGTTAATTATAATAGAATAGATTAATTAACAATTAGTGAATGAGGCTGAGTATCTTATGAAGAATTATAGATCGAGGAGGGTGTTATCCGTCGAGGTCGTAGACCGAAGAGGATAACACCCTGCGAGATCTCCATAATTCTTCATATCATACGAAAGCCGAATTCAATAATTGTTTTATTATTCATTCAAAATAATTCCTAGTTTAAAAACAAAGCTAAAATATGCTTACCTCCATCGATGTTAAGTTCACCTTAGATAGTGCACGTTTAGGGTTGTTCAGCTCCGCAAATATTTCCAAAAAGCA
The DNA here is from genome assembly GCA_964035705.1 of Porites rus. NCBI lineage: Eukaryota > Metazoa > Cnidaria > Anthozoa > Scleractinia > Poritidae > Porites > Porites rus. The sequence goes on from OZ037995.1 coordinate 36,476,469, forward strand.
GATGTCGCCCTTCGGGTTGTGTTCTTCCTGTTCTTGCCATCTTTTTAGTCATAATTTCGCCTAGTTCTTACCCTTGAAACGAGTGAAATGTCGGCCATTTTTTGTTTTCACAACCAAAACAACTCAATATCGTCCCCAAGTCTTCTCGGTTAACGCTGCATTAACCTGCGAGAACGCTGCATTTTTGACGTCATTTCCTCGTTAAACACAAAATTCTTCCAAATTTGGTCATTAGTAACTGGTTATGGTGAATTAGGCGTGTGCTTTTAGCCAATCAGAATCGGGGAAATATTTTGAACGAATAATAAGTATTGTTTAATCACTCGGTCATGTATGGCTATCTGATGCAAATGTCTTTGGACTTACGTTTTGTCTTTGTGTACCGCTAACTTCAACCATGTGACTTATGGTATCCTTACAACCATAAAGAAGCAAAAAAAAAAAAAAAGATGGAGAGCATCGTTAAAGAAAACTTGACATCTTTTACTTTGGGTCATTCCCACTGATTATGTCTTTTTCTCCCAAGATTCTTCCTCTAAACTTCGTGTGATAGAAACCTTCTTTGGTGACATCGTCTTCCTAGTGGACACATCATCTCAGATGGGAACCTCAAATTTTGAAAGCCAAAAGCGGTTCGTTAAATTGGTGGCAAAATCCCTTAACGTCGGCCCAGAAAGGTCTAGAGCAGCCATTATAACATATGGCAATACTTCGACACAACTAGATGACTCTGACTTGTTCTCAAGTTTACCCGAATTTTACCGCGCAGTAGATGGTTCTAGGTTCATCGGAGGGCCACGAAGGATGAACTACGCAGTTGATGGTGCAGAAAAATTATTGAGAACTGCAAATCGAAATGTTTATAAGTTAGCCGTGTTACTAACAGCTGGAAAACAGTTTTATCAACAAGATATTATTCTGCTGGAACAGTCATTTAAGAAACTTCGAGAAACAGGCACCAAAACTTTCGTCGTCGCCATTGGTAATGATTACGATAACACTGAATTACTTCCTGGTGTAGAAACAGCAGAAGACATATTTTCCGTAGTATCCTTTGGTGGCCTGGCACGGCAAGCTTGGGAAACGTCCAAAGAAATTGCTGAACGAACAGGTGAGTTTTGTCATGAGAGAATGGAAGAAAAAAGAACGACGACTAAGATTGTAAAAACTCTTCTTTTTTAAAAATGCTGGATTTATCAATTCTTCTCCCTCTTTTCTTTATGACATTAGTGATTAGCTGCATAGTAAGACCATTCCGTGTGGTATTCTTTTACTACGATAATCAGATGGCACTCTGATTTGGTGATCAGGTTATAACGTTAGATCTTGTTGTTCTTTAGGACAGCCCATTCCGTTTCCAGTTGCAACGTGGTTGACTTTGATGTTAATAATAATAATAATAATAATAATAATAATAATATAATAATAATAATAATAATAATAATAATAATAAATACTCAATTATCATCTCTGTTTTCAGGGACAACGAAGCAACTAATTTGAATAGAACATAAAAAGGTTATGAATCACAACTTGTCACTGGAGGCGAACCAGTTGGCTGTTTTACAAGCATGGCCCAGGATTTGTACTCGGGGCTACCGAGACCGAATCCAGTGAGCGGTCAGGGCGGGAGTTGATCTCGGGGCCTTCGGACTTCAAGTCCAGCTCTCCAACCGCTCGGCCAGGCTGCCTTCTAACTTTTGACACCATTAGCAGCATAGGACACAAAATCTAGAGTTTATCCGCTGTAGATTTTAATGCTAAGGCCTGTTTGCCAAAATTTCGGTCTCCTCTTACTAAGCTGGGATAATCATAGGAAAGATTAGCACTTGCAGAATTATAAAAACAGATAAAAGGCAACGAGTCAAGTGTTTCATTTTATTTTCCTTAAAACTGTAGTGCCTTTCAGGATTCACAACAATTTGACGCATTAGATAATTTATTTTTGTGTTTCGTTGTCTTGGAACAATGCATCTGTGCATGCACATCATCCGCATGACAGAACCTGAAATATATGTCACATTCTAGTATACTGTTTCACTTATTAGGTGGCTTCCAAGCTGATGTTCTTTTCATCATGGACTCATCCAGAGATGTTTCAAGAGCTGACTACAAGAAGCAGAAAGACTTTGTGGTATCCTTGGCGAAATACTTGCGGCTATCCCCAGATGAAACACGAGCTGCCCTGCTGACATACGGATACACAGCCACACTTGTTGCCAACTACGACAGCTATGATAATACTTCACTTTTTGCAAATGCCGTGAAAAGAGCATCGTACATTGGCGGTAAGGCTCATAGTATCTTGTGATTGGGAAATCAGACTCCTAGACGGAGGCGGTAATCAATAACAAGAGAAGACTTTAGGATAAGACCCAACTCAGGCGCCACCCTTAAATCAATCATTAATCAATCGGTAAACAATAGCAAGACAAATACTTTGGATATGACTCATCTTAGGCACTACTCTTAAAATCTGAAAATAGCCCTCTCCGAAGAAGGCGCTAAGCAACCAACAACCAACTCCAGAACTTTAATATCATCTTTTTTTTCTGTTTGATCAATATGTGAAACCTCAATAAATCCATTGGTCTACGAATCGGCTATGCAATCCAATGGTCGGAGTTCGACTCTCACTGAGCTGTTTTCTTTTCTCTGTGTTTGATTTTGTTTGTTTGTTTGTTTGTTTTGTGTGTGTGTGTTTTTTAGTCATATTTTCCCTTTTGGTTTATTTTCCCTCTATTCTTACTGCTGACGTTTAAAGCTTCACGAGGTTTTGCGATAAACGAATTTCTAATGATAGCTCAAGCCGTACAGAGTATCACAACATCGTGAATGCTACAGTAGAAATTTTATAACAATGTTTGAAAAGGGAAATGATTTCTCTTTTTCTTGTTTGTGAATAAAAGGTTCAAGACGCATTGATAAGGCCCTCTACTACGCTACACAGTTGGTGACCGGAGCCAGGAAGTTACTTCCCAAAATTGTAGTACTACTAACAGCTGGGCGACAAGAACTTGGCTATACCTTGGATGAAGAAGCCAAAAGTATGCAAGACCTGGGTGCCACTACCTATATAGTGGCAATAAGCAATAAGCCAAATGTTAACGAGCTTTTGCCCATTGTGAAGGATGAAACATTTGTATTTAGAGTACCCTCTTTCGATGAGCTCCAACAAAGTGTGTTATCTGTTGCCCGCGAGCTTGTTAAGCAGCCAGGTGAGAAAAAATGAGTTAAATATGCTGTGTCAGTAAGTCAAAAGTGGGCGTAAGCACTCAGTAACACAATAAAATTAACACAGGATATACAGTTTCACTGTGTTATGACAAAACTATCCTTAGGGTCTGTACCTATAACGTACGGGGTTCTTGGCTCCGTAGAGGTTCAGTGACGCGTTATTGGATTCCCGCTGCGCAGAGTGAGTGCAGGCGCGAAAACCGAAAGATTCTTCAGCGCGGGACCTAGCTCCCTTCATTACCAAACAATTTTCGCGACTCACTTACTCGTGCCATACCTCTCTGAGCCTCTGTGGAGGAGAGGAGTTGCAGTAGGCGTGATCGGCTTCTGTCAATCAGTTGGCGGGGGGATATCACAACGTGGCAAAAAAATGGTGGACGCTTACTTAAGCGCCTCCAAAAAGACCGTTTCTGTGGTTACTTTTTTTCACTTGTAACGTAGTCTCTGGGTGTGTGAAAGTTATGAAGGAGATCAAACCAAAGAGCTATTAAAGGTGGTCGCTAAATATTGTTTTTTAGTATATACTAAGGGACTGTGCAATAATTATCAGGAGAGGGGGGGGGCTTAAAAACTAGAGTTATCTAGCAAAAACTTAGACAGTACCCCCCCCTCCAAAACAAAAAAAAATAGTTCTAACCCCCCCCCCCCCCCCTCTGTTATGTTAAAAATAACGTCGCACCCCCTCCCACCACACTGGTAAACTCAAAACTGCACTGAGCTGCAATTACAACTTCAATAATGACAAACGTTATTATGTAACATCTAGTATCGAGAAGGATGTTGATCGCTTGATTGAAGATTTAGACAAAGCATTTGCAAAGTACCGGGGTGCTTACCACACTGGCTCCAAATCTAAAATTTCTGAAGCCAGAAAGAGAAAGGAGCGGAGAAAAAGAATCAAAGAACAGGAGATTGAACGCTTCAAATAACAGACGAAAAAGAGCTTGCATTATATTTAGATCCTTGGGAGGAGAGCCTGTTGAACTTTGTTATGAGCCACATATATATGGAATTCAGCAAATCGATTCAGTCGATGAAGAAACATTACTTTTATTCACATCAAAAACCGACAAAGCTTGTCTACGAGATCTGTTTGATTCCCATTGTTTCATGGGGAAAGCTGAAAAACAAGTTCATGATTTTTGCTTTACATAGGATCAGCTCAATTAATTAGAAGACGGGTTAAAATTGATCAATTGTGAATTTGCTTATCATTTTGATGCAATATTTTCAATAATCATTTAACAGCTGTTCGTGTTGATATTTGTTACAGTCTATCATGATGCCTGTATTGAGAATCTTTTATTGCGTTTAATTTTATTTACATTTCGAATAAAACTTAAGACCCCCCTCCGTCAAATGAGTGATTTTACTTTGAGCCCCCCTATCTTGGCAGCAATTTTATGTAATGCCCCCCCTCTAGTTTTTCAGCGCCCCCCCCCCCCCTCCTGATAATTATTGCACAGTCCCTAAAACAGGGGATAGTGTTTTTCGCGCCTTCTGATTGGCTACTCAATCAGTGACTATCCTGCACTATTCACTGATTCACCTCCAGTTCCTCTGAGCGAGCGACACCAAACTCGCGTAGGTTGCAAGCAAATTGCTTTCCCGGTTTGCTGCCGTAACAAACCAAGAAATTTCACAACTAATCAAGCAAGCTATTTCCGAAATACATGAAGAAGGTGACGAAGTTCGGTTTGGAAGTTTTAACAGGTAAAGCTTTGTCTTTTCGACTTGCAGCTTGAATAGTTATCGATACAACCGGTGAAAAAGTTTTTTGTTTACAAATGCAAATTAAGCTAAGTCTTGCGCTACTTTGTTTAGTTGACTTGTTCATAAATAAGCTTAAAACTAAATTTAATAATCTTTTTTACAGAATTATTTTAAATACAAACAGAATTCACAACTCCCTTTGAAGAAACTTCCCCGCAAGAGCTAAACAAACGCCTTCAAAAGTTTTATTTGTCCCTAAGAAAAAGCGACGACCCCGGCCGTTCGGTCATCGCGCGCCGAAAATTGTAATCGTTGACAACAGTAAATGAGTTAAAAATCATCATTTTGGGCTCAATTATCTCACTGTTTTAGTATATACTAAAACAATTATTCACCTCAGTGTCGGTGGCTAGGTAGTGGGTATTTACCTCGCCGCCTCGCGGCGTCGGCAAAAACCCACTACTAGCCACCTCCACTTCGGTGAATAATTCTTATTTATCCCTGAATAAAATTTGCATGAACATTTGACCTTAAATATCATTGGCTTCACATAGAAACGAATTTCCACTTGCAACTACCTCTTACCAGGAGTCATCAGTCACAACCCCTCGTAAGCGACTAGATCCCGGAGGTAATAACCGAGACATTGAATTCAGTCTTGGGTGATCGCATACGGGAGGATTAATTGAATATCATTCAATTGTATGCTTAGGGTTTTATAATTTATTTTCATAGATCCAGAACTACCACCTAACTTCCGAGGAGCTGATATCCTTTTCATTGTGGATTCCTCTTCTGGTGTATCACCTTACGACTTCGACAAAGAAAAAGAACTTATAAAAGATTTGATTAAGGCTTTTAGTTCACATCCAGCAAGTTCCCGAACAGCTTTTATAACATACGGAAACAGACCGCGTGTCGTTTACGATCTTGATAATGATATGAGTGAAGAAACTTTGTTAGAAGCAATCGACGCGGCTCAGAGGATGGGGGGAGGAAGGAGAACTGATCGTGCCCTTGACGAGGCTTTACAACTCATGAATATCTCTAGACGTTTTGTTCCTAGAATTGTACTTCTTATTACTGCAGGCTCACAGATCTTGGTAAGAATCCTACAAAACGTTTTGTGTGATTGAATGTAAGATTGAATGTACATACGTAAGCCGATAGCTCACGAAATTTCTTCTTTAGTGAATTGGCGTTTGCTGATCCATAAAAAAGATGACAAGTGCTTCCAATGTATATTTTCACCGTTTCACATAAAACGATTGGTTCTATTCTTCTTCGATTCTTTGCTTGTTTCGTCAGATTTATGTGCCATCTCATCCCTTTTTTGTGATAGGAAGAGGGAACCCAGCCACTTTCTGGCAGAGTCCTGCGAGAGATCGGAGCTAATACATTTGTGCTCGCGATTGGTCCAAAAGTAAGCAAGCAGGAACTTGAACCCGTGGTTAAAGATTCACAAGACTTATTTACGGTGAAGACATTCGAGGGTTTACCGTCAATTGTTGGAAGACTGGCATTTTTCATTGTCAATAGGACCGTGGGTGATATAGGTAGCATCTAACTTCACTTTTATTCCCTTCTGTTGGTTATCCTGATAGAATTCCATAAACTAAGTTGCAAAGTTATGCGATAATTTATATTCCAGACATGACCTTACCATAATGTTTCGCGCTATTTAATTTAAGCTAAAAGTAACTCTTTTAATGTAAGAACGACGTCCCAATCGTAACATTCATCATAGCACTAGTGTTTAGATGCCTCCTACCCTAAAAATCGTGTGATCTAATTTGCATTTTATTGTACTCCTTCTTTTGACATCGCCAGTCCATGCAAACTTTCAGTTGGCACCATATTCATTGTCATCGATGTGCATACTTTTTGAATATCTCAGTGAGATGTTGACGACTTTCAAGTTTTGGGTCAGCATATAGTACGAAAGATCCCGATTCTAAAATTGGCCGGCCCCTTTCCTATCGTTTCATGAAGTCCCTTTTTAATTGAAAGAAATAAATTGAACTAATTAATCAAGTTCATATAGGTTACAGGAATTGTTTTGTTTACGATGATCATTCACTTATTCCCTCGCTAATGTCTATTACTTGTAATTTTATTTCAAGAATTTGTACCACCGACTACAACATCTACACCAGCAATTATATCAACAACTATGACTGTGCCTTCAACAACAACTACACCTACACCAGCAATTATATCAACAACTATGACTGTGCCTTCAACAACAACTATGACTGTGCCTTCAACAACAATTACACCTACGCCAACAAGCACACTGTCAACTACAACAGCAACACTTCAAAACGCCACTGGGATCAATGCAGATATAGTTTTTCTTGTGGACTCTTCCAGTGACATCAGCCCAGCAAACTACAAAAAAGAAAAGGACTTCGTGGCTTCTCTCGCAAAGCAGCTTGGTTTTGGCTCTGGAAATTCGCGACTGGCACTGGTACTTTACAACATTTTCCACATGCAAGCTCTTCGCTTTGACGTCGTTGACAACCCAACATCCCTCCAGATGATTTTTGATGGCTTTGTGTTGCAAAGTAGAGGGAGAAGACTTGACAGAGCATTAGTAGGTGCCGCCATGATGCTCAAGCAAAGCAGAGGAAATGTTCGCAAGATTGTTATTTTGTTGACGGCTGGAGAGCAGACGCAGAAATTGCCTTTAGATGATATTGTTAACCAGCTGAAAGCGGCAAACGGAGAAAGGTTTGTCATTGCTATAGGACCGCAGGTGAACAGGAAAGAGCTGACGCCAGTGGTTGATAGTACAAAGGATATATTTTTGGTGAACTCTTTTGATGACTTAATGCCACGAATTGTACAAATTGCGGATCATATCTCAAGAGGTGAGTTAAATGCACGCAAGGCTACATGCGGCATTGCTTCTACTAGGGACTTACTAAAAAATAAACTAGAGAAAAGAAAGGGATTTAATGACGATTAATGATAAATTTCTGACCATAATGCTTTTAAGAAAAACACAGCAATTTAACTTAAGCGTAATTCAGTGTTCCGGTTGAGAGTTTTGCCTTTTAAGTTCTAGAGTAGTCTCTGCCAATCGTTGTACTAATCACCTCCCCTTCGGGTAGTTTTGTTATTTGTCGCCCCACAGCACGACATATTGCTGATCCTGGTACCATACATGTCGCAAGTTTCACAAGTGAGCGAATAAGTTTAGGTGGACCTCATAGACTGATTAGATTCCCCTTTTTTCGTAAGATGTCGAGATCGAGTGCTTACTATTAAACGTGAGGGAGTGGGCGTCGGTGTTTATAGCCTTCCAACTTTAGTCCAGTCCCGTGCACCTAAGTACAGTTAGATGGGCTAGACTCAATGAGACTCAAGATATTTGGGATTATTTGAAAATAAGATCGCCACCCGTAGCACTCGAGCTTAACGATCCTAAGGGGGAAATGAGACTAAAAGCTTCTGCTTAGGTTCTATCTGTAGCTCAGTTGGTGGAACGTCCGCCTGATGCTTGGTATGTGACAAGTTCGATCCCGATTGTCACTTAAACCTGTCGTTCGAGGTATTTTGTACTCGTCTTACTTGTGGTTAATGCTTGTTTGACTTGTTTTCCTCATTTTGACAGAAAAACAACGTCCCTTGCCATTTCACGCAGATGTCGTCTTTTTAATCGACTCGTCGTCCGACGTCATTTGGGACAACTTTTTGCGACAAAAGGACTTTGTCAAATCCATCACTACATTTATGAACGCGGATCAGAATGACACGAGACTGGCAGCTATTACGTACGGAAGTTTTGCTCAAGGGCAAGCAGGACTTGTAAATGAGTCAGATGTATTCTTGAGTAATCTAAATCGTGCACCGTATGTAGGAGGGCAGAGAAGAATGGATCTCGCCATCGAAAAAGCTGCTGAGATTCTAGAGGGGAGTAGATTTTTAGTACCAAAAGTCGTAATTCTTTTAACAGCGGGAAAAAATTCCTTCGATGGTCGTAAATTACTCGCAAATGCCTCACGAGGGCTTCAGGACCTCGGAGTAACTACATACGTCGTTGCAATCGGGAGAAATGCTGACATCAAGGAGTTAGGATCTATCGTTGATGACGAAAGAGACATTTTCAACGTATCCCAATTTGTGAGGCTTCCAGAAACGTCCGATTCCATATTTAAGGCAATCATTGATAGAGCAGGTAAGCTGGAGTTTACGCATTACACTTCTTATCCTTATAAAAAACTGAAGAAGTTAGCAATCAGGAGGCTTTGCATCCGAAGCATATTTATGAGTCAAGTGCCATGAGCCTTCCCGATAAGCACAAATCTAAAGTTCCGGGGGAAGATAATTCTACACCATGGTACATTGTTTAACCAATGTCAGTCTATCGGTTGGGTCGGGGTTGGTTAGACCATAATGTAGTATGTACGTGAAAAGTAAGTGAGCCGAGTCTACAAATTATACCTGCCTTTCGCGGAATCTATCATGAACTTGCACAGCAAAAAAAGATTTCAATGAATTTCGGACAAGCCTCCCAAATTTCTGGAAGTTATGTATTTTCTGTTAACTTAAAAAAGAATCAGATAATGACCACATACTTATGCCACCACCTTAAATTCCTACAAATGATACAAGAACTGACAAAGATTTCTGGATAGGAAAATCTCCTGTTTTTGTGTTGCCAATACAATGGAACCTCGATTTTTTCAAGGGGTAAGGGACTGGCAAATATGTTCGCTATAATCAGGTTTCGTTATATCGAGGTTCTTTTACATATACTTTACCGGTTTTTTACCACATACGTGAATAGTGCTTTCCAAGAGAGCTCATTTAGTTGCTGATTTCGGAGGTGATAAGCAAATTACTCTTCACCTTTGAGCAGCCGAAGGGAAGCAAAAACTAATATATTTCGTTTACAGATGACTTCGTTATATAGAGGTTAGCAGTGGCGGATCCAGGTGAAGGGCACAACCCCCCCCCCCCCCACCCCCCTTTTTTTTAGACCAAACTGTGGCCCGAAGGGCCAAAACTTGTTTTTTTTTTTTTTTTTAAGCCTCTCTCCGACCCCTTTGCAATGCACATGTAACAGTAAATTCATATATCAACTTTGACGTAGGCAGTAGAATGATGAGGTTTTTAGCTCGCCTTTACTTTGTTTTTCAAAAGACGGAATGATTCGGTTGTCAGCGCTATTGAGAATCGCCAAGCGTCAGTATGAAATAATTTGCATCATCTGACGCCAGAAATATTTACGAATGGAAATATATAAAATGACTCATGTTTTGAACTGTGGATAAATATATGAAAGTGGAAATGATCCACGCAGATAAATGAACAAAAAAAATGTGAAAAAAATCAGGCTTGACCGTTGCGTCCGGTCGTCGCAGAGGTCAGGTTCGATTTTAACCGCTTAGGTTGTTCATTTAACTGCGAGGATCACTTCCACTCTCATAGAGAAAACTTTGCTTACAATAATTTTTAATCAACATCCCGCAGAGCGTAAACCTGAGAAAGTGTATGACGTGGTCGCAGACATTGTCTTCCTTGTGGACTCTTCCAGAGACGTAAGCGAGCAAAACTTTGAAAAAGAAAAGGACTTTATTAAGAATGCTGCCTACTTGCTTAACCTTGCACTTGGGAAGTCTCGAGTATCCGTTATCCAGTACAGCACAGCTGCGTACCTACCCATATTACTTGGAGAACACAATAGCACAAACACTTTTGATGAGCACGTTGACAATCTAGCTTTGATTGGCAATTCGAGGAGAATCGATCGTGCGTTAATAGCAGCTGCTACGGCTCTACAGTACGCAGATTACGATCGCCCTAAAGTCGTTATCCTAATTACAGCTGGAAAGCAAGATTCGGGTTTTGACGAATTGCTACCTCAAGCTGCAGCCCATTTAGCAAAACTGAGGGCAAAAACGTTCGTTGTTGCCATTGGACAAGACACCGATCCACCGGAACTTAAGTCAGTCGTAAGAAGTGACTCTGACTTGTTAAATGTGACTTCATTTGAAAGACTTGTGCCTAGAACAAGGCCGATAGTGAAGCATATTGCAGAAAATCTTGGTAGGTTTTAAATGATGTGGAGGCGAACGTAAGTGTGTGATTGTGGTACCATAAGTTCGTTTCTGGGGTATTACCCTATCGTTCAATTCTATAAATCAAACAGAGCTCAAACACGAACACTTTCAACCTTTCAAATTGTTTTTTTTTTTTTTCTTTTAATGTTAGCATTTTAGCATTAAAATCTGCTTTCTCAGCCTCTCCAAGAACTTGTAAAATGGCATTTTCAGCGTGACTGAACGTAAATGTGCCATTTAGGCCGGGGGGGGGGGGGTACTTTAGGAATTTCTGGGTGGGGATGTGTCGCTGGGACCCTGGAACCCTTAACCTATAACAGAGCTAGTTCAGCTGAATTTTGCTACCCTATACTAGAGTAAACTCCCCAAATCCCCCTATCCTAGAGTAGCTGATCAGTTTCCTGAAAAATGATACTCTATTCTAGACACAAACACTCTGATTTATATACCCTATCCTAAAGTAAACTGCCTGAAAACCATACCCTTCACAGCGGCACATGCCTATATAGCACATATATGGCAGTGCCCCCCCCCCCCCGGGCATTGAGGTAGCCTACGTAGCAAGCGTTTCCGCGCGAGTTCGTCGAGAAAGTTGGGAAGAGAGCTTTTTATTTTTCGCTTCCGCTCTAACTTTCGCGCAATAACTCGATTGGAAACGCTTGCTACGCAGGCTACCTTTGAGGTACCAATGGATTTCTTGCGAGGAATCCATTTAAACACGAAAATGCACCAGTATTGTTCACATTTAGACAAAGTAACCTTGGTTATAACTGGCTAAAATAACCCTCTTAACGTTCGGTATTTTGTTTCAGCTATTCCGCCTGTAATACCAACACATTTTAAATCCGATATCCTTTTTGTGATGGATTCCTCCTCGTTTGTGAGCAAAGAAGATTACGAGAGCCAAAAAGATTTTGCCAAGGCAATGATGGGAACCTTTAACGTGAGACTAGGGCAATCCCGCGTTGCATCGATCACATACGGGGAATATTCAGAGAAAGTTCTCCAATTTGACAGTTATCGTTCCGTAGATGACATCGAAAGTCTTATATATTCCGCCAGAAGCGTTGGGGGGATTCCTAGGCTTCACAAGGCCCTTATCAACGCAAGTGATATCATGAAAGACGCCAATTCATCATTCCCAGGAATTGTCATTTTGTTTGCCGTTGCTCGCCAAGGCTCTGATATAGACGAAAAGGCTATCGAGTCTGCGGCCGAAAAGCTTCATGATCTTGGGGTTAGAGTATACGTCATTACAGTTGGAAAGGTCCCGGATCTTAAAGTCTTGGATTTTGTAGCTGATCACCCCCAGGATGTCTTTACAGTTCCATCGTTCGGAGACCTTGTATCGAGGGAAGAAGATATAGCCAAAAATATTTTCATGAGAGTCGGTAAGTTCTTAATTTGAAAAAGAAAGCGTTTTCTTCTTACTCTCAGCTTGACGAAATAATGGCCACTATCATAAAAGTGAGTTTTATTGCCTTTAAAATAATGCATGCTTATAATAATCTTTCAAATACTTCCAAAGAAGTTTTAAGAGACCCTAAAGTGGGGTATAATTTTTAACTTGTTTCCTAAACAGAATTGCAGATGTTAAAGTGTAAAAATGCTTAATAAATTCAATTTCATCTTCAATACTTATGCAGTACTTATTTTCCAATTGCATCATTTGAGCACCTCTATTTTTCCACTTGTAATATTTCACTACAAAAGGTAAGGGGGAATCATGGATTACCACATAGGTTTATAACTGAGTAATTCTCTAAAGCTCGTAAAATTGTTTATCATTATACATAATAATGTTTGTCATCGGTATAGATATCATAATTTTACTGCAGTATTTTATCGTTTCTTTTGCTTTGTTTGTTTGTTTGTCGGTAAACATTCTTTTTCTAGATACTGTTCTCACTCAATAGTCTATTTCTCTTTTTTCCCTGTTGAATGCAGAAGAGGAAAAACCTGAACGTCCAATGCCTCTTTCAGCCGACATAGTCTTCATAGTCGACTCTTCATTTGATGTGAGTTTAGAGAACTACCAAAAACAGAAGGAGTTTGTCAAGTCATTGGTAAAAACTCTTTATCTCGCTCCAGGAAAATCCCGTGGCTCTGTAATTATCAGCGACCGCATTGTTATTAGATTGGACGATCACTCTAACTCGACAACCTTCGACAGAGCAGTAGATGACTTGCCGTACTTTGGATCATTACGGAGGATGGACTTAGGGTTACAGCAGAGCGTTGCTGCATTAAGGGATGCACGGCTTGGTATTCCTACAGTTGTCATTTTGCTTACATCAGGACGCCAGAACTCTTCGAGATACCGTCTAAGGGAGTCAGTGAAGCCACTTAGAAATCTGGGTTCCAAAGTATTTGTAGTTTCCATTGGCTCACGACCAGATGACCAAGAGTTACTGCCGGTCGTCGAAAGGCCTAATGACATAATTAGGGTACCTGCGTTTGATGATCTTACCTCAGAAACAAGAACCATCGCGAGGCACATTGTGAACAGAACTGGTACGAAGCGTGTTTATGTGTTCGTGTCCGATACTGCATGTATATTTAACAATAATTCCTTGAGCTTGAATGGGCTCTGAGTCAATAGCCCATGAGGCCGAAGGTCGAATGGGCTATTGACTCAGAGGCCATGAGAGCGAGATAGAGATAGAGACAAGACAACTTTACCTAGTTAAAGCTAGACTTTAAGCCTTTTTTTCCGCCAAAAAGCCTGCGCTTTTCGCTACTAGTGGCCTATAACATATAGCTTAGTAGTAGCTCAACCAATCAGAACGTGGCAATGATAATAGACCACTAGTTGGATTTTACTAACTTTTGATAGACTAGTAAGTCTTGAAAAGTTCACTGTAGCTTCCACTCTGGTAATGATATATATCATTTATTTGTCTTTCATTTTAGTCTTATTCATCAAATTTTTATTGGGTCATTTATGATTTTGGCACAAGGGTAACTGCAAAAATGTTTTTTCCTTGTCTTTTTATACCTTCCAGAACAACAAGCACTAGACATTGACGCTGACATAGTCTTCCTCTTGGATTCGTCGACGTCTGTTACTTTAAACAACTTTGACAAAGAAAAGCAGTTCGCCGAATCATTAGCCATGTTTCTGAATGTTGGCCCTGAGTCCTCAAGATCCTCCATTGTGTCCTTTGGCACGTCTGCTAGTACAGAAGTAATAAAATTCGGAGACTATCGTACATTAGACGAGTTTAATTTACTCCTCGAACAGGTCCAAAAAGTTGGAGGTCAGTAGCCTGATAATTATGAATTTGACTCGTTAACGCCTTCCGTTACTTTTTATCGAGATAAAACATTTTATCATTTAAGGTTCCTTATTTATCTCAGCTATCTTTTAGCGCAATCCATATTCACTCGGTTTTTCTAATGTTGTCTGATAGCTAAGGGTAAATTACCTTGCTGTTTTCTTTCGTGGTTCCTTTCTTTCCTAAAATTTGGGAATAAAGTTACGCGTCAGTCAATCTTCTGCAGTCCAACGGCTTCTGTTCTCTGTTCTTTGCCAGTTGTCTGATATCCTTTTTTATGCTTTTTGCAGTTGCATCTCGAAAGCGATTTTCACTTGCATTAAATTTTTGAAGGTCCTAATTTATGCCAATTTGCATTGGTGTTTTATTATCGTTATCATTATTATTTTTTTGTTCCTCATCAAAATTTTTTTCACCTGAATAAAATAGCTCCCGCGAAAAAAAAGTCTCTCGAAAATTTCCTGCAAAAGTTTACCACGTGGTAGAAACTGCAATTTATCAACTGTGTGAGAATGTGTTTGTAACCACAAAGTAAAATACCGCGAGCAACCAATCAATCAACAAATCCATCAAGTTTACTTACAACTTGGATCTATATAAGTTTACTAAGTACCACATATTTTGGGTTTGCATGTTCCTCACAATGTGTATTGATTGCCTAGTGTATGAACAATAATTATTATTCATTCAAAATATTTTCCCGACTCTGATTGGCTAAATTCACCTTAACCAGTTACTGATGACCAAATTTGGAAGAATTTTGTGTTTAACGAGGAAATGACGTCAAAAATGCAGCGTTTTCGCAGGTAAAGGCACCGTTAACCGAGAAGACCTGGGGACGAGTTTGAGTTGTTTTGATTGTGAACTTGAAAAATGGCGGACATTTCACTCGTTTCAAGAGTACGAACTAGGCGAAAACGAAGCTAAAAACAAGGCAAGAACAGCAAGAAGACAACTCGAAGGGCGACATCCGCTATTTGGAGAATATTTGCGGAGCTGGACAAACCTAAACGTGCACTATCGAAGATGAACTTAACATCGATGGTTCGATGGAGGTTAGCATGTTCTCGCCATGTTTTTAAAGTAGGAATTATTTTGAATGAATAATAAAACAATTATTGAATTCGGCTTTCGTATCACATGAAGAATTATGGAGATCTCGGATGGTGTTATCTGCCTCGGCCTACGGCCTTGACGGATAACACCCTCCTCGATCTCCATAATTTTCCATAAGATACTCAGCCTCATTCATTAATTGTTAATTATGGAATATACGTATATGCACCTTCTAAAAGCCGTAGAGTTAAATGTTAGGAAGAAAAACTCAGGCCTTTACCGATCGCAAGAAAGCTCTTCCAAAATACAAAAGATCAGCCAATCTTCAGCAATTAACTTCCGCGAAAATTAAGTACCACAATACAGCGCATTTCATTTTCCACTACCCGAGTGAAACCCAACATTTTCCTAAATAATGATTGTTTTTTCTTGCTTGGCTTTGCCTTAGGTACACGAAGAATGGATCGTGCGTTAGGGGAAGCCACCAACATCTTGGCGGAAGGAAGAAGAGGAGTTCCTCACATTGTTGTTCTCGTTGCAGCTGGCAAGCAGACAGGCGGGTTGCCCTTAGATGACGCTTTAGAACCTTTACACGAACAGGGTGTCCATACGTTTGTTGTCGCGATTGGACACGATCCAGAAACCTCTGCAGATATCCAGAAAGTGCCTTCATTTAACGACCTTCCTTTACGCGCTTACCAAATAGCCAGACATATTAAGAGCGAAAGTGGTAAGTATACGGTTGACAATAACCGATTCACTGTCAAAAAATCGCATCATTGTTTTTATTGTTGCTGTCTTCCCTTTTTGTCTTGGTTTTGAGTTGATTTTGGTTTTGGTTTTTGTTTTGTTTGTTGTTGTTGTTTTTGTGTCCATTTAGTGTTACGCTTTGCTTTTTATCCGTGGTTGGTCAATAGATGGTTTTCACTGTGACGTCATCAAATTGTAAAGTCAAAATAGCGACAAAAAGTAAATCTTTGTACAAGTTTCCATTTCCGTAGTATGTTTCATTTCGAAAATACAGCAATTTGAACTTCCGAGTTTTCATAGTGCGTGACACCAAAACAGGAATGCTGTCTCGTTGAAAAGAGTCTCTCCTTTTGATTTCAGCAGTATAACCACTTAAAGTATTAGAGGATATGTTTATGCGTACGTATGCTAGTTTTCGAGTGAAAAGAAAAAGCTTTTATAGAAAACGTGAACTCCAGGTGATTTGTTGATTTCCGGCGGCCATATTGGTGCACCAAAACGGTGCACTAATATGGCGTCTCCATACAAAGCTCTACAAAGGTGTGTGAAACGCTTCGGCAAATAACTCCGAAACTGTGGGCCAAAAAGACCTGAGGCTTGGACAAATTGTTTGCATATTAGTCTTTTATAACATTTCATTTTCCTGGCCTTTTCCACCAGACGGTTTCCAATTTAATTTTTTGTTGCGTGACAGTAAAAAACGATCTATAGTCCCTTGCATTTAGCCTTTTTATTATCCTACCATCATTGCCCCTTTAGGACACCACTATCACAAGCCCTTGCCAAACTGATCTTAATGATCTATCATTGGCCAACTAAACCTTTTTGCACTGAACGAATGAGATTTCCTCTCTTTCTATCAGAACCAAGACCAGCAAATATCAGCGCGGACATTGTCTTTTTGGTTGACTCTTCTACTCCTGTTGGTCAAGGAGGTTTTGACAGGGAAAAAAGTTTCGTGAAATCTCTGGCGAAGTACCTAAACGTTTCTCCCCAGAAATCAAAAGCTGCAGTCATAGCTTACAACGACACAGCTTACACGGTACTCAAGTTCACAGACTACCAAACAGAAGTCGAATTCAGCCTGAGGCTCGATATGGAAGAGTGGTTCGGTGGGATAAGAAACATAACTGGAGCTTTAGAAGGTGCAGCCACTTTACTTAGTCAAGCCCGCTCGAACAGTCCAAAGATTGTCGTCCTTGTAACGGCGGGAAGGCACATCAGCGGTGATATAATTGCAGATTCATTAAAGAAACTGGCAGCTACGGTGATTGTTGTTACAGTGGGAAGTGATGCAGACTACAGAGATTTTCTTCCAGCCGTTGATAGCATTGACGATTTGTTTGTTGCTCCTTCGTTTGATGACCTTCGCTATGAAGTTCAACCTATAGTGAAATACATTGTAAAACGACTCGGTGAGCTATCACAGTTTTTTTAAAATTATAGATTTCTTTGGCAACTAAACTTTTAGGATCCATTGATAAAGAAGTGAAGATTTCAAATTTCAAAGAACGGACTAAAATTACCTTAACCTTTTACTTAATTTTTGGTAATTTTTTTGACTAAGTGCGGAAGGGGGAACTCTACTCTATAGATCAGCTTTCGATTGTTAGGTTGAATCACTTTTAAGATATTTCTGCCTCGAATAAAATTCTGTGCTAAATTGCAGAGCAATTGTATTGTGCCTCTAAAATGTTTAAATAAAGGTTTTCACCTTAACTGGAAACCTTAATCTGGATTTTGATTAGTTTATTTTTAGAAATTTCATTTTTGTTTTCTTAGAGCCTCCCGTTCATGATATCACTGAGGAACTTGTCTTCATTTTGGATGCTTCAGCAAATGTTGGAACGGACAACTTCGGAAGACAGAAAGCGTTTGTTAAACTGCTTGCCAGGTCCCTAAACGTTGCTCCTGGAGGATCAAGAGCGGCTCTGATTACGTACAGTAACAACGCTGTTACGGTCGTACCACTGGGAGGTTATGAAACAGTCCACGACTTCGAAAGCACGTTAGATCGAATCGTATTCTACTACGGAGGAGAAAGGAGAATGCATCTAGCACTGGAAGAGGCAGCTGACTTGTTTCAGAAAGCCAGAGCTGGTGTTCAGAGAAAGGTTTGTTTTGTATACGGATAAAGAAAGAAAGGAAGACCCGCACCCTTACCTTTTCGTGGGGAGGAGGGGGGAGTTTTATCCGGTAACTTTATCTAACTTGGCCAAGCAACTGAATTTAGATGGTCATTTGGAGTAAAAAGTAGCTCGACAACATGGAATGTGAGCAGTTAATACGCATTTCAAAAGGCCTTTTTTAAATGGCATTTACAGTCTTAATATTAAAACTTCGGGGATTTTGTGCAAAATTTCACCTGGAACGTCACTGGCTAAAGGAGTGTTGGAAGTCGTATGACTTGTATCCTCCTCATTAAGAGTCACAGATTTTGCAAAGTATGTTTTCTCTTTTCGACCATTTAAAATCAAGAATAGTGTTTTTAATTCATTCATTCATTCATTCATTCATTCATTCATTCATTCATTCATTCACTTATTTATTACTATAACTTATTTATTTATTACTATGATTTAGTTTTTTTTGTATTTATCCATTTATTACTATCATTATAATTATTTTTATTATTATTTTATATGTGGCATAGTATGTTCACATCACATATTATTCGACATGTGACGATAAGAGGTCATTTTTTTTTTTTCTAGGTTATATTGCTCATCGGCGGAACCTCAACAGACGACCGGAAAGCCTTGGAAGATGTCAAAATGAAGCTGCGTGAAGTGGGTGCTCTCCCTTTTATTATTGCTGTTGGAAGCGGCCATGATTTCTCAAAATTAACTGCAACCGTTAATGACCCAAAGGATATTTTTAAGGTTCCGTCCTTCAAAGAACTTTTATTCCAAGTGAAGTCAACAGCCGAAGAAGTTGTGAGCCGAAAAAGTGAGCACTAACAATCTCTATAAAAATAAAATAACAATTTTTTCGTGTTGAAGCGGGGGGATAGGTGACATAACTTCCCTTTACTTCTTCCTTTCTGTAAGCACAAATTGGAGGAGAAAGCGCCTTCTTTCTTCACGACACACCAAATAGATGGTTCCCTTGCATTAGAAAACACACGTTCACACTATCCATGCTTCTTTTTAGCTTTTCGGGATTTTTTTTTTCCTTTCTTAGGTCATTTTTTCAAATAAAAGGATGTTTGATAGACAAGGATTTTAACCCATATGCCTCCTGGAATATTTTCCCGTAAAAGGCCATTTTGAAACAAGTCGAGCCGTTTTCTGGTCTTTGTGTGCCTATAAAGAACAAAAAATTCCCAAAACGTCGTCTACATGTAGGTCGATCGGGGAGTTCTTCGCTCCTCAGCACAAGGTTGATGACAAAGGTGTCCTCAAAGGTTCAAACTGATGACGTCACAAGTGGTACAAGGGATGTCGTCCGCAAGGGTCGGGGTTAAGGGTTACGGGCGTGTCAGGGGCGAAAAGGTTAGCCTTTATTATTATAATTAAGAAAATCCTTTCTTTTTTTTTTTCGGTACCAGTGACTCTACCACTGAAGGAAGAATATATTGTTTTTCTCCTGGACTCCTCATCTACTGTGCGGCCAGAACAGTTCACTAAGCAAAAGAGCTTGATAAAGATCCTAGCAAAATATCTCAATGTTGGAAGTGCAAACAAAACCAAGTCAGCTGTGATCAATTATGGTGGATCCCCTTTCACCAGCGTCAAATTTGACGATTCTTCTACTCTTAGAGATTTTGAAAGGGGCGTGGACAAGATTACTCCCCGCCAAGGTTAATCTGTATATTCTATTTATATACTTTTTATTATGTCATCTTTGAAAATAAAAAATTCAGTTATGGTATTTCCACATTGTCGGCAGTTTTAATAACCGCGTTTTAGCGTAGTTAGTGGCTCAGTGAGTGGGTTGACCACGACTGTCAGAGATATGCTTTGTTGAATTGCTGAGATTGGAAGGAGTTTAAGAAAACTCGGCGCGGCTTGTTATAGCTATTTCAAAGCAAAGCTTCTTCCCACACTGAGGGAACGTTAAACAACGTCTTTCCTGTGAGTCTGGTTTTCTTTAAAACAGTGATAACTCAACTAGTAGCTTTGCTAATTCTGTAGAAGTTTTGGTACTGGCTTTGCCCAAAAAATCGCCAAAAGAAGTTAATTGTCCATAAAAGAAAAAGCAGGACGTAATGATATAGAAGCCGAATGCTTGTACATTACAACCACCTTCCAAGCTACTGACCGGCAATCTAATCACCGCCACGTTCACAGCTAAATTAAACTCGATATAAAATTAAATTACTACTTTCCCATATAGGAAATAGAAGAATCGATCAGGCTCTCTATGAAGCAGAGGGCATACTCAGAAAAACCGATCCACTCTCTTTGAAGATTCTTGTGCTGCTGACAACAGGACGACAGGCTCAAGGGCTTGACGTGAAACCTCTTAGTGAAGTAATAAAGCCAATTCAAGACATGGGTACACGCACATACGTAATAGCTATTGGTAGCGAACCAAATACCCGAGAGCTGAAGTCTTTGGTCGGGAAAACGCAGGACATATTCCGAGTTCTCGTTGATATTATGGAACGTGAAGTGCCACGTGTCATAGATCACATCAGGAAAGGTACAATTATTATTGCAGTGAATCCTTTGCGCTGTATCCGAATTTGTTTCTTTGTTTATTTGTGTTTATTTCATTTATTTCTCCGAAGCATAGTTTTCTTTCAGCTCGACATTTCAACGGGAAATGATGATTGAGACATTGACTCATGCCTCCCACCTTCCCCGTTCTATTCCTCGTTGCCACCGAGATGGAAGATGGCAAATCTTTTGCGTGATAAAATTGCATCACTGTTAACATATTTTGTTTCTTTCCGCGCTTTTTAGAAAATCCAAGACCTGGGCCTAAGAATGATTTCGTATTTTTGATGGACTCGTCATCGGATGTAACTCGTTTGGACTTTACTCAAGAAATCCTTTTCGTGAAAAGCTTAGCAAGGGAACTAAGTATTTCCTCATCTGAATTCCAAGCTGCCGTTATAGCATACGGAAACAGGTAAATGTGAAGTATATACCTTCCGCTGATATAAAGATATTAAGGAGAAAAAAATAAAGTTCTTAGTCACCAGAAATATATTGTTCCTGACTTATCCTTACTACACCAAAGCGATCTACATTTTAAAAAACACACAGAACTCGAGAAAGAATTTCGTTTTATGGTTCCGACATGAAGAACTTGTTTACCCTTTCAAATTTAGGACAATTTGAGACCTCTCATTATGTGTATGAAACAGCATAGGATCCTTTAAACCGTTGGATAAAGTAAATTGGTTAAACCGGACTTATCAAGGGTTGATTTAAGACAATAAAGTCTTTTACAGTGGCGTTTATGCACCTATCAATGTAAACACCGAGGGGGGGGGGGGGGGGGAGTGCGGGCAAGGCGTGACGATTTGATAAATTTTAAAATTTTTTGATCAAATTCCCCAGGGTGGGAAACGAAAGGTTAAAGTCAAGGTGTCAAAAAAGCCCCCACCCCAGCGGAAAAAATCTAAACAAACAATACTATAACACTATACAAAACGAATTAAAAGAATATTTCAAAAGTACGTTCTTACTACTTTTATTTAAGGTTAACGTAAGCTCCGTTAAATTACTCGCTGTAATTAAGTATTTTCTCTCTCCGCTAGCATCTCTTATTTGGAACAACAAAATCACTCCAGGAAGATTGACCGTGGTATTATAATATTAATGAAACGTAAAACGCTTTATAACATCTGCCCAACATGTCGGAACAGGTCGGATCAGTGATCCGTAAAAAATCCTCTGACTTTCATGGTGGAATTCGATTTCAATCGAGTTTTGCAATCAGATGGGAACTTGAAGATAAAAACTTTCTCAAAATAGACATTGTCTGTTTAGATGACAGTTTAAAATATAGGATTATGGCGATTAAAACAAATGAAACCTTCATACCTTTCTCCAACAGCGTGACTTTCAAAAAGCCTCGAGGGACGGACTTGGTAACCGCTTCTGAATTGATACCAGGTTTCTGTCTGTCAAGGTCAAATGTCCCGACCCCGCGGTCGCTGCGCACGATTAAAAGCCCGACAGGGGGGATAGTCTCAGGCATCAAATCCCCGCCCCTTGCCCGCACTCCCCCCCCCCCCCCACGGGATTTACATTGATAGGTGCATTACGGCAAAAGGCAAAGGTCAGATTCAATTTGAGAATTTGTAAAATTAGGAGATGAACAGATAAAAACTGTACAAAACAATTCTTTAGGATAAAACTGGTGACAAACGTTTGTAGCAGTAAGGAACACTGAACGACAAGTAAAGGGAAAACTTGGTCACGTGGTACAAATTCACGTTTGCCGTTTGCAGTGGACTTAACTCTAAATCTCTCTATTTATAACAAAAATAGCACGACTATATTTTACAGATTCTATCCCGTGGTGCGTTTCAACAGTTACAATTCGTTGCCTGAATTCTACACTGCAATGGACTCAGGTGTTTACCAAGGTGGCGCGAGGAGAATGGATCGCGCTCTTACGGCCGCGTCGGAAATGTTGTCTTCTAGAAATCCAGAATCGCGGAAAACAGTGGTGCTTATCACTGGGGGCTCCAACTCACAAGAAGCAGGTCCTGGCTCTCTGGAAAAGTCAGTACAAGCACTAACGAAATTGGGAGCCAAGATTATTATCGTGGCATTTGGAAATCGAATCGATGCAAAGGAGCTTTTACCGCTTGTCCAACAACAACAGGATATACATCCAGTTCAGGGCGCAAGTTATCTTACTCCCTATGTGGGTGATTTATCGACGATTATTATTTTCGGAACCTCAGGTAAAGGCTTGAAACTTGAATTACGACTTTTAGTTTTTACCTTTGGCAAACCCAGAGATATTTTGCGCCAATGAAGTCATGCCTTAAGTGACTAAATGTTTTGTTAAGTATATGTTGTTAATTTGTTGCTATTTTGTTTTTTCTTTCTTCATCGCTTCAGCTCCTATCACAAAACAACCCGACTTTGAAGCTGACGTTATATTTGTAATCGACTCGTCATATGACGTAAAACAAGACGACTACAAAGCTGAGAAAGAGTTCATCAAGTCACTTGTTCGGGATCTTGAATTATCAACAAATAGTTCTCGTGCAGCATTTATCACATACGGGGACCGCAGCTCAATTGCCTCTAGATTTGTTAGGTTAAAGGACCTTGCTGCTTTTGACGTGCCTGTCAATAATGCGTCATATATCGGAGGGACAAGAAGAATTGACCGGGCGCTTCAAGCGGTAGCTCGATTGCTGGAAGAGACAAGGAGAGACACACCAAAGCTCGTCATTCTTCTCACTGCTGGAAACCAGACGAGTGGTGTCGGTTCACTAGGAGCTGCTGTAGACTCTGTAAAACAATTTGGCGCCAAAACGTTTGTAGTTGCCATTGGTGAGAAACCTGACGTTCAGAAGCTAAAACCTCTCGTTGGATCTCCAGACGATATTGTAACTGTGGTCTCTTTTAAGGACTTAAAGTCTCAATCGACAGGAATTGCAAATCATATTGGGGAGACTGCAGGTGAGAAAAACTAACATATCGTTATGTCGCCTTTTGCGACAGTGAACCTTCACCATGAGCGTAAAGACAAGAACGCGCAGATTGTGAATGTTTTAATAGAATATCTTACCTCGATGATGACTTGTGCACAGGCTATCGAAATACCGCTATCATCGCTTACAAACCTATTTAGGACTACACTCACTCAAACGAACATATTTCATAGTCGGAAGGCTGGTCGGAGGAACTTTCCTTGCAATTTGTCGTCTTTCTCATTTTGTTGTTGTTGTTGGGTTTTTTTTTTGTTTGTTTGTTTGTTTTTTCGCTAAAATATTCGAAATGCCGTGAAAAGTAAAAGTCGATGTTCTGATAGTTAATTATGTTCCTCAGCTGTTAGCCTTATTTAGATTCATGCCTTTTTCTCAGTTGCTCTTAAGCCGGAAAGTATTGTGGACGTTGTATTCCTGATGGATTCATCAAAAGATGTAAACTTCATCAATTTTATCAAGGAAAAAGCGTACGTAAAGTTACTTGCCAAGCGTCTGAATGTTTCACCCGGTAAATCTCGTGCTGCAGTAGTTGTCTATGGTTCCAGCTCTCAACTAAAGATTGACTTTGATGCGTACGACAGCCTTTCAGCTTTCGAGACCGCCGTGGATGGCATCTCTTACATTGGAGGCACCCGAAGAATAGACAAAGCCTTAGAAACAGCAGCAGTTGTTTTGAAAAAGGCACGAACTTCCATTCCCAAAATGGTAGTCTTGTTGACAACTGGTCAGCAACCGCTGGATGCTCCATCTCTTGCGTCTTCGGCGGGTGCACTTCACTTACTTGGCGCCATGGTGTATGTTATTTCCATCTCCAATAATCTTGACCCTAAGTACTTTGGGAATTTAGTAGAGGAAATATCACATGTATCTCAGGTGTCAACATTTGACTTGCTTAATAACACTTTGCCGCAGGTGATACGACGAATAGAAGATGGTGAGTCTATAAAAAGTAACTATAATGCCGCACATGCTACCCTAAAAAATAGCCTCGTATTGTTGGAACATACTGTAATAGAAATTGCGGGTTTGGCTCTCAAAAAATCATCGTATTCTTGGAATAGACCTTCATAGGAATGGTTGTTTTGGTTTTCTTCCCTATATTAAACTCTTATGATTCTAAGTATATCGTGCGTGCTTTCAGGGGTTACAGTTACACACGGATGATAAAGCAAATTCAGTCGCCAGCTTAGTTGCGTTTTGGTGGTATAATTACCTTTCTTTTCTGCTTTTTTATCTGGTAGAATATTTTCCCTTCTCAAGTGAAATGTTCATTTGTTTTATTTATTTGATATATAATCACTAACGTCAAGAAACCCACAGAATTGGCACTATGATTTGATTTTATCAATTCCTAACCTTCCAGCTGGTTAGCTAAATTTACTTGAACCAAGAAGCTTTCAATAACCTCTATGTTCGTTAGCCTTTGAAAACACACAGTTTGTCATTGCCATTTTATCGTAGGTAAGTACCAACTCTTTCTGAGAGGTTCGTGGTGCTCCCCCAACCTTGGGTTCGTTTCCCGCCCAGACCAATCTGAAATATAACTCAGCATTTTTTCTTTTGACATTGTTTATGTTCATCTTAAATTCAGCTTTCCTCGCAAGTTGACAATAACCTTAAGACATTCACGCAAACACTCACTAAGACATTTTTGGTCGTTTAAATCTTTGAAATAACTATTTTCCAGGCGTTACTAGCCGAATGCAAGTAAATGCCGACGTCGTGTTTTTAATGGATGCTTCGACTGCTGAAAACCCCAGTTACTTCACCATTCAAAAGGACCTCATTAAGTCAATGGTTAGGAACCTAGGTGCTTCAACAGACAAGCTACGAGCAAGCCTTATAGTTTACAGCTCATCGTCGAAAGAGTTAGCAGGCCTAATGACTTACACAAGCCTTCGGAGGTTTGAAGAAACCGTAGACCGGGCAGCTTATGACGGAGGTATTCTGCACTTCTTTAACTTTACTTTCTTTTAATCTGAACTAATAAGTGATACGTGGGCGCAAGTTGAGACAACGAGTGCTAAAGTGGAAGTTAGTTCTAGTCCATTGATCCTGCAATCTTTGCGATCATAAGAAAAGATGTTCAGGGATTTAGAGAGTTGTTATCATTGTGAATACGCCAGAAGTCACTGCATCCAAGTTGCTGGTAAATTGCGGCGTACACCGTGGAAGATTGAACACTTGAAAGAAAGCCTTTTCAATTCCGCGGCCAATTAACTTTTGTACATAAAGTCGGCACATTAAAAAAACTTGACTGGCCTGCTTTCATTGGCATAAGATTCCATAACGTAGCACTTCCAGACATAGTTTCTCCTTAGGCGTAGGCTGGTGCTGGCGATTACAGTTTCTAGGGTGTAGGTAATGCATCCGTTTGTGAAGCTGAAAGTGTCGAGGAAAAGAAAATTACAAGGAAATTTATTTCAAATCTAACAAAGTACACATGTAACATTAAGCCATTTGTTGTTTTTCAAAAGGAGAAAGACGCATTGACAAAGCTCTAGCCGCAGCTGTTCAGCAACTCTCACAATCAAGACAATCAGCCACCAAGATCGTTGTATTGATAACCACTGGACTGCAAGCTCGCGTTTTAGACAGGATACCACTTAGCAGGGCCTCACAACCATTACGAGATGCCAACGCCCACGTTCTTGTCATCGGCATTGGAAAACAGCCCGACGTTCGTGAACTTAACTTAATTACAAGAAATCCACAAGATGTGAAAATCATTCTATCCCCGAAAGAAGTCATCATCAACGTGCATTTGTTAGCAAGAAGACTGATAAAGCAAGCTAATAAAGAGAGAAGTAAGACCAGAATCAGGCGCCGTAATTCGCATGAACCATACCGAATAAGGTTATGTGAAGTACGGCGTCAATTCAAAACGTCTGGTTGAATTTGGTGCGGCTCTGCCGTTCTTCACTCCTGGCTAAGCCGTGAACAACGGCTGTAGACTGGTCGGTTGCGAGTTAGACGCCGAACTTCACTTGCATCAACTTATATGATGTATTTTTAACGCATTTTGACTTTTCTCCTTTTTAATTTATTTAAATTAATTTCAGTCGCACTAAATTGGAATTAGAATTTGGCTAATGTGAAGAAAGGAGTCTGAACCGGTCATAAAGCCTTTTGTTTTTTTTATACAGCTGAATTCTGAATGTAAGGGAATGATCTTATTAAGGCCGGCACTGTGTTAAATAACAAAGTTGGGTATCTGGCTTTTACCTTATTTGCCAGATTACCAATCAACTCAGAAAATGACTTCAGAGTCATTCCATACAGTATCTAACATGCAACATCTGTTTTATTCAGGGGTGCTTGTTCTTCCAAGAGCAAACTTGATTTTCTTACTGGACTCGTCTACCGATGTAACGTCTTCAGCTTTCAAAGAACAAAAGAACTTCATTAAATCAATAGTCGAGCATTTCCAGATTGGAGTGAATAAGACGCAAGTGGCCGTCATACGGTATAGCTCTTCAGCCAGTCCTATCATCAGTTTTAACACCTATGACAACCTTCTCAATTTGTTGAGGGGTGTCGAAAATATTCAATACTATGCTGGTGACAGAAGACTGGATGCAGCCCTCAAAGAGGCCAATAAAATGAGAGAAAGAGCGCGACCGGGTGTCCCAACATATGTTATTGTCCTGACCGGTGGGCGTCAGAGCGTTACCTCTGTTCCCACACCGCTTAACAGAGCTGCGCAGCCGTTACTCAATTCCAATGCCCGAATGGTAGTGGTAGGTGTTGGTTCTCGAGTTGACTATCAAGAACTTCGTTCTATGGCTGAGCGTGATGGTGATGTTTTTAGGTTTTCACCTGATGAATTGCAACAACAAGCTCCCCTGTTTGTTGTCTACATGACATCTCAAGAAGGTAAGATAATTACTTAAAAGGGAATCCACTAGGAATTAAGAAATTTTAAATTTCAGTGGACCAAAAACCTTCTACCAGAACATTATAAGCTATCTCACTATATAAATAACCGGGACCACCACTTCAAATCAAGAAAATTTCGCATATTACCAATACAACGAAGAAAACGACACTTCTCTACGCGGGGGAATTTAGGGTACCTCCTCGGAACCCTGCGGGAGCAATTATTAATATTATTATTATCACCCTGGTTTGTCTCATATTTGGTTGTAATGTTCTTTTTTGTTCATTGTTCGATGTTTGAATTTATGGTACACATGTTCTTGTATTTACCATCTCCCCTTGTCCATAACCAAAATTCCCAGCTTACCAAAAGGGGCAGCACTTGCTCAATGGACAAATTTGCTGGATATGTCAATGATAAAATGTTTTGTGATAAAAATACATAATTAATAGGATGTTTTATGATAAATGTAGACTTTTGGAAGTCCCTCATGTTAATGCATTTAAGTTTACTTCGTTTTTTGACAGGCACTCCTCTACCAAAAGACTTCAAAGCTGATTTCCTTTTCCTTGTTGATTCTTCTCAATCAATAAACCAGGAGAAGTTCCTGAGGGAACTTGACTTCGTGAAAGCATTTGCCCGCACACTCGACATCGCTCCAGACAAGTCACGTATTGGTGTAATAACGTTTGGAGACTCTCACGCACTGAGTGTTCAATTTGACGACTACAACAACGTCGAGTCCTTGTTAAAGGGTGTCGATGCCGTTCCTAAAATCTCCGGAGAAAAGCGTTTAGATGAAGCATTGTATTTTGCTGCGCGAGTCCTCTCTCAAGTAAAGGACCGAACGGATTCTCACAAGATCTTGGTCGTTCTTACTGACGGAAAGCAACCACTTGGTAGAAATTCACTAGAGGATGCAGCCAGGCTACTTAAACAAATTGGGGTGAAGGTCATCATAGTAGGAGTTGGAGGCAATGTCGATATAAAAGAGCTTGAAACAATTACGTCAAGACTTGATGATTTGTTTTACTCAAGGTCGTTTGAAGAATTGATTCGCCAAGTTCGAGTTATTACTGATCATGTTCTGGTATCTTGTAAGTTAAGGAAATCTTTAAATGATTAGAAACAAGTTAAACCCACCATATCGGAAGCAAGCAGGGTTCAATTTAATAAGACTTTTACAAGTGTAATTTACAAGCGTAGCTTTTGTTTTTAGACTCTTAAACAATAGCTACAACAACCTCGTTCCCAGAGTTCTCTCCTACCCTCTCTCGTTCCGCAGGAGAAGGACCCTGGGAACAAGCTTAAGGCTACACTTGTAAATTACAAGTGTAGAAGTTTTATTGAATTGACCCCAGGACACACACAAAAAATTTTTTGACTTCAATCCAATTCGAGGCAAAACTTAAAAAAGATCATTTGCTCGAATATTTTGTCCGATACCTGAACATTATAACTCTTATTGAAATATAAGGTTGTCTGGACAGATCCAATGTTGAATGTTTACTGTCATTGAATTCAAAACGTGTATTGTTGAATTAAGAAACTGTAAGGCCAAGTACACTAACGGATGACATGAGTTACTTAACAATTATTCTTTGAAATCGAGGGGAATAGTGGCAAAATATTTACCGAGCCATTAAATGGCGAGGTAAATATTCCTAAAGCCACTATTCACCGAGACTGAAAAGAATAATTGTTTTAGTATATACACACGAGGTGATCTCAACAAAATCAGAGAGGAAACCATTAAAAAGTACGATTTGATTGACAGATCAGGTCAGCAAGACACGCGAGAGTTTAAAAGTAGATCTTTGCAGAATTTTCAAACATGGCAATTCACAAGCTTATCACTTCGCAAACAACAGCGTAATGACTTAAATGGAACCGCTAAAAGTTTGAATTGTTTTCTTACCTGAGAAGAAAAGAAGAGCTTTGTTGTTTTCTGTTGACTCGCCAAGTTTATAGCCGAAAAGGTTTGTTGTGTCGTTCTTCGCATGAAGTGCTGACAAAAATGGCGATTCGGTTCCTCGAGGTAAGACGTCGTCTTCATGTAGCATTCTTTCTCGTGTTTACTTGAAATGTAGAATTTCCGCAAACATTTGCTTTCAAATTTGTTTGTCATAAATAAAATTCGTTTTTGGGCCAGATTTTTCACGTTAGGAAACGCTGAGTTCACCAAACGGCCTCTTCTAGGCGAATAAACGGGAGTTGTAAACAATCCATCGACCACAAAATTCAACAACAGTAAATGGAAAAACGCCGTTTTGAATCCTTCGAAGTCTTTTCTTGCCAGAAAGAAAGTCAACCCTAGGATTTTGTCGACTTTTAAAAGATCTTTCTCTAAGAAAATGGGAAAAAACCGAGCTCACACGTTATCCACTCGCTGGGAGGTGAATATTTTTTAATAGTCCGAGATAGCGAACCAATCAGATTGCTTTAATCACCAAGATCACTGAGTGTGTGTATACTAATACTTGTTATCTCACTTCACTTGAACCATGTGGCAACCGATTACTTAGATGTGCAAAAAATTCTCGGGTAGTAATGATGACGATGGTTGTTATAACTGTTGCTTCTGAGATGTGAGAAAAAGATATATTGTTCGCCGTCCCATGATTGTCTGTTCAGGATGTACTGCTCTTTTGTCATGACATTATTTTTTTCTCACTTACTTAGTCGGGACCAGATCCCAACATCAAGTAAGGCATGGTCTGTTCCTGGTCGACTCGTCAGAATATCGCACTACCAGTGAGTTCTTGGCTCAGGTCGAATTTATCAAGTCCATTGCTAAGCTACTTGGTGTGTCCCCTAATGGAACGCGTGCTGGTGTTATTCTGTATGGCAGTGATCCGCAGTTGAGCATAGGACTAAATGATTACGGCACATTTCTCGAATTTTACACTCTACTTGATAACCTTACGTGGCAAGGAGGAGAACATCAACTCCACAAAGTAAATAAGCAGGCATTTGTTTGTTTGTTTTATTTTTCATGAATGGCTGAGTAAAGAAAATGATAGCACAAATAATATTTTGTTGTCTACAGGTATTCGGCAGACTGCTTAAATAACCCAAACCGTTTTTGTCACAGTAAACTAGAATGTACGCATCTATGAAAGAGAAACAATAACTTTTATGTGATCTCTATGAAAATCATGTTTCTTCTTAGGTCGTCTATGTATTGAGATCCTTCTATTCTACTTCTACATTATACATTTATTGTTTTGCTGTTGTTTGTTTGTTTATTTTGTTCTGTTTTGTTTCTTTTGTCGTTGTTGTTCTTATTGTTCTTATGTTGTTTTTTCCTTTCTTTCTTGGGGGAGAGTTAGGGCTCTTACACGAAGGAAGGCACTTATTTAATATATAGATTTAGCCAGGGCTAAAAGTGAAGCTCTCGATAATATTTATAGTTTGCTCAAACAAAATATAAAATCATGTTATGCTAAGCGGCGAAGGCAGCCAGAACGGTGAAAAAACAACAATAGGTCTAATTAGCAAAAAAACAATTTTGCACGTGCAGCACACTTTTTTTGTACATTTCTTTGCCACTGTTTTGCACGACCACAACGTGAAACTTCCAGAAACTTCCTAGTTACACGTTTTATGGCGAAAATGTCGTACCTGCTGTTGTTCAGTTTTTTTCACTCGCTCATTTTCACCTTGGTGGCCGCTAGGATTTCTCATTTTCTCACCGCCGCTAAAAAATTTTCATGTTGTTCTTCCAACAAATAGCTCCTTATCTTCCGCTCCAGCTGTCTGTCGCTCTTTTTCTCGTTGAAATTCGCTGGCCTGTCGCCCACTTTATTTTTTCTCTATATTCCAAATTTGTGGACATGACAATTAATATTACTTCAGACAACAAGGATACAGAAACAATTTCCGCTTTCCGTTTTCGTCTTTATTTAGTTGCATTTGGGTTGCCATACCTGTTGGTGGAGTTATTTTACATTGGTATTCCTGTGGTGCGGACGGACGGTCGGGCGTACGATCACGTGATTACCAAAATTTCTCGGATGGGTAGATTACCAAATTTTCTTACCCATGGTGCTCCGCTTCGCGCGTGGAGCTCCGCTATAATTATCATTTTCAAACTCAAGGGAAGCGCACATTGGTCTGTTTCGAATGGGGGGCGCTTAAATGAATAAGCCAATTTGAACATTTACGGTAATTACGTAGTCCGCCATGATCAATCCAGTGAAAACTGTATTAAGTGGACAGCCATGGGACCTTCGCTGGTGTCCGCATTACAAATGTGTTCTCTTAAGACAGATTAATTTGAAAGGGAAATATGGCATGGAAAGCTCTCGAGTTTCTAGGGCTAAAGTATTTGTGAGTTACTGTGTCCGCTTAATGCAGGTTTCACTGTAAGAGGATTTAAGCATCGAAAGCTCAATGAAGCAATTACTCACTGAAGTAGATGTCGTGTCTTTATTTCCTGAACCGTTTATTTTTTTTTTTGTCAGTAAAATTAATACCTTAATCAAAAATGAAACACTTTTATTTGATTTCCTTCCTTACGTGTATTAATTTATGACACCTCTTTTTATGATTTCTATTCTTAAGGCGTTAGAAATTGCAGGCGAAACGCTTCAGAAATCGCCAGAAGCCGTGCCAAAATTCGTGGTTGCTTTTGTAGAAGGAGAGCAATATGGATCGAATGGTATGGCTCTGTTGGGAGACGCTGCAAAGCCTCTTCAAGTCCTTGGAGTCACAGTTTATGCTGTGGGAATTGGAAATAGGCTAAACAGGCAAGAATTGGTTACCATCACAGAGACGTCGGAACATATTGTTAACGTAACGCGATTTTCAGATCTGCTTGGACAGGTGGAGTTCATAGCTCGACTTATTGGTAAGAAGTATTTGTTTTCACTGACCAAAAAGTTAATAGCCTCTGTGACAGTACTAAAAGAAGGTCAGAAAAAGGCCACCGAGAGTCCATGAATTGGATTTGTTTCTTAGTGCCTTTTTTGTTAGTGCTTTATTAAGTATTATTATTCATTATTATTGATTCAAAATATTTCCCCGCATCTGACTGGTTAAAACCAAAAGCATAATTCACCATGACTAGCCTACCATTGATCAAATTTGGAAAGAATTTTGTCATATTGAACCGATGACGTCAAAATGACGTTAAAAGTGCAGCCTGGTTGCCGGTTATTGAACCGTTGACCGTGAAAACCTGGGGACGAGGTTGAGTTGTTTTGGTAGTTAGAACAAAATGGCAGGATAGTCGGCGGATATTTCACTCGCTTCACGCCGAAATATTGTCTAAAAACATGGTAAGAACAGCATGAGGACGGACGATATCTGCTGTTTGGAGCATATTTGCAGACCTGAACAGACCTTTATCTCCTAAACTTCGCTATAAAGATGCATTAGCGATATGAACCTACATCGACCAAGGTTAGCATGTTTTAGGTTTTTTTTGAACTTGGAATTATTTTGAAGGAATAATAAAACAATTATTGAATTCGGTTTTCCTAGAATATGAAGAATTCCTGCAGGCGCCTCGGTGGACAACACCCTCCTCGATCTGCAGAATTCTTCATATCCTACTCAGCCTCATTCAATAGAGGCTAAATGTGCCTCAGATTACCTACAACTGACAGTATCTCTTGGCAACTGTTACACTCCTGAGCAAGATTTAAAAGAGAAACATACAAGTCTCTGCGCAATTTCTTTGGTATGAACAGTCTCAAAGTTACTTTCGGGTGTGGTTAGGAGTGTTACGTTTATCATAGACCTTTTTAGCTTGTGTGTTTGTTTTCCCATTTCAGACCACATGATGGTACCCCAGAAAACAGTTTACCTCAAATTACGTCCCATGCACCAGCATCCAAGTGCATATAGATATATATGCATAATTTAGGAAAACAACAAAAGGCAAATTCCCGGGAGAACATCACCAGGGCTGAGTTTGGAAAGAAAACATACCAACTAAAAAGGTCTATTCTGAGGTTTCTTGCCCTGAATGTGTGTTACGACTAACACCTGCCCATTTGCCCAACACAATGACTATTTTCGACAGATAACACCATAACAGCTCCATGCAGAGAGACTCTTGATGTGGGCTTCGTAATAGATGCTTCTGGGAGCATGGGGCTGGACAAATTCTCCAGGGAGAAGAATTTCCTCAAGCTCGTCTCCAGGCGTTTCGTGGATTCTTCACCAGATACCAGACTGGGTCTAATAAGCTTCAGTGATACTGCGAAACTATTCACAGATTTTGTTGAGTTCGAAGGAATGGGCATTGACCAGTTTCAAAAAATATTAGACGAACTGCCTTACCAAGGAGGGAGGACAAGAATAGACCGTGCCTTGATGGCCGCATCACAGGATTTGTTCACTAAGAGGCGACCGGGGGTTCAAAGGGTAAGTGAAAAGAGAAGATACTTAACAATTATTCCTCGAGCCCGAATGGGCTCTGAGTCAATAGCCCATGAGGCCGAAGGCCGTGTGGGCTATTGACTCAGAGACCATTTGGCCTCCAGGAATAATTGTTTTAGTAAAATCCAACTAGTTGGTCAAAAATATCGAGACAAAACAACTTTAGCTAGAAAAACGCGATTCAGCCGCCCATGTTTTGGTTTTCAAAGCCGGCGCCTTTCGCTACTAGTGGGCTATAACATATAGCCTGGTGGTAGCTGAACCAATAAGAACGCAGCATCGATAATAGACCACTAGCTGGATTTTACTGAAAAAAAGATAGCCGCCTGCCCTCCTCTGCACGTCCATTAACCTTCAGATGAGGCGTTTTTTGGAGTAATTCCCTTTTTTGGCGGTTAATTCCACCCTTCTGATATTACTTAATTGACTGTCTAATCTTCATCTGCATTCAAAGTCATACAGTCGACCTCGATCCTTCTAAGGACATCGAAAAAAGTTCGAGTTATCAGGAGTTTGAAGCAAATAACCGGAAGTAAGGAAATAAGCATATGGATGGATGGGGAGGGAGTGTACAAAGTATACAGGGATGGACACTGAATTTGAAGTGGATTGACGACAAAGTATAGACAAAAAAATAACAGATTGTTCTGAAATAAATCGTCGCATGATTCATATTTCGGACTTCAGCACAAGGTTTTTTCCCGACTTGTCACGCTCTTGTGACATGGTTCGTTCGAGTTACCGAGGGTAAAATTACAGTAAATGTGTGAGGGAAACCCAAAGGAATCGAATTTGGTTCGAGTTAGCGCAGGGTTCGAGTTAGCGAGGGTTCGAGTTATCGGGAGTCAACTGTTCATGTAAATGGTACACATGGGACATCTTGAGTGCTCGCCAGAAAAATGCAGTGTACAGTACGCTTTACGTTCATTTCCTCACGAGCCGTTATTTTAACTCTTTGACTTTTTTGTCTCATCTCGACTAACTCCGCTTCGTTTCTTTCTTTTTCTTCGGTTTAAAGGTTTCGTAGTAGCCATCTTAAAGTATTGAGAGTGACACTTTAAGTCAATAATTTCATCCCCTATTTTTAAAGGTCTTGGTCCTTGTGTCAGATGGACGACAGTCCAAAGATCCCGATTCTCGCCCGCTGAAAAGCGCCGTTAAACCACTTACGGGTCAGCGCGTGAAGGTGATAGCGGTTGGCTTCGGAGATAATTTACACACTGAAGATTTGACGACTTTGACAGGTAGTGCCGATAACATTTTAGCGGAGAAGGTGATTGGTGATATCGACAGACTTCAAAGAGAGCTGGTGTCCAAAGCCTGCAACGCTTAGAAATATGTAAGTGCATAACACTTTAGTCCTATCGGCTGCTATATCGGCCGAGTGTCGACCGACTATCGACCGCTATATCGGCCGATAGATCGGTCGACACTACCTACAGTAAACAAAATCCATCATAACAGAGATTACCTCTCTGAAAAATATGTTTTACGCTAAACAAGGCTCATCTCTCCCCAAGGGCTCTTAAGACAATGGCTTCGGGTAGAACCCATAAGACCCTTTGGTTCGAGGCTGGTTTAATTTAGAACAAACGTTTTGGACAATCACCTGCTAGAGCTAATCGACGCATAATCCCGATTATTAACTTATTCATTTAACTATCATTTCATCTTGTTTTTCTTATCTATTAACAAGGAGTAAAAGTTTACAAAGCGAGCACCATTGTACTTGATTAGCGAAATTTAATCACCTTAACCCTTTACCAACAACAATTTTCTCCTAACAATATCCATTCACTCTCAAGAGATAAAGTTATGAGAATTAATAAAATGATCATCATAGAAGAAAATTCCATGACCTTTTATCAAATTCTCTCAACTAATTCTTAAAGGAGATGTATGGAGATCAGTTTGGAGAATTTGTATGTGGATATTGTGGCTTAAAGGGTTAACTCGAAAATGAGTGATAATAAGGTACCCAAAAAATGTAAAAACTCAACATGCCATAAAAAGCCTCTTCGAGGTCAGTAAAGAGTTCTCTTTATTTTTCTAAAAAGTTTTTAGAATTCCAAGACTGCCGACATTGAAAATCACGCGATATTAAAAGACAGTAGGTCGCACTTTAGTCACCCCAAATCTCAGTGCATTCAGGCTATTTCTCATAGTTCCGCGGTAAATGTATCCGGCAATAATGGAATGTTAGAGCCTGGAATGCAGACAATACAATGGAATAACAGAAATTTATGAAAGCCAAATTAGGGCTGTCTTCAAGTTGAGATCATTAAATGGAACCCATCTAGATTTTTCTTCCGTCCATGCTGTGCTTCCTAACTGCCTTGTAATTAGTTTTTGTCTGTTGAGTGAGAGGCACACTACTCTGGAAAAACTAATCACTTGTTACGTGCCAGTTGGGTGATGGAGCAAAAATTAGTGGAATTGAAATTGAAGCGAGTTGCAGGATACAAAGAAAAATCCAAAAATGTACGTGGAGGCATTTAGATATGTCCCTTTACTTTAGTTACATAACCATATAAATATTTGGGGTTCTCAATCCAACAGACTGACCTGAAGACCATATAAATCGACAGAACAAGTATTGCGACCCAGACAAGACGTGCTGCGTGTCCAATTCTGGGAAGCTTTCCAGGGTTATTTTTACCTACATTTAATTCTTACAGTACAAATATTTTAATTAGCTAACCGGAAAGACGTTCTGATTGATTCTTATTCTCATGGTATTCCTCCGGATATTACGTAACCACTTAAATTGTCAGGGGCACCCGACAAAAATTTTTGGCAAATATCTGTTCGGACGACGATTTGAGATCTAGAATTTTCGGAACGTTTATTGTTAAATTTCTTGCTTGCCTGCCTCTCCTAGGATTTTCGAACATCTAAAAAATGGTATTATTGCCCATTTTTAACGGACTTTTACTCTAAAAAGGTCACCTGGAATTTTCGGGAGCCTTTTTTGTGGCTGAAATTTTCGAAAAGGTAAGTTTTGATCCCTATAATTTTCGTATCACTAGACTTTCAGCTAGGAAATCCGAACAGATGAAAAATTTTTAGGGGATAAACATATGCCTATATCTACCGTTTAAATACTAAAATACGTTCAACAATGGCATTTTTAAGTGGTTTTGAACTATATTCTCGTTGAGTGCCCCTGAATTTTGTTGACATAGCGCAAAAGCCCTCTTTAGCTATTTACAAAATTTTGCTTGTATTTGCTTTTCGCTTGGTACGGTGGGATGGAAGATGAATGAAATGACCATTTGTTTCCTAAGGGAAGCGAATTGTATGTAAGAATGCAAATGCTCTCTACCCAAGCAAACCACTGAAAGTGTATAGTCCAAAAGAGAGCATTCATTCCAATTCTCTCATCCATGTGATTGCCTGCTAGTAAAAGTTCAGAAAGATTGAAAGAGGTGTCTGTGATGTATCTAATAAAGAAAAAAAGGACGGAAATGATGGGAATATCGATAGCTAAGGAAGGAACTTGACAAGGATCGCAACAAGCTAAAACTTTAAAGATGCACGTCCGGTGTATGTTGTCATTGGTCCCTTGTATATATATTTTTTAATGTATCCTGTTTGTGTTCTTTTCTTTTGCAGGAAAGTGAACAGAGGGGAGGCCAAATGTACAAAGGCATCCTTCAGGGAAATCACCAAATGTCGTTTTCTAATGTTTAACTGTTAAATTTTAAATGCAACTAAATTTCCGCAATAAAATTCCTCAGGCGACATGAATGTTTATTAGCTATAACTGGTAGAATCTCAGATGTCAGCAAGCCCAGATGAATGTAATATTCTAAACTCCTGTATCCTTCTTCGCATTATGGACTACATTTCTTCTTTTAAGGGTCTTTTCGGTTTAATTTCTTGTTCTTCTAGATATTTCAACAATTTCCCTACAAATGCCCTATTTAGTTGGTTTTCTTTGCACAGAGTGATTGGATGATTTTTGAAATGTTTTCCATGCCGAAAAATTGAGGGGAGCTTCGTTCAGGAGAAAGGAGAAAACGGATGGTTAAAAATGGAAAAAAAAGGCATTACCGGCGATAATCTCGTTCCTGGGGTTCGATTCTCTTCTAGAGAGCTGAGGGATCGAGATCGCCCACCACACTGAGGAACCTCTGATCTCGTTAGCGTGTATCCTGCCTGGTTTATGCAAACAGCCTTTTCTACCCAAACGGAGCTTTAAATGTTTCAAACAAAACAAAAAAACAGATAATATAGCAAATGCAAAAATGGACAAATTCCCTTACTGACAGCTTTTCAAAGATTATTTCCTTCGTTTGTAACTTTCAATAATAAAACTTGCAAAACATATATGCTTGTCACGAAGCTCTAATTCTGTCGTATATATTTATGTCTTCGTAAAAGGCTTAGTTTCGTACTAACGTGAATAATTATGCGTTTCACTCAGTCTGTCTTCTCATTGGCTGAGAGCGTACATTTAATTGCCGAAATCAGCGCAACCTACAGATTAGTTAGTTGTCCATTTTAAAACAGGTAGCCCGACTTCTTTGATCGAGTTGCGCGTAATACATGATTTTAAAGAGCAACATCAAATTGTGTGTTTCGAGCGAAGGTGTGTTTGTGGTTATTTTCTCCAAAACAATGTATAACAAAACAATTAATAGAACTAGTTTTCTGTGATATCCAGAAATGTAAAGGTTTCGGTAAATGTCATCAGCAGAGGCCTCAGCAAGTTCGGCTGTCTTAAAAGATGGTGACCTTTTCCTTTTAGCTCTGTAGAAAAATCCACTGTGTGTTGATGTAGAGAAAGCCGATTGAATTGAAGGTTTGTTGACCTACGAAAAACAAACCCCCATTACAGTACCATCTATTGAGACAAGCCAGAAGCTTTATTAGAAGGCTTTGGGATTGAAGTGCCAATTACAGTCCAATTCGACTAATTACTCCGTAACCTAACGCTTCTCTCCCTTCTCCCAGCCCCCCCCCCCCCCCCTCCCACCCCTCACCGCTTCAACCCCTTAAAAATACTTGATACTCAGGTTATTATCATCCCGTCGTTTTCCAGACATCAGAGTTCTAATCAGTTATTAATATTTGCCAAGCAGTATTAAACCTCTTTTACTGTTATTTAAATTCATTTATTTTCTAGCACTTAACGGTTCCCCAGTTGCGCTTATGCTTAGAGTCGAGATCGGTGGGATTCAGTGTGTTTAACAGGGTTAAAACGAACGAATATAAAGAACAGCATTAAACTGGAAGTGATTTCTAGGTTACCTATGAAAAGTTCTCTAGTTGATGCTATGAGAATGATAGAGAACATTAAAGCCTGGTTTTCACTAGCGCATAAGCATAAGGACATACGCGCGCACAGAATGGCATATTTGGCTCAATTCTCGATACCAGCTCTCCTCAACCCAATGATAAGGCGGACGAAGCGTCCACCATATTGCTTTGATGTTCTCATGAGGTCAATGTTACCTATGATTGGTCCACGGCCGCGTGCTTATGCTTGTGCTTATGTCGACCCCGTTCTCACTTGCTTACACATTAAACATGAACTGAGGCAAAGATTGTTACATAAATTTCTTGATCCCTCGAGCGAATTGTAGGCTTTAACTTTTTATTGTATCATAGGAAGTTTAAAAAGGGAAACTATATACACTATACTATATACACTTGATAATGAATTATAGCTTTGTCTTGTATCACTTAAAAGCCCCGCAGCGGAGAGTACTTACTTTACTCTTAATCCATGTGCTTGAGCTTACGCTTATGTTTATCTTATGCGCCAGTGAAAACAAGGCTTAATGCCCAGTGAATATGCCAAGGTCTTTTCTTTTTTTAACTGGACAAGAGTATACCGCGCTAGAACTAGGACCCCTTATTTCTTTTACTGGGGCAGTGGTTCCGTGAAACGAGCTTCGTCATTTTGGAAAAGGACAGATTCAGGAAACTGTTATCTCTCAATAAGCAAAGGCAAAATGGGTGTTCCAGCGGAAAAAAGAAATCGAATACTTCGACCCTTCCAAGACATTAATTCAAAAATAAACATGCTAATAAGGTCAAGGACTGTCTTATGGAGGATTATAGACGGACAAGTCGATAACCCCCTTATGTAATTCAATCCTGAAACAATCTTATAT
This sequence comes from Porites rus, assembly GCA_964035705.1. NCBI lineage: Eukaryota > Metazoa > Cnidaria > Anthozoa > Scleractinia > Poritidae > Porites > Porites rus. The sequence continues at coordinate 36,516,599 of OZ037995.1, forward strand.
AAAACTCTGCAGGATTATAGAGTAAACTGTTATTTCTATTAAATGACTCTGAAGGGCTAAGAAGGTGATGCCTCAACTGAACACGCAGTTAAAATTCTTAGAGTGGAGATTATAAATATTTTACAACATTATTAAGCATCTTATTTTGTTGAAAAAGGCTAGGTCGCACTACAACTTTGAGTTTCAATGCTAATCAACTAGTATTATTAAAATTAAATGAAATATCAATTAAATAACCCGCTGGGAGATGAAGACGGAACAAAAAATAAAAACAGAAGGGTCAAGAAGCACATGGATGGCAAACTGAAGAAGATAACAACGGCCGGGATTACGTTCGGAAAAACTTTAAAAAAGGCCCAACCTTTTCTAAGCAAGTATTAAGTATCTTGATTCATAATCCTAAAACACTTTAAAATTGTTGTTGTTGTGGTCGTCATCGTCGATGCGTGGTCGTTATATCGATGGCCATTATATTATTATTCCAATTCAGTAAGTGTATTGCTCGTAATGAACGAAAACAGACGATATCGACTAAAACCTAAACAGACCTAACACCTTAAGAATTGTCCATGCCTAAGAAAGAAAGTACCATTACAAAGAACATTGTTTAATCATCAGGGTTTGTTTTTGTTTTATTTTACCAGAATTTCTGGGCTAGTAAAAGTCTATAATCAGTTAGCATTTCGCTCTCTAAGAAAGTTACCCTAAGATTCTGGTAAGACATAATGAAAATAGACTATAAATATAAATCAGAACATTTGGGTCTAGAATAGGGTGTCATTTTTCAGGAAACTGATCAGTTGGTTGAAGATTTTATCTAGACTAGGGAAACAGCTACTCTAGGATAGAGGGGATTTGGGGAGTTTACTCGAGTATAGGGTAGCAAAATTTAGCTGAACTAGCTCTGGTATAGGTTAAGGGTTCCAGGGTACCAGCGGCACATCCCCACCCAGAAATTCCTAAAGTACCCCCCCCCCCCGGGCATACACATTGTGCCAAAGACAACAGATGATGAACTGGGAAAAAAAGCACTTCGATATATTTGCAGGATCAACTATTATTTGTACTCCGTCCTCTTAAAATACTCCGAGGGCATGGGAGAGGTCAAGCTCTATTTCAATGAGTAAAACAGAAGACGCAAAAGTTAATACTAACTTACTGCGTAGGTAAGCCAACAAAGTTAATCCACTCGAATATGTTTATTGGCAGTTCTAGAGACTTCGAGACAAAAATAGATGAATAAATGCCGCTTAAACTTAATTCATTCGCTTATGACTGATCCGAAGGGAAATCCTAGAATATTTTAGTGTAGGTGCGCGCCACACAAAAAATGCGAATTTCCCTACCCTATTTTACAACTGAGCCTTTGTTCTGAAGATACGTATAAATCAAATACGCTTATTAACCAATTCAGGACCCGGGTTTCAGAAAAGGGAGGATCCCTTGCTCAGGGTGAGTTGCTTTCGTCAAATTGCCTTCATGCACGCTAAATATAAAGTGTATGTATAATTGACAAAGCCGTCTTAAGGTTGCAACTTGATCGTTTATACTTAAGCAGGTTAAACGCAGAAGTTCAGGAACTTTGAGGTTCCTTTTAACTCGTCTAATAGATTAAAATCAGCTATCAAGTGATAAAGTGCTTGGGCGGGGAAGTTTAAAGCACGAAAGACTACAGTGGGTTGATACGTAAACAATCGTACTTATTTTTATTCAAACATTATTCTTTAAAGTAAGGGCCATTTCTGGCTGTTTCTAGCCTTCATGTATCGTACAAGGGAGGACGTAATATGTCAAAAACATCCGATATCCATACAACCAGAAGCGAGTCATTGATATCAAGTGTATTGGATGAAACACTGTATCAATTTAAGTGTTTTACAGCTTCTCAAATGAAAATAATTGTCAAAGAAAATCAAAGTTAAGGACGTAAAAAATATGTGGTAGTTAGATCTGAATCCCTCAACGGTAGTGCACAATTGTCAAATGAATGTGCGTCGTTGTAAACTTCACCCTTAGTTTTTTAATCTTCCAATAAAATCAATAATTATACAACTTGTTTATTACCCAAGAAATCTTAAGATTTTCCAGATTCTACGCGGATATCAATCATTGCCTAAGTGATAGACTGTAAGCTTCATATTGCTCTGCCAAGAAACAATGTTCTCTCTTGGTATGGCTTAGCCTTTTTATTTTAGCGTAAAGGCTTTGGCAACAAAAAACGTTTAATCACGTACACGGCAACCAGTACAGCGATCAAAAAACAATTTAACGATGTCGATTATCACTGTTACGACCGCAGATTATGAAGCTATTGCCCTTCATCAGCGTGGGGTGATACCGATATCAATGAAGTTGATTTTTTTGTTTGTTTGTTTTTGTTCGTTTTTTTTTTTTTTTTTCTTTCAAGTTCATAGTAAATCGACAACGCCTGTCTGAACCTTTGAAACATTGCTTCATGACGATAACAGTTATTTTTTGTGTTTTGCGCGCCCGCCAGGAAAGATAACAGGTTGATACATTTACATTGTGACTGTCAACACCTTAATTGAGACCTCATTGTGCTATTTGTTGACTAATATCACATCACGTTCTGTGCGTGATTAAGGAAAGCTGGGCTGTTCGTTTTCCGTCAGCATGAAAAGTGTTGTCACGAGAATCAGCCGATGAAATGTAGGAATTACTTAAAGTTTTCTCAGTCGCAAAAGCAAGTCAAATGGAAATCTGCCATAACTGAATCCGACTGGAAAACTAACAAGCTTGTAGGTTCAACTATTTTCTTAGTTATTTCGTTCTCTTTACGACTGTAGATGGACTGTGGAGTGCAATCCTGAAAAGGATATCCTGTTAGCAGTTTGTAACGCGCACGTTGGAAAAGTCAGGGATGAAGAACGACGGTAAAGTGCTCTTTATGGTTGTAACACTGCTTGTGTTTTTGGTCACTGTATTTGGACAGTTTGCAGTTAGACAAGGTTAGTTTGTTACATTAACCCCTTCACTGCCAGGGTACTTGATGGAGTTTTGTAAGGTGACTCTAACTTTTGAGTCTGCGAACGAAATCCCATGATGTGACCATTCAAATGAAAGCTCTTTACCTGTACTTACACATGGTGCTGTTTGTTTTTCAAAATTTCACAAAATGAAATTTGGTCGAAATTTGCTTTTGGTTAACCGACCGGTGAAATTTTATTAAATCGTACGGTGTACCATGTTAGTCGTAAATACACGTCTACCGTCTCATTGTTTATAAGAGACCACATTGTTAAATCTCATAATTTACACTAAGATTGGATAATATCAGTTGACTGGAAACGATTTTCTGGACTAGTTTTTCTTATCATTAATGTTACTGTTTCTGGTTTTATTTTGTTAATATATTTTTAGTTTTTCTCTCCCACTCAATTTGGCACCCATAAAGTAACGTTTTCCAAAAACAACAAATCGAAACCTGTATTTATTTTCACAACCTCTTAGTTTATGTTTTTATAACACAGTAAAATGAGTGATACGTCAAGAACACATAAGCGACAGTATATCCAACATTTTTATCGTCCATCTCGCCCGATGGTAAAAATGTAATAATTACGTAATAGCGGGACCTCATCAAGAACACGCCATATAACGAAAAAATTACATAAATTATACAAATAAAGACTGGAAAAAGACATTATGATCGGGTATGTCGGGTGGTCAGTATTTGATCATAAGTATCACGCAAGCTTTATATTCTGGCAATCATGAGAAGCACGAAAATGTGTATAAAGTACATCTACCCTGACTGTTACGTTTCTTTGATGTGTCCGATGAATGTACCTAAAAACGATACAACGTGATTTGGCTGTATTTCAATGCAATCTGTGGAAAGACGTTGACAACAGTCATTTCACTTCACTGTATACACAGAGTGCAACCACAGCGATTTATTGTTTCCGGGGACATGTATTGCCCAAAGGCATAATCATATTCCGAACATTTCAGCTAGAAAAGTGGCTGAAAGGTCGGACCAAACTACGTAAAAAATGTTAAAAAAAATAATATTGGAAATTAAACAAACTTTTAAATTGGACATTTTTTCTAAGATCATGACCAAACTTGGTTTGAAGGTCGCTAAGGATATTTCAAAATTTCTAATACCTGACGTTACTTTTAAAAAAAATATATTAAAAAAATTGGTAACGCGCAAAGACCTATATAGATATAATAAGCTGGGTCTTCAAAAACTAGATGCGAAGAGTATAGAAACTGAAGGAAAAACGAAAGAAAAACAACACAAGATATAACCCTAACCGAGTTTCTTTTGTAAGAATTATGGCACAAAGCAAGTCGCTAGGTGCTTGTTGAACTTTGACCAACTGAAACGTTTTAGTCTTTTTTTTTTCCTTTTTTCTGTAACGCGTTTCAAAACACAGATGTGTCAGCTTAGCAATTTTTTGCTAGTTTACAAAATTCCATTCAAAGATAAATTTACAGAGGGAAATTTTGTACATGGCGAGCGCTTCCGTAGGTTTGATCTCTTTGTTAATTTAATATTTCACCTCTCAACTCTAGATACACTAGCCTTGAACCATCCTAATTAGAAGTTAAATTCCATTAAGGCAAAGCTATAGGTTTACTTCGATTTACTTTATGTTCACTCACTGACCGTTATTAATAAATTATACTACGAGTATAAAATACCTATACAAAGGCATCTAACACCAGCACCTCACAAGGACAAGGTAAATTGGCCAGCGTAAAGAGGACACAAGGAAAAGTTTGTCAGAGCGTTTTGACTGTCATGATGGCCTTATTGGCGGGGTATGGATCTGATAAAAGAATTATAAGGATAATTTTTTTGCCCAATGTAGAAAAGCAATGTTCTCTAAAAATCTATATTACCTAATCAAGATATCCCTTACTCTCTAAGAGTGAATGGTCAAGTTTCCTTGTTCTTCCAGACCTTAAGACTCTCGATTGTAGTGTTCATTGAGGCCTCGCACCAGACCTTCAGAAAAGCATCTCACGCATGAAAAAGGCGCAAAAGGGAAATACCAGGGGCACCCAACGACATTTTTTGGAAAATATCTGTTCGGAAGACAATTTGAGATCTAGAATTTTCGGAACATTTATCGTAAAATTTCTTGCTTGCCTGCCTCTCCTAGGATTTTCGAACATCTAAAAAATGGTATAATTGTCTATTTTTAACGGATTTTTACCCTAAAAAGGTCACCTAGAATTTTCGGGAGCCTTTTTTCTGGCTGGAATTTTCGAAAAGGTAAGTTTTGATCCCTATAATTTTCGGATCACTAGACTTTCAGCTAGGAAATCCGAATAGATGAAAAATTTTTAGGGGATAAAAATAGGCCTATATCTACCGTTTAAATACTAAAATACGTTTAACAATGCTATGTTAAAGTGGTTTTGAACTATATTCTCGTTGGGTGCCCCTGAAATACACATCCTCTATAAACTATTTGAACCAATATAGCCACATAGTTAACTAATATACAAGAACCTTTTAAGAACCTTTTAGGCTAAGTTGGAAATATGTCAAGGTTGTTATACTGGGCACCAAAGCTAAAATATCAACCATCACCTGACCCCGAATATGCGCACACTAGACAGACCAAAACCTTTTTGGCTGATGTATTTGAGCTCCAGGGAATGAATTGTTACAGGAATGTTGAAGTAAAGGAGCTCAAGATCACGTTTGTTTTGAAATCAACCTTAACCTGTAAACGTCTTCTTCTCCTTTGTCTGCGCACTGTCTTGTTCCTTGCTGTTAACGTTGTGAACACCATTGTTCTCTTTAACCATTGTGTTGTGATGTAGGTGTTGTTCAGTGCCTTTTTAAAGTTTTTTATTAGGTCGTTTGGGGCCAGTTGCATAAACTTTACGTCGGACGTGGCAGCTAACCGACTCACTGCCACCCAGGAGGGGGGAGGGGGGGAGGTGTCTCCAAGGAAATCTGTGGTAGAGTCCGCCTGCCAGTATGACGTCACGTCTCTCGTCAGTGACTTTCAAAATGGCGAGCAAAGTGTTCATCGAAGAGACGGATAAAATTGCGATTTAAACACGGAAATACAGTTCCGATTTCTTGGATTTGGAGATTTTAAAGTTCCTATTGTCATAGAAAACTAGACTTAAGTACTTTTTTGGAATGAAATGTCCAGTGGTGTAATGAATTTTAAAGATTCCTCTCTATCGTGGAGCAAATTTTACGGGCAATCATATCGACCGCTCACACTTTTGAAGGCCATTGCACAGCAAGATTGAGGAGTTTAGACACAATAATAGGTAGTTCATGAAAGGATGTATTATACTTTACATTGTGCGTATTTTCAGCTCTTCAGAGCTAGTGGGACCCCATATCATTCCTTTCAAAGTTCGCTTAGCTTTAGGTATTTGTGAGAGACTGTGAGCATTGAATCTTGTTACTTTACCGGCGCATGTTAATGCTGTATTGGGCGTACACCTGTAATTCTGTAATTAAATCCCGAAATCCAATAAAAGGTTTCGTTTAATTGTTTTTGGGGGGCAAACCCAGTGGAGATTTTAGGGTAATTATATTGATGATTAAGACGATGTACAAAAGGCAAGTTTAACTTTTGCCCGTGGTTCACGGTTGGGTGTTGGGTGTAAATTAGTACAGTTTGTGGTGTACTGTGTGTTATTTGTCATGATGTCAAAAAATTTGAAAAAATTCAGCTGTTTTTTTCAGAGGAGGGACATGTCTTGACAGCTTATGGTTTTTGTCTCGTCGTAAGCTTGGCCAGTATGCAGATCAAGAGCTTTTGAAATCCCTTTGCCAAAATAAAACTCCGGACTTAAGCTTAAAATATATATTGATCCAAGTGCAAGACCAGCAGGGTCAGCAGTAAGAATAAAGAAAAAAGACCAAAACAAAAAACAGTGTTAAAAAGAAGAGACTAAACAGAAAAAAAAAACAAAAAAACGGGACAAAGAAACAAAAAACAGCGTCGCCGGGAGTCGAACCCGGTTTATCTGCACGTGCAAGCAACTCTCAGCTGTTTGAAGCTGGTGGAGCTGGATTTATCATGAATTCAAATATACATTTGAGGAAAATTAGCTTAGGGGCGTATTTCAAAGCTATTTCGCATTATTTCGGGTTCAACGGAGCGGTTCGATGTAGACAATCGATCGAACTAGCTTTACTGAATTCGGTGGAGAATTAGGACATCAACAGAGGCCCACACTCGAAAGGAATGATATGAAGTTAGGCCCATTTAATTAGCAAAAGAATAGATGAAATATAAACATGTGTAATCTGTGAATGGAACCTCCTATTCTGGGGACTAGACCTTGCCTATTTTAGAGAAAAAAAAAATTAAGTTTTGATGACCTTGCCGGTCCCGTGAAATAGATGGCGATCCCGCAACACGGCCCGCAAAACAAATTAACAAAATTATACAATCACGGACACAAAATATCAAAACGGCTTACACAAGTAGATTATAGCAACACCAAAGCTCACACTCATTCGATCAAATTAGCGATATATAGTGATATTTGCTAGCTTCTTAGCTTTTCCTCGACCTCTCTCGTCCAAATAACTGTCGTATTCTTTGCTAATTTGCACAAGCGACCCGAGGCTCTTGCCCGTTACTATGTGACCTTCACACTGACAGACGGAGTGGGTCAAGAAACTTCCCCCCCCCCCCCCCCCTGCTGCCACCTAAGTCAAACTCTATATTTTACCATTTAACGCCAGACGTTAATAGCTACGTCTGACGTTATGCCTTATGCAACCACAGGCAGCTTAAGCTCAGTATGAGAATTTTATTTGGCATAATACTTACGTACTCTCAGACTGGCCGTAAACATAATGCATTTGTATGAGAATCCCGGTGATAGATTCAAGGAGATATTTATTCGCACGTGTTTACTCGATTACTCGAAAAAAAGTCGCCCACGAACAAATGCTGACGAAAGAAGAATATTTACTTATAAACGCCACCCCCGAATAAACGCCGCATTGTTGTTGTTATCTCAGCCAAGAAAAACAGAGACATTGGAACTTAAAACACTGTTTGACATAATATTTACAAATGAATTACCGTAATTGTTCTCAAGGATTTAAGAAGCCAATGAATAAATACCCGGCTTTCTAGTCTCTCAAAAGGGAGTTAAAGAACGGCAGAGAAAAGTAATGCGAAAGTCAAAAAGTCAGTACGTTTTAGTAAACATAACAGTAACTCTATAAATTATGGGAGAACGACCTTTATTACATAGATACTGGTGAAATACGAGGATTTTTTCTTTTACTAAAAAATCATATCTTCATCGCGCGCAGTGAAGATACTATTTTTATCTTTCACGTGTGAGGACATTGGTGTCGCCATGGTTACTAACATGATAACTAACATAATTTTGACTTTTTGGAACGGAAAATATACAGTATTATTGTCTTTATTTCTCCTTTATAACTTTATATTCGAGTTTCATAACATTTTTGTGACAGGTATTTTGCGATAGGTGACCACTTTAATCGCACTATTTTGCTGTTTCGAGAATGAATAAAAAAAGGTTGTGTTTTAAGTAGGAATTTCATCAGTATCTAAAAAAATAAACAGAGCATTACATGGCCACTTGGAGATACGAATTTTATCTTCTCGTGCTGAAAGTATCTCTCACTCGTTTGCTTCGCTCAATAGTGAGAGATACTTTCAGCACTCGAAGATAAAATTCGTATCCCCGCGCGGCCATGTAATATCCTCTATTTCTCTTTCGTGGGGCGAATTTATATATGTTTAATAGAGCCCCGTTAAACATTGCAATCACTGAAAGAATACTGACTTTTCCTTGATCTTTTTTGGTTTTATTTTAGGCTTTTAAAATGTTATTTTTGTATTATATTTTATTGTACTTTTATCTTGAATTTTTATTGTATCTTTTTAAATGTAATTTTATTTCTTAAAGTAAAGCAATTTTTAAGATGCCGTGCCCCCAAGGAGACCAGCATTTAAAATGAAATAAAGTTTTACTTTACTTAATTTTCTTTACCGACGTCGAACTCGGTTAGTAAAAGAAATATATTGACGTTTTTTCACCACATTTGTTTTGTTTTGTTTCCAGAACAAGAGAAATGTGCTCCGGTTGTGGACGTCGCATTCTTAGTAGATTCCTCAGGTAGCATCAGATTCAGAGATTACAGAAAAATGAAAACATTCGTGTCCAAAATGGTGGAGAAATTTAACATATCACCAGCGGGATCACGCGCGGCAGTCGTTCAATACAGTACGAAAGCAACCACTGTTATTAGGTTTGGAGTTTACACTAACTTACAGGACTTTGAAAGGGCTGTACAAGGCCTAAGGCATGAGCGGGGCTACACCAGAATAGACCTTGCCCTCATAAGGGCCTATTATGATTTGTTCAGGGCTCGTGTCAACACTCGCTTTCTGGTACCCAAAATTGCCTTTGTGCTCACTGACGGAGAGCAGACAAAACGGTTTTCTTACACACCATTAGATGAAGCATCACAGCTCTTGAAGGATGTAGGTGTGCTAGTCATTGCAATAGGAATTGGAAAATCAGTGAAGAGGGAAGAGCTTGAACAGATCGCTAGCAGCAAGAAGGACGTCATAATTGCAAAGTCATTTGATGATTTGTTACCGGCTGTGGAGTCTCTGACCCAGACTGCGTGCGAAGATATTGAAGGTAAATCACAGCCACAGCAAGCAGTTTGCGTTCTTTATAAACTGATCACAGTTTATGCTGAAATGTTACGCAAACATTTGCTCGAGGCCTGCTAATTATCACATCTTTTGCTATCACTCACCGAGCTTGAAATTTATCACCTTTATTTCATACAACACGCATTCGACATTGCAGATCCCAGCAGAACGCTGCAAGCGCGTTAAATACATGTATCAACCAAGGATATCGTATCCATGTTCTCCATTAGCCTATCCGAAAATCTCAATGGATTAAAGCGACCGCCCTGTCTCAGAAGTTTACAGGTTCGAATCTCCTCGGGAACTTAGGATTTTTCACGTTCATTTATCGAATTTGAAATGAAAGATTCAAAATGTTTCTATATTTCATACAAACGTTCCAAAAACCACACATCTTTTTGTTAATGCGGAACAATTAGCAATAGCCTCAACATAAACGGACTATGTGTTGAACATGATGATATAGTCGGTAGTCAGGCAGGGGATGTTTCTAATGTGTAAACTTCTGGGTCGTTACACACAAAAAACAGCCTCTGCTTTACTTCACTTTTTCTTTGTCTTCTTCCTAGTTTACATGTAGTTCTTTCTTCTGAATAACAGGGACACGCTTCTGGTCCGTGTTACTTAAAAATAATTTTGTATCCTCAGAAATCCCCACTTGTGACTCTCCTGTGGATATCACATTTATTGTGGATTCGTCGGGAAGCATTTCAAGAACGAACTACGGGAGGGAGAAAGCCTTCATAAATGCCATCGCCCAAAGTTTTGGAATATCCAGAACTCAATCCCGCGCTGCTGTAGTGCTGTTCAGCAATTCTGCCTCCGTAAAAATAAGGTTCACGGATTATGCAAGTACAGGGGCTTTCCAGGTAAATGACTATATTTTTTTCCATTGTGGTTTAAGAAGATTGTTTCACGTACTTAGTCTAATTCCTAGCACAATAGCCCACGTTCAATATATTAAAATTCTTACATGACTCCGGGGCTTTCTGTCATTTTTCTATATTTAGTTAACATGTTTGGTTTGGTTTTCTTTCAACGTGCTCAAGTTCTTTTGGGAATTGCAAGACAATGGGGTCGTGCAATTTTGTCCCAAAAGCCTAGGAGTGATGTTAGAATTTTAATATATCGAACGTGGGCTACACCGGGTGTCCCAAAAGTGCGTTCCTGTACTTTATAAGTCTGTATTTCAATACGATTGGACTTGGTAAGCAACTCATTTAAAGAAAAGTTGTGTCTTTCAATCTAATTCACTATTTTCATACTTGTTGTGCCATCGTTTGACTCGAATATTCGATTTGTGTTCTTCCGCGCCAAAGTTGATCGTGCGCGAGTATATATTCCAGCCACATATTTTTTGTATTTTATAGCCGTAATTGCTCGAATTGCGTCCTTGTTTTTGTGAATATCACTAAAGTTAAACCCCCTTAATGCAAAGACGTTTAGCTACGTGAGAGCATAAGCATGTATATGTTCTGGTTTAATTTTATCCTTGGTTTAAATTTATTTTTCTTTGTTTCAAACTCATTATCATACATTACCATATCCCAAAACAAAGAGAAATAAAATTTAAACCAAGGACAAAATTGAACCACAACATATACTTCGATTTACTGGCTTATCTGTTGTAGAAACTGCTAAAAAAACGGAAAAATCCAAATGTTGGGTGATAAATTGATCATGGAGAAATGAAGCTATTGAAGGCAAGAGAAACGAAGGGGAAGACCAAAAGTCCTGAATAAAAAAATAAATAGTTTTAAAGAAGCATAGATACAAAAGAGGAGACTCACATAGTTACCAAGCCAACTCCAGAAAGGGTTATGAAAAGCTGTTTAAAATGTTTAAAATTAGAGGCCCCTGAGGTCGCAAAAAAACCTCTGCTTAGTCCGCCAAGTCACGCGCAGCTCGTCTCAAATTTGTAAAGAAGTACAGAAGCCTTCCTGTAGAAGGGGGCCGGGATTATTGTCTTTTTTGGATGAATGCCCAAAATATATTTTTTCTTCAGCTGCCTAAACTAAACAAATATTGTTTGGGGGTTGAACTGGCTGCTGCGCACCAGGAGATAAAAAAGCTCAAAATGGATCATCTGTGGGTCTACACGCTGTATCCCATTCCATGCTGCGACGGCTAAAGAATGTGATAAAAAAAAAAAACCAAAAGGGCATGCCAGTTACTGAAATTCTGTATACAAGTACCCGATAGAGAGATAAACATCTACAAAATTTCATGTAAAAATAAAGTTTTCATCAAAAGTTATAGTGCATGAAATTAGAGGAACGAACTTTTGAGACACCCTGTATATTGTGAAAAACATAAAAATTACTTATGCGGCGTATACGACAACCGAAGCTTTATTTGCATGACCATACAAGTACATAAAGTATTGCAAAAGCTATTTTAAGAAGGATAATTCGTGGAGAAAATCCAAGCAAGCTGAAATATATTTCATGAATCGCACCTTAATCAAGTAATTAGATGACTTCATCAATTCATTGAAGACCAAAACGTTTATGAGTAAATGGGTAATGTTTGGAATCAATCTTGACTGTATTCAAAAATTACAAAATGATAGATAAAATAGTTTGACTTGGACGTCTTTATGCGACTTATAGTTCAGTGAAATACATTTCAGGTTGAAAAAGACTTCCAGACTGCTTTTCGCTTCGCCCATGTAAGGGACTCGAAGCCTGTCTTGGATTCTGGATTCTACGCCGTGGATTCCAGATTCCTGGTACTTGATCCGGACTCTTTGCAATTGGAACGTGGATTCCGAATTCCAATCATTAATGGGATTCGAATTCCTTGCGTTATTTTCCGGATTTCAAGGCCCAGGATTCCGGATTCTACAAGAAAAAACATTTCCTGGATCAATGGAATTCGGATTCCCTAACATGGGGCCTTGTTGTTCCATTTGTAATTGTAGAGGGCTGTTGATCGTCTTCCACACGAGAGAGGCAAAACACGTATCGACAGAGCACTTGAAGTTGCCAGTAGATATGTCTTGCCGTCTGCCCGTAAAGATGTACACCAAATTGTTATGGTTATCACTGACGGAAAGCAAACGCAAGAAGCCGACACCAAGGACCTTAGGGAAGTTTCTAAACCTTTAAGAAAGGCAGGGGTCCAGTTATTGGTTTTGGGAGTAGGTAAGGGCGTCAATCCAGATGAGCTGCGTTTGATGGTGGAGAGAGATGAGGATGTTTTACTAGCAAGAAGCTTTCAGGATTTGGTGGCAAACATTAATAATTTGGTCAAATCTACATGTTCTCTCACAGGTAAAAGTCTTTTCTAGACACTCCATTCGAAAAAGAAAGAAAGAAACTTAATAACACGACCCTTGTGCATTTATCACTAACAAACTTCATAAACGTTTCATGTACGTTTTGCAGAACCAGTGCCTTGCGATATACCTGCAGATTTGGCGTTCATCTTCAGTTCTGGAGGAATAGGACAGAACAGTTTCCTAAGAATAAAAGCTACCGTAAAAACCATTGCAAAAGGCTTTCAGATATCCTCAAGAGGCAGCCGTGCCTCCATTGTGACCTACGGGGTGTTTTCTGCTGTGGTAGACGTATCTTTAGGTATTGATTCCATTTCATCCACCGATATGTTTCTAAGAGCTGTTGATTCCTTGCGATATGGTAGAGATCGAGGTGATTTAAGAGAAGCACTGAGAGTTGCAGAAAAACAGGTACGGAAAAAGTCCATTAAACATGAGTATTGATCAATAAACTAGCAGGAACCATTTAATATACAGTATCAACCAAGGCCAATCTAAGCAAGAAGCAAACCGATTCCTCCAACAAAAATACACCTGAGCCTGCGATCAATTGGAACCAATAATTGGTCGGCGGATGACTTAAAAAGAACACATTACGTAAGTAAGTGGTAAAATTGAGTCCGCGATACAGTCATGTGACACTGGTCATCGGATACCCTTATTTGATTGCTGTAAATTGACCATAACATGGATGTCCACTATCAAGTTAAACACAGACTGTATATGCCTTGGACACCATGCTAGTAAGGGTGACATGTTACATCCGCTAACGTGATAGAGCGGACGTAGAGACGGACCATTTACCAAAATTTCTTGGATGCGTAAATATCCAAGCCATAAAGGTTTTGAAACCGGAGCGCAGATGAATAACCGTCCTGTTTTAAAATTTTCTTTTTAACTTTAGGCAATGAATTGATCATGAATTACAATAAATATTATGTTTATGCCCTGTTCACAATGACATTTTGCTTAACCGTTTCGGACAATTTACACTGACAGCACACTCAAACATTCAGAAAAAATATATTATATTCCAACTCTGAGAAAAAAACTTAGTTGAAAACCCTACTTCTATCATGCCGGCATGGGCGGGAGGCTGAACTTCTAGATCTTACTGACTTATTTAATTGTTTCAAATATATTCCAGGTATTTTCAAAGGCGAGAGGTGGAATTGCACTCGTAGCCGTTGTCTTTTTTGATGAACAGGAATGGAAAAATTCAAGGTGGACAACTTCTCTTTTGTCGCTGAGGAAGGCGGGTGTCCGCGTTCTTCTTGTTGGCGTTGGTCCTAGTTTAAACTACACATCTTTACGGTCCTTGGTGGAAAATGACAGAGGTGTAATAATAATAGACTCTTATTTTGAACTGCTGAGAAATTCGGTCGAATTGGCCAACGCTACATGCGTCGCTACAGGTTAGTTCTGGCCTCTCATTCTTCCCCATTTTCAGAAGAAGCAAAAGGAGAAACTATTTACTAACAAGCAATTTACATGTATAGTAAGAAGAATTCCAAGTCTTAACTTATCTATTTATATTTTCCTTCAAACTAGACGTATCGCGAAAGATAAATAACAATAAAAATACATTATAGACAGTGCCGGATCCAGACCTTGAGATAAGGGGGGGGGGGGGCGGTCATCCAGACCCTTAGATAAGGGGGGAGCTCGGTCTGGTCCTTCAGGCCTCAGTTTGGTCCAAAAATAAGGGGGGGCGGGTTCCCCGGGCCCCTCCCTTCGATCCGCCACTGATAGAAATCATATCTCAAATCAATATAAATCTCCCTTAAGTTCTTGCAATTTTTCCCTGCTTATTTGTCCTACTGTAATTTCGTATGAGCGCGTGATTCATTTAGCAAAGTTATTATAATCAAAGCAAAAAAAATTCGACCTCACTGTACTGCAGCTAATAGCCTTTAAAATACTGGCCAAAAGACAATTTACATGGTGATCTAAACGTACCGTTTTCAGTAATTGTAGTAAATAGTAAATAGAGCAAAAACGATATAATAATTAAACAAAAAGGAGAAAAACAGATATTAGTTATTTCACCTCTTTGGCCCAAGAGGTAGAGTTTGAATGCTGTCAACGAAGGATTTGGCGCCTTAGACACTTAGCTTGCGAACACAGGCGTATTTCCGGTCTTCGTTTCTCTGCATCGGAAATACGCCTGTGAACGCAGGCTATTAGACGCCAGGGTCACATTTAGGAGGAAAAGATAATCCCTAAAGTCGAGTTTAGTACATTTTCTTGTTTAATTCGTAATTAAGGGTTCTTGATTCGCTATATACCGCCCACTAATACCATGAATAATAACCTGATTTCTTGCAGTTCCTCCTCCATGTAAGTATTCAGCGGACGTTGCATTTTTCATCCAGGTCTCTGGAAATATGGGAAATAGTGACTTTGCCAAGCAAAAGACATTCGTTAAACTCATGAAGAAGAGCTTTGCAACGAACTGGCGTTTCGCAGTTGTCACCTACGGAGAAAGGGCGTCGGTTGAAACCAACTTATCTCAAAATGTAAATATTAGTGAGTTTGAAAAAGCTGTCGACAGAATAGAAAAGGACGAGGATGGTAAGACAGGGGTACAATTGGGCATGGCCATGGACTTAGCTACCACTGAAATATTTTCAAAAACACGACCAGGGATAACAAAACTAGCTGTAGTTCTTACCGATGGAACTCCAATGGCTGGTTTAGACAGTAGTGAGGTCAAGCGAACCCTCCGAGATTCAAGGAAAGCGGACGTCCGTGTGGTCACTTTAGGAACTGGTAAAAGTGTCGATCCTAAGGAATGGCGTAGTGCGCTCCAACGAAACCAAGACTTGATTCAGTTACAAGATTCGCACGATCTGATGTTTAAAATTCGTGACAACGCAGCAGCCATATGCGCCGCAGCCGGTGAGTATCGTTGCTTCTGTTGAAGTATGTAATTGCTGCAGCGCGGCGCTACAAGTATAGTCGCTGCCATTGAAGGCGTAGCTAGAAATTGTCTAGAGGTACGCCGGTTTTCAGACCATCCCTTATCCATCTCCAAAGCTATTTTCACACGCTGGTGGCTTGTTGTCTAGTTTTTAATCGGTACGGTGAGATAATCCTCAGTCTTGAAATTGGTCCTAGTGTGCGAGTAGCATCAGAGGAACACACCACACTTTAAAGAGGAGTCAGTATATGACAAAGGTTTAGAGCATCGTTTTTAAATATCCATTGTTTATCTTCAGTTCTTTTGCCTTTCTTTACTTTTCTATTTTGTTTTTGTTTTTTCTCTTATACTGATTAACTGCGTATCCCTTGTATAGCACTTTTTGACCTTCCGAACAACGGGGTCCAGGTCAGGAGCCCATACCTATGGCACCTGGGGTCAATTAAATAAAAATTTTACAAGTGTAATTGTAGCTATTATTTCCTGACCCTAAAACAATGGTTACACTTGTAAAAGTTTTATCAAATTGACCCCTGCCCAGGCTTTATATCAAACACTGAATACATACAAGTTTCCACATATTTACACGCAGAACTGCTAGAGAAACCCACATGTGTGCATGCCGTGGACATCGCTTTTTTGATGGATTCATCGGATAACATCGACGCAGAAAACTTTGAAAAACAAAAGTCGCTGGTGATATCTATCGCAAGGAGCTTTGGAATCTCACCAAACACTAGCCGAGCGGCTGTGGTTCTCTACAGCGACAAGGCTTCAGTTCGTTTCCGATTTGGAGATTCAATGAGCACTAAGTTGTTTGAAAATACTGTTCGAGATTTACCACATATAAGGGGAGAAAGCAGAATGGACAAGGTCTTTGAGGTCGCTGCCAATGACATTTTTCCCAGTGGCCGAGTTGGAATACCTAAAATAGCTTTTGTGGTTGCAAATGGTCAGCAAGCGTCTGACGCGAACTTGTTGGATGTAGCTTCGAAAACGCTGACAAAGGGAGGAGTAAATGTTGTAGCTCTTGGCGTTGGGACCGAAATTGACTCACAAGAATTACGTTCAGTGGTGAAAGAAAACGACCATGTTCTCCAGGCTGATTCCTACGATCAACTTCTTCTAGAAAAGAGAAATATTAGCCAGAAGATATGCAAAATGGCAGGTAAATCGTTAGAGTGTTTTCCCTGAAGTTTTTAATCTATTCATCTGACACCTTAATTGATATATATGTTTTTTATTCACAAAACTGAGTTAAACTCACCTCTAAAACAAAACGGAATTCAGGGTCAGTATTTCGGCCAGCCTTCCTTGGGGCCCTGCAGAGCTAAACTGAAAGAGACGTACTAGCACTGCTAGGGGCTTATACGGCTACTTTTTCGAGTACAATCTATCAGACCCTAACGGAATCTCGTGTGGCTCAAGAGCTCAATTTTGAAAGGTACCAATTTGAAGACAAACACATACCGACGTTTTTTGGTAACAAAATCATAGTTTCCGTCATTTCTTGGCTTGTAATAAACAAAACAGGTATTTACATTGACTGCGCAAAGAGAAAGAACCTGGCAAAATTGAAACAACTTTGTCCTCGTGCATGCGAAGAATGGAGGTGTTTGTTGAAATCGAAGCCCGTTTTTTGTACAATTTCCATTTCCGTTTGCAAGTGTCACTTAAGACAAGGCGTCACGCAACAAAGTAGTTACATGTAAGTTGTTGGACTTCGTGTTGCAAACCGTGTGGTATTTGGTGCTGTAGACCGACGAAATGATCAATCTATTTAAAATACAACTATCTCTTGTACCATTTTGGCGTTCTTCGGCCTCGGAAGCCCAATGTGGAATTTGCTACTTCCCGACATCGTTGAAAGCACGCCGATTAATCGTTTGTCTTCAGATACATCCCAAGCTTCAAGCTGGGAGCGAAATCATCTCAAGAGTTTCATCCTCTTCCAGGTTAGCATTCAATATAACTGTGTTAAACGAAATGGAATCGTTCTCCGGTGAGACAGTCGGTAATTTGAAGAAAGCAATTTATACTGTAAGACATTCTGTAGGATTCCAATTATATATACCATACTTTCAACAAGATTTTTGTAGCACGCGTAAGAAACGAAGTTACTAAACAGTTGCTAGGGAAGGGGGGTACTACCACTTATGCGGTATAAATGTAAGAGCCTCAGTGTTCTGTCAAAGATACGGTTTTCAAGCAGTTTTAATAGTTTCTTGTTCACCGTAAACCGGTCAGTGTAAAACATGGTCTGCGGACCCCGGACTGCGCACTGGGTATAATCACGGTCTCTACGGACTGAGTATAAAACACGGACTAGGTATAAAACGCGGACTACGGACTGTGTATATAAAAACAGCCTTTGAAAGGTAAAACTGAGAGCAACGGATAGCGGACTAGCATAAAACAGTAGTCCCAGCTCCTTGCATCACACCCAAACATAATTCGATCCGTTGGCTGATCACCCAGTCTATTCTCCCCAACGTCGGCGAGGAGAAGGAAAGAATAACTGGATGAGCAAGGAAGGTTATGTCGCTGCTGAAGGCAACTGAAAATGAAACTCTGTATTTTATAAAATGGAGGAGTTAGAAGAAATTCGCTTTATAGTTTTAAACGAGTAGAAGATATGAAATTGAGGGGCACCGAATAAAAAAATAGTACAGTATTGACGTTAGTGAGAGTGACATTCTTATAGATGCCACAACTCCATTTCAAAGCCTTGTGGATATGAGGCAATGAAGAACCCAGATGAGAAGGTCAATATAGGGGCAGTTGGGTAAAGGGGGAGGGGTTTACTCACCTATAAATGAATAATAACCGAAATTAAATATATCATCCATCGTTATATTCTAAGATAATTTACACCTATGTAAACATGTACATCGCGTTTGTGACCCCTGCCATGGATATTAGAGACCGACATTATTGTAGGTCTAAAAATAGGTGTAGAAAATAGCATTTTGGTCAGGCTCAGTTTCGGAGAACCGAGCGGTACACATCCACCAAGAATTTCTAGGAGTATTCGTAACTGAAACTCACGTGTTGTGCTATTTAGTGATCTTTTGATCTTAATTTACCTCACCTAAAATCAGTTAGCACAGTTTTTACCAACGTGGTCCGTCGTCCGCATTTATACTTAGTCCGTGTTGTATACCCAGTCCGCAGTCCATGTTTTATACTGACAACACATGACGTTACCAAAAGGCCATTTCCTAGTTCCCCCCTGGCTTCTGTATCATCGAGGTTGCTCAGTCGTTGATATGGAAATTATCTTCATTCTCATGCAAATAAAACTCATTTTCACATGAAAGGTTGCGCACTTGGCCTCATTTTGAAAGTTCGGGTTTCTGGAACTCGGAAGTGGCCTATTGTCGACCCTTCTACATTTTTGCTTTCATGAAGTGTTAGAGCAGCTTAAAGCTTATATTTTTTTAGATATTTTTATTTGGAAAGGGTTCTTCGGTTTGTGATAACGTAGGCTTCAATTTCTAACCTTTTAAGTGAAATGGCATTCACGTGGCCGTCTGAGATAGCTGTCATGTCGGTTAAATAGAGTGAAACTGAATAGGCAAAAATGCAGCAATAATCGAAATAGACAAGGACCTAGTGGGTCTGAAGCCAAATTTCAGTTTAAACAGTTATTATCTCGAGATGTGGGAACCTTTTTTGTTTACGTTTGAAGAATGCCAAAAGTAGAGAGTTAAGTGATAGCAGAACTAATAGTATTGAAAAACGCCGCTCCTTGTTTATGAGACCGAGGACTATTAAATATTTGCTCTACATTATAGTAACAAAAATGAAAGTGTATGCAAAGGTCTTAAAACTATAAGTGCTTCCCATTATACAAGCAGATTGCGAAGTAATAATTATAAACGCATTTTGTTTTCATTATTAACTTCTCCCAAGGGTTTAAACAGTTCATAAATAATTAGACAGTGTCTTACACAGGCATATTCAGTTAAAAAAAATCATTACCAAAGTAATGAAGCAAAAGTACATTTTAACTAAGGTCTCACAAAACATTTTTCAACTTAAAGTAACAGGTATTAAATGAAAATAAACTTTAGAAACAAAGATGACCTAAAGAAAATAAGGTGTGAACAGCTGGATAAATGCGATTGAGCAGTGAGCTAGCCAGCAAAGTAAATGTGACTAGAAAGACAGGAAACCATAACCCAAACCGTCTAAAGACGTTAAATGTGGAAGAAACAAAAGTGTGACGTCACGGAGCATTTTGTGTTTCCAGGCAACACCGATGAGTGTCTTGCTTTGGTCTTGGTTTTTTATAGCGACCGTTTTAGGGGTGATAAGTGCTTTTTGCAGTGAATTTCGAATGCAAAAGTACTTTTAAGAGCAAATGTGACCGTCCACAGGATTTTGGTGCTAAATGTGAAAGCACGCTCACGACACGCTTAACGTGTCTTAGATCACGAATATGCAATATTAAATTGCTACAACAAAAAAAGACACACTTGGCTTTGTTTAGGTAAACTTCGCACACCAAATCTTTTGTTTTCTGTAGCGTGCTACGAGCATTTCGAGAAACGTTCTGTAGGCCGAACTTTGCGAGGGTGAGATGTTTTAGATCATTGTTGTTCGCTTGTTGTTGTTAGTATTGGCGAGCAGAATGGACATAGTATTCGATCACTTCCTCTCCATATAAAGGAAAATTTACATGTGAGTTCGACAAAAGATAATCAGAGGAATAAAATGTCCCGCTTTTTTTGATGAAACACTTTGTGGGAGTCTTCAATGAAACATTTTGTCTGGTAGCCTGGTGCATATTTATTGAATTGAATCGAAGGATGCTGAATTTAGCACTTTCAACTTAATAACCCGCTGAAGGAATGGAACTTTACCGAGTGCCTCTATAGAGTACCGAAGTGTGACGTCATATAAAATGAAATTTGCCAAATTATGGGATTTGTTAAGATATTCTGAAAGAACAACGTCCAAGACGCCTACTCGCCAAAAATTAGCAATTTGGGGCAGATTGTCTCTGAGATATTAGCCCAGTTATGCTCCGATGACTCCATACAAAGCCTTCTAAATCTTACCTGTTCCTAATCTTATGAACCAAACCAAATTTAGAAGGATTTGTATGGAATCGTCACAGCATAACTGGGCTAATATCTCAGAGACAATTTGCCCCGAATTGCTAATTTTTAGCGAGTAGACGTCTTGCGCGTTGTTCTTTCAGAATATCTTAACAAATCCCATAATTCCACAAATTTCATTTTTATGACGCCATCACTTCGGTACTCTATTGGTTATTCAAATTAATCAATGTAGCGCAGCAGGTACAAAACGCAGGTCACAAGGGCAGGATAAACTACAGGTCACTGTGTTATGTTAAATAAACAACACCTTAAGTGTCTCCTACCCCTAATCAAAATCCAAAATAGAATTTTAGCTTAAGGGCAAACTGCTTATCTCAGTTATTTATCAATACCGCAGTGACTTGTACTTGTGACCTGTGTTTTGTACCTGCCAAATGTAGCGCGAGATTTGAAAGAGAATAGAAACACTTGTAAAAACGCCACCGTGAAGTACGAAAAACTAAACGCACTACGTCTTTTACATGTGGACGGCAATTGTAGGAACAATATTCGCAAAGGACCTTTAAAAACCTTTACCATTGTGTAACCGAACCGATAAGGTGACATTCAGTATTCTTCACCCTCTGCCCCTAAGTAAGTATCGCTTCGAGGCAAATATAACTCTTACCCTCCCCCCGAGGAATATTGTTCATTACTTCACACTCACCGAACTTTCAAATTTGCCGCCTCGTTAGTCATCGGAAGGTTTTCATGTGTAAAGATGCCATTGTTTAAGCCATTTCAAAAATGATCAAATATGGGAGATTCTACAAAAGGAAATAATACCTATTGTTTTTTAATTTGACCCTCTTTTCTTGATACGTAGTCACACTTAATTATCGCGGGCGTGTCCTTTGAAACAAAAGAAATTTCTAATGAGGCAAGATGGCTAGTGTGCTAAGCGTGTTAGAAATTAACTTTTTTTAAAAGTAGAAGCGTTTCGTGAGCATGCTTTCACCTTTAGCATCAAACTCCTGTGGAGGGCCACAAATGGGAGCGATTTGGATCACCAGCCTTAAGATATGAGCAAAAATGGAGGTACCAAACGACATGTTTTCCTTGCAGACCAGTTTTAACCGTATCGGCTTAGAAAGGGCATCTGTTCTTTAAATACGATGAAATACGTTTTAGTTGAACTTTTACCTTCAAAACAGCAGTCATTCTCCTGAAATGTCTCTTTGAGATTGTGTTTAATAGCGCTCGATCAACTTTATACAGAGTGCGCTGGCGGAAGTTCTAAGGGAAAGGCTTTAAAATGTCATTACCTCCTTCCATATTTGTCCTCACGTGGCGTAGTGGTAACGAAACGGTGCTGAGCATAAAAGCTCCCGTGTTCGATTTCGGCCGGCAACTATTTTTCTTTTTCTCTTCCTTTGATGTCTTTTTTTTTTACCTTTACCTTCAGCCGTCTTTAGTTATTGTAGATTTGTTTCTTTATAGAGCGTAAGTTTCTTAAATTTATATCTTTTCTTCCCTAACCTTATTTCCTTTTCTACCTACATCTTGCACCCACGAACTACGCAAAGGTCCTCCACTTAACGTATTCCTAGTATATGAATACTAGGTAAAGCAGCCCGGTAAGAAAATGCGCAATAACAGACAAAAATGTGGTCCGTCTAATAGCTCCCACTCTTTTCACGCTATCGAAGAGGCAGTACTTGAAACCTTGCGAGGCTATGAGGCCCGGGCTGGGATCAATGCTGAGTTTTTACAGGCTGCCCAGGCGCACTTGACCTGAGCGTGACTGACTTGCCTTTCCTTCTCACCAGCACCACCGCCATGTAGCTCTCCCGTGGATGTGGCTTTCATCCTGGACTCTTCGGGCAGCATTGGAAGAACAAACTACCTTAAGCAGAAGGAATTTGTCAAGCAGGTAGCCAGGAGTTTTGGCGTAGCACCAGGTCAGAGTCAAGCAGCGATGGTCCTATACAGTAGCACAGCTTCCGTACAGGCTCGATTCGGACAGTATGCAACCGCGGAGGAGTTCGCCAAAGCTGTAGACGCTCTACCTTACGAGAGGGGCCGGACACGAATCGACATGGCCTTGGATCTAGCAAGCACGGACATCTTCCCTGCAGCGAGGCCGGGCGTGCCTAAGATTGCCATACTAATAACCGACGGCAAGCAGACGCAAGCAAAGGACGCCAAGGACTTGAAAGTGGGCTCTGATCCCTTGCGGAAGGCAGGCGTTCGCGTCCTAGCCGTGGGTATTGGCTCCGGTGTGGACGCAGATGAACTGCGATCGATAACAGAGACTGACGAGGATGTGGTGGTGGCCGCAGACTTTACAGACCTCATGCTGAAACTGGCCAACCTAACCAGCAGAGCTTGCGAACTGGCCGGTAAGTATCATTTGTCTTGTCCTTAGCTCTAATGCCCAGGGCCTTAGTAGCAGTCAGATGCATGTGGCAAGCGCCATAGATATGATGTGGTTGCGCTGTCAGCTAGCCCGCCAAGTGAATGTGCCTTGAAAGACTGGTGGCCGGCAACCAAAGTGTGGTCGGTATGATAGCTGGCGCTGTTTTGTTAGCCCTTGAGCGCGTCAGCAATTGGCACCTTGCGAGGCTATGAGGCCCGGGCTGGGATCAATGCTGAGTTTTTACAGGCTGCCCAGGCGCACTTGACCTGAGCGTGACTGACTTGCCTTTCCTTCTCACCAGCAACACCGCCATGTAGCTCTCCCGTGGATGTGGCTTTCATCCTGGACTCTTCGGGCAGCATTGGAAGAACAAACTACCTTAAGCAGAAGGAATTTGTCAAGCAGGTAGCCAGGAGTTTTGGCGTAGCACCAGGTCAGAGTCAAGCAGCGATGGTCCTATACAGTAGCACAGCTTCCGTACAGGCTCGATTCGGACAGTATGCAACCGCGGAGGAGTTCGCCAAAGCTGTAGACGCTCTACCTTACGAGAGGGGCCGGACACGAATCGACATGGCCTTGGATCTAGCAAGCACGGACATCTTCCCTGCAGCGAGGCCGGGCGTGCCTAAGATTGCCATACTAATAACCGACGGCAAGCAGACGCAAGCAAAGGACGCCAAGGACTTGAAAGTGGCCTCTGATCCCTTGCGGAAGGCAGGCGTTCGCGTCCTAGCCGTGGGTATTGGCTCCGGTGTGGACGCAGATGAACTGCGATCGATAACAGAGACTGACGAGGATGTGGTGGTGGCCGCAGACTTTACAGACCTCATGCTGAAACTGGCCAACCTAACCAGCAGAGCTTGCGAACTGGCCGGTAAGTATCATTTGTCTTGTCCTTAGCTCTAATGCCCAGGGCCTTAGTAGCAGTCAGATGCATGTGGCAAGCGCCATAGATATGATGTGGTTGCGCTGTCAGCTAGCCCGCCAAGTGAATGTGCCTTGAAAGACTGGTGGCCGGCAACCAAAGTGTGGTCGGTATGATAGCTGGCGCTGTTTTGTTAGCCCTTGAGCGCGTCAGCAATTGGCACCTTGCGAGGCTATGAGGCCCGGGCTGGGATCAATGCTGAGTTTTTACAGGCTGCCCAGGCGCACTTGACCTGAGCGTGACTGACTTGCCTTTCCTTCTCACCAGCACCACCGCCATGTAGCTCTCCCGTGGATGTGGCTTTCATCCTGGACTCTTCGGGCAGCATTGGAAGAACAAACTACCTTAAGCAGAAGGAATTTGTCAAGCAGGTAGCCAGGAGTTTTGGCGTAGCACCAGGTCAGAGTCAAGCAGCGATGGTCCTATACAGTAGCACAGCTTCCGTACAGGCTCGATTCGGACAGTATGCAACCGGGGAGGAGTTCGCCAAAGCTGTAGACGCTCTACCTTACGAGAGGGGCCGGACACGAATCGACATGGCCTTGGATCTAGCAAGCACGGACATCTTCCCTGCAGCGAGGCCGGGCGTGCCTAAGATTGCCATACTAATAACCGACGGCAAGCAGACGCAAGCAAAGGACGCCAAGGACTTGAAAGTGGCCTCTGATCCCTTGCGGAAGGCAGGCGTTCGCGTCTTAGCCGTGGGTATTGGCTCCGTTGTGGACGCAGATGAACTGCGATCGATAACAGAGACTGACGAGGATGTGGTTGTGGCCGCAGACTTTACAGACCTCTTGCTGAAACTGGCCAACCTAACCAGCAGAGCTTGCGAACTGGCCGGTAAGTATCATTTGTCTTGTCCTTAGCTCTAATGCCCAGGGCCTTAGTAGCAGTGAGATGCCTGTGGCAAGCGCCATAGATATGATGTGGTGGCGCTGTCAGCTAGCCCGCCAAGTGAATGTGCCTTGACAGACTGGTGTCCGGCAACCAAAGTGTGGTAGGTATAATAGCTGGCGCTGTTTTGTTAGCTCTTGAGCGGGTCAGCAATTGGCACCTTGCGAGGCTATGAGGCCCGGGCTGGGATCAATGCTGAGTTTTTACAGGCTGCCCAGGCGCACTTGACCTGAGCGTGACTGACTTGCCTTTCCTTCTCACCAGCACCACCGCCATGTAGCTCTCCCGTGGATGTGGCTTTCATCCTGGACTCTTCGGGCAGCATTGGAAGAACAAACTACCTTAAGCAGAAGGAATTTGTCAAGCAGGTAGCCAGGAGTTTTGGCGTAGCACCAGGTCAGAGTCAAGCAGCGATGGTCCTATACAGTAGCACAGCTTCCGTACAGGCTCGATTCGGACAGTATGCAACCGCGGAGGAGTTCGCCAAAGCTGTAGACGCTCAACCTTACGAGAGGGGCCGGACACGAATCGACATGGCCTTGGATCTAGCAAGCACGGACATCTTCCCTGCAGCGAGGCCGGGCGTACCTAAGATTGCCATACTAATAACCGACGGCAAGCAGACGCAAGCAAAGGACGCCAAGGACTTGAAAGTGGCCTCTGATCCCTTGCGGAAGGCAGGCGTTCGCGTCCTAGCCGTGGGTATTGGCTCCGGTGTGGACGCAGATGAACTGCGATCGATAACAGAGACTGACGAGGATGTGGTGGTGGCCGCAGACTTTACAGACCTCATGCTGAAACTGGCCAACCTAACCAGCAGAGCTTGCGAACTGGCCGGTAAGTATCATTTGTCTTGTCCTTAGCTCTAATGCCCAGGGCCTTAGTAGCAGTCAGATGCATGTGGCAAGCGCCATAGATATGATGTGGTTGCGCTGTCAGCTAGCCCGCCAAGTGAATGTGCCTTGAAAGACTGGTGGCCGGCAACCAAAGTGTGGTCGGTATGATAGCTGGCGCTGTTTTGTTAGCCCTTGAGCGCGTCAGCAATTGGCACCTATCGAGGCTATGAGGCCCGGGCTGGGATCAATGCTTAGTTTTTACAGGCTGCCCAGGCGCACTTGACCTGAGCGTGACTGACTTGCCTTTCCTTCTCACCAGCACCACCGCCATGTAGCTCTCCCGTGGATGTGGCTTTCATCCTGGACTCTTCGGGCAGCATTGGAAGAACAAACTACCTTAAGCAGAAGGAATTTGTCAAGCAGGTAGCCAGGAGTTTTGGCGTAGCACCAGGTCAGAGTCAAGCAGCGATGGTCCTATACAGTAGCACAGCTTCCGTACAGGCTCGATTCGGACAGTATCCAACCGCGGAGGAGTTCGCCAAAGCTGTAGACGCTCTACCTTACGAGAGGGGCCGGACACGAATCGACATGGCCTTGGATCTAGCAAGCACGGACATCTTCCCTGCAGCGAGGCCGGGCGTGCCTAAGATTGCCATACTAATAACCGACGGCAAGCAGACGCAAGCAAAGGACGTCAAGGACTTGAAAGTGGCCTCTGATCCCTTGCGGAAGGCAGGCGTTCGCGTCCTAGCCGTGGGTATTGGCTCCGGTGTGGACGCAGATGAACTGCGATCGATAACAGAGACTGACGAGGATGTGGTGGTGGCCGCAGACTTTACAGACCTCATGCTGAAACTGGCCAACCTAACCAGCAGAGCTTGCGAACTGGCCGGTAAGTATCATTTGTCTTGTCCTTAGCTCTAATGCCCAGGGCCTTAGTAGCAGTCAGATGCATGTGGCAAGCGCCATAGATATGATGTGGTTGCGCTGTCAGCTAGCCCGCCAAGTGAATGTGCCTTGAAAGACTGGTGGCCGGCAACCAAAGTGTGGTCGGTATGATAGATGGCGCTGTTTTGTTAGGCCTTGGGCGCGTCAGCAATTGGCACCTATCGAGGCTATGAGGCCCGGGCTGGGATCAATGCTTAGTTTTTACAGGCTGCCCAGGCGCACTTGACCTGAGCGTGACTGACTTGCCTTTCCTTCTCACCAGCACCACCGCCATGTAGCTCTCCCGTGGATGTGGCTTTCATCCTGGACTCTTCGGGCAGCATTGGAAGAACAAACTACCTTAAGCAGAAGGAATTTGTCAAGCAGGTAGCCAGGAGTTTTGGCGTAGCACCAGGTCAGAGTCAAGCAGCGATGGTCCTATACAGTAGCACAGCTTCCGTACAGGCTCGATTCGGACAGTATGCAACCGCGGAGGAGTTCGCCATAGCTGTAGACGCTCAACCTTACGAGAGGGGCCGGACACGAATCGACATGGCCTTGGATCTAGCAAGCACGGACATCTTCCCTGCAGCGAGGCCGGGCGTGCCTAAGATTGCCATACTAATAACCGACGGCAAGCAGACGCAAGCAAAGGACGCCAAGGACTTGAAAGTGGCCTCTGATCCCTTGCGGAAGGCAGGCGTTCGCGTCCTAGCCGTGGGTATTGGCTCCGGTGTGGACGCAGATGAACTGCGATCGATAACAGAGACTGACGAGGATGTGGTGGTGGCCGCAGACTTTACAGACCTCATGCTGAAACTGGCCAACCTAACCAGCAGAGCTTGCGAACTGGCCGGTAAGTATCATTTGTCTTGTCCTTAGCTCTAATGCCCAGGGCCTTAGTAGCAGTTAGATGCATGTGGCAAGCGCCATAGATATGATGTGGTTGCGCTGTCAGCTAGCCCGCCAAGTGAATGTGCCTTGAAAGACTGGTGGCCGGCAACCAAAGTGTGGTCGGTATGATAGATGGCGCTGTTTTGTTAGGCCTTGGGCGCGTCAGCAATTGGCACCTATCGAGGCTATGAGGCCCGGGCTGGGATCAATGCTTAGTTTTTACAGGCTGCCCAGGCGCACTTGACCTGAGCGTGACTGACTTGCCTTTCCTTCTCACCAGCACCACCGCCATGTAGCTCTCCCGTGGATGTGGCTTTCATCCTGGACTCTTCGGGCAGCATTGGAAGAACAAACTACCTTAAGCAGAAGGAATTTGTCAAGCAGGTAGCCAGGAGTTTTGGCGTAGCACCAGGTCAGAGTCAAGCAGCGATGGTCCTATACAGTAGCACAGCTTCCGTACAGGCTCGATTCGGACAGTATCCAACCGCGGAGGAGTTCGCCAAAGCTGTAGACGCTCTACCTTACGAGAGGGGCCGGACACGAATCGACATGGCCTTGGATCTAGCAAGCACGGACATCTTCCCTGCAGCGAGGCCGGGCGTGCCTAAGATTGCCATACTAATAACCGACGGCAAGCAGACGCAAGCAAAGGACGTCAAGGACTTGAAAGTGGCCTCTGATCCCTTGCGGAAGGCAGGCGTTCGCGTCCTAGCCGTGGGTATTGGCTCCGGTGTGGACGCAGATGAACTGCGATCGATAACAGAGACTGACGAGGATGTGGTGGTGGCCGCAGACTTTACAGACCTCATGCTGAAACTGGCCAACCTAACCAGCAGAGCTTGCGAACTGGCCGGTAAGTATCATTTGTCTTGTCCTTAGCTCTAATGCCCAGGGCCTTAGTAGCAGTTAGATGCATGTGGCAAGCGCCATAGATATGATGTGGTTGCGCTGTCAGCTAGCCCGCCAAGTGAATGTGCCTTGAAAGACTGGTGGCCGGCAACCAAAGTGTGGTCGGTATGATAGATGGCGCTGTTTTGTTAGGCCTTGGGCGCGTCAGCAATTGGCACCTATCGAGGTTATGAGGCCCGGGCTGGGATCAATGCTTAGTTTTTACAGGCTGCCCAGGCGCACTTGACCTGAGCGTGACTGACTTGCCTTTCCTTCTCACCAGCACCACCGCCATGTAGCTCTCCCGTGGATGTGGCTTTCATCCTGGACTCTTCGGGCAGCATTGGAAGAACAAACTACCTTAAGCAGAAGGAATTTGTCAAGCAGGTAGCCAGGAGTTTTGGCGTAGCACCAGGTCAGAGTCAAGCAGCGATGGTCCTATACAGTAGCACAGCTTCCGTACAGGCTCGATTCGGACAGTATCCAACCGCGGAGGAGTTCGCCAAAGCTGTAGACGCTCTACCTTACGAGAGGGGCCGGACACGAATCGACATGGCCTTGGATCTAGCAAGCACGGACATCTTCCCTGCAGCGAGGCCGGGCGTGCCTAAGATTGCCATACTAATAACCGACGGCAAGCAGACGCAAGCAAAGGACGTCAAGGACTTGAAAGTGGCCTCTGATCCCTTGCGGAAGGCAGGCGTTCGCGTCCTAGCCGTGGGTATTGGCTCCGGTGTGGACGCAGATGAACTGCGATCGATAACAGAGACTGACGAGGATGTGGTGGTGGCCGCAGACTTTACAGACCTCATGCTGAAACTGGCCAACCTAACCAGCAGAGCTTGCGAACTGGCCGGTAAGTATCATTTGTCTTGTCCTTAGCTCTAATGCCCAGGGCCTTAGTAGCAGTTAGATGCATGTGGCAAGCGCCATAGATATGATGTGGTTGCGCTGTCAGCTAGCCCGCCAAGTGAATGTGCCTTGAAAGACTGGTGGCCGGCAACCAAAGTGTGGTCGGTATGATAGATGGCGCTGTTTTGTTAGGCCTTGGGCGCGTCAGCAATTGGCACCTATCGAGGCTATGAGGCCCGGGCTGGGATCAATGCTTAGTTTTTACAGGCTGCCCAGGCGCACTTGACCTGAGCGTGACTGACTTGCCTTTCCTTCTCACCAGCACCACCGCCATGTAGCTCTCCCGTGGATGTGGCTTTCATCCTGGACTCTTCGGGCAGCATTGGAAGAACAAACTACCTTAAGCAGAAGGAATTTGTCAAGCAGGTAGCCAGGAGTTTTGGCGTAGCACCAGGTCAGAGTCAAGCAGCGATGGTCCTATACAGTAGCACAGCTTCCGTACAGGCTCGATTCGGACAGTATCCAACCGCGGAGGAGTTCGCCAAAGCTGTAGACGCTCTACCTTACGAGAGGGGCCGGACACGAATCGACATGGCCTTGGATCTAGCAAGCACGGACATCTTCCCTGCAGCGAGGCCGGGCGTGCCTAAGATTGCCATACTAATAACCGACGGCAAGCAGACGCAAGCAAAGGACGCCAAGGACTTGAAAGTGGCCTCTGATCCCTTGCGGAAGGCAGGCGTTCGCGTCCTAGCCGTGGGTATTGGCTCCGGTGTGGACGCAGATGAACTGCGATCGATAACAGAGACTGACGAGGATGTGGTGGTGGCCGCAGACTTTACAGACCTCATGCTGAAACTGGCCAACCTAACCAGCAGAGCTTGCGAACTGGCCGGTAAGTATCATTTGTCTTGTCCTTAGCTCTAATGCCCAGGGCCTTAGTAGCAGTCAGATGCATGTGGCAAGCGCCATAGATATGATGTGGTTGCGCTGTCAGCTAGCCCGCCAAGTGAATGTGCCTTGAAAGACTGGTGGCCGGCAACCAAAGTGTGGTCGGTATGATAGCTGTCGCTGTTTTGTTAGCCCTTGAGCGCGTCAGCAATTAGCACCTATCGAGGCTATGAGGCCCGGGCTGGGATCAATGCTTAGTTTTTACAGGCTGCCCAGGCGCACTTGACCTGAGCGTGACTGACTTGCCTTTCCTTCTCACCAGCACCACCGCCATGTAGCTCTCCCGTGGATGTGGCTTTCATCCTGGACTCTTCGGGCAGCATTGGAAGAACAAACTACCTTAAGCAGAAGGAATTTGTCAAGCAGGTAGCCAGGAGTTTTGGCGTAGCACCAGGTCAGAGTCAAGCAGCGATGGTCCTATACAGTAGCACAGCTTCCGTACAGGCTCGATTCGGACAGTATCCAACCGCGGAGGAGTTCGCCAAAGCTGTAGACGCTCTACCTTACGAGAGGGGCCGGACACGAATCGACATGGCCTTGGATCTAGCAAGCACGGACATCTTCCCTGCAGCGAGGCCGGGCGTGCCTAAGATTGCCATACTAATAACCGACGGCAAGCAGACGCAAGCAAAGGACACCAAGGACTTGAAAGTGGCCTCTGATCCCTTGCGGAAGGCAGGCGTTCGCGTCCTAGCCGTGGGTATTGGCTCCGGTGTGGACGCAGATGAACTGCGATCGATAACAGAGACTGACGAGGATGTGGTGGTGGCCGCAGACTTTACAGACCTCATGCTGAAACTGGCCAACCTAACCAGCAGAGCTTGCGAACTGGCCGGTAAGTATCATTTGTCTTGTCCTTAGCTCTAATGCCCAGGGCCTTAGTAGCAGTGAGATGCATGTGGCAAGCGCCATAGATATGATGTGGTTGCGCTGTCAGCTAGCCCGCCAAGTGAATGTGCCTTGAAAGACTGGTGGCCGGCAACCAAAGTGTGGTCGGTATGATAGCTGGCGCTGTTTTGTTAGGCCTTGGGCGCGTCAGCAATTGGCACCTATCGAGGCTATGAGGCCCGAGCTGGGATCAATGCTTAGTTTTTACAGGCTGCCCAGGCGCACTTGACCTGAGCGTGACTGACTTGCCTTTCCTTCTCACCAGCACCACCGCCATGTAGCTCTCCCGTGGATGTGGCTTTCATCCTGGACTCTTCGGGCAGCATTGGAAGAACAAACTACCTTAAGCAGAAGGAATTTGTCAAGCAGGTAGCCAGGAGTTTTGGCGTAGCACCAGGTCAGAGTCAAGCAGCGATGGTCCTATACAGTAGCACAGCTTCCGTACAGGCTCGATTCGGACAGTATCCAACCGCGGAGGAGTTCGCCAAAGCTGTAGACGCTCTACCTTACGAGAGGGGCCGGACACGAATCGACATGGCCTTGGATCTAGCAAGCACGGACATCTTCCCTGCAGCGAGGCCGGGCGTGCCTAAGATTGCCATACTAATAACCGACGGCAAGCAGACGCAAGCAAAGGACGCCAAGGACTTGAAAGTGGCCTCTGATCCCTTGCGGAAGGCAGGCGTTCGCGTCCTAGCCGTGGGTATTGGCTCCGGTGTGGACGCAGATGAACTGCGATCGATAACAGAGACTGACGAGGATGTGGTGGTGGCCGCAGACTTTACAGACCTCATGCTGAAACTGGCCAACCTAACCAGCAGAGCTTGCGAACTGGCCGGTAAGTATCATTTGTCTTGTCCTTAGCTCTAATGCCCAGGGCCTTAGTAGCAGTCAGATGCATGTGGCAAGCGCCATAGATATGATGTGGTTGCGCTGTCAGCTAGCCCGCCAAGTGAATGTGCCTTGAAAGACTGGTGGCCGGCAACCAAAGTGTGGTCGGTATGATAGCTGGCGCTGTTTTGTTAGGCCTTGGGCGCGTCAGCAATTGGCACCTATCGAGGCTATGAGGCCCGGGCTGGGATCAATGCTTAGTTTTTACAGGCTGCCCAGGCGCACTTGACCTGAGCGTGACTGACTTGCCTTTCCTTCTCACCAGCACCACCGCCATGTAGCTCTCCCGTGGATGTGGCTTTCATCCTGGACTCTTCGGGCAGCATTGGAAGAACAAACTACCTTAAGCAGAAGGAATTTGTCAAGCAGGTAGCCAGGAGTTTTGGCGTAGCACCAGGTCAGAGTCAAGCAGCGATGGTCCTATACAGTAGCACAGCTTCCGTACAGGCTCGATTCGGACAGTATCCAACCGCGGAGGAGTTCGCCAAAGCTGTAGACGCTCTACCTTACGAGAGGGGCCGGACACGAATCGACATGGCCTTGGATCTAGCAAGCACGGACATCTTCCCTGCAGCGAGGCCGGGCGTGCCTAAGATTGCCATACTAATAACCGACGGCAAGCAGACGCAAGCAAAGGACGCCAAGGACTTGAAAGTGGCCTCTGATCCCTTGCGGAAGGCAGGCGTTCGCGTCTTAGCCGTGGGTATTGGCTCCGGTGTGGACGCAGATGAACTGCGATCGATAACAGAGACTGACGAGGATGTGGTGGTGGCCGCAGACTTTACAGACCTCATGCTGAAACTGGCCAACCTAACCAGCAGAGCTTGCGAACTGGCCGGTAAGTATCATTTGTCTTGTCCTTAGCTCTAATGCCCAGGGCCTTAGTAGCAGTGAGATGCATGTGGCAAGCGCCATAGATATGATGTGGTTGCGCTGTCAGCTAGCCCGCCAAGTGAATGTGCCTTGAAAGACTGGTGGCCGGCAACCAAAGTGTGGTCGGTATGATAGCTGGCGCTGTTTTGTTAGGCCTTGGGCGCGTCAGCAATTGGCACCTATCGAGGCTATGAGGCCCGGGCTGGGATCAATGCTTAGTTTTTACAGGCTGCCCAGGCGCACTTGACCTGAGCGTGACTGACTTGCCTTTCCTTCTCACCAGCACCACCGCCATGTAGCTCTCCCGTGGATGTGGCTTTCATCCTGGACTCTTCGGGCAGCATTGGAAGAACAAACTACCTTAAGCAGAAGGAATTTGTCAAGCAGGTAGCCAGGAGTTTTGGCGTAGCACCAGGTCAGAGTCAAGCAGCGATGGTCCTATACAGTAGCACAGCTTCCGTACAGGCTCGATTCGGACAGTATCCAACCGCGGAGGAGTTCGCCAAAGCTGTAGACGCTCTACCTTACGAGAGGGGCCGGACACGAATCGACATGGCCTTGGATCTAGCAAGCACGGACATCTTCCCTGCAGCGAGGCCGGGCGTGCCTAAGATTGCCATACTAATAACCGACGGCAAGCAGACGCAAGCAAAGGACGCCAAGGACTTGAAAGTGGCCTCTGATCCCTTGCGGAAGGCAGGCGTTCGCGTCCTAGCCGTGGGTATTGGCTCCGGTGTGGACGCAGATGAACTGCGATCGATAACAGAGACTGACGAGGATGTGGTGGTGGCCGCAGACTTTACAGACCTCATGCTGAAACTGGCCAACCTAACCAGCAGAGCTTGCGAACTGGCCGGTAAGTATCATTTGTCTTGTCCTTAGCTCTAATGCCCAGGGCCTTAGTAGCAGTCAGATGCATGTGGCAAGCGCCATAGATATGATGTGGTTGCGCTGTCAGCTAGCCCGCCAAGTGAATGTGCCTTGAAAGACTGGTGGCCGGCAACCAAAGTGTGGTCGGTATGATAGCTGGCGCTGTTTTGTTAGGCCTTGGGCGCGTCAGCAATTGGCACCTATCGAGGTTATGAGGCCCGGGCTGGGATCAATGCTTAGTTTTTACAGGCTGCCCAGGCGCACTTGACCTGAGCGTGACTGACTTGCCTTTCCTTCTCACCAGCACCACCGCCATGTAGCTCTCCCGTGGATGTGGCTTTCATCCTGGACTCTTCGGGCAGCATTGGAAGAACAAACTACCTTAAGCAGAAGGAATTTGTCAAGCAGGTAGCCAGGAGTTTTGGCGTAGCACCAGGTCAGAGTCAAGCAGCGATGGTCCTATACAGTAGCACAGCTTCCGTACAGGCTCGATTCGGACAGTATCCAACCGCGGAGGAGTTCGCCAAAGCTGTAGACGCTCTACCTTACGAGAGGGGCCGGACACGAATCGACATGGCCTTGGATCTAGCAAGCACGGACATCTTCCCTGCAGCGAGGCCGGGCGTGCCTAAGATTGCCATACTAATAACCGACGGCAAGCAGACGCAAGCAAAGGACGCCAAGGACTTGAAAGTGGCCTCTGATCCCTTGCGGAAGGCAGGCGTTCGCGTCCTAGCCGTGGGTATTGGCTCCGGTGTGGACGCAGATGAACTGCGATCGATAACAGAGACTGACGAGGATGTGGTGGTGGCCGCAGACTTTACAGACCTCATGCTGAAACTGGCCAACCTAACCAGCAGAGCTTGCGAACTGGCCGGTAAGTATCATTTGTCTTGTCCTTAGCTCTAATGCCCAGGGCCTTAGTAGAAGTCAGATGCATGTGGCAAGCGCCATAGATATGATGTGGTTGCGCTGTCAGCTAGCCCGCCAAGTGAATGTGCCTTGAAAGACTGGTGGCCGGCAACCAAAGTGTGGTCGGTATGATAGCTGGCGCTGTTTTGTTAGCCCTTGAGCGCGTCAGCAATTGGCACCTATCGAGGCTATGAGGCCCGGGCTGGGATCAATGCTTAGTTTTTACAGGCTGCCCAGGCGCACTTGACCTGAGCGTGACTGACTTGCCTTTCCTTCTCACCAGCACCACCGCCATGTAGCTCTCCCGTGGATGTGGCTTTCATCCTGGACTCTTCGGGCAGCATTGGAAGAACAAACTACCTTAAGCAGAAGGAATTTGTCAAGCAGGTAGCCAGGAGTTTTGGCGTAGCACCAGGTCAGAGTCAAGCAGCGATGGTCCTATACAGTAGCACAGCTTCCGTACAGGCTCGATTCGGACAGTATCCAACCGCGGAGGAGTTCGCCAAAGCTGTAGACGCTCTACCTTACGAGAGGGGCCGGACACGAATCGACATGGCCTTGGATCTAGCAAGCACGGACATCTTCCCTGCAGCGAGGCCGGGCGTGCCTAAGATTGCCATACTAATAACCGACGGCAAGCAGACGCAAGCAAAGGACGCCAAGGACTTGAAAGTGGCCTCTGATCCCTTGCGGAAGGCAGGCGTTCGCGTCCTAGCCGTGGGTATTGGCTCCGGTGTGGACGCAGATGAACTGCGATCGATAACAGAGACTGACGAGGATGTGGTGGTGGCCGCAGACTTTACAGACCTCATGCTGAAACTGGCCAACCTAACCAGCAGAGCTTGCGAACTGGCCGGTAAGTATCATTTGTCTTGTCCTTAGCTCTAATGCCCAGGGCCTTAGTAGCAGTGAGATGCATGTGGCAAGCGCCATAGATATGATGTGGTTGCGCTGTCAGCTAGCCCGCCAAGTGAATGTGCCTTGAAAGACTGGTGGCCGGCAACCAAAGTGTGGTCGGTATGATAGCTGGCGCTGTTTTGTTAGCCCTTGAGCGCGTCAGCAATTGGCACCTATCGAGGCTATGAGGCCCGGGCTGGGATCAATGCTTAGTTTTTACAGGCTGCCCAGGCGCACTTGACCTGAGCGTGACTGACTTGCCTTTCCTTCTCACCAGCACCACCGCCATGTAGCTCTCCCGTGGATGTGGCTTTCATCCTGGACTCTTCGGGCAGCATTGGAAGAACAAACTACCTTAAGCAGAAGGAATTTGTCAAGCAGGTAGCCAGGAGTTTTGGCGTAGCACCAGGTCAGAGTCAAGCAGCGATGGTCCTATACAGTAGCACAGCTTCCGTACAGGCTCGATTCGGACAGTATGCAACCGCGGAGGAGTTCGCCAAAGCTGTAGACGCTCTACCTTACGAGAGGGGCCGGACACGAATCGACATGGCCTTGGATCTAGCAAGCACGGACATCTTCCCTGCAGCGAGGCCGGGCGTGCCTCAGATTGCCATACTAATAACCGACGGCAAGCAGACGCAAGCAAAGGACGCCAAGGACTTGAAAGTGGCCTCTGATCCCTTGCGGAAGGCAGGCGTTCGCGTCTTAGCCGTGGGTATTGGCTCCGTTGTGGACGCAGATGAACTGCGATCGATAACAGAGACTGACGAGGATGTGGTTGTGGCCGCAGACTTTACAGACCTCTTGCTGAAACTGGCCAACCTAACCAGCAGAGCTTGCGAACTGGCCGGTAAGTATCATTTGTCTTGTCCTTAGCTCTAATGCCCAGGGCCTTAGTAGCAGTGAGATGCCTGTGGCAAGCGCCATAGATATGATGTGGTGGCGCTGTCAGCTAGCCCGCCAAGTGAATGTGCCTTGACAGACTGGTGTCCGGCAACCAAAGTGTGGTAGGTATAATAGCTGGCGCTGTTTTGTTAGCTCTTGAGCGGGTCAGCAATTGGCACCTTGCGAGGCTATGAGGCCCGGGCTGGGATCAATGCTTAGTTTTTACAGGCTGCCCAGGCGCACTTGACCTGAGCGTGACTGACTTGCCTTTCCTTCTCACCAGCACCACCGCCATGTAGCTCTCCCGTGGATGTGGCTTTCATCCTGGACTCTTCGGGCAGCATTGGAAGAACAAACTACCTTAAGCAGAAGGAATTTGTCAAGCAGGTAGCCAGGAGTTTTGGCGTAGCACCAGGTCAGAGTCAAGCAGCGATGGTCCTATACAGTAGCACAGCTTCCGTACAGGCTCGATTCGGACAGTATGCAACCGCGGAGGAGTTCGCCAAAGCTGTAGACGCTCAACCTTACGAGAGGGGCCGGACACGAATCGACATGGCCTTGGATCTAGCAAGCACGGACATCTTCCCTGCAGCGAGGCCGGGCGTGCCTAAGATTGCCATACTAATAACCGACGGCAAGCAGACGCAAGCAAAGGACGCCAAGGACTTGAAAGTGGCCTCTGATCCCTTGCGGAAGGCAGGCGTTCGCGTCCTAGCCGTGGGTATTGGCTCCGGTGTGGACGCAGATGAACTGCGATCGATAACAGAGACTGACGAGGATGTGGTGGTGGCCGCAGACTTTACAGACCTCATGCTGAAACTGGCCAACCTAACCAGCAGAGCTTGCGAACTGGCCGGTAAGTATCATTTGTCTTGTCCTTAGCTCTAATGCCCAGGGCCTTAGTAGCAGTTAGATGCATGTGGCAAGCGCCATAGATATGATGTGGTTGCGCTGTCAGCTAGCCCGCCAAGTGAATGTGCCTTGACAGACTGGTGGCCGGCAACCAAAGTGTGGTCGGTATGATAGCTGGCGCTGTTTTGTTAGGCCTTGGGCGCGTCAGCAATTGGCACCTATCGAGGCTATGAGGCCCGGGCTGGGATCAATGCTTAGTTTTTACAGGCTGCCCAGGCGCACTTGACCTGAGCGTGACTGACTTGCCTTTCCTTCTCACAAGCACCACCGCCATGTAGCTCTCCCGTGGATGTGGCTTTCATCCTGGACTCTTCGGGCAGCATTGGAAGAACAAACTACCTTAAGCAGAAGGAATTTGTCAAGCAGGTAGCCAGGAGTTTTGGCGTAGCACCAGGTCAGAGTCAAGCAGCGATGGTCCTATACAGTAGCACAGCTTCCGTACAGGCTCGATTCGGACAGTATGCAACCGCGGAGGAGTTCGCCAAAGCTGTAGACGCTCTACCTTACGAGAGGGGCCGGACACGAATCGACATGGCCTTGGATCTAGCAAGCACGGACATCTTCCCTGCAGCGAGGCCGGGCGTGCCTAAGATTGCCATACTAATAACCGACGGCAAGCAGACGCAAGCAAAGGACGCCAAGGACTTGAAAGTGGCCTCTGATCCCTTGCGGAAGGCAGGCGTTCGCGTCCTAGCCGTGGGTATTGGCTCCGGTGTGGACGCAGATGAACTGCGATCGATAACAGAGACTGACGAGGATGTGGTGGTGGCCGCAGACTTTACAGACCTCATGCTGAAACTGGCCAACCTAACCAGCAGAGCTTGCGAACTGGCCGGTAAGTATCATTTGTCTTGTCCTTAGCTCTAATGCCCAGGGCCTTAGTAGCAGTGAGATGCATGTGGCAAGCGCCATAGATATGATGTGGTTGCGCTGTCAGCTAGCCCGCCAAGTGAATGTGCCTTGAAAGACTGGTGGCCGGCAACCAAAGTGTGGTCGGTATGATAGATGGCGCTGTTTTGTTAGGCCTTGGGCGGGTCAGCAATTGGCACCTATCGAGGCTATGAGGCCCGGGCTGGGATCAATGCTTAGTTTTTACAGGCTGCCCAGGCGCACTTGACCTGAGCGTGACTGACTTGCCTTTCCTTCTCACCAGCATCACCGCCATGTAGCTCTCCCGTGGATGTGGCTTTCATCCTGGACTCTTCGGGCAGCATTGGAAGAACAAACTACCTTAAGCAGAAGGAATTTGTCAAGCAGGTAGCCAGGAGTTTTGGCGTAGCACCAGGTCAGAGTCAAGCAGCGATGGTCCTATACAGTAGCACAGCTTCCGTACAGGCTCGATTCGGACAGTATCCAACCGCGGAGGAGTTCGCCAAAGCTGTAGACGCTCTACCTTACGAGAGGGGCCGGACACGAATCGACATGGCCTTGGATCTAGCAAGCACGGACATCTTCCCTGCAGCGAGGCCGGGCGTGCCTAAGATTGCCATACTAATAACCGACGGCAAGCAGACGCAAGCAAAGGACGCCAAGGACTTGAAAGTGGCCTCTGATCCCTTGCGGAAGGCAGGCGTTCGCGTCCTAGCCGTGGGTATTGGCTCCGGTGTGGACGCAGATGAACTGCGATCGATAACAGAGACTGACGAGGATGTGGTGGTGGCCGCAGACTTTACAGACCTCATGCTGAAACTGGCCAACCTAACCAGCAGAGCTTGCGAACTGGCCGGTAAGTATCATTTGTCTTGTCCTTAGCTCTAATGCCCAGGGCCTTAGTAGCAGTCAGATGCATGTGGCAAGCGCCATAGATATGATGTGGTTGCGCTGTCAGCTAGCCCGCCAAGTGAATGTGCCTTGAAAGACTGGTGGCCGGCAACCAAAGTGTGGTCGGTATGATAGCTGGCGCTGTTTTGTTAGGCCTTGGGCGCGTCAGCAATTGGCACCTATCGAGGCTATGAGGCCCGGGCTGGGATCAATGCTTAGTTTTTACAGGCTGCCCAGGCGCACTTGACCTGAGCGTGACTGACTTGCCTTTCCTTCTCACCAGCACCACCGCCATGTAGCTCTCCCGTGGATGTGGCTTTCATCCTGGACTCTTCGGGCAGCATTGGAAGAACAAACTACCTTAAGCAGAAGGAATTTGTCAAGCAGGTAGCCAGGAGTTTTGGCGTAGCACCAGGTCAGAGTCAAGCAGCGATGGTCCTATACAGTAGCACAGCTTCCGTACAGGCTCGATTCGGACAGTATCCAACCGCGGAGGAGTTCGCCAAAGCTGTAGACGCTCTACCTTACGAGAGGGGCCGGACACGAATCGACATGGCCTTGGATCTAGCAAGCACGGACATCTTCCCTGCAGCGAGGCCGGGCGTGCCTAAGATTGCCATACTAATAACCGACGGCAAGCAGACGCAAGCAAAGGACGCCAAGGACTTGAAAGTGGCCTCTGATCCCTTGCGGAAGGCAGGCGTTCGCGTCCTAGCCGTGGGTATTGGCTCCGGTGTGGACGCAGATGAACTGCGATCGATAACAGAGACTGACGAGGATGTGGTGGTGGCCGCAGACTTTACAGACCTCATGCTGAAACTGGCCAACCTAACCAGCAGAGCTTGCGAACTGGCCGGTAAGTATCATTTGTCTTGTCCTTAGCTCTAATGCCCAGGGCCTTAGTAGCAGTGAGATGCATGTGGCAAGCGCCATAGATATGATGTGGTTGCGCTGTCAGCTAGCCCGCCAAGTGAATGTGCCTTGAAAGACTGGTGGCCGGCAACCAAAGTGTGGTCGGTATGATAGCTAGCGCTGTTTTGTTAGGCCTTGGGCGCGTCAGCAATTGGCACCTATCGAGGCTATGAGGCCCGGGCTGGGATCAATGCTTAGTTTTTACAGGCTGCCCAGGCGCACTTGACCTGAGCGTGACTGACTTGCCTTTCCTTCTCACCAGCACCACCGCCATGTAGCTCTCCCGTGGATGTGGCTTTCATCCTTGACTCTTCGGGCAGCATTGGAAGAACAAACTACCTTAAGCAGAAGGAATTTGTCAAGCAGGTAGCCAGGAGTTTTGGCGTAGCACCAGGTCAGAGTCAAGCAGCGATGGTCCTATACAGTAGCACAGCTTCCGTACAGGCTCGATTCGGACAGTATCCAACCGCGGAGGAGTTCGCCAAAGCTGTAGACGCTCAACCTTACGAGAGGGGCCGGACACGAATCGACATGGCCTTGGATCTAGCAAGCACGGACATCTTCCCTGCAGCGAGGCCGGGCGTGCCTAAGATTGCCATACTAATAACCGACGGCAAGCAGACGCAAGCAAAGGACGCCAAGGACTTGAAAGTGGCCTCTGATCCCTTGCGGAAGGCAGGCGTTCGCGTCCTAGCCGTGGGTATTGGCTCCGGTGTGGACGCAGATGAACTGCGATCGATAACAGAGACTGACGAGGATGTGGTGGTGGCCGCAGACTTTACAGACCTCATGCTGAAACTGGCCAACCTAACCAGCAGAGCTTGCGAACTGGCCGGTAAGTATCATTTGTCTTGTCCTTAGCTCTAATGCCCAGGGCCTTAGTAGCAGTCAGATGCATGTGGCAAGCGCCATAGATATGATGTGGTTGCGCTGTCAGCTAGCCCGCCAAGTGAATGTGCCTTGACAGACTGGTGGCCGGCAACCAAAGTGTGGTCGGTATGATAGCTGGCGCTGTTTTGTTAGCCCTTGAGCGCGTCAGCAATTGGCACCTTGCGAGGCTATTAGTCGGGTCTAGTATGCATGGTAGATCTGGGTGAGCTGTAAGGTATCCTTGAAATCGGCCGTTGATAATAGTTTTTAAATCTTTATGAGCTATTTTTGAAGGACTTTTTTTAGCCTTTTTGTTTTTTAATATTTGCTTCGAAGTCTTTCAATTTGTCGTTTTTGTCTCTTTGTTTTGTTATTGGCGATTTTTTAGTTATTACTGCTGAGGGTTTGAAACGATTGATGTAATCTTTTTTGATATTCAATAGCAGGACAGAAGCCCTTATGCCTTGTACCGATGGATTTGGCTTTTCTTTTGGATTCTTCAAGCTCTGTGGGAAGAATTGGCTACCAGAAGCAAATAGACTTTGTTGGTCTTGTATCTCGCATGATTGATGTGTCTTATTTTGGGAGCCACATTGGTGTAGTATCTTATAGTTCTCAGGCTCGTTTGGATATTCCCTTTTCAGAAAGCAACAATTCTCATGACCTGCTATTCATAATGAAAGATCTTAAATTTCTGGGAGGTTCTGCAAGGATTGGCCATGCTCTTGATCTCGCTTTTAATGACCTCTTTACTGTCAGGTCTGGATCAAGACTCGGTGTCCCTAAGGTCGTTGTAGTTTTTTCTTATGGACATGAACCAAATACCACGGACTTTGAATCTTTAAGCACTTCTGTTGAACCTTACAAAGCAGAGGGTATTTCAGTTATTGCAGTGGGCATTGGGCCTAATGCTGGTTTGCAGCGATTGCGTGTACTAGTAGAGAACGATAAGCTGGTCTTAGCAGCCTATTCTTTCAAAGAACTCAGTGACCTGGCGGTTCCTATCACATCATTGGCGTGTAGAGTTGCAGGTAAACAAGCAGTGAATTTCTAAATACAACCAGCATCATTACTATTAATAATTGCAAAGTCTTACCTCAGTGCTGTTGCGAAACTAAAGTATGTATATATTTAACCCTCTTGTTATTTTTACTTCTTATCAGGTTTTAGCTTCTAAAAATAAGTAGCTAGCCGCTTGTCGCGTAATCAAATTGATGTTTTTGTTTCTCCGCTACTATTAACAATTTTGCATGTTCACTCAAAACAACTGTAAGACAAATCTATGCTTTTCAATTTTTTGACACAAATATTTGTGGTTATAAGAAGCGCTTCGTCTAACTATAAAATTGTCGTGAGTTCCAAAATCATAAAATCAATCAAATCACGGCAAATGAAAAATCTTGGCATTAGAATTCATCTTTTGCTATACTTTAGTTAAAGTTATATTATGAATAAGGCAAAACGCGGGCTGTAATAGAGTATTTACATGTTAACTATTTCGGGAGCTATGGTTTCCCCTCTCATCAAAAATCATCGTTTTCAATTCGATCAAGAAGGATAGGCGAAGAATTGAGATATGAATGTGCTACCTCCAAATTAGGTAATTACAAAATGCCCACGAGACACGTAAAAATAACCGCTTAAAACAGTAAAGGAAGGTTAAAATAACACAACAGGTGCAACAGATGCCACAGATGGGCCCAACTGAAGAAGATTAAATTGGATTGAAATTAGGCTTTTTGAAAACTGTTCAGCCTAACAGTTTTTCAAAGTT
This sequence comes from Porites rus, assembly GCA_964035705.1. Lineage (NCBI taxonomy): Eukaryota > Metazoa > Cnidaria > Anthozoa > Scleractinia > Poritidae > Porites > Porites rus. The sequence continues at coordinate 36,559,555 of OZ037995.1, forward strand.
GATCTCTGCTGTCTGCAACTTCAAAAATAATGCTGAGGAGACATATTTGTTTGTCTCGAATCTCTGCTTGTGTCATTTACATGTAATTTCATTGCTTACTTCAAGTTCCATAGCGAGTAACTGGCAAAATTAAACAAAATGAACTGGACTGCCGTGACACAGCCCCTTTAATTAACTCTTATTACTTCCTTGGTCAAAGTTAGTGGTGCGGATCAATTTATACGCGAAAGAGTAGCTGTTGTGGTAGGAATCTAATGATTTGTACCTGAACATTGCTAATCGATGGGCAAAATTCATGCTCAATAACAACAAAAGTAGAGTAAACAATCCACAAAAAGACGGAAAATTTCATCCAGGAGAACAAATTTTTTAGCAAGTCTAGGAAAGAAGATTTGCACACGCCATAGCTTGCTCTCCCATAGGATAAAACACTCATCCCCCTAGCGGTAACATTTGAAACAGACCTCAGACTTGAGGTCGAATTATGAAGAAAAAGAGCAAAGCCCGCTTTAAACAAACGCTCAGGGTGCTAATTCGGGTATTTTCTTTAATTGTAACAGCTAACGAAGCTCCACGTCGATTCGTACGCGCCTTTCGTACTTAACAACCACCTACCTGTTTCTTCAACTCTCAATAAGACGTTTACCTCTTGTTAATTAAACAATAATCTTTAGTTGCGCCTCTTTTTGTCATCAATTTTTACTGGAGTAGTGATCCTTACGAATTCTTAGTTCTAAAAACCCTTTCAGTACTATTCTACCAAGAAGAATGTTACTGCCCATAGTGTGAAAGTTAGACTGATAATCCATTTTTTTACAGATGGTCTTGCACTAGGTTAATAATGTATTGTTCTATTTCATAGAACCTAAAAAGGTCATTCATCCCATGGATATACTCTTCCTTATTGACACGTCTGAAGGCGTCAGCGACCTTGACTTTCAGAGAGAAAAGAATTTCATTAAGACCGTTGTTCGAAGTTTCAAGATATCTTCAGACCATAGCCGTGTAGGCTTAATGTCATACAGCAATGAAACTGAAATCACTGTCAATTTTTCCGACGAACAGTCACATGATAGCCTTCTAGAACGTGTCGAATCTCTTCCATTTCTTGGAGGACAACGTCAGTTTAACAATGCCCTCGAAACGGCAGCCGCGCAGTTTTTTTCTCCCTCTGGATCTTCCCGATCTGTTGTGCAGAAAGCCGCTGTTATAATTACAAACTGTGACCAGGTTTCCACGAAGGGTACAGACCATTTGGAGGAGTCTTCTCTCTTGCAAGAAAATGATGTTAAGGTCCTCATTATAGCTGTTGGTTGTGATGATGCTGATCAGGAGAACAATTTGCAGAAGCTTGTTCAGGATGCAGAACAAATATTTACCCCAGATTCCTTTGAGAATTTGGCGGCAGCGGCCAAAAGATTGACTGTCGTAGCAGCAGATATTGCAGGTAGCTTATATATGGACAGTGAACTTTCTATGAGCCGGGTGTCCTAAAAACCAGGGAAGAACGAACAAAATTCGGTTACACCTAGTCAGCATTGAATGCCCGCTCAACGTGGATGTGTGCTCTGAGAGAGTTAATTGTGAACCCTTTTAGTGTAAAAGCCTCTCTTTATGCCTCCTCCATAGTATAGACGCCTTTGTTTTATGTATTCTGTGTTGGTTCCCAAAAGACCATGCAATCCCATTTAAATAGGTTTTTTCTTTTTATTTACCATCCATCAACTGAAAGGCTTTTGGGTTGATTGTTTGCAAAACGAAACTATGAAATCTAATTGACGAACGAATTTAATGTGCAGGTAGTTAAGGTTAAAATTCACAAACATGCTCTTTAATAACCTGGTGTGACTATGCTCATTGAAGTTAATTCAGTCTTTATTTTTTTATTTCCTAGGAGAGATTTTTAGTGGACATCGTTGCTCAGTAATCTATTTTTAAATTTTCTTTTCCCTGCTGTTTCAGCTCCAGATGAATGCACTAAATCCGCCGATGTCGCCTTTATATTGGATTCCTCAGATAGCGTCGGTATGGCAGATTATCAGTTACAAAAAGATTTTGTCAAAGCTATCGCTGAAAGTTTTGGCATACGCCCCACGGGAAGCCGTGTAGGAGTCATTATTGCGAGCAAAGCTGCAGCTGTAAATATCAAATTAAGTGACCACTTACATGTCGAGGATTTGAAGGAGTCAGTTGATAAGCTTCCTTACATAGGAGGAAGAGCAAGGATCGATAAAGCTTTAAACCTGGCCACATCTAAATTGTTCGTATCTCAAGGCGGGGCTAGGCCTGGACTGTCAAAGATATTGATCATAGTGACCACCGGAAAAGAAAATGCAACACGGAACGGCGAACTGATCGGTGTCGTTGCTCAGAAACTTCTTCGTATGGGAGTAACGGTGTACGTCATTGTGGTCGGTAAAGAGGTAGACGATAAGGTGCTTGGTTCTTTGGTCACCGAAGAAGAGAATTTGTTTCTTGAGGATTCATTTAAAAGCCTAATGTTGAAAACACGGCAACTTGCGAAGATGGCATGTGATAACGCAGGTTTGTTTCTACGTTTTTTTATCTTTGCCTTGTAGTCTTCATTAAAAGGGCGATCCGCCTACTAAACCTCAGCGCGGGTCTTCATGAGTTGCCTATTGCTATTGCTTTTTCTCTTGTCGTTTCTTTGTTTTTAAGGATTTTCTAGATGCATCAATCCAGTTGACGTCGCTTTCCTAGTGGACTCCTCTGGTAGCCTCGAAGAAGAAGGTTTCAATAAGCAAAAGGAATTTATAAAAGCAGTAGCAGCGACTCTAGACATATCTCCTTTTCACAGCCAGATTGGTGTAATAACCTACAGCGACAGAGCCTCAGTGGAGATAAAACTGTCAGATCATCAACACCAAGAAGACTTGATCAACGCTGTCGAATCACTGAAATACATTGGTAGAACCACCCGGATTGACAAAGCAGTTGCCATTGCAACTAAAGAGCTCATGACTCCAGGAGCTGGGAGAAGAGAAGACATTGCTGGCGTCTTGGTACTTCTGACAGACGGAAGACAAACACCTGACTCAGACACCACACCCTTAGACGAGTCTTCTTCAAGTTTGGAAAAGTTAGGTGTTAAGACAATAGTGGTTGGAATTGGTGAACTGGCAGATGAGAAAGGTCTCCAGAAGCTGGCAGGCCGAAATAAAGACGTTTTTCACGCTCCTTCTCTGGAACTGTTACCAAATGTTGCACAATCAGTGGCTACAAGTATATGCGAAGAAGCAGGTATTTACAGAATAGATTTTATGATAAAGAATCATAAAAATTAGAACACTATAAAAAATCATGTGTTTGAGAAGGCTGCTATCCTAGGGGGTTAGTGGGGCAACTTTATATTTTGAACTCTTATTACGGATTTTCTGGTTTCTTGCATATCCACCTAGGTTTTTTTTTTAAGGAGGTACTTTTTTGATTACGATATCACCCTTTATCCTAAATGTCGTTATTTATAGCGAAAGACCAAACCAGGGGGAACACTAGGATTGAGTGGCATCGCATCCAGAGGATGGGAAAACTAATCGCAGTTTGTCGCAACGCAATTTTGCAATTTTTGAAACAGAGAACATGTCAGGGCCCGCGGAGCAGTTTTGAAAGTGAGGTTGGGGAGGGGGGGGGGGGGGTGGCGATCCACCTCTTTTGAAGTGCAGTTGGACGGGAGGGGTTGTGGACTTTAAAAATGGTTTACCTTGTGCCGACTCAATATTTTTTAATACAGTTACAACTCATCAAGCATTTTTTAATAGTTTAACAAACGAAAAAGGAGTTAGTAACAAAGTGCAACCATGCACAGCAGCACCATAATTTGCCCGTGTTTCATTTACTTCAAAAGTTTGTCCGTTCTCTCCTTGCGGGTATCTAGAAGCTTTCTTTAATCATTGTTGAACGGAGCCATGTTTTTAACCTTCGAGCTGCGGAAAAGGACCTTTTCCTGCTGTGATGGTTGCAGGATTTACCAGCAGAAGCTTTCAGATCGAGACAATTTCATTTATCATGCTCTGCTGAATGTAATTCCTGAAAATTCTTCATGCTGTCTACAGTGTCATCGAGTTCAATTTGTTTTAAGAAATCGTGGCTACGTGAAGATTTAAGAAGCTTGATAAAAAAAATCCATTGTTTGTGCATACACTACATCACCTAGCTGTTGAAAACGCAGAAGTCTACGACTAAGTGCAGTTTTGTAAAGATAGTCGTTTTGAGGCTTACCATACGATTGAGGATCGAAATGGACCAATCATAAATTTGAATGCTTCGGCGAGGTCCGCCAGTCTTATATTTTTATTCCATCAAAGATTCCTTTTATTTGAAATGTGTTTCTTAATTTTTTTTTCAAAAATTGGGGGGGAGGGCGTGGCCCCTCCAGCGCCCCTCCCCCTATGCGCGGGCCTTGCATGTTATATATAACTTCTGCCTCAAACCTCTAGCACAGTCTCATTTTATTGAATTTAACACTGTGACCATTGCAACTCACTCTGTTCCCTTGATAGCACCGCAATCCTGTGATGTTTCACTAGACGTTGCCATTTTAGTGGAATCATCCGCGAACGTTCCACCGAATGAATTCCAGAACATGAAGGACTTTATCAAGGACATAGTGAAATATCTCTTGGCCTTTGAAGGCGAACAACAGGTTTCAATCATCTTGTATGGCAGCCAGGCAACAACACGAGTTGCGTTTGGCCAATACCACTCCGAGTTTGATTTTAAAAAAATAATTGACAGTCTTCCGCTCCAGAAAGGACTAGCGAGACTTGACAATGCCCTTCAATTCGTCTCTTCCCAAGTCTTTACAGCTAAAGGAGGTGACTATATGATTGCATTAGTGTAATATAACACCTTAAGAAGGTTTCTTGTGTGTTGATGACATTTGCAATTGAATCGTTAGTTACCTTAGAATTTCTCAATATTAAGGGTTCCTTTTTAAAGAAGAGAGTCCTGTGGCTTAGCTGATTCCCATGTCTTATGGCCAAACGTTTCTCAAAGCAGGACGAATTCAATCTCTCCATTGCTACCTTCGGAAGGAATCCTCATATCCTATTACGAACCATGAGACATTAAGTCGCGCTTTCACAAAACACATTCACTTTGTTCGCCCTTTGGTAATTTTCTTTATTATCTAACCGTTTGGAATACGGAGCAAAATACAAGAAAAACACGAAATGTGAACATAGAGCAGAGGATTACAGCAGAGAGTGCAAGGAAGTAGACACCTAAACCCCTTGGCAAACTTAACATTAGAACAAAATCACTTAACAAAATGAAAAGAGGGAGACTCGCCTAACCGCTAAGGGAGAGAGGCTTAACACCTAGGTTACAGCCAGATATTCAGGAAATAAATGATATACTTTCGTTCTTATTCCATTAATTTGTCGGTATGATTAGAACATTTCACCGTGTTTTCATGTACATATTTGTTACCCTGTTATGTTTTCAGGAGCGCGACCTGGAGTCCAGAAGGTTTGTATAGTCCTGACAAATGAGCAACGACCTGGCAAGAAATACTCTGATGATGTTAAGACTGCCGTAGAACCGCTTCATCAAGCAGGGGTACGGGTCATAGCAATTGGGGTTACGTCGCTAGCGGATTGGAGGCAGTTACGCGTCCTCACCAGGGACCCTAAAGATGTAATCAGGTCACGTTCCTGTGATAGTCTTGTGGCCAAAGTCAGTCACCTTTTCCGGCGGACCTGTTATAAAGCAGGTAAGCATCTGATCCGTAATAGACTGCACAGGATACTAACTGATTGCAGAAAAGCCATCATTACTACAAACGCGATGGACAACATTTGTTTGGTTAAATCGTCTACTAATGAGAAAGATATATTGTTCATTGTGAACATATCAGAGGACTTATCATAATAGTTTTAACTTAATTTTGGAGCTTAGAAATATAAATATCCCTTTTTAATATTTAAAAAAGTTAATGTAGTTTGTTAACTCACAAAGCCCTTAAGGACCTTTTTAAGACTGATTTTGAATTTTGAACTGCTGGGTAAAACTAGAGTGTCCCCACAAAAGATATGGCCTCAGTTGTTCAAAGGCTGAGTAGCGCTAACCACCGGATAAATCTCTATCCAGTGGTAGTACAATTAGCGCCATCCAACGTTTCAACAACAGGGTCCAGGGTTTTAGCGCGGGTATTAATAATGAAGGTAACCTTTTCACCGCTTAAAGTGAATAATGGAGTCTTGTAGTTGGTTCTAACTTTAACGACCGAGGAAAACACCTTAGCATGAATCCATTCAAATAAAAAGTCTTTGACAACACTTTCTTATGGTACTAAGATTGTACTATGGTTGTTTTGCTTTTTAAAAACTGATACATTTTTTTTTCTTTTCTTTAAGCCTACAGACAATGTGATGGCATAGGAGACGTGATTTTTGCGGTCCATTCTCCTGATAGCCTAAGTCCTCTTAACTACCGAAAAGAAAAGGAATTCGTCAAACGGGTTGCAACAACGCTGAACATTGCACCTGGTAAAAGCCGGGTGGGATTGATTCTGTACAGTAATTTTGCCACAGTTAGCGCCGAACTTGGAGATAAATCTACCCTGGAATTGTTTAATAATCTCGTTGACGGCCTACCGCAAAAAAGTGGAAAGACACGAATTGACAGGGCTTTGAAACTTGCGTTTTCGCTGTTCCACACTACTGGTGCTATACGACGGGCTGTTCCAAAAATTTTGATCTTATTAGCAAGTGAAAAACAGACGTTAGTTCCAGAAGTATCGAATCTCAAAGACGCAGCACATCCGCTTCATAAAGCTAATATTAGGATACTAGCCGTAGGAATGGGCCAGGGGTTTGAAGAAACTGATCTACGCACCGTTACTCGTACTGCTAAGGATGTTTTCCTGGCACCGTCATTTGAAGATCTCTTCAGTCTAAGCGGCTCTATTTCGAAAATCACTTGTGAGGCAGCAAGTAAGTTGTTGAAAATTCTGAAAATATACTTTATAGAAAAATTGTGTTACCTTAAGTGGTTCAAATACGAGACGAAAAAATTTTCGTCTTGTTCTAGCACAAAATAAAGAGCCTCAGTTTTCGTTTTGGTACATCATCAAGGAGTAACCCCTGCTACCAACGTGTCCATATTACATGCCTGACAGCGATCTGACAAGTATACATATACATGACTATGTATTCTTTGATTTTCAGAACCTCCCATTTGCTCTGAGCCAATAGATGTCGCTTTCCTAGTGGATTCGTCAGGCAGTATCGGCGCAGCTGACTTTGAAATGCAAAAAGCTTTCATTAAAGCGGCAGCGGGTACGTTAGCAATCGAAAAGGGTATAGCTCATGCAGGATCAGTAGTCTACAGTGATATAGCAACGGTTCAGCAGTCTTTTGACCAATGCAACGGAACCAAGTCCGTCATGCAAGCTATAGATCGCTTGCCTTACTATGGACGAACCACACGAATAGATCGAGCTTTATCGCTGGCGAACACGGCCATGTTTAGTGCCGCGGGAGGATGCAGATCTCACGCGGCGAAGGCACTTCTGTTGTTAACGGATGGAACGCAGACGCCCGCGCTTGACTCTATCGCTTTGGAGCAGGTGGTTAAACCACTTAAAGGTAAAAAGGTGGTAAGACTGGCCTTGGGTATTGGAAAGAAAGTGAGCGCTTCAGAGCTACGCAGGGTGGTAGATAAAGATGACGACGTCATGACGGTTGACAGCTTTGACGACCTGCTCTCTTCTTTACATCTAGTATCGAAGAAAATTTGTTCAAGCGCAAGTGAGTAATTAACCGTTTGCTCAAACCCTTGCAAAAGATGACCAAAGCAAAAGTCCGAAAAAGAATAAAAAATATTGTTTGTGTATAAGTTGTGGGTGACGATATGAACACCTGGTAGCTAGAAAAACTTTTGTAGCAAGAGAGACTTCACCTTTTGTGCCGTCTTTTGTCAAGACGCAAGAAAGTTTTAAAATAATGTTGTTTTATTATCAGTAGTCAAAATTGTAGCCCTAAAAACAAATTAAACCCTTATTGGGAGACTTACGCTTCCTAATTTTTTATTGTAAAACTGTTCGTATATGAGCGAGCGCCTTAGCGTAATCTCAGCAAATAAAAATGTATGACCCTTTTAACTCAAGTACTAGTGTCGTGTAACTTATGATAGATTTATTTTGGTAGAGATAAAGAAGTGCCCAACACCTGTGGATATCGCTTTTCTTCTGGATTCTTCGGGAAGCATAGGAGAACGGAGCTACGAAACGATGAAGGACTTTGTGAAAAAAGTTGCTGACGCCTTCGTTATTGGACCGAGTACAACTTGTGCAGGTGTAATAATCTTCGGTTCGAGCGCAACCACCGCCGTTCGCTTTGCTGATGCCACGAACAATACCGTTTTCAATGCAGCCGTTGACGCCTTACCGTACATGCGAGGTGAGACACGTATTGACAAGGCTCTTCAGCTGGCGTCGGCTGAGCTGCTTAATCATCCTAGTGGGGCTCGTGTGGGAGTGGCTAAGGTAGTGATAGTGCTTACAGATGGAGGACAGTCAAACGCGCCGTATGCTATGGATATTCAAAAGGCAGTAGCCCCTCTTCTATCTGCTGGTATCCGGATTTTTGCCGTGGGGATTGGAAAGGATGTAGATGACAGACAGTTACGGCTGATGGTTGATAACAAAGACGATGCGATTATGGTTCCATCGTTTGATGGACTCTCCGTACGCGCGCGTCAACTATCGATAGCCGCTTGTGAAAGTTCAGGTAAGCATATCACATTAGTCTCCTTCCCAGCCGCTCGGTTGGAGTCGCGCAATGCTCCCCGTCCCCGCGTGAGGGCAGGGAACATTGCGTGACTCCGGCCCGAACGGCTGCGAAGGAGACTGGTCACATATGTACCAAGAACTCCTTACTTCGTGTTCGTGTAAGTTCAACTATTTCACCAAACCTAAATCGAATCTTGGATTAGGTTATATTCTACTGTACTGCTTGCAGTCGTTCTTAGAGAAGACGATAGACAGTCTCAACGGTTCTGTTACTTCTTAAATGCGCGTAAATTTTGGTTTCGTAAAATAATCATCCCTGGCTTTTGTTGTGATATTCCCATCACATAATAGTACGAATAAGCATATATTTCCGATACATTCTCGCATTTCCTGGTATGACCGAAGCTGCTGATGTTCTTACAAGCATAGTCATTGTTCTCTCAATACACTGTATATCAGTCACTTTTTCAAAACATATCCTTATTAATTATCAGTAACAGGCCTAACGTTGCCAAATCTTCTCTCTCGAAACAATAATCACCTTAACCAAAGAGATCTCATTCGAATATCTGTTATCAACTTCTGCCCACAGAAATCGACACCTGTGATAACACAATGGACGTGGCGTTCCTGTTAGACTCTTCTGGTAGCTTGACACCAATACAGTTCCAACAGAGCAAAGATTTCATCGATCTTTTGGCAGCTTCGTTTCTGAAAAGCAAAGTCGGAAGTCGAGTAGGTCTTATTCAGTTCAGCATTGTCCCCAAGATCAAAGTGTGGTTTTCGGACCAATTGACCCATGAACGGTTTCAAAGTGTACTGCGAAAAGTCCGATATCAAGGAGGGTACACGCGGTTGGATCGTGCTCTAATGCTGGCAGATGAAAAACTCTTTACAGGTAAAGAAGGCGTTCGAAAGCACATTCCAAAGATCATGATTGTACTATCAGACGGCGTTAACACAGACGCCCCCGACGCCGTCGCATTTGACGCCGCAGTCGCACCGCTTCATCGTGCTGGGGTGCGTGTGTTCGTGGTTGCAACCGGAAACGAAGAAGGCAGGGACAATCTTTACTTGCTCACCCAGCGAAAAAAGGACCTGTATCGCACAGAGACGTACGATGATCTGGCTCTTCACCTGCGTAAAATATCAAGGGACACCTGCGAAAGTGGAGGTAATCAGAGATGCGTAACTTTTGTACAAAGCAAAATAAGGGGAAATTTTAAACAATTCGGCCAGTAAGAGTGAGGAGGGGTGTTTGAAGAATAAACTTGGATAGTCATTTATTTGTTTATTTTTAATTTATTATTGTTGTTGCTGCTGTTGAAAACAAAAACCACAGAGCAGCGAGATTTGAAGCCAGTATATTATTGCTGAGTCTTTCCTTTAGCAGTGAACGATACGTTATCCTAAAAAACCAAGTCCAAAACCAAAAGAACCGGTAACTTTTAAGCGATTCCTTTCTCCGTTCGGGAAAGTGCTTCTTAGCGTCAAGTAGGAATGTGATTGTATGGAATTTGGTGCGACATATTATCGTCTTTTCTATTAAATGTTTGGTTGAGGTTATTGATATAAGCGAGTTTAAGTTATTTGTGAGAGTATGGGGCTACTTTCTCGCGGTCATCTTACAGTTAACTCATTAACTGGTTAGAGGTTTTGTATTTTTCACAGCGGCGGATCCAGACCTTCAGATAAGGGGGAGGCGGTCATCCAGACCCTGAGATAAGGGGGCGCGGTCTGCAAAAACATTTTTTCGGCCCTTCGGGCTTCATTTTGGTCGAAAAAAAAGGGGGCGCCCCCCCCCCCCCCCCGGGCCCCTCCCCTGGATCTGCCACTGTATCATTGTTATCATTTGCTATTCTTACTGTATTCAGTCCAATCTTTTCCGTTTAATTAGCTCTTCCCAGATGTGAGCAAGTTATGGATGTAAGTTTCATAATTGATTCATCCGAAAGTGTTGGATTGAAAAATTACCAGAAGTTGCTTGACCTCGTTCGCAACATTGCAAAATCGTTGGAGATTTCACCGACAGGAAGCCACGCAAGTGTGGTCATCTTCAGCGACACCGCGAGAGTGCAAATAAAGCTGGACGACCACGAAGAAATCCTGGAATTTAATAAAGCGCTTCGAGACGTCCCGTATCTGGGCCGAAAGACGCGGATTGACAAGGCCCTGAGGGTTGCAACAGTCGGCGTGTTTAACAGCAGATCTGGTATGAGAGCGGGCGTTCGCAGAGTTGCTGTGATATTGACGGAAGGTCACCAAACTAGAACGTTCGATTCTATTCCGCTCAGGTACGCGGTTGAGCCATTAAGACGAAAGCGTGTAAAAGTGTTTGCCGTTGGTGTTGGCAACGATGTGCGTTACGATGAACTGAGGTCGCTCACAGACAGTGATCAAAATGTGCTAATGGTGAAAACATTCCAAGGACTCTTCAGCGTCGCAGAAGAGCTGAGTAACAAGATGTGTCGAGGTATGCCTCTTACAGGGTAGTCAATAATCGGAATAGACGTTAGATCCCCAAAGTCCAATGAGAACTACCACTATCTTGGTCTTCCCAGCTCTAGTTAACAGAAAAAAGCTTCGAGCACCAAGGTGCATGGGTACACGTGAAGAAATTTTGGTGGGGATGTGCGGAAACAAAGGTTAACGCAAATGTTCCATGGCCTGTACACGTGAAGAAATTTTGGTGGGGATGTGCGGTAACAAAGGTTAACACAAATTTTCCATGGCCTGTACTCTTATTGACCATAGAAGTGCCAAAATGTTTAAAACTCAAGTGAAGCAGGCAAGGGTTTCCACCACTGTTTCCACCAAGTTTTAAAGATTTTGACGTCATTTCTATGGTCGAAAATGGTGTTGTCCGTGGAAAAACTATCGCCGATCTCTTTTCAGTAACACTGACGGTTTTCTCTTTCGCGAAAAAGGGAACACAAAAAAGAGAAAACAAATTGCGCCACCATCACGTCATTTCCATGGTCTGTACTCTTCATGAGCGACAAATCCCTCAGACATTCGTAAAAATTTTCGCGCGGGTCACTATAAAGACTTGACAGAAATCGGAAACCGCGCTGAAAAGTCGCTGGCACCCAGGGTACCTCAACAGAAGCAAGCACTTTCATATTGTGGGCCCCTTATCAATTCTTTAAAGGAGGCTAACAAGCCTAAATGGTTTTCTGTTTATAGTTGGAGACTGGTTTGTTAAAGTTTGCGTTAATGTTTTACATTTTGCAGCGTAACAGTTGTATGTGCTCACTATGTTTTCTTTTCCTTTCAGGATAAAAGACGAGCTGTGGTGCCAAAATATTTATAATACGAAAACAAGAATACAAACGAGCACTGTAGCATAATCTTAAAATAACTAGAGCTTTGCAACAGACGAAGATACCACAGTGGAAACGCATAACGCGTATACACATTTAAGATGGGAATTATACCAAGACGACAAGACTCAAGCGAAGTCACGTTGGAAAGCTTAAACATTGCCATTTTAAAAAGTAAAATAAATTATTTTTAAAGAGTTTATGAAGTAAGCCACACAGGACCAACTAGAAAAAGCGCCTCTTAGAAGGTAAATTATATTTATAAGCTTTTTTGTTTTGCGATGTAAGCTTGAACCCGAGGTATCGTTAACTGTTATCCCAGTAAACTAATTTTACATGTTGATAAATCGATGTTGTAGTCGCTTACCAGAAGTTAAATACAATGGAAAATTATGAATTATGAAAATAGCACAACTCACTAGGTAAGATTAACACTGCAGCTACCTGAGGAGTGTTTGGGTCTTATTTATTTGATTCTATTCTTATAGGATAAGATGAAAGTGCCTGAATGAATTTACGGAGAAAGACAATATTTTGGGCTGGGGAGGGGGAAAGGGCGGAGAAGCTCCGCCACCCCTTCCTCTCCCCAGACTACCGCTCGGCTCGCTTCCCTGGCCGATTTTTTTATTCTATTTCCCCCAATGCGGAGCCTGGTCCCAGGCTAGTTTTTTACCAAAGCTGGTCTTTTACGAGAGGTTCCAGCCATAGGGCTTTGACTTGAATAAGAAGTCGTTTATTATTTACTCTTACAATGAACGTCTTATAACAATGGTATCTCAGTTTGCGTTTTTCTATTTAAATGAGATTCTGCAGCAAGAGGAAGCAGTCAGCGAGGTCGAGTGGTTAAAGTCAAAGGCCCTGAGTTGAGGTCCTCGCTTACCGATATGCTTGTAACTTAATCAACAGGTTCGCTTGCTACCATTGGGATTCTAAAAGGTGTTATGTGTCATGTTTCGTTTCATTTACAGTAAAAGCCCAATATTTTGAACCGCCAGAGCGGCTCGCCGGTTTTTTCAAAGTTCTCGATAATCATACACTGTAAAATGGAAAGCCGTTTAACCGCGTCACCAAAGGAAGGCGAATAGACCATTTCTGAGTTACCCCAAGCCACCATTTTAACCATCTAAGTCCCAATAGTGACGAACAACAATTTTCTCCTAACGATGTCCATACATTGTCAAGAGATAAAGTTACGAGAATTACTAAAATGATCACCAAAGAGAAAATGCCTTGATCCTTTATCAAAATCTCTCAACGAATTCTTTAAAAAAATGTTGGGAGATCAGTTTGGAGAATTTGCGTGTGGATATTGGGGGTTAAAGGGTTAAAGCGAGGCTGACTTCGACGCCATTGATATGGAAATGATTTTTCGTTTTCACGCAAATGTAACTCATTATCACAAGAAAGGTTTTGCACATGGTCTCGTTTTGAAAATGAGGGTTTTTTGAACTCGGAAGTGGCCTATTGGCTCGAATTTCCGAAGGTTTGAAAAATGACTAGAGTTTGACAGGTGAATGGAAGTCTGCGACGCTAAAGGGTGTGGTTTGGGAGCCCTTGAAGCTACAGTAAAACCGGGGCAACAAAAAACAACTTGTTTTGCAACTTTAGTTCAAAACGAGTTGAATAGCAGTGTTGCACATTTTACCTCCGACGTCCGAAACCTGTCTTGTAACAAATAAGGTTCCATTTTTTTTTTCTTGGGAGTGGTGAAACGCCCAAGATCGCTATTTAACTCGTTTGGCTGCTAAGAAGCAAAATTAAAACAAGTCGCTTTTTTGTTGCTCGTTTTACCTACCTTCAGGCTTAAACTGGGAGCCTTTCAACTTTGAAAGGAGATATGGGTTTGTGTTATCAAGAACATGGGTCATGGATTAGGCTCATTTCATTATTCGTCTCTTGTAAAATTCAGTTCTCATTAGGTCAGAACTGAGTTGGGATAAATTGCAATTTTTGCTCGTGAAAATTTTTTATCACACACCCCACTCTTGTTTTCTCAGAGTGCCCCACCCTTGGTCCCATCGAATAAGAACAATAACAGCATGTTGGTTTAAAACATGATAGGCTTCAATAACTCTAAATACCTTCTTCTTGAACCGTCTGACCTTTGATAATTCCCAAAGTGATGATATGTTATTATCTTCATGGTATCATGAACGAAGAGCTCTGATAGAAAACGCGTAGGGGTGAAAAAGGCGTAAAATTTGAAGGTTTGTATGGGAACTGCGATAGCTGTAGTTTTATATGAGCGCAGTAATCTGAATATTCGAGGGTATCGCTAATGATAAGCCACAAAAGCTATCCCTCTCTTCCTTTGGTTGTTTGATCCTTGGTGTATTCGGGGGAGGGGTGGTTCGCTTTCCTCCACTTTACTTTGACCGAAGGTGTAGCCGGCTAATAAGAAGTATGCAGAGACGAAAACGAGTAGACAATGCCTTACCTACCCTCTGTTTTCTGTTAAATTTCGCTTGTGTTTAATAATTTTTGCTTCTTTAGAACCTCGTCGGCCTCTATGCTTGTTTACAAACCGAGTTCATAGGTTTCTTAAAGAAGCTCGCGGGCCGGGCAGTTTGAAAAATTTTGTGAAAAATTTAATCCTGACTGTGTCAATGTCTTTGATTCTTATAACCTCCCTGGTTGATTACGCATTGACACCAGGACAAAAAACATGGCTTTATTCACCATTGGAGATTTAATTATATTGGGTTATAAAGAGGCACGAGCATGCGATGCCCTCTCCACCAGGGAGTCTAAATTGTGCAATAAACACAACAACAAAAACTTGTTATTAGTAACTCTCTTTTAAAAAAAGTGGGCGTACATTTTAGGCAATGAAACAAGTATACAGTATATGTTTTCTGTGCGTGGTTATATGTTTCTAAAGGTGCAGTGGCCCGAGGGCATAGAATAATCTTTTTATGGGAGGAACACATTTCAACGCCCGCGTTTGAAATATATCTCGGTCAAGTAACTGACATAAACAAAATGTTTCTTTCTGATGCTCTCAACATTTTACATCTTTGATAGCATTTTATTCTTCCTAAGTAAATTTCATTCACTGAGTGGAATTTGCAACAAAATATAGACTTTAAGATGGAATAAAAAGCACTCAGAAACACTACCTCGACACTCACAAACGCTTCCGGGAACAAAGCTTTTTGCAACTCCCGATTTGCTAAATATTTTCGCCTAAGACTTCGATTTTTTTAACAAGTATCTCCGCGTCCCAGTTTTACTCTCCTCGCGCCTGCTTACGCGCTACGTTTTAGCCGTTTGTTCCGCAACCTAAGCTGGGGATTACAAAAACAAATTCTGACATTTTTCTAGAAATATCCCTCATCCATTGCGACGTTTTTCGAAACCTCCCAAACCTTCCAAAGCCCTAGGAGTCTTCGGAAGCTTCAAACAATTGTATTGATTTAGTAAATTCTCTGCATGCTGAGGAAACAGATAATGCTTATCCCACTTATTCCGAAGATAATCGAAACACTATTAGTTCCGCGGGTCAGTTTTCTGGACTTTTCGGAAGCCATAAAACAATTTCAACACTTCAAACTACTCGCCAATGATCTCAACACCTCCTTCCGATTTCTCCCGAAAAAAAAGAGAGATTATTCTTTCCGACTATTAATTTTAGGTTTCTTCAAGTTTGTTACATTTGTTAGGCGGCTTTCTTATAGTAAATTCAATTATCACCGGATATTTAACCGTTCCTTGTCAACCTTAAACACAACAAATGAACTTATATTAATCAGTTGTAGCGGTCCAGTCTCAAAAGATCGAGAGAAGTTGGTATGTTTTTATAATTCTAAAATAAGCAACGCTCAGCTCGTTTTGCATGAGAAATGACATAATTTATGTGTTTGAAAAAATACAGAAAATCCACTTAACGCAGAAACCGTTGCTTGACTTGGCTTGATCTTGTTTTATATACTGCTACTCTTTTTTACTAAAAACTGAGGTAAATCTTGCAAACTTTTTCAAACTACTCAAGAAGCGCGGAAAGAAAAACAGATTTCAGACGGTTTTTGTGTCTTAGTTCCCATGCGCTCCCAAGTATTCGTTTGCCTTAAAGATCCTTAAAAAATATCTCCTAAATTAATGATTTAACCTCGCTCCAAGCACAAAACACCTAAAAAGAACAGGTGATTGCGGTCGAGGTTAGGGTGTGCTTTCAGACGGTCTTGTTGCTGAAGCGAGGCGTGGCCAGTAACTTATTGAACAAAAATATTTTTAAATCCGACCACAGGCGGGAAAAAAATTGGCACTAAGACGGAAACTAGGTCGAAACTTACAAAGGCATTTCTTACTTTTAAGGTGTTCTGTAGCCAAAAAAGGAAATGTTCAAAATAGTAAAAATGTTTACTTTTCGCGACATATACGACATAACAAAGATCGTATTTTTCTCCCCAATGTACATCAACAAATCAGATTTAACCAGGTATTTTAACCTCGAGTGGTTTTAACTTTGTAACGTGACTAAATCAAGGACTGCAAACACGAGAGCCGAGAGCTTTCCTTCGTGTGAACTAAACAAATAAAATAATTGCGTCCTGTTATCCAGTCGTGCGTGACATCGCATCCGTAAGCCAATCTGGTGCTGTGAAAACACCCCACGCGGAAGTCATTTGTTTTCGTCATTGACCAACCTATCGAATCCTATTTCTGTATTCCATGAATGCAGAGAGCCCCACCATTCTGCCCACATTATGAACTCGTGGAGATTACCCATTGGAATTTCAATTGAAGTGGGATTATTAAGTATAAATTGAAGAGTAATCAAGTTCACTCCAGCAAATGAGCATTGCACTGCAGAGGGGAGTAATGCGTATCAGCCAATCACCGGCAAACAAAATGACGATTTTAAATGGTTTTGCGCTATGTCTCGTTACGTTCTTCGCAGTTGTACATTCGGAAGACTTTTATAGAGGTAAGTCAAACAGTGCTTGTTTTTTGTGAAATGATAGAACGTAAGAACAAAAAGAAAACAGATAACTCTCTAAACTTTTGATAATAATAAACTACATGTATAGTAATTAAAACTGCAAAGTACGAGATCCTAACTTTACAATCACTAAATAAGCCCATTTATGTCGATCATACCCTAAGTTTTTTTTAGCCCTCAATCTAATTCTTTATGCAACGTATGCAATATCTTATTCGGAAACTGTTATTTGCTAAGTTAAAATGTTAGTGAATTATATTTAGTAAGGCTCATAACGGAATAAATTTGAAGCAGTCCGCCTATAGATTTTATTTTTCAGAAGACAGTTATTGGTAGCTGGATATGGATTTTATTAAGATGTGAATTATATCTTAATGATCTTCTTTTGAGTCACTTCACCTCATTAAATCAACCTTACCCTCACTGAAATTTCCTTTCGCATCAGTTTATGAAATAAGGATTTTTATTAATAGTGAGGTTCGTGAGAAAACCATGATACGAAAGACGATGAATTAATTAAATTTCAATAAAGGGATTAACTCAATAGTAGAAAAGAAAGAATGAAGACAATGACGATCAATCGAAAGATAATTTAACAATTTGCACAGCACGGACAATTCACGCTCATAGTTCATTGTTCTTTTGGTATTTTTTTAAAAAAAACGTCAAAGCTTTTTGCTGATATTTTTCCATGAATTATGGTCTTGTTGTGATCAACAGAGAAAAAACCCTCCGCAAGGAGACAACACGAATTTTTCTAATTTATTCGAGAAACTGAAAGTGACAATACATAGTCTTTTAACTTTTGCAAATTAAGGAGAGTAGAAATGTTTATTTAGTTTTGTAGTTTTTGTGCTCTGTTCGTAAAGTTAAAGGTGAAACACATGCCGATTTAATCCGCTCTTGAATGATGCCTTGTCTCAAGTTCTTCGATCCAATACGGGACTTTCCTGAAATCCAACTGTGGAAAAGATGATAAACCTTCCACTTTTCCTCATTGTCACTTAACAAGACATTGCTAAATCATCATGATATCAGAACAATTAACCTTAGACTCGTTGATACGGTGTATTAATTGACTATAAGTTTCCCCGAAAGGCTGATTAACTATCTTTTCCATAGCTTGAGGCTAAATTTGGGTACTTTGCCAGTTTCAGTATTTCAGCTTGACAAAAGCAACTGACAAACCTT
This sequence comes from Porites rus, assembly GCA_964035705.1. Classification (NCBI taxonomy): domain Eukaryota; kingdom Metazoa; phylum Cnidaria; class Anthozoa; order Scleractinia; family Poritidae; genus Porites; species Porites rus. Next base: position 36,577,766 of record OZ037995.1, read on the forward strand.
GTCGGGTTTGAATCTCAGGCTTATGATGGGTTCTCTGAACAAATAGAGCTGTTTTAAAAAGCCAGTCATAAAGAACTAAAACGCGACTCAGAATCTAATGAAGCAAGGAAATAGATCGGTGCATGCGTGTTGAGCATAGTAAACAAAATCACTGTCATCATGGTCATATAATAATGAATACAAAACTATTTTTGTGCACCAAAACGCGGCCTAGAAAATTCAGTGAATACGTCAGGGGCTTTGAAAAATTGCTACGGTCCCATCTAAGACTTAACAGTTTTTGGTTCTGCGGCTCACTAGTAATTTTAATTAACGGATGTGTGAATGTTCACGCCTAAAAAATGAACAGAAATACTTTTGTGCTGATAAAGACAGGAAATCGACAAAATGTTAAACTTTAACACTTGGATGAACTTTCTAAAATTGAGTGTCTGTAGTCTGGACCCTCCCGAGTCTAGAATACCTGAGCTCCCCTTAGTCATTCAATACATTCATTGAAAGTTTTGCTAAGTTGAATTTCTAACATGACCTTCCTGTCGGACATTTGTAGATCTTTGAAATTTGCCACTGTTATTTTATTAACTTTGTTCGCAATACGCGTGTATATGAAAACTCTGGCCTTTGAAAAAGTACGTTGTCTTTGGTTGGCAACATTCCCCTGCGGACATGTATTATTATATTAAATTGACACGAAATGTAAGCACAATTATCAAAGGGAAATTTGCACTCTTTTTTGTCTGAGTATTGAAATTTGCGTGATAAGGAGGGTATATTAGTGCCTATGGAAAATTACAGTTATTGCTTTAAAGGAATTTTTGCGCCTCGCCGAATCACTTGTTAAGCAAGTGACAAGTCGATCTAGCAAAATCACGCTGTCACTTCAGACTCCAGCTTTCTTCTTTCCAAGTGTTTGGAGTTTTTCCGTTTTCCCTGCCAAACTCAATATTATGGTGGCAGTTAAATAGTTGCGCTGGGTTGTAAATTCAAGCCTGCCATTTTCTATTTACCATAATTATACGCCTTGGAGGCACTATTCACGGAGACATCCAACGCGAGAGTCAGAAAGAGTTAAAGTATTGAAACTAGAGTCGAAAATGAACAAATTGCAACCAGCCAGCGAGGTCTGAGGTCTCTTTTGGAGAAAAGCGGTGTTCATTTGGCTATATTTCTTACTGAAAATTTCTGGTTGATTGCACACTTTTCCGAACAAGTCAGGAAAAATTTTTTCATAAACTGAATTAAGACCAAGTCATTACACATGATGTTCTATACTATTCAACCATAGCCTGCGTGGTAGGCGTTTCAAAGGGAAGGAAAAAGGGGGAAAGGGGGAAAGGGGGTGCGGGAAGGAACCTTCCTCGCGTGCCTTGAGTCCTCATGCCCTGATTTCCCTCCTCGGCTTCAAACCCCTACCACGCAGGCTATAACATTCTGCTGATATATTATTTATGATTATTTATTTATATTCAGAACTAGTATTTTTACTTTTAACATATCTAAGTCCAAAAAACGTAATTAAATAGAGGCAAAACCTCAGAGACAAACCAATGAGATAGCCGGAATTTATATGGACCAAAATCACTGAGTACAAGAACATAAAGAAAAATCAAGTAATACAGGATATCTGCCTACTTTTTCACTTGATTTTTCTCTCTCAATCATCTTGCCGTAAGGATCAGTTTAATTTTCTTCTCTTCTTAACCTCTGTCAGAGATGGCCTTTATCTAATCTTAGGTTACTGATTTGTATAAATGTAATTCTTTATTTCGATTTGTTTCAATTTTCCTCAGAACAATGTTCCCAGATATCAGACGTGGTCTTCGTTGTGGACTCCTCGGGAAGCATTGGAAGGAGAAATTTCAAAAGAGAATTGCAATTTGTCAAACATGTGGCGTCCACGTTCAAGATGGGACCCAAACAATCACAGATTGCTGTAATCTCATATAGTGACGACGCGAAAGTGGATATCAGATTTGGCGAATACTCCAACGTAAACGACTTCAACGCTGCCGTGGACCGAGTAAGACATCAGCGACGACGAACGCGCATTGACAAAGCTCTCCATCTCGCAAACACCCAGGTGTTTACACAAGACGGAGGTGCAAGGTCTGGTATTGCTAAAGTTATGGTTATATTAACAGACGGCAAACAGACTGTGACGTCAGATTCTAAAACGCTAGACGTGGCAGTGCGTCCTTTGCAAGAAAAAAACGTTCTGTTTTTGCTGTTGGTGTTGGCAAAGCTATTGACATTACCGAGCTGTTGCTGTTGGTTGGAGGCAATGGGGATAATTTATTCAGAGCAGAGAATTTCGATGAATTAACCAAACACAGTCTACAGCTGGCTGCTCAGACGTGTAAGAGAATCAAGCCTCCTGCAGGTAAGAAAAAATTGAAGAAAACCTTTTTCTGGTTTTGCTATACAGTGGAACCTCTATTCAGGGGATACCCTTGGGACCTAGGCAAGTGTCCCCTGAATAGAGGTATCCAATGAATGGAGGTTTGGCTGGGGTTTATTAATTATACATTGCGTTAGTTGCGACGTAATTTAAAGCTTTCAATTTCTTGAGGACCAACGACTGACGGATTCCATTCACATTTAGACCGGTTTTCTGATGAAGTTTTGCTTAGTTTGATGAAAACTTATACAGTGGTAAAGTTCTCGTTAATCTGGAAATTCCAGTGGTGTGGCTATTTAAAGTAAACCTCTAAAGCAGTGCTTTTACGCCACATAATTAAGTTTTTAATATTTTACAAAATTCGTTGTCAGTATCTTTCTTCCTGATTTCAGTAAAAAAGTATTTTTTGTTCTTCCTGTTCAACTTTTTTAATACTTTGACTTAAAAACGCGTCCTATACCTATTTTTTGTTTATATTCCCCCTTCCTTTTCTTTGTAGTTCACGGCAACTGGTCTGAATGGGCAGATTGGGGTGCCTGTTCGCAATCCTGTGGCACAGGCGTTCAAGGTCGCCGCCGAACTTGTACGAATCCAACTCCCCGCTATGGTGGACGGGATTGTGTTGGTGTTGCGACTGAGATTCAAAACTGTAACTTGAGAGGTTGTCCAGGTAACGACTTTTCTAGCTTTGTATGCTTATAATAAAAACATGTACGTATGGTTATTTTAAAAAACACAGTTCAGCAAAAGAAATTTCTCTCTTGAATTCAGTAAATCTTCCAAGTGCAGATTTTTCCAATTTATCCTCTCTTGTTAAAACCTTATCTCGACGTTAACTTAATTTTTTGTATTGGGTTTTATTGTCGCTCTTTATAAAAATAAAATAAAATGGATTTTTTCTGGTGTTCTGCAGTCTAGTTTCTAAGTTATAGAGGTCTCATGAACGTTAGAACGTTATAAAAACGTTTCTTCGCTTGCACAAAAATTGAGCGAAGTATCTATCTTCCAAATGCAGGAGATGGACCTGTTGGAAAGAAAACATCAAGCCGTGGTCTATTTGTTATAAGTAGGGCAATGAAGCCATTAATGTAAGGTTTTAGCGGAGTTCGTTGCCTACAAATATTTTTCTTAAATCCTATCGTCTTTTGGAGGCGCAAAGGAAATGTTATGTAGGAATCTGATCTACTCAGATTAACGAAAATCTTTCTTACGCTTTGACAACAGCAGACAAATTTTGTAACACGATCTTCAAGTACATGCAAGCTTCATTTCATATTCTCTTTCTTAGTTAACGGCTCGTGGAGCGAATGGAGTGACTGGGGTTCCTGTGGTGTGACGTGTGGTGGCGGTAACCGTAAACGCTCAAGAACCTGCACCAATCCTTTGCCGGCCAACGGTGGATTCGAGTGCCCTGGAGCAAGTGAGGAGACTGAAAAATGCAACTCTAACCCTTGTCCAGGTAATTTACCATAGAGACCCGTTAAGGGTCACGTTCAACAGCGGAAGGGAAACGACAATTTGTTCCACATGACCATTTTTTTCCTTTACTAGTTGTTTGCTATTCATTATATCCACATAGAAAACAATTATCATGCCCGGTTCATCCGTAAGAATAATTTTGCAAAATATTTATCTGTCCCATCCCTAATTTGAGAATTTCTTAATCTGTATAATGCTTTTACGTTTTCCGAACACGCGTTTCTAAGGGCGCTTTCCATTTGTCTGAACTGGTCGGCCAGACGATAGCTAGACCGGTAAATCTCGTGCATATTATATAAGATTGACTGATCTGACCGGATAGTTTGGATTAAAAGTAAAATTCTCATTATTAAGAGAAGTTCCTGGCCGGTCAGTTCTAACAAATAAAAAGCGTCCTTAATCTCACTATTCACAGGAGCTATTGGCATCTGCATTTACCTCGCAGACGGTGTTTCCTTTCCATATAGTTACCAACTGTAATTATTTCCATTTTTACCACAGTTGATGGAGAGTGGGGTGACTGGGTAGAATGGAGCGTCTGCTCTACCTCCTGTGGACTGGGCACTCAGAGAAGATTCCGGTCCTGTAATAAACCACGCCCAGCCTTCGGAGGACGAGAGTGCACTGGCCCGAAAGATGAAACACGCAACTGCAGCCAAGGTCCCTGTCCAGGTAGATATTACATTACATACCGAATACGATTAAGATAGTTGAAAATTATTGGATGTGATTGAGAATATTGTGATGAAAATTAAAATTAAGGCAACTAGTTTTTTTACTTACAGTTGATGGTCATTGGGGTGCTTGGGAAGAGTGGGGTTTCTGCACCGAATCCTGTGGTGGCGGAGTTCAAAGGCGAGTAAGGACATGCAACAATCCACCCCCTGCTAATGGCGGCCAAGACTGTCGAGGAACACAGAAGCAGACACAACGCTGCAATATACAGGCCTGTCCAAGTAGGTTATTAAGACATTCGTCAATACTACTGGTTAATCAAATTTTTCGTACTTTAATACAACTGGTATATCAGAAATAGTTTAAAATGCATAACCGTCTAAGCCAGTTACTTTTTCATATTGCAGTTGACGGTCAATGGAGTAAGTGGATAGACTGGTCTGCCTGTTCCAGGACTTGCGGCATAGGACAGAAAAGACGTTCACGAACTTGTACCAACCCACCACCAGCACACGGCGGCAAGAAATGCGCGGGAAAAGCTGATGAAACTAAAGAATGCAGTAATAGAATTTGTCCAGGTTGGTTTCTGAACCGTCAATGAACTGATCGATTACGGTGCATTGTTGCCCGTTCTAGTTAATATTAATAACTCTGTCTCCTCACAGAATAACCTTTGTCCCATCATTAAAAAAATTCAAGGAGAGTTCGAATGAAGTCTATTCTTCCTCCGACGAACTCCTTGATCATCATTGACACTGAATTAAAATTTGTAAAGGGGAGCGATTATTGCAGCATTCGTTAAAATAAATCTTAAATTTGAGACTTACTAATAAATTATTTGTCGCTATTAGGTTTATTAATTAAAATTATGTTTTAATTTACTTGCAGTTGATGGTCAGTGGAGTGACTGGAGAGACTGGGAGCCATGTTCAACAACCTGTGGGGCTGGAAACCAGCAACGCACACGTTCGTGTACCAAACCACGCCCAGCTTTTGGCGGGAAAGAATGTGTCGGCCCCAGTCGTGAATCGAGATCATGCCAAGGAATTCCCTGTCCAGGTAAACAAATTTAGTTAAACTCTGTCTAAGACTTTGCCATTATTCTATGACGGCTCACACAGGAAAGTTGATAAACATTCTAAACGATCGTAGACCCAATCTACATCTAAAATTGTTTTCACTGATTCTTGCAGTGGATGGCGAGTGGAGCGAATGGAGGGACTGGGAACCATGTTCAAGAACGTGTGGAACTGGGACACAACAACGTGTACGGTCATGTACCAGGCCACGCCCAGCTTTTGGCGGTAGAGACTGCGTTGGTAACGGTAGAGAAACTAAAACTTGCGAAGCAAGCGCTTGTCCAGGTAAATGCACGCTTTAGAGAGGTAGAGTGGCGCAGTTTACGCCAATATGGCCTGTGTTCGTATCCCGTTGTCGACACCACATTTTGGTCAAGTTTCTTTTTGGCTCTTTCCATTGCTCTCCGTCCCTCACCCACCCACCCACGTCCCTACAAAAAAAAATCCAAATAACAATTTACGAGAAACATTCCATGGTTGAAAGTTAAATCATGCAAATTCTGCCATATTTCACTCCATAGATTTCTCAATTTGGCATTTATTGTTGAGAGATTCCACTCGTTAAATAAATATCTAAGATCAACACTTCCATCAGTTCAAACAACGAGACATCCTAAGGTTTGTGATGATAGCATTCCATTTTGTTTTTTTTGTTTTTTTATCTACAGTGGATGGTGACTGGAGCAATTGGAATAAATGGACAGCGTGTACTAAGACCTGTGGGGAGGGTACACAGATCAGGATTCGCACATGTGACGATCCCAAACCATTGCATGGGGGAAAGCAGTGTGAAGGTGCGGCACAAGAAGCCCGTGTTTGTAGTACAAGAAAATGCCCAGGTATGTTTTTAAAAATGTTCTGATGGTCTTAGTTTGTAAAGTATACTGACAACAACAACAACAACAACAACAACAACTTTTATTGACCCCTTGTACTAAAGAAAATTAAATTTACATTAAATGAAAATTAAAGCTAAAACCAACAATAATTTTGTTTGAAAAAAACTTCCGCCAAACTTCACATTCCTTTAAACAGATCTTTTTGCAGAAGAGCTAAAAACAACAATGTTAAGTGAATTTCCGACAAAACACTCAAGTAATAGCCCCGTCGTGTTTGTCACGCTCAAGCGTTTTGCCGTCCTCCTCTTCCTGCCATCCTGTTGCGTCAACTCACTAATATAGTAAACAAGAGAGGAGTCGTCACTTTCCTTTAAACAGATCTATTTGTAAAAGACCAGACAACATAAATGTCAAGTGAAGATCACGACAAAACTCGTAAGTAATAGCTGTCACGTTTGTCACGCACAAGCGTTTTGCTGTCCTCTTCTTCCTGCCGTCCTGTTGCGTAAACTCAACCTCTGCTGCCAAACTTTCAGATGAAGATGGAGCGGAAAATAACTCACTCACGTTTTCCATTACTTATATTATCAGTTGATGGTCAGTGGAGTGGGTGGAAACCTTGGAGTCGGTGCACGCGATCTTGTGGCAGTGGAATACAAACTCGTGCTCGTACGTGCACTAATCCGAGCCCCGCCCATGGAGGACAAGATTGTGTTGGTCTAGGAGACGAGACAAGACCTTGTAACAATAAGCCTTGCCCAGGTAAATTATAAGATTTCAGCATCGGTATTGCTTGGCCATCAAATGGTATTGCCTCAGATACATAAGGACAGTTACTCAATTCTCGAGTTTACAATACTAGAAGTTGCTCGGGTTTGTGTTTAAAGATTTGCTAATGGTCTTAGTTAGCAAGAAGACTCAGAATTAGTGCTATTCAGAAATTTAAGCTAAAGAGATACAAGATCTTTATAAATGTCACCAAAAACGCAAATAGTTCTCTGAGACATGAAGTAATTCTAACGTATATAAATTCCGTGTTTCAACATTAGTGCTCTCAATTCATGAAGTTTTATCATCATTCGCTTCACTGCCAAACTCTCAGATCTTTATTCTGGCTGGAAAATTGCTTACTTACGTTTCCCCGTTTCTTATTTTACCAGTTGATGGTCAGTGGACTGCCTGGAAACCTTGGACTGAATGCACGCGATCTTGTGACAGTGGAATTCAAACACGTGCTCGCACGTGCACTAACCCGAGCCCCGCCCATGGAGGGAAAGATTGCGTCGGTCTAAGTGACGAGACAAGACCTTGCAACAAAAATCCTTGCCCAGGTGAATTATAATTAGCATGAGTAGTGTCTTTGACATCAAATCGCAGTGTCTTAAACATATCAGATGGTTATTCAATTGCGTTTTGTAATGTGTACTAGTTGAACTTCCACGAAAAGCTTAAAGCTGTAAGTCCATCTAGTCTAGACCTTAAGCTGCTTGTTCACAAAACAAAAGCGAAATTGTAAAATTAGCTCGGAAATATAATAGTCTTTGTCACGAGAAATCTATTTTATATGATGTAAAATTCCAAGTATAAAACTTGGAAATTAATTATTCCCTCTCTCTCTATTTTGATAAGTTGATGGAAACTGGTCCGAATGGAAAGGCTGGGGAGAATGTTCGCTGTCGTGTGGCGGTGGATATCATTCCCGTTCAAGGTCTTGCACCAACCCTCCTCCAAGGCATGGCGGGAAGGATTGCCCTGGAGAAAACAATCAGACTCGTTCTTGTAACACACAATCTTGTCCAGATATAAAAATATGCATACCTACTTGCCTACTTCGCTGAGTTTAGTTTGAGGGTCAAATAAATAGTATCAGGAGATGACAGTATCTCTAGTAGATAGATAGTATCCTTTTCTAATATTTCTAGAACCCTTGATTTTGAAGTTGGTCTGAACAGGAGTCTGTGGTCATTTGATTTTCATATGCCATCTTCTTCACTGATTTACCTTAGCTCGTTTTCGGCTTTCTATTTTGCATGAGTTTTCATTTATTTAGAACAAATCAGAAAACGAATACACATGATAGCACATACAACAAGCAAGATGAGAGGCAAAAATCATTCACAACTTTTGGAGAAGCTTATTTTTTTTTATCATATGAACCGTTCGGCCCCAAGCGCAATTTCTTTGGAAAACCATATGAAAAAAAGTCCCGTTTGAAGGCCGTACGCCTCAAGTGATAGGGCCGGAAAAACGACTACGGCTCCGCTAGAAAAGAGTACTGATCGACACTGGTCGCTCAGTCAGAAGAATTCAAAAACACGATAAAAAATGCTTACTGACTTAGTTACGTTCAGGGCTGGACCGCAAAAGACTTGGCTCACGGTCAGGAAAACACGGAGCCAAATCTTTTCCCGTCCGGCCTTCCCAGTAATTAAATAAGTACATAGCATTGAAGCTGACCGGAATTCTGTCTTTTCAACAGTTGATGGACAATGGAGCAACTGGATCAAGTGGACGACCTGCTCAAAAACATGCGGCAAAGGAGAACAAATGAGAACTCGCAACTGCACAAATCCAGCACCACGTCACGGAGGAAAACAGTGTACTGGGTATGCGCAGGAGACACAGAACTGCAATATCAAATCATGTGCAGGTATTTATCATGTGTTAAAGCTTATATTGCAATTGCTTTGAAGCACTGCACTGCAGACTTTCACTCGGCACTGTATATAAGATGAAAAGGCGTTTGCCTTAACATTTATTTCACTTTCTTCCCTTTTTTATCTGCTTTACATGAAGTTTTGTCTACCTTGACGTTATTGATTTGTTATGAGCCAGTTCGTCATTTACAGAGAGAAAATGTTAGAAGTTTATTTAACATTTCTTTTTTACTCAACAGATTGCTCTGAAATCGCTGACATCGCCTTTCTCGTTGACGCGTCCGAAAGCATGACAATGAAAGACTTTGAGACACAGAAAGAAGTCATAAAAAAGATTGCTGCAACTTTTGACGTTGGACCAACAAAATCACACCTCGGATTGATGACTTTTAGCAGTCATGCACAAGTACGAGTCAAGTTTAGAGACAACTTAGACATGCGCAGTTTTCAAGAGACGGTAAACAAACTACCATTTGCTGCTGGAGGTACTCGATTTGATAAGGCATTTGAAGAAGCAGCTAATAACCTCTTCTCGCCTAGTGGAGGTGTCCGCTCCCATCTTCCTAAAGTATTTGTTATTCTTACGGATGGTAAACAAAGTGCCGATTACGACGCCGTGCCGATAGAACAATCCGTGCTTCAGTTGCGCCACCTTGGAGTTCGTATTCTCGCTTTAGCGATTGGAAGCCAGGTCGATATGAATGAACTACTACAGATTGTTAATGAACCCAAAGACATCTACGCCGCAAACGATTTTGATACGCTTTTAGGAAATACGGATGAAGTTGGAAAACTGACCTGTGGCATAGTTAAAAGACCAGGTAAGTTGAAATACATTAATGTGTATGTTAACTATCCCGTATTTACCAGGACTCGTCTTATTCAACAAGGCGCGCAAAACGTCTTCAACATCCTACTCTTTCCAAAGGTGAATGGAAACGCCCCAAAAGGTGATCGATCAACTAACTTAGGAAAATATTTATAGTTTATTTCTTTTGTTTTTAGAACTTCTGTGCGTCGAGAAGGCTGACATTGCATTCCTCATTGACGCCTCTGAAAGCATGACAGAGGACGACTTCGACAAGCAAAAGAACTTCGTAATGAAAGTCGCCGAATCTTTTTACATGGCACCAAAGACAACGCAGTTTGCTCTTGTAACATATAGTAGCACTGCTACTATGCACATTCGCTTCAAGGACCATTTTAACCGGGACTCATTTAATGCAGTGGTAAAGGGACTTCCCTTTGCTGCTGGAGGAACACGATTTGACAGAGCACTCAAGCTGGCCGCCGAGGAGGTTTTCACAGCCAAAGGTGGCGCGCGTGTTGGCGTGCCAAAAGTAATGATCATCTTAACAGATGGACGTCAGAGTAATGATTACGACGCGGTTCCGATTCAAGACGCCGTAATTCCTCTTCGGCAGCTTTCAGTTCAGATTCACGCGGTGGCCATTGGCAGCCAAGTAAATCGGCTGCAACTACGCAAGCTTGTTACGAAAGAAGGTGATATCTTCAGTATTAAAGACTTTGACAGCTTAGTTAACGAGTCCCGACAACTCGCTACCAAGACATGCGGCACCATTACAAGTCCACCCTCAGGTAAATAAGAGAAATAACAACCCATCGATTAATTTTTTTGCGCGATTACATAACTAAAAAAACAATAAAATGATATAGGACACCGAATCGGACCGCGTCTGATATTGGCAGATATTTGGATGCTTTCGTTCTTTCGATTTTTTCAAGGATAATTGATGGAGCGATCTACACAGCAAGTCATTAATTCTATCAAATGCGATTCAGAAATAAAAAACTTCCCTTGACTAGACTTTGAGCATTCGTTCCTTTTCCTCAGATTAGCAAGACACGTGAGTTGCTTATGAGTATGCAAATTTACGGCAATAATTGAGAGAGAATTTTTGCTCTTCTTCTTCGCGGACGTTTTTCTCTTTTTATAAAAAGAGGAAAACGAAGAGTCTGTTCACAGTCTTTTCGCTAGACGGAACAGGTTCCACAACGCTACAATAAGTTAGAGTAGTTATGTGGAAGTTATGGTGAACATTTTTATTAACATTATTTGCACGCATGAGCTAACGTGTCCATTTTTATTACTTTTATCCCAGCGTAAACGCCATGAGAGGGTTGAGTTTGTTGTTGGTTCTCTCCCTTGCTCCGATAGGTTTTTCTCCGGGTACCCCGGTTATCCCCTCTCCTCAAAAACCAACATTTCCAAATTCCAATTTGACCAGGAATCAGGTAGACGAAGAAACACTGTGTGGATGTGCTACCTTCAAATCGTTATTTTATTTTATTTATTTTTATTTTATTTTCTTTTAATTAACAGTCTCGTTCAAAGGAGCTGCTGCCAAGCAGAAATCGTGTTTTAAAAACGTGGACATTGGATTTGTCATGGACGCCTCAGATAGCACCACACCACAGGAATACCAACATCAGAAAGAACTCGTCCAGCAACTCTTCTCATATTATGATATCTCCAGAGAGGACACAAGAGCCGGAGTAGTCGTCTACAGTAGTAACGCTTTCACCATTGTCGGCCTGAACAGCTACAAGGATTCATCGGTTTTTAGGCGGGCCGTGAATGCTCTGCCACGAATAGGTGGGGGGAACAGGAAAGACAAGGCTCTTGTAACAGCTAGGAGAATGTTCAAGGCTAAACGACCTCAAAATCTTGCTGGATCTGAAAAGCCATCTCAGCTTTTGGTTTTCATTACTAAAGGTGCACAGTCCACTGCTTCGGATATACTCCCACTTGGGCGCGCAGTACACCCACTTAGAAAGCATGGTGTTAGGGTTGTGGTCGTGGGCATTGGCCAAAACGTAGTTTATCGGGAACTGAGGAATATCGCGCAAGACTCTAAGGACATTTATCTGGCTTCCTCGCTAAGTGACGTGGATAAAGTATCACACGACTTGATGAAAGTTATTTGCAAGGTAAATTATCCCCCTCCACAAAGCCAGCATTTCGGTTAATGTAATGGACATAAAATGAGTAGATAGCGATTCTGTTACTTTATTTTAATGAATCATTGTGAGTCCGGCAAATTAATGCCAGTTCAAACTGCAATGGACTGCAAACGAATTTGTAGCAAAACGTAGGATTAACTATTATTGATGAGGATTAATTATTATCATCAATAGTTTTTCACCTCAATATGGATTCCAAAACGTTTTTGAATTTTATCTAAAGCGACTTCAGCTGTAGAAACATTGGAAACTAAAGCTTTCACGTAAAAAAATAAATATGGTCACGTGGACATTGAAGAGTACTGCTTTAAGTGCGCGCTATAATAATTAAATTTTAGATTTAATGCTGGATTGATCGCATAGATAATGTTATAAAACAGTTGGTTCATGCTTCAACTGTGCTTATATCAAGATATGAAGCACTTGGGATGTTTGGAGAGCACTCAAGAGGCTAAACCCTCTATTTCGCGCATGTTTCATATCTAGAAACCACGTACGCTGACGCATAAGCCAATTGTTAATTCACTTAGCTAACATTGTCTCAAAATGAGCGGAAGTTCTGCTAAAAGAAAATGTTCAGGAAGTTCATGGATCTGATGGCGTTTTCTCATTTTTTAACTTGTAGTCATGATGGACCTCACAAGCAAAAAGACAAATTGTTTGAAGATAATGGATGTTACTATGGAAAAGAACGGCGTGATGTTTGCAGTGGAGTACAATCAGCACTGAAAGTACCAACTCGCACTGAACTGGAGTACAATCAGCACTGCAAGTACCAACTCGCACTGAACTCATCAGGTGACAAGTCAGTGCCCTCTTAGAAGACGTATCAATTATCAAAAATAAACTTCATTAATTCGTCTTTTCACTCCATTTGATTGATTTTTTTCAATATTTTAGACTAAAATTTTTAGCAGCTGCGCAAAAAACATTGATACGTCTCTTAACAATGTGAATATAGAACAATTAATCAATTTTCCTTATTCTTTATTTTGAAAGCCAATTGCAACAATTCGGTATCGGGCGGCTCATTTGGTGCCAATTAAGTGATTTGAGCAGCTGACTGAAAAATTAATTTTGTACAAAGAGAACATCATTAATAATATTTAAGAATGTAAAATATAATTTCTTAGAAGGAGCAAGCTCTGATTTTATTTAAAAGAATTTTTAATATTGCGGACTCGAGAGCGTTTGACAATATTCAACTGCTTAAAAAATGGTAAGGTAGGCATTGCATGACAAAGGATGCTTGTAAATATTGTAATGTAAGAGGAAAAAGAATAAAAGTGATCGTTTATATTACAAAACATGTGTACATGTTATAAAAATAACTGCCCCTCTCCTTTTTAGCATCTTTCTGCATCGCATTCTACAGAAAACGCCATTACTCCTCAGTAGTATGGACAGTCTATCACTATTATATGAAGCAGTGGGTCTATTTGGCGTAAGCGTAACATGAAAGAATAACCTACTTATCATTATCGTTGTCGTTATCATTATCTTGTTATATGGCTTCAAAAGTACGCGCTTCCCGATTGCCTCCTTTTTCTAATGACCGGGCATTACTAACTAGGTGTCCAAAGGCATATACAATTCGTTAGTGGACATCTATGTTATGGTCAACTGAGAGCTGTGAAAAAAGGGTATCCGCTGACCAGTGTCACATGACTGTATCGCGAGCTCAAATGTACAACTCATTGAAATGACGTGTATTTTTTAAGTTAGTTTCCGCTGACCAGTTATTGGTTTTAATTGATCGCAGGCTCAGGTCCAGAATTTCTGATTGTCAAAGAAGTTTCGATCGCATGGACCAGGTTCGTTTCTATTTAGTGAACTCTAATGACCTCTTGCATGCGGATGCTGCGCATGCATCATCATTAGCATTATCATTATCATCATTGATATTGCAATTGCCATCTTACTTAAAAGTGGCAGGATTCAAAATTAGGTTTCTTGAAATTCTCACATTTGCTTTTTGCAGAAATATTCTGTAAATAGTTTAGTCGGGTCGTTTAGCCTTTAAAGCCTTTGAAAGTTTTCTACCAGTTCACTTTATTTTTTTGGGGAGCGTTTGTTTGGTTTTTAGGTTTCACTCTTTGAACCTTTTTACTGAAATACGTTTTTATATTTTTACTGTTGAAAGAAACATTGAAAGCAACAAGTACTTTTTAAAAGAAATACTCTGCCAATATGTCACCGTTAAAACTCTTTAACAGAATATCTCCTTCGTTACGGTTTTCTTTTTTTTTTTAGGATACCCTAAGAGCCATAATGGGACTCTTGGATAGCCTGGCCAACTCACTTACAGCGTCACAGACGGCGGAGCCAGGAGGGTTTTGATAAGGGGGAACAAAAAAAATAGAAACATTGAAACGTCTTTATATAGGTACAGTGTATAATGATTGGGAAACCTTTTTTAGCCCCCGTAAAATGATCTAATATCTGCAGTTCCTGAATTTCACTCTAGGCTTCTGAGAACCAGTCAGCCCTGATTTACCCCCGAGATGCCATTCTATGCGAAGATGTACAGATGCTGATCTCTAGTATTGGTTCAAAACAATAGGCTTTTTTGAAAGAAACACGTCTTAGAAAATATCTAGCCTCAGGAGACCCCGTAAATCTGGGGCTAAGTTACACCGCACAAAAAGATGTCGAGAACCTTAAGATCTAATGGCTGGTGTCGTTTGGCTGATTCAAATCCTTGGCGTGTAATGGAATTTAATTTTGACAGAAGCCGATGAATTCAAGGAAAATTTGATTTTCGTATTTTCAGTGGTAGCACGAATTCCGGTTTCCAGTGAGCGACAACTTTTTCTGCTGAGAGATAAGGGTGCGTTCGATTGGGAAATCTGGATTTAGATTTCAAAATCCAGATTTTGAAATTCTCAATAAAACGCGAAATCCAAATCGGATCAGTAAGCGTGCGCGTGCGAGACCGTGGCACTTGAGAGCAATTTTTCAAAAACTTTTTCAGATTTTTCAGAAAAAAGCGAAAGAAAGTCCATGGACAGATTCAGTTTGTCGGCGTTGAAGGCCGATTTAGATTTAGCATTTTATTGCGAATCCGAAATCTGGTTTCATGATCCAGGCTAAATCCAGATTTGCCAAACGAACGCACCCCAAATGTCTAAACGGGCCACAGTGATCGCTCTCAAAGGTGACGAATAAAATTGAATGAAAAAGAGAGACGCACTATATGTCTGTTCTGGGTGTAACGAAATTTATATTTTTAATTCAGCGTCAAAACTTTGTGCCCTCTCTGCATACATACATTACAACAGAAGTTAAGTTAAGTAAACCGGAAAAGCCTTTTTTGAACTTCTCATAGCATTGACTTGTGCCGCCCTCCAAAAAGTCAAAACACGCCTGCTAAACCGCCAATTTCGAAAATAAGATACTGTTTTTTTCTTGAAATTTTCCGTATATCGCCACCATTGCTGATCAAAACAATTACATAAAAACCAATCTGGCAGGATAGTAGTACTTCTTGAATAGTGGAATTTTCCTTACAAATCGACTGGTCAGGCTAGCCTGTTTCTAACAAATGGCCTGGAAAAGCGCCCAGATATCTTCACTCTTTGAGAACTTTTTATAAAAGTTCTACTTTCTTGTATGCTTACTGAAATTCTGTTCATGTGTCTTTTCTAATCATTTATTTTTAAAAAATATAGTTAGATCCATAGTATTATGGAAGTTCTGATTAAAGTTGTTTTGCGCCACAAGCTTTAACAGCGGACAACACGTAAAACTGCACGTAGCATAGTAAACTAACGTTCTATGAACTTTCCTTTTATTTCTACCTTCTACCATCTTGTATTTCCCATCGTCACTTATGATGGTAGTTTATATATGACAGTTAAGCTACTCTAGCTCGAACTTCAGTATTCTCAGTATTCCACACTAGTGAGCTGTCAGTCATTGTTTACTGAAGATCCTTCATTCATGACCTTGATGATCTTGACAATTTTCTTTTCCTTTTTCGTCTTATTTGGCCATTAAGGTATCTGAAGGCCAATCATACCTGCTGCAAAAATAATAGTAGGTTGTTAGATTTTTAATAAGACTACATATGCATACATGTATACATCTGTATAACGCTTAAAACTGTGGAGGACCCAAAAAAGTAGATGTGCTCGGACTTTTCTACGTAAAATACCGTACGGTACCGTCTCCTGCAGTTTGACTCTTGTAAGCGACCACTTACTCTTCGCATTTTGGGTGATCGCTTACGGGAGGTTCGACCCAGATTTTTTGTGCACTCTTTACTAAAAAGGCAGCTGCAATGCTCCTCAAAGTGCAGAAAGATTCCAATTTCAATCATAAACATGCGCAGAACAAGCCAGCGAACTTCAAGTTTATTTACGCTATAAAGTAGAGACTGCCACAAGTAGATATTAAATTCTTGGGACCAGAAATAGACTCCGATCAGGAGAGGTGTTATAATGGGAATCATGTAAATAATACAGTGTATGCATGTTACTAGGACGGTGAATAAGTGTCTGGTGACAGTCAGTTTCCATCATCAAAGGTTCCACTGTATAAGGAAATGATCGTCCCAGTTACTGCAGTTATTTCATGATACTGTTAACCTAATGGTATTCCCTAACATTTCTTTTAAAAGGGAAGGCGGTCACTCAATTTGAGTGAGGTAAAAATTTGAACTTACCCTGCAAATAATCTCTATCAGGTCACGTGACACTTTGTCGGCGTCAGCCAGTGAGGAAGTCAGATAAATATCACTGGGACGTTGTGCAGTATTACGCAGTTCCTGATACACTACTTTCCAACCAATCCCCACCAACACAACCCGAACACCATGCTTCCTAAGTGGACGAACAAAGTGCTCAAGAGGAAGGGTATTTGCAGCAGTGGACTGCGCACCTTCGGTGATAAAAACTAACACTTGTGACGGCTTTTCAGATCCTGCGTGTCCTGGCGGCCTTTTTGCCTTGAACATCCTTCTAGCTGCTATTAGAGCCTTGTCTTTTCGGTTGTCCCCACCGATTCGTGGAAGAGCGCTCACGGCGCGCTGAAATATGGACGAATCCCTGTAGCTGTTAAGACCGACGATAGTGTAAGCGTTATCACTGTATACGATGACTCCGACTCTTGTGTCCTCTCTAGAAATGTCGTAGTAGGAGAAGAGCTGTTGAATAAGTTCTTTTTGTTGCTGGTATTCTTGTACAGTGGCGCTGTCTGAAGAATCAATAACGAATCCGATGTCCACATTTTTGAAACATGATTTCTGCCTACCAGCAGCACCTTGGAACGAAACTGTAAATTTAGAAAAGAACAACACAAGTAAACGTTTGCTTCCATCTTTCCTTTTTGGTCATTTTTTTCCTTTTTCATTTTTTCTAACTTTTAACTGGTGCAGAATAAAGCTTTCCACGGACGAGTAATATATATCCCCAGATAATCAGAGAATGAAAATGTCAGAGGATACGCAGGTCAGAATGATTTCATAATATTTTGGTGATGATTTCTTTAACGTTATCTAATAAGAGTCACGATGAGGACAGAATGAAATTGCAAAATCAAACAGTTACCTCAGCCGAGGCGAATGGCGAATCTTTATAATTGTACTACAATCCAAGCTCTTTTGAAGACTTCTCTTAAGTGGGTGGCTCTCATTCTTTTTAGGAGAACCCCATTTTAACTCTTACGCTACAAACACCTTTCCCATAAGCGGTCAGCTCCTAATTGGGACAATTTTTATCCTGCAAGCAGAGGTTTCTTTACAGCATGGCCTTCAGCATTTACAGCTACGCGACTGACAAGCGAGGCGAACGACTTCGTAAATGCTAAAGGCTGGAAAAACTCTGCTCACAGGTCAGACAATCTTCCCACTGGTGTCCGATCACAGGAGCTTTGACCGTAATGCACAAAATACATTTGTGTGTTGCCCGTAATTTGTTCATTCACCTTTCGATTGATAATAATTCTTGTGGCCAACTTCTTTTAAATTTATATTTAAGTCAGTCAAACTTGCATTAAACGTTCAACCTCTATAATATGGTCAGATAGTCAGTGAGGTGACTGCCTACTAGCTACAGGTTTCATTACAGAGTAAAATGTATGGAATTCAGCCTGCTTATAGCAGGTCCCTTTTAAGTGTAAGCAACGGAAATAAGGGACCTCTGCAAGCAGGCACTATAACGTACGTGTAGAAGGTGGAGAATCTACACAGGCAGCTCTGGCAATTTGATTAGATTTCGCCAAAAGTTCGTCAAAATTATCCACAGTAAAAATATCCTCGTCCTTTTCGACGATTAACCTTAGCTCATCTCGGGAAACATCACTTCCAATACCAACAGCTAACAACCTGACCCCGAGTTTTAACAACGGCAAAACAGCCTGGTCCAGTGAAGTAGCCTTAGGATCTGAGGATTGATCGCCATTTGTGAGCACGATAAGTATCTTGGATAAATTAGCACGTTCTTGTTTGATGGCTCCAAAAAGACCATCAGCTGCCATTTTGAGTCCCCTTTCTATGCGCGTTTGTCCTCCCCAGTAGGGTATCTTGTCGACTGCAGTTTTAAATTCTTCATTGTTCTTATGTTGTCCAAACCGAATCCACAGGCTTGCCTCTTCGTTGTATGTAACTACACCGGCTTCAGTTTTTCCCATGGAGACTGAAAATGTATCTGCCACGTTCTTGACAAAATTTCGTTGCTTTTCGTAGTTTTTAACAGTGATGCTGCTCGACATACCCATGACAAATCCTAAGTTGATGTTTTTTTCCTTGCACTTTGCTGAAAGACACAAGGAAATAAACATAAAAATGTTTAAAGACAAAGCAACATTTCCAACGTAGCGTAACGTGGATGGCTAATTCAAGCTCGCGACCAAAAAGTTTCATATCTTGGCAGAATGGCTGTACATATCAGGGCCTATACATTTTCGAAGAGATAGTTATCTTCTCAAACAAATTCAACACTAGATTCAATTCCAGTTTCTTTCACTTCCTTAGCATATTTGCACACCTGAGTTAGAACACTCGTAAAGGTCAAGTTAGGAAGAATTTTAAACTCTTGCATACAAACACTTTTCACCCCCTTTGATATAACCTAAGTCTTGCAATGTTCTAAATGAACTATTCTCTTTCGAAATTCCGGCACCATCCTAACTTAGTGTAGAATTATCATTTTCTATGTCATTATCTATACCTTGCAAAGAAGATGAAACGCGACAAATCTTCTGCGCAGTGTCGTTCGCCATTTTTGCCAAGTCATCAAAGTCAATCACGGTGAAGACATCTTCTTCTTTCTCTGTCAGCTCATAAAGTTCTTTTAGGTCCAACTCACTGCTGACGACCACAACGTAAATGCGAACACCCTGCTGCTTCAAGGGACGCACAGCTTCTTTTAGAGGTACGGAACCTGGATCTTGGCTCTGCCTGCCATCAGTGAGAATAACCATCGTTTTCTGCTTCCCAGAATTGACTCCTCCGTTGTCAGTGAATAGCTGAGAAGAGGCAAGCTTTAGTGCTTTGTCCAGACGTGTTCGTCCTTTTGTGTGTGTCATACGATCGACAACGTTTTTGAATTTCACTAGATCAGCTGAATCTTTAAAGCTGAACTCCATCTGAGCATTGGTGCTGTACGATATTAGACCCAGTTGATGTTTCGTTGCAGAAGGGTCGAACGCAGATGCGAGAGCTTTAACGAAGTCTTTCTGCTTTCTAAAGTTTTCGTTACTGATACTACCAGATGTATCCACAACGAAGGCGAGGTCGGCTTGCTTTGAACACTTAGCCACTGCAAAGATAAAAAAGAATAAAAAGGATTGGTCCATGTCCTCGCAAACTTATAACAAGATCAAAACTTTTGCCTGGTTGCTCTCCATCCCAGCCAAAAGTATGTGAAGTCACTACTCTTGATGTAATCATTTCTGTGGCGAATCTTCCCACTAGGAAAAGTCTGCTCAGGAGAGGTTTCCACTTGGTAAGGGAGTTTAAAGCTGCATTGTCTGTATATTGCTCGATCCGCGACTAAGGGCACTTAAAATTAATCAGAAGTAACCGGCCTGACCAGCCCAAGGAAATCCGCTGTTAATCGGATATGTCTAGCAATAGTGGTCTACTTCTAAATGATAAACACAGCAGAGTGGGATTGTTAGCTTAAAAGCTGAAAAAGACTTATTTCATTTTCGAGATGAAAGGTCTGGCCGACCAGTTGCAGCTTTAGGTAGAAGTTGGCCTACGGGAGATTTTCGTTATCGAAGGTCCGACTATGGGTAGCTTAAGCAGCGCCAAAACCTTTAAAAGTTTTTGAGCGACGCACGTGAAACGGAAGTGCGTGTTTTGCATTCTTTAGCTTCATTTTTGCCCAAATTACTCGTCATCCCCAAAAATATAAGAGTAAAGGCAAGTATCAATACAAATTTGGTAACTTCAAGGTATATTAGAGGGGTTTAGGCCTTACTTCCGGTTGACGTGCATCGCTCAAAAACGCCTTGTATTAAAAGTAGAATACCAAATACTTCAGCAATTCAGGACATAGATACTATTCTCATTGCATACATAATTGGTTCGTGACGCGGGAAATAAGAAACTCTTTAAACTCCATCGTGTTTGGTCTGCGCGTTATTGGAATGATGAATTGCGAGCCTTTTGCCCGCCTCTTGGCCAGTTCAAAGGAGTTCAGTGGAGGTGACCTCAAAGTTCCGCCACTCCCTCCTTCCCTTGTGGCGGTTTACGCCGCATACACTCATTATTCGGCATGCCTGTTTTCCTGGCAGTAGCGGGTCTTTCCCACAACTTATTTCTCCGTGAAGGGACAATGGGTATGAAGTGCGAATATTATACCATTCGGTCAGTGTTTGATTATTCCTGACCTGAACCACTTGTTTTAATATCACTTTTTCTTTTTATTACTTACCTTTTATTGGAGCCGCAAGGCGACAAGTCTCCCGAGCAACGTCGTTGGCCATTTTTGCTAAGTCATCAAAGTAACTCGCGGCGAACACATCATCCTTCTTCTCTGACAATTGATATAGTTCTTCCAGGTCCAACTCACTGCTGACGGCTACAACGTAAATCCGTACACCCAGCTGCCTCAAGGGACGCACGGCGTCTTGCAGTGGGACAGCACCTGGATCCTGGCTTTGCCTGCCATCCGTGAGAATGATCACACTTTTCCGTTGACCAGAGTTAATTTCTTCGTTGGGATTGAATAGCCGAAAAGTAGCAAGCTTTAGCGCATTGTCCAATCGAGTACGACCTTTTATATGCAGCATACTATCAACGGCTTTCTCAAATTCTTCTAGTTTGGTATTATCTTTAAAGCTGACCTCCATCCGAGCATTGGTGCTGTACGAAATAAGTCCGAGTTGATGATTAGTGATGGAGGGGTCGAATGAAGACGCGATAGCTTTAACGAAGTCCTTCTGTTTTTTGAAGTTTTCATCAGTGATACTGCCAGATGTGTCAACGATAAAGGCAAGGTCAGCTCGTTCAGGACACTTCATAACTGCAGAGAAGGAAAAGAAGTAAGGAAATCTAACGTTATAGACGTTTGCCAAGTGAGCTTGTCAATGCATTAGCAAATTTAAAATAAAATCGCCAACTTCATATAAGTGCTTAGTTTAAAAAGGCTCAGTCAAAAAGTTTCCGGACTAACACTATACATGATAATTAGCAAGTGTCACATTTGGTTTAAGTTCGCTAGCAAAATACAAAAATTATAAAAGTTAATTCAAGGAAAAACATGCCGTTCCCATACCGGGAGTCGAACCCGGGCCGCCTGGGTGAAAACCAGGAATCCTAACCGCTAGACCATATGGGAGAGATGACGAAAACGGGAAATATTTTCAAAATAATCTCACAGATTTTGTTCAAGCTTTGCCATCGTAGACTTCTTTAGCATGTTTTGCTTTACCAATGCAGGTCATGTTTATCATGTCATGTGTGTCGTGCACTGCAGAACTCTTTCTTCAAATTTCATCTTATTCACGTGCGTAAGCAAGCATAATTTCTGAAATGACAAAGGGGCAAGCTCCTCTGCGAGATTTTCATTGGGAAAACCAAAAGTACAAGCTTAAGAGGTCCGTTGAGGCAGCGATAACAGAAACAAGCTTCTTTATACGATTTTCAAAAATATTTCGTTACCGAGAAATACCAAGGTAAGTAGACAACGCAATGGAGTAATTTCGTTTCCATGGCAACTCTGATGTGAATAAATCACAGATCATAACAAATAAAATTCTCATCTTTATGCAATAAAGCCCTAGTGACGTTTTTCACCGCCTAAAAAAGTAAAAATCCAGTCGATTAACCTTAAAAGAAGGAAAAACCTTTCCTTGCAAAATAAATTTCGACGTTCCCATACCGGGAGTCGAACCCGGGCCGCCTGGGTGAAAACCAGGAATCCTAACCGCTAGACCATATGGGAGAGACAACTTCAGAGAGGTATATGAATAAAGGATTTCATAAATGTTTCATTCAAGAGAATTTACATTCACTTGATATTACTATCACTGTCGCTTCTCTCTCAAAGTAAGCAAGTAAGTAAGCAGTAACCAACAACGACGGCAACGGCTACGAAAGCGTTAGTTAAAAAGCGTGTTCGCGCTAATTGCACCTCGTTCTATTGATAAGATGTTGGCTTATTTTTCTGGAGTTGAATTCTAAAAGATTGTATTAAAGTTCACCAAAAGAAAGAGAGGGTTGTTTTCTTGTGTTCACGTCCTCCACCAAACGTGAAATTAGGCAGTTTCACGACGGCAAAGAAATGCACAACAAAGGCGGCGTGATGCACGTGCAAAGTTGTTGTTTTGCCAATCCAAACCTATTGCTTTTTTGCCGTTTTCATCGCCGTCGCTGTCGTCGTTGTTTAAGCTCCCTAGTTTTACCTGGAGGCGGCCGCGATGTGATGTTGCATGTTTTAACGGCCGCTTGTCGTGAGTAATTAAACAAGCTGTTAAAGTCTTGAACACCGAGAATATCCTGCTCGTTTCCAACAAACTTTCGCAGTTCTACGTGGTTCACTTGGCTCCCTATGGCCACGACTTGGACCTGAACGGAAAGTTGCTGCAGAGGTACCATGGCGTCTTGAATGGGCACGGCATCGTTATCATCACTCTGCTGTCCATCTGTTAGGATGACCATCACTTTTGGAACGCCAACACGCGCGCCGCTTTGAGCCGTGAAAACATCCTCCGCGGCTAGCTTGAGCACCTGCGAAATGAAAGCCATAAATTGGTCATAATAGTGGCTGTCTGGTAAATTCTATACCGGCTTCTCGGCAGTCTATCCGAGGTTAGGGGAAAAGGAAAGTACGGAGAGGAAGAGGGGCAAGGGGGAAAGTTGACGACTACAAGTGAGTGCCTATGCGGAGCAGACAGTACAAGAGGAATAGAACAGATTAATATATACTAAAACAGAGGATTGTGTTTTTCGCGCGCTCTGATTGGCTACTCAATCAGTGAATATCCTGCACTATCCACCTTTTATTTGCTGGAGTGGAATACTGGTTTCCCTAACACTTATAAAATGGATAGTAATTTATAGCGCTATTCTACTAGGAACAAATAAGTGAGGCCTAGGTAGGACCTGGTCTGTGTCTAGTGGCGCACAAGGCCTTACGATCTACTAACCAAATTTTTCATAACGATTGTAAAAACTCTACCCCTCACATTGATCAGTGACTACTCCTCGATATATCTGCTCGTGGATGAAACAAAATATTTACAGTACCTCACCTTGTCAAACCGTGTTCCGCCAGCAGCAAAGGGAAGTTTCTTAATCCCTGTTTTAAAAGAGTCCAGGTTCAATTGATCCCTGAAGCGAAAATGCAAATGAGCATTGCTACTGTATGTGACGAGAGAAAACTGTGTCATATGAGGAGCCATGTAGAAAGACTCGGCTACTTTTATCACAAAGCTCTTCTGCTTTTCGAAGTCCTCCTTTGTCATACTTTCAGAAGCGTCCATAAAGAAAGCAATGTCAGCTTTTCCGAAACACAAGAGCTCTAGAAGGTAAACATAAAAGTAAAGCTGTTGAATACTATAATAATGTTCCTTTCCTCGAAAATTATTAGTTTAGATGCTGGTTGCAGCTGGTTGCTTCGAACATGCATGTCATCTGACTTAACAACCGATTATTAAAAGATTTAAGAACTACTAGTAAACGTCCTTGAAAAACAGATTTTTTTACCCTGGCATTATAATCTTTAATCAACACCCGACTTTTCAGGAGCTCAGAAAGGTTTCCACAGCACGCTCTAGTAGATAGACTTGGCCAACAAAGACTTTCTGGCGGCCTCCAGCACCCCACGTTTTCTCAACCTCTACTGATACGATTTTGGGCAATTTTGATGGTCTTGTCTATTTTTTATAAGTACCCTTCTTTTTTAGTATCACTAACCGTCAAGATTAGCTTTAGCTTTTTTGTGGGCTAGTGCTGTTTTTCATAATTTGTATTATTTCGTAAATAAACCTGAAACTTGAACTTGAAGCTCACAAAGCTAAAGGGTGTGTTAAATGAGCTTACAAGAATCCAAGGACCTTTGTAAAACCACTGCATGACTTATGACTGCGTCTTCTCTAGCATTGCAAACTCTTTCCCTCAATGTTTTGCAAATTACCTGGTCTCTTGATGATATCACAGGTCTGTTTACTAGCTATCTTCGCGTTCTCTAACAGGGTGTTAAAATCTTTCACCGCGTAAATGTCTTTGGGGTCAGAAACGATCTGCTGCAGTTCGTTCATATCAATCTGATTTCCAACCGCCAAAACGAACAACCGAACGCCAAGATGGCGCAACTGCAAAACGGATCTCTCCACTGGCACTGCGTCGTAATCTGCGCTTTGCTTTCCATCCGTTAAAATGATCAGTACTTTGGGCAGATCAACGCGAACTCCTCCACTGAGCGTAAAAAGGTTGTTTGCAGCTACTTTAAAGGCGTTGTCGAAACGGGTACCACCATCGGCGAACGGCAGTTTGTCCACCGTATCTTGAAAGCTACGCAGGTCCAAATTGTCTCCAAACCTGACTCGCACTTGAGCATTACTACTGAATGTAACGATCCCGAGGTGAGATTTAGTTGGTCCAACGTCGAATGAGGCGGCGATCTTTTTTATGACTTCTTTTTGTTTTTCAAAGTTCTTTTTTGTCATACTTTCCGACGCGTCCACAAGAAAGGCAATGTCAGCGATTTGGGAACATTCTGAAGGTGTAAGGAAAACATTAAGTCAATTATAGTCTAAAATCAATAACATTAATTACAGATAAACGATAAACGTAAAGTGAAGGTTTGCTACCCAGACAATGACTATTTCGAGCTACCGATGTCATGATAATAAAGACCTTCTACCTTTACCTTTACGACAAATTACCTGCGCATGAAATGTCATTGCAATCCTGTTTCTGCTGAGCAAGCCCAGTACATTGCTTTCCCCCGTGACGTGGTGCTGGATTTGTGCAGTTGCGAGTTCTCATTTGTTCTCCTTTGCCGCATGTTTTTGAGCAGGTCGTCCATTTGTTCCAGCTGCTCCACTGTCCATCCACTGTTTGTTGAAATAGTACAAGTAAGCAATAAGCAATTGATAAGCCCTTATAAACGAAGCTTTCTCGCTTTGAAATTTGTGGGGAGGGGAAATAAGTAGCCTTCCAATACCGACGCTTTTCATCGCACCCGAGGTTGGAAAGCTTAGCGAGAGAGACCTATGCGTTTTGACGCAAAATTCCATACTGCTGACATTCTCTTTCGAGATGTCCCCTACGACGGTACGCCATGGGAGGTAGGTGTAGTCTCAAACTACAACATAGGTAGAAGTTCAAAATAGCCGCATGGTGTGCTCCAGTCAATCATGAACTGTTTTTTTAAAAAAGAGATTGGAAGGTTTTTTGTCAACGTTTATAGTATTCCAACTTTTTCCGTTTTTTTTTTTTTTTGCATTGCAGCTTTTTTAGTTGTCACTGTGGGTATTGCATTTATGCCGTTACTGATTAATTAACATGTAGTACCTGGACAAGACTGAGTGTTACAAGGACGAGTTTCGTCGGGTTTTCCAGAACAATCCTTCCCGCCATGCCTTGGTGGAGGTTCAGTGCAAGTTCTGGAACGAGTATGGAACCCACCGCCGCATGATCTTGAACATTCTCCCCAGTCTCTCCACTCCGACCACTTCCCATCAACTGAATAAAAGACAATACGATTATAAGTTACATGGGAATTCGCCATTTCCACATTTCCCATAATGGCCCTTATTTGACCCCAAAATTTTGCGTAAACATTGTTTTGAATTTCTCTTGGGACGGCTGTAATACCCAGGAGAAATGAAAAACAAAGGTTATGCAAAATTTGGCGCGGGGGGGTAAGGTGCATTATGGGAAATGTGGAAGTGGCATATATCATCAACAAGGTGCCGCGCACAGCTCGTTTCAAGTCACAGATTCAGCTTTAATTCTGAGTACATCGCTTAGTAAACCCTGATTTCAGACGGATTAATGCAAATCCCTTTCAAGTTATGAGAAGATGGTTTTTCAATCTTTGACTTTCTTCAAGAGCCATAATCCCATTATGGCTCTTGCTTTCTTAAAAGACACAAAATGGTTTTAAACCGGAAGTCACACTATACGTAACGGTATGTTGAACTGACGTGATCATCCGGGTGAGTGTAGTCCTGAGTACTATTAAACTTACTGAAAAATTACAGAAAAATACCATTCCTTTCAATACTAAGGATTTTATCTTAACGAAATACACCTGGACAATAATCGCTGTTACATGGCTTGGCCTCCTCTTGGCGACCGATACATTCTTTTCCTCCATGAGCTGGGCGGGGATTAGTGCACGTGCGAGCACGTATTTGTATTCCACCTCCGCAAGATCGCGTGCATTCAGTCCACGGCTTCCACTCACTCCACTGACCATCAACTGGTAACAGAAAAAAGGCGAGCTCTTTAAGGGAGGATACTGATTAAAGAAAACGGCCCTTAGAGAAGTGTACTCCTTAGAAGAATTTTCTCCTGAATGATCTTGTGTTAGAAATGTCGAGAGATATGTTAAAGACAAAAAATCTTAAAACTATTAGTTGATGATGAAACCTTTAAAATTTTGACCGCTTTAAGAAACTTGTAGCAATTTGATAAATTTCTCTTCCATTTAGAAGATTTTTGCATCTCGATAGTGCCATACAGAACCAAAGAGGAGGTCCTTGAAAGAAGGATTCAAAAGACTATAGACAACATCAACACCAAAACATTTTCATCAATTAATCGAGTAAACTTTGGTTTACATGACTTGCTTTCATTGGGAATACCTTTTTGGCTCACTGAATTAGTTGTTCTTAAAATATAGTCGTTCTTGCCATAATGAGTCACGAGCCACGGAAAAGTCTCACCGATTGCAACGTATTTCTCAGTTATTTTAAGGCCCTGATTATTGGTCTGGCCCAGGGAATCAAACCCACGATCCCCGCACTGTAGTCACGTGCTCTACCAACTGAGCTAATCCTGCTGCGGTTTGAAATAAAAAGGAAAATGAAACCTATTAATAAAATATGTACCTGGACATAATCGTGTTTGGCATGATCTTGTTTCACGACTGTCTCCACTGCAGTTTTTCCCGCCAAATGCAGGTACTGGTTTGGTGCAACTGCGCATACGTTGCTGTGTTCCAATTCCACACGTTCTTGAACATGGTCCCCAGGCCCTCCATTCGGTCCAATTGCCATCAACTGCCCAAAAAATTGTCGTAATTACATTTTAATTCATGATTTCACCGATAACAGTTACGACCGGAAATCTGAGCGTTAACCGAGTTATAAGCAAAAGTAATGTGTATTTTGTTTGTAATTACGTTTCGTACAAGGGTTTCGAAGATACCGAAGTACGAATCTAATTTGAAATTGAAATACTTCATTCTGGTTTTAGGAGAAGGGAAACATTATACTCATGGAAATTTTTTAGCAAGGAATGGCATACTTACACATATGGTATAGGTTTTAGAAAGGAATGGGTTACCAGATGTGGTTTTTTTAAAAAGTTTTCTTTTTACTCCACATTTATTTAAGCAACAAAAAAATTTACCTGGACAGTTCATTTCTTGGCATGATCTTATTTCACGATTAACCCCAATGCAATCTTTCCCCCCAAACGATGGCCGTGGTTCTGTACATGTGCGCACGCGTTGTTGTGTTCCAGTCCCACACGTTTTTGAACATGGTTCCCAGTCCTTCCAGGTACTCCATTCTCCATCCACTAAAGAATTTATCAAAGGGTTACTTTCTATGAACGCTTTACAGTGTTTAGATTGTGATCTTCGTGTCCTAGTTTAAAGGACGTTAACAAACCTGGGCAAATTCTGTTACTGCATTCGCGAGTTTCATCTTTGCTTCCTACACAGTCCTTGCCGCCATTTGCTGGTGGTGGGTTGGTACATGTTCGTGAACGGCTCTTCTGTCCAATCCCACAAGTCCTGGAACAGGCAGACCAATCGTTCCACCTACTCCACTGACCATCAACTGCAAACACAAAGTAAATGAAATAAAACATTAAGAAAACGATTTTCGTACAGATACTCATTGCTGTATGTGCGCAATGTTGAGGTGATGAGGTGAACCTTCAGTGTTGCAATTGCAACAAATTCATCCTGAATGGGTCAAAAGAACGACCAGATAATAACTGTTTCCCAAGTAAGAAGAAAAAAAAAGTTAACTACCCAAGGGCAAACTTTTCATAATAGTCAGCAACGTTAAAAGTAAAAACCCGCGACTAACAACCTGCATTTTTCCAAGTTAGCCTAAACAGGTACTTACATTCTGAAGAAAGAATACATTGTGGGTAAGAGTATTTAATGGCATTTAGCTCGTTTCTTAGGGAAAACCTATGTATCATAGCATTTCCAGATGGAGTGCTAAGGCACTTATGTCTCCAAAGAGGATCCTGAATGTTGACTAATCTTATTTGCCCTTTAAGTTTACACAATGTTTTTAAACATTTTAGAAAACAAGAACCTGTTTCAAATTTTGGGCTAAGCAGGTTTTAGTATAGAGGGGACCTAACTGACAAATTTTTAGTCGTGGATTTTTTAAAAAAAAATCGTTGAGAGGAAGCCAATCCATGAATTGAAATTGATGTTCAAGTATATGATTATTCACCTGGGCAGGCCTGAATATTGCAGCGCTGTGTCTGTTCCTTTGGTCCACGGCAGTCTCTACCACCATTAGCAGGAGATGGATTATTGCATTTTCTTATTCGCATCTGAACTCCGCCATTACAGGACTCAATACACGAACCCCATTCTTCCCAGGCACCCCACTGACCATTAACTGTATTAAAAGAGCAATGCACCTGGTCTCAACAAAAGAGTTGCTACAATTTCGATTTAAACGAGATATAGAAATTTCCCTTTTCCTTTTACCGGTGAAACTCTTAAGATGCAGCCGGTGTACGTTGCATTTTCAAAATAAGGGACTCGCAACATATAGGTATGTTCGCCTGTCGCAGCCAAGGAATACTGATGCGCTCTTTATCACGTGTCTTGGTATAGCAATACGGCCGCCGTTTCTTTTTTCTTTTTTTTTAGTTTTCAAGGTACACCAATATGGCCGAAGTGGAGTCAGCTTTAAAAGTCGACAATTAAAGAAGAGTACACAATACCTGGGCATGATCCACGGTTACAGTTGCGTCTGTCAAGTCTCGGACCAGTGCATGCTCGCCCACCGTAGGCCGGGCGGGGATTGTCACAAAAGC
Source organism: Porites rus (assembly GCA_964035705.1). Taxonomy (NCBI): domain Eukaryota; kingdom Metazoa; phylum Cnidaria; class Anthozoa; order Scleractinia; family Poritidae; genus Porites; species Porites rus. Next base: position 36,607,579 of record OZ037995.1, read on the forward strand.
GAAACCTGGTCTGAGTGCCCAGTCCACAAGAGCTCGAGCAAATGCTCCATTTGACCCAGGGGCCCCACCCTCCGTCAACTGTTGATAAAATAGAATTAATAGGTTTGATAACCTGGCTACAGAAGTGTTCGAGTTCTTTGTTTTCTTCAAGAGATTTTCCAAAAAAAAACGTTCATAATAAGCTTAGCATTGTGGAGAGGCTGACTGTTCTCGGTTGATTGAAAATACCATCTGATTGACTCAAAGACAGTACCTTTGTCCTGGGGCCCGTTTCTCGAAACGCCTGGTAACTTTTCGGACGCGAAACCATTTTCAAAAACAAAATCTTAAGACTTCCAATGCAGATTCTAGCCCCTAATCAGTCCATTTTGTTTCCTTGACTCATAATTTATAACGGTTTTATCCCTCAGACTATCGAAAGCGTAATCGTAGACACTCTTGTTTTTTGATCATCGTAGCTTGAGAGGAAACAAAAACCAAACTGCGATGATGAAGTTTTATTTCTTTCCAGTAACGAGTTTACATTTCCTTATGTTTATCACCGCAGTTTTCGGCGCAGCTTTTTGTCAGTCTTTCTATCGAAAACTTGATCTTGAATGTAAGCACAGCAGACATAAAACAGCCTTCCGGGTCCAGTAGTTACCGGGACCTTCAAAAACCGAGCAACTGGTGCAACATTTCTACGGGGCACTGAGGCAATAATCTCAAGCACTATTCTAGCTCAAAGCTACACTTTCGAACACAACTCCAGCATAGTGACTGTCAAGTCACATGACTCCGGATATTAGGCACTAAGGAAGTCCCGGATGTAAACTACAACTTACTTGGACAATACTGTGTATTGCAAGTTCGTGTTCTTTCACTCTCCCCCCTACAATCCTTTCCGCCATTGGAGGGAGGAGGATTGTTACAGCTTCTGGTGATACTTTGGGTTCCGCCCCCACACGTCTTTGTACACTCCGTCCATCGTCTCCAGCTACCCCAGTTTCCGTTCACTGTAAGTTACAAAAGCAGTGATTCAAGTGACAACAATTCAGTAGTCTGGTTTTATTGTGTCATAAGCTTGGCTTCTTGTAAGCCGGATGTTTAACTGTAAAACAGTGAATGTTTGAAGGAGCTCTCTTTACTCTACGGAGACCCCTTTATGCTACTTTGAACCTGGGAAAAGGAGAAAAGAAAGCCCGAAAAACGGGAACAGAAAAGAATAGAAGAGAGACGTTTATTTTTCTCTTTCATCCCATCTTCCCGTCTGCTCAAGTGTCGCAGTCCGGCATCCGAAAGTCTCGAAAATATGAGGATAGTATATTCTCTTAGGTACGACTAGTATATGAAGTATAACATATATAAAGCAATTTGCTTCCGTATCTACGCTACAACCAATTGTTAGTTTTGCTAACTAAATCTTTTCTAACTTCCATGGGCCTCAGAAGCCAAGCTCTCACGAATAAAAGGGATTTCCCCTCTTTGCCCGTTCAAAGTAGCAAGCGTTGAACACGATATTGGAACCCCGGCTACCAATAACGGAAAAGGTTAATGAATGGCACGAAGTCTGGAAACACCATTTTTGGTCTAAAAGTGTCTCCAAGATTTATGCAACTTTCTCTAGCATTGTGCCATTGTGAACCCCTTAGGCCTGTTTCAAACGTCGCGCTACTGCCATGCTAAGCTGGCTCAATTGTAGCTCGACTGTAGCACGACACTAACACGGCTTGTTTCAGACGTCGAAGTTAATTCAGTCGAAAAGAACGGCTGTTGCCGAAAACAAAACACAAAAATAAGGAAAAAGTTTAGCAAACTTTTAAATGTATTCTAAAGTATTTATGATTTATGAATTGAGTTCGGCACGGCAGTAGCGCGACGTTTGAAACCAAGTCGAGCTACTTCACAACACAACAACCAAGTCGTGCTACACAACAGTAGCACGACTTGGTTTCAAACGTCGCGCTACTGCCGTGCTAAAGTCGAATTTAATTCGATCAATTTAGTTCGGCACGGCAGTAGCGCGACCTTTAAAACGGGCCTTAGCTTACCTGGACAGTTATTAGTATTACAAGAGCGCTTTTCCGCAGGTGATCCAGGACATCTCCTCCCACCGTGAGCTGGCCGGGGATTGGAGCATGTCCGAGACCTGGTTTGTGTTCCTTCACCACACGATCTCGTGCACAAACTCCAGGATTTCCATTCACTCCAGCTACCGTCCACTGAGGAAATAGGGAGAAAAATTTTTCAAGAAACGAATTTTTTTATGATGCCTCTTAGCATTAGGAAAGGGATGAGATAACAGAACACGCTTGCTGGACAACCTTCAGGAAATCAAAGTTGGAATGTATGGTTATTCAGTATTGTTACAACTAAGGTAGGGGGAGTTGCTGAAATGTTCTATCGCGCTATCCTCCAATAAATTGTTCTTCAGCGGTTAAGGGTTAGAGAAACCAACCACGTTATCTAATGTGCAGAGATTTATCTAGGAAAAAGCTTTACCGACCTGTTAGGAAACTGGATATAACCCACCATGTTGTTCTTGGCGTTCTCATAAAACTTAGGATTAGCACATGTCAAATGATGGAGAAGAACTTTCCAGAAGTCATCAGCTACAGATTGAAAAGAGAAAAATCACTTTACCTGGACAGGAATTAGCATTGCAGTTCCCAGTCTCCTCGCTTGGCCCTTTGCAGTCCAATCCACCATTGGCCGGTGGAGGATTGGTACAGGTTCTCAATCGTGTACGATTTCCGCCACCACACGTTACACTACAGAAACCCCAATCATCCCACTCACTCCACGAGCCGTTAACTGAGATTATAAACAATAAAAAAGATCAAATGACAAATATCTTCCCAAACCTTCTGAAACTAATGATTCAAAAAGGCCATTTCAATGTGCCCAAATAATTACCTGGACAGCCTGCCAAGCTACATCTCCTAATCTCGGATGTCTGACCAATACAACTCCGTCCGCCATTACGAGGCCGTGGATTTGTGCAAGATCTCTGACGACCTTGGACGCCAGTGCCACAGGACTGAGAACAGGCACCCCAGTTTGTCCACTCCGACCAGTTGCCATGCACTAAATGAAAGGTTTTGTTTGGGTAAATAAACGATGCATAATATTTTAGTTATCAGTATGAATCTCAATTTTTTTTCTGGTAGAATTTTACCCAGATGTCTCGAGAATTTTAGCATAAAATATAAGTTTGTGTGAAGTCCTCGTGGAGCTTATTGAGGATAACATAATGTGAACGTTTATAAGCCATTTTGCTCACCACTTGGTAATATTATGTTGAGTATACATGGTGAAATGCAAATCTTAAACAATCACAGGAACCCTGGCAATCATCTGTTCTAGGCTTGCCTAGAGCTGTTCGCTTCACCATTTCGACCCTACTGGAGCGAAGTTAGTTTTGGGCCTGACGACTTTGCACACATTGCCAATAAGTATTCCTTAATTCTTATTTTTTGATAACGATCGATTTCGACATACATTTTAAAAAGAAAAATCAACCATAAAAAGTAACCCGACTTTTCGATGACTCCATGTCATCATTATCAAATGAGAAGAAAATTAGCATGAATTGGTGATATAAATATACAGAAAAAGAAAGTGTCAGGAATATGTAAAGTTAAATTGAGGCGTGAAAATGGAGCAAACTAACAATTGAATAAAAAGCTTCGCCCGATGGAGTCCGCTTGAGTGTTTAATGTAGGTCTTTTGTTTCTGAAGATAAGCATTTTGAATTTCTTCGTTCGACGTTCGAATTTCGCATTTTATTTCTTATTTTTTACCCACAAAAGGTTGATCACACCGCTTTTCTCTTACCTACAGGCAGGTTGATTCTCTGGCAGGTCTGGGCTGCCAATCGAAGACTGTCCCTGGCCAATTGACTGAAATCTTCCGCTAAGAATACGTTATCCTCATTATCTCCTACCAACAGTAGTAGCTCCTGTATATCAACAGCCTTACCCACACCAACAGCGAATACAGTAACGTTCTTTTCTTGCAACGGACGTACCGCATCGTCTAACGTTTTGGAATCCGACGTCACGGTTTGCTTCCCGTCTGTCAATACAACCATCACCTTAGCAACGCCGGTTCTTGCACCTCCAGAGCGGGTAAACACTCTTGTATTCGCTACATCGAGTGCTTTGTCGATGCGCGTATATTGGCGCTGATGTTTCACGCGATTCAGCGCTGCGTTAAAATCGTTGACGTTGGAATAGCGGCCAAAAGGGATGTCAACGCGTGCTTCGTTGCTGTATGAGATCACTGCGATCTGCGATTGTTTAGGACCCATCTTGAAAGTAGACGCCACTTGTTTAACAAATTGCAATTCTCGTTTGAAGTTTCTTCGGCTGATACTGCCTGATGAGTCCAAAACGAAGACAACATCGGATTTTTGAGAGCATTGTTCTAAGGAAAAACGCAAGAAAGCTAGTTATAATAATTTTGGTCAAACATCAGTAATGTTCAGACTTAATACCAGGAAACAAAATAAAGGTGAAAGAAACCACCGAAAACGAAAGGAAATCTTTTTAAATTGATTCATATTGGGATTTCATTTGCAAACTCAAGTTATATACAGTATATGAGTCTCCATATCACAAAAGTAAGTCTTGAACGGGTAAGAAACTGGAAATTTTGACGCCTGCGTAACATCACAGCTTCAGTACACCCGGTTTTTAGACTGCGTCAATTCATAGGATATTTTTTCATTATCCAGTTGAGGTTGTTATTTTATAGCTTGTACGGATCCTTCTTTGCTTACGGCCGGGAGATTTAAAACGGCAGAGCAGTTTCACTTTTATTGAAATTCCCGGAAAGCAGCAGGGCTGGGTTTGTCTGTGCACTCATTGAAGGTTGCTACTTACGAGATCCTTTAACGGAAACTAATTCTTCTGACTTCGTTCTGTATTTTGTCATACACCTTGTGTGATTCAAGTCTCCGAGATTTGTTTAGCTCTTATTCACGTACATATTGTGATATGGTAAAGTGGATAAGAGATACTGTACTCAATGAAGCGCAAAAAATGGCCAATTTCAGTGATGTGACTGACTGGTTTTGTTCAACTGTTTTTTATCTATATCAACAGCTACTTGACAGTTTCTGTGAACAACTTAACTTGGATATTCATCAGAACTGTCACTCAACGAGAGTTAGGTTTTATTCCTTATAAATAATTCCTTTAATTTTCTAAGAGGAAACTGATTTAATACGTTGCTTGCATCAGTCAACCGAATCCAATATTTCAAAAACACATTGCTTACAAAGTTTTTCAAATTCAGTGCATGTGATGGTCACTCTTCTCGCCACTATAGTTATATTCTTGAGGTATTAGTAAGCCATGAAAGTCTTCTCCCTGCATTAATGACGTAGGCTTGATTCAAAGCCAGGAAAAGAACGAAATAAAATTGCTTGTGACGGTGCACACAGGGGTAAAAAGTTGGATCGAGCCTGAGAAAAACAGAGAGTGCGAGAAACCACGTACTGTGCTTTGGATGCATGTAGAGAATTTAGCGTTAAAATCTGGGCCGCATTTAATTAAGCGATCTTAAAGAAAAATATGTATCTTGTCAATTGGGTAATTATCAGTTTTGGATCAGTTAAGGGCACTTCAGTTTATTACGATGTTTTAGCAGACGTTTTCAAAATGCTTATGCCACAGAAAACTCACAAATCCTTTGAATAAGAGACTAAGCGCTTTTTTTTGTCACCTCAGCCCCTTCCAGAAAAACCCCGGAGTTTCATCATTTTGTAGATTTCGGAGGGAGGATGCAAAGGCACAGTTCACAGGCGAGATCCTTACAGATTTTTTGGCTTATTCTAGAACTGTTGTAGTCTCAGAACTAGTCTTAGACAAAAGAAACGACCCAATATTCTAATGAGATCAGTTTGTACAAATTTAATTAATTTCTCCGTCTTTTGAATTTCCTTCTTTTTCTCCCCTTTTGTGAGAAAGTCCCTTGTAACTTGAAAGTTCAATGCACTTTCAACGGGGGCCAAAATGATTAAACGACAAAATAGAACTGAACATTTTTAATGAAGTGTGAAGAAAGAATGAAGCCTGGAGGGGTCTCCAAAAAAAAAAACACCAACCAATATCTACTTCAAGTGAAAATCGTATCAAGGTCAATATCTCACGGAAATCACTCGACTGATATTTCGAGAATTTTCAATAATCCCCACTGCCAGCTTATAAATTCACGCTGTTGGAGGCCTAAGCCTAGACCCCCTTTTCTTGAAAAATTTCTCGAATAAGTTTTCTCTTAATTTCTATATAACGTTTATTTTGTAAAAATACAATTATTCAATAGTGCTATAGTAATTCTAAACCAAATGCAGAAAAGGGTGAACTTAGAAGAACTGACGTGATTGTCGAGTTAAGGATTAGAAACTGGGTGAATCTTTTGATTCTGGTACAGTTACGTTCTATTAAAGTACGTAGTTCGCTTTCAAACTGCTTTCACATCAAGGTTCCGTAGCTTCGTATTATACACTGTAAAATAAAAAAGACATAGTGTTCAACTTACTTCTAACAATATCTTGTGAATTAACAGCCACGAACATGATGATCAGAAGAGGCGAAAACCCATTCATGATCTTCATAGTCACTTGGTTCTGGTGATGTTCTTATATACAGCTTTCAGTGGTAAAAGTTTGAGTATCTTGCAGAAGCGTCTGCTTCTGTACTTCAATTTAGACTTTCTGATACGAGTTGAACTGTGAATTGTATGTTCCTGCACCTCCTGTGATAAGCCGGAATATATCATACATTTCAAGGGCTGGTCATTGACACCAATCACACAACGAATGATTTCTCTGAAGCCTATTAGCATTATATTGGATTAGTCAAGCTAAGTAGCCTTTCTCAGGGAAACAGTAGTCAATACGATTTGTAAGGTGTCAAAAAACAATGGCTATTGGTACTGGAGGCAAACGCAAAAGCCAATTTAATACGGTCCGTATGGTGTCAAAAAGCGGCCGTTTATAAAGTGGTCTAAAAGCAAGACGAAATTCTAGGCCGTATGATCTCAAAACGTTCGCTGCCAGATTCTACCAAAATCTCAGACAAAAATTTTGGAGTACTTGTTTCCCTGATTATATGAATGTGATTGTGAATTTTAACCCTGGTGAACAGAGTGAGGACGTTCGAGAATTTTTTATTACATCCTGAATCGCTCGGAGTCATAGAAATCCTTCTTCTCCCAACATGAGTTATTAAACAGTCCCGGTAGTACGTAAGATGTTTGTCATGTGGACCTATAGCTACCTATCCCACGAGTCTTCGATAGCTGACTCCTGCAGAGAGAACTGAGTAAACAACCGGGATTTCCGCATGCTTAAACACGGGATTTGGCATTCCAAAGAAGAACGGGACTAGGATTTGGAGTCTTCAGGAATCGGGGTTGTTAGAATTGAGCTGAATTTTCTAAAACATCGACAAAATACTTTAAGTTAGAAGTTGTTCGTGAAGAAAAACAAATTATAACGCTATCGACCATTAGGTTAGGAACCTGGCCTTTTGGGGATCTAGTTTGAAGTTTACCTTGTGTCTGCCTGTTACATGAAACAAGTTCAGATTGCAATACGTTAAAAAGACTGCTTGCAGTCCGCCTTTTCTCTTAAAATCCGTCTAGTTCTTATCTCATCCAGCGCGATTGCAAACCACGACGTTATTATTGCAGAGACGAGACGCCCTCGTTTCTAGCGGCTCCCGGCTTCGCCGCTCGCGTGCTTAGGTTTCGCGTGCAGTTACTTTGCAAAGAAAAACAAGAGACTGCTCGCAGTCAATACGTGAAAGTGAATGGCCTATTAGAACGGGAAGGGCAGCATCAAAACAAGCCAAGAAAAGGAAACTGGGCTTTTGTGTTTAACACAACAGACCTTAGACAGTTTTGAATAAAACAAGTATCACGTTCCGGGGGATCCCCCCCACATGGGCTATACATGAGTGTGCCGTTGGACAGTGTCGGGCTCCTCACAGTGTATGGTTTTCACCTTCTGTACTAAACACTAACAGGCTATCTAATTTCGTGTGATTCTCTCTGAAGGGTATTGCGTGCACGATTGATTTGATTTGCTGGATTAATTTTGTTTGTACTCCAATTAAACAAAAGCAATGACGATAACCTGAGTTTGTTCTTTTGCAATTGCCAGTAAACGGCTCGAAAACAAGACGGCGTGGATTTTGACCGTTGTCCTAAACAGGGTAATAAAATTGAGGGTATTGTCGTAAACAGGGTATTTATTTTAGGAATTTTTTGTCCTAAACAGGGTCAGGGTTTCAAATCCTGAGCGGCTCACCAATACCCAAAGATTGGTCGAGTACTCCCCCCCGGGACATAGCACAAGAAACAACATTTACTATTATGTTTTCTGCAATATTGTTTTATTATAAATTGTATTATACTTTTTCTTTTTTAAATAAGCAATTTGGGTTGAAGGGAAACCTTGAAATGTATATGAAAAGAAATTTCTTACATAACATAATTATATTCTTTAAAAAAAATTCAACAATAATATTTTCACTATTGCTGGCATTTCATATTATTCCTTTGTAACAGCCTCAAAATTCATAATTTTAGTGTACAATATTGCACACCTGATAATTTCGACAAAATACACTACACCAACAGAATTATTTAGCCGATTAAACCAAGCATTAATCCATTGACACACCAGAAGATTTAACCAGGTTATTTCCCATAAGAACAAACCAGATTAAACAATGGGCAATGCGGCAGCATTATCTTCGGTGTTAAAATTTTAAACCAGTTCTAAAATAAAGCAAGTACATGTACAAAAAAAAATGCCTTACCAGAAAGTTAATCAATTATCAAAGAATCAACTTGGCTCACTTTAGATTCTATTTACTCTTTACATCCAAGCACTGATTTAACAAAATTGTAGCATTCATGTGGTATTGAAGTTATTTGTAATACTTCTAACCACACAGACGTCTCACTGCTAATAAAAATTTTGAACTCTGTTCTAGGGCAAATAATAACCTGGTTAACTCACAAAAAGTGTCCCAGCAAATGGGATCTGTATAAGAAAAATACAAAAAATTATAGGTAGATAAATCCTTGGTTAAGAAGGGAGAACAGCAGGTTTAATTGCTACCTAAGTATACAGCTGTAAATGATATTTGGCACCACTCAAGGCTAGCCTGTGCCACAGACACAACTAAATTTCTGGTTAGGTCCATCTGACAAACAGCATTAAAATCCTTGTTCTGGACCACCACCTGTGTACTAGGATTTGAGTGTGCCATGATTGACCTGTTAAACTTCACACTGAAGTTAAAATATTATGAACCAGCTTTTCGGTAATTTGTTGCATCCATATGGGGCCCAGAAAAAGGATATTGGCGTTGTCTCGCTACCCAAGGCCTGATTGCACAAGAATGTTTCTTTGATAGGATTCAAAAGTTGTCTCAGTTAACTGGAACAATGATTGACACTCATTTCTTTGCTAAAATACAGCCAACTGTACTCCCTTCTTTGGAGAGAGAAAATTCAGACAGCCAACCAGTCATGAAGACTGGTGACTGCACAGAACATTTCTCTCTTCATGTGTAAGCAAAAATAAGCTTTCAGACTGCTTTACAGGCTAGCCTGAAAATACAGCTACCTGCCAAAACTTATTGCTGCAAGCATAAAAACAACAAACTTCATGGAACAAGGCCATAACCGACTTCTGATCTGATGTGAAATTCTCCTGATGAATCACAAGCATAAACAAGGGAAACTGGAGGGAGAATCTCAATCAATCAGATGTCACTTACGTGTAGGACCATTACACTCAACAAAAATGTGCAGAAAGGCGCATCAAAAATCATATAAAAAATTCTTAATAAATATTTGAAATAGCAACATACAAAAGTAACCCTAAGGGTCAGGTATTAATTCAAATGAAGTTTAACTAGAGCCAAGACTGAACAGTCTACAACCGTAGCTTTGGACTGTCCAGTCCAATCCCAAAGTTTTTACTACACTTTCAAAAAAAAGGCTGAAGTCAAGTCTTAATTGCCTCAAAAGCAAGACACCTAATTTCAGAGATACTATCTAATTGTCCTATAGCGAAAAAAAAAATTTCACACGTCACAAAAATACTATTAATAAAAAGATATTAGTCCATCAGCCTTGTATGTTAAAATATGCATAACTATGTCCAAGTTTAATGATATTAGTTGCAAATAGGTTTTTATATATACAGTACTTGCTACGTGTAACTCAATCAGAAACTTGCATGTTGAATAAATTAATTTTGAATGTTTGGGAGAAATAAACCAAACAGATTCAGTGTACAAAATAAAGTAATCCAGTTTAACAGACTGTATGATGGGAATAGATAGTAACCAGAATTAAACACTTGGAATTAGACAGAATTAAGACCAAAAAAATTCTATCCTTACCATTACTGACTGATAAAACATCTCTGGAGTTCAGAAATTGTCTCCGGAGTTGAATTTGGCAATGGATGGCCAGTTGTGGAACACTTACAGTCATCCACAATGGTGACCTCAACAGGTGTATCAGAGTACATATCAATGCCGCTGTCAGCTAATGATAATGCATCTGGATCATTAGTAACAGCAATGTTATCTTCACCTTGGTCAATGCACACTCCTGAATCACTAATGTTGTCGGTACTTCCAGATAAAGAGGAATCATCGAGGCTGTCAAGTGAGTTTTCAAATTGATCAGCTTTACATGATGCTGAATCTAACAAGTTACCTTTTCCTTCTGAAAGTCCTTCACTCACAACTTCACTGTTTTCAAGCTTATTTTGGATTTCTTCACTGTCACTGAGATTACCAGTCCAGTCAACCATTTCTCTTTCTTGCTCTGTAGATGACAAATTTTCTTGCGTTTCAGTATTCCACTCATTTGCTTCTTTGACAGCAAAACAGCTCTCCGTACATGAAGTTTCAGATAAATGTCTTGTCATAAGCCAATGTCTCACACTTCTTTGTATGATAGTTGCGGCTCTCCGTCTCTTCAAAAATCTCCGCCTTTCTCTAAAACGCTTAAAGGCTGCTTGGATAACTCTCACTGCATTATCCAGTACTGCTTCTTGAAATTTTTCAATGAGTTTGTTACATGCACTGTAGTCTTCTTTGGATTTCAAATGTTCTGTTTCTCCGTGAGAGTTTTTATCCTCATTGTAAGAATTAACTAAATGCTCACTGTTTGAATTTACAATTTCTCGTTCATTCACTTCTGAAGCTTCTAAATCACTACTGTTATGGACATTGGAAGGGAGCTGAGTGTTATTTTCCTCCACTTTAATAACATCTTCCCTTGTGTTTTCCCCTTGTTCTGAGATGGGTTGAAGTGCCCTACAAATTTAACACAAAAGCAGAGGATGTATTAGTATCCACTATTTTACAACTGCATCCTTATACATGTACATGCATGAAGCTGCACTGTATAGACAACTATCATCTCACTTTTTTACATTCACTAATTCTGCTTAAGAGATACAGGCAAATCAGGTTGATCTGCCTTATAACTGCTAAAGAGCACGTGAAGACAGCCACTGCCAGGTTTAGTTTGCTGTGATCCAGAGTGTTCTAACAAAGTACCTGGCGGGTCGTATTATGACAAGACAACAATATTTTAGACTTGCTTCAAGACAGGAAACAAGAGGGAAGTGGGAGGGCCAAAAAGCAAACTTTGTACAAATATTTAGCGCACATAATGCATTTTTCAGCCAGTCCAAAAATTTGTCTGGTACAGGGTAAGCACATAGCCTTAATGGAAAGAGCATTTAATTTAATGGAATAAATGCACCAATCTGGTAAGGTCAACTATCACTGACTTCTATTGGGAGATACATGTACAAGTTAGATATGGATAATATCATATAGACTTCTTCAGACAACAGGGATAATATATTCATAACAATAAACCTTGTTTAAATGGAGGACTGTCCACACCATGACACCACAGAAAAAAAACAAACAAACAGACAAACACCGCATTGACCACTGCAAAAAGAAGTGGCGAAACACTGACATTGCAATATCACTTTAGAATTTTCGACCAGTGAATTTCGATATGAAAAGTCCTTTAAAATGGCATAACAAATCAGGAAAAAAATAAAGGACTTTTACTGTAGAAAGTCTAATTTTTGTCCTATGATTAATCTAATCCTAATCCCCATATAAATTAAGGAGGGACAATCACGGAGCTGATTAGAGATTAGTAGAGAGTCATGGAGAGTGATACTGACCTCAAGTTATTTGCGCACTCTATTTTCATGTCATGCAGATAGAAAAATGCATGCAATGCCCATGTGATTGACGAGACAGTCGTGAAAAAAAAAAACCTAGATTTTGCATGTTATCCATTTGTTTTAAATTTTTTTTTGTATAAAAAGACCAAAAAGATCACCCTTCGCCCCTGCTATAACAAAGCAGTGAGATAGTAGAATCAATTTTACGTAACATTCTTGGATGGTGGAACTTGTCTTTGGTCGTTGTCGATCTTTTGTTCATTAATTCTGATCATTGTTGATAATTTTGGGTCGTTGTGGATAGTTCAGGTCCTTTTGGCTCATTTCGCTTGGTTCCTCGTTTTAGTAACTACGGTAAAATGATAAACCACAACACCGCAAATTAATTTGTTTCACCAAATCCCGTAGGTTTAAAATCAGAAACTCCGCACACTGTAGGGTTTAAGATCCCCGCAACACGGGATTTTATTCACTGCAACACCGTACAAAAAAAATAAGCGACACTGCAAATCCCCATTTCCCCCTCTTTAAACAAAAGTCCATGAATATCTAGCAGGGTCATATAGGCATCCCTTAGTGGGGTCAAGCATGCATTTCCTCACAATGTGAAGAACCCAGCAATTAAATAACATTTAAATGAATACTTTACTCTGAATTTCAACTTGAGTGTTCTAAAAAATATGTGTCGCTATGTTTTTTTTGTTTCACATTGAAAAACATGATGTCTGCTGTATGTCTTCAAGCAAAAAAAATAAATAATGGGAAAAATGGGATTATGGAAGCTTAACAACAATGAGGAAACGTCAACTGAAAGGAAAAACTGATATGAACCAAAAAAAATACCAAGAATCAATAACGGTTGTTTTTCATAATGGTAACAAAAATAAATTCCATAGATGCTGGGCAAAATTTCCAGCCACTCCAAATGACTAAAGATACAATGTAGTTACTGAGTGATTCATTTTTTAAACTACAGTACTGGTATGCAATATTATTTGATGAAGACAAACACTAATTGCTAACTACAGCGCATTCACCACTTGGGCACAATCGATACATGATGTATTGAATTGCAAATCCTATTGTTTCCGATGTCACAAATAACAACACGTGCTTTAAGTCACAACAAAGCTGATTTCACGCGTGGAATGTGTAGTTTCGCGTCTTTTCAGAATTTCGCCCACAATCAAGATTCATTGAAAATGAATAGAGTTGCCGAATATTTCAAGGCCAGCAGGTCTAGAAAATTTTTGCTCCACGGAAACGAATTTTGAGGCTAAAAGGTGCCGGTATGCCGGAAAGTCGACAAACACAGCATGAAGTGTTGTTTACAAGGTCATTCAGTAGTTTTAATACACAATCGTAAAAACTCAATTTGAAAGGATTGACACGAAAAGGTTAAACCCTGTAAAATCATGAAGCTTATGTTTAAAATAATCTGGTAAACCTATGAGAACATGGAACACTACATGAATCAAAGACAGTTGTTTAAGTTGTGATTTCATGGTATGGAATGCTATCAAATATGAATGTGCCGTTGTTTGAGTTTAGAAAATTATGAATATGAAATGAATAAATTCACACCAGAATGAAGGAAAAATGTCGCTGGGTTTTTCAAGAAGAGGACAGTGGGAATTTGTGGGAAAGTTCAGTTAAAAGAAGGTTAAAAATGCTATAATTCGCCTTGCGATAAACGCCCATTTTACTTGAATAGGAGGGTTATCACGTATCCACAAAGAGCGCGAAGTTCAACGATTCACCAAGGGAGATGAAGCGAATCGCGCACAAAATATGAAACTGACTTTGAAATATATTTTAATTAGCTGGCCGAAAAAAACGTTGGCGGAAAAGCTCGAGATGTCATAACGACAAGCTCGATATTTTACTGACGAAACTGTACTCTCAGAGCAGAAAACCATCTGCTTGCAACATTTAATTTTCGGAAGAAAAGTTTTCCTTCGTCATGATAAATAACAAAGAATTTTCTAGAAAATGGAGCCGAAATATCGGTATATTTAAGCTAAACGTCAAGCTCTCATTTGTGAGGGTCTTCTGTTATATAACTTATACCAAATATTGCTCAGCGATTTTGGCCCCTGAAATCACCTGGAGATCTCGAGTACTGAGGTACTGATTGGAAGGAATCGAATGCCGCCTCAAGCGATGTAAAATCACTCGTTGTCCAGTGGTTCTCATAAATTTGTGCAGTGTAGAAAACTTAGAGTTCTAATGAAATAGCGACTGTAGTAGCATACCTTGTGAAATACTTCCATCTCCACCTCCAACTGCTTTGTTTTTGACGAAAAGTTCGCTTGACAGTGGGAAAACATCGCACTTTGCTTCCATCCAGCGTGTTCGATTCAATTTCTTGCGGCTTATCAACATCTTCGAACCGCTTAGAAGTATCATCTACAGAAGTCATTTGCCTTCGCAAGAGCGATGCTAACTACTAAAGAGCACGTGAAGGCAGCCAGGTTTAGTTTGGTGTGATCCAGAGTGTTCTTACGAAGTACCTGGCGGGCCGTATTTATATGACAGGACAACAATTTTAGACTTGCTTCGAGACAGGAAACAAGAGCGAAGTGGGAGGGACTAAAAGCGAACTTTGTACGAATATTTTGTAATCATGCCCAAGCCCCTCGCGTGCGTATCTGGCCGGTGAAGCTCTGTTGGGTCAAAGTTAGAGGATATCAGACTCTTCATTTTTATCTCTTTCACGTTACTTCCATACACATTTTCTTACCCAAATAATTGGAAGGTTATCTTTTAAAATCAATCTGCGAAGAGGGTGGCTCGCACACTGTTCAAATAAATCAAGAGAAGAGAGCCCACTATAAACTCGCTCTCAGTTCTCTTCACATTTTTTCAAGATGGCGGCCAACAGACCTCTGACGGAAGCGGTTATGGCGGCATTTGCATTGAGTAAGTTTTCCATTTTTAGATATTATGGTCTTTTATTCTTGACAGTTGTTCGTGAATTGAAAGCTTCCTCTCGTGACGGACCTGACAGTCTTGTAGAGGAATTCGTTCCAAAGTTGGCTTGCGTGCACGCCGACTAAAAATAATTCAGCACATCATGCATGTACAGTAGAGACGCAAGCTTACCAACCGCACAAGTGTAATTCTTTCATCACCACAGAAGCTTATATATTCTTCGTGATATTGAGGAAGGCGTATACGCCGATGCACGCGAATTTCTATGCTCTGACGCATTTCATTGCGTGAATTTGTATTTTATTTTCCTTTGCAATTGGCACAGATTTTGATGTTCGAGGGACAGTTTTTTGGTATGCCCTAATTGATTTAACTAAAATTAAAAGCTTAAGTTTATAATTAGTATAAATTGTCGTGAATGAAGATTTTTGAAACACTTCTTGAACTTAACATAATTTCAGATCATTTCTTCCAGGATATCACTATATATATATCACTATACTTTAGAGACTTTTGACCACACTGAAAAACGATTATCTACACTCTCTATGGGATCTTTTTCCAACAACATGATCTTTGTATTAAGGAGACATTGATTACATGAATGTTCTAATTTTATTCAGTGATGATGACATGACCTAAAATATGGTAAACAAACAGGAGTTGTGAACAATATGCTAAGTTCAAGTTAGTAGTGAAGCTTATTACCCATATCATTAGGAAGCTTTCATTAGATCCATCAATTTTTTTCAACAAATTATTTTTAATGTATGTTCCTTCTCTACAAGGAGGTAGCCATATGTGATCATTTTCTGTGGATAGATATTTCCAAATTGTTGCAATATTTGTTTTTATAGTACAGTCTGGGAGATGTCCATTTCTGGATATAGGTATGGTGTGTTGTGATTGGTTAAGATCAAAACCAAAACAAAGTAAATTTGGTCGAGAGCTAGTGGAGATGAGTAGAAGTGAAACAAATTTTTGATTGTAATGCGGCTATCGGCCAAAACAAAATTAAGTAATATGAAATCACTGCACAGAAAGATAGCATAAATAAAATAATTTATTCAGCATACACTCTTGCATTCTGGAAGAGTTGAGCGAATTCTTTTCAGTACAAATTCATCAGATAAACAATACAATAGTTAATAAACGTCATGATCCTTGAACCCAAGCCAAAGAAAATGCTTAAGCTGCATCGCATGAGAAATAAATCCTGTAAAAAACAAAAATGACAAGAAATAATTAATCAATATTCCTGACACAGGTCAGCTTCATGACCTCTCAACATGAGACCAGCCGCAAAAATATAATTTGCTCTCCGGCATAATGTACCCACTAGAAAGAAAATAATTGGAATAAGCAACATTTTACATCATGAGGTAAAAGTCCTTTAGGACCACAGACCCCTTTTTGTACTGTGTAAATTTGGATTTGTAGTTCGCTACTGGTGAGAATTCAACTGATCGTACAAGAACGCATGATAAAGCAGAGCAGGAAATCATCAAATTCATGGACAAAACAGTTACAAAGAGCACAGGAAATGACCTCTAAACAACAGCAAAGAGATGACTTCAACGCCTTGCAACATGAACAATCCCATTAAACAAAACCAAAGATCAGTTTTTTTCTATGAAATGCTCACACAGTGAACCAGTAATGATGCCAAAATTACACACATCACAGATTTTCAAAGGCCGTGCATATGAACTAAAGTATCGTGCATATGGATTTTCTTTGAATAAACAACGAGAAAATTTACTCTAGTATCTCAGAGTAATGTTTTCAAAACCAGAAAAAATTATTACATACAATCAGAATGCATAAAAAAACATAACCGGTGAATTCACTTTCGGCAGATCTTTCTCTGCATTGCAGAGATGCACGCCATCTTTCATTGTTTCACATGTTCTGTTGATGTTCCCTTACAAGAAACGCATGGTCTCATTACATAAATGAAAGGAACCACAATAATGAGGCTCAAAAGCGTTGCAAATACTGGAGGTCCAAGACGCAATTATCAGTGACGTCATCATATATCCAGAAATGGATATCTCCTGGACTAATGGTAATGTCTCTCTCTCTAGACCATAGTGCATCCAGGCTTGTCTTGAGTGTGAACAATGTACAGTATGAAAATTATACGGTGGAACCTTGATTTAACAAACCTCTATATTTATCGAAGTCCTCGTTATAACAAAACTTTTTCTTCAGCCCGGCCAAAACTACTGTATGGAACAGAACCTTGATTTGACGAAATCCTCACTATAATGAACACAATCCACAAGCACGAATGTAAAATTTACCTCAATATAACGAATAAATGTCAGCATGTGATGAAAGATGAATGCCAAACAGACCAACAAGGGTAAAATTTATGCGCACAGTAGCTTTAAGCAGTTTTGTTTGCCTGTTATTGAGTTCCTATAGTGCTGTAGCTACATATAGCTTGGTACTGAAATGTTATTACAGTAATTTTTCAGATCCAGAAATGCTGGGTTTTGTAAATTAATTCTTAACTATACCTCAATATAATAATTATTAATATTTTTGTAGTTTTCTCGAAAATTCACTAATTGAAGGTGTTTGATATAGTGAGCCCTCGATTACTGAAGAAATTTCCCCAGTCCCTTGGCACTTCGTTAAATGGAGATTCCACGGTAATACTTTTCTGTAGCTTAGTGAGTAGAGCATCTGCTGTAATTCGCTTTGCGATAAACGCCCATTTTACGTGAATAGGAGGGTTATCACGTATCTGCAAATATCGCTAAGTTCAACAATTCTCCTAGGGAGATGAAGCGAAATGTGCACAAAATATGAAACTGACTTAAATAGGTTCCACTGTAATACTTTTCTTTAGCTTTGTGGGTGGAGCATCTGCTGTAATTTACTTTGTGATAAACGCCCACTTAACATGAATAGGACAGGGTTATCACATATCCGCAAATTGCACTAAGTTCAATGATTCTCCAAGGGAGATGAAGCAAATTGTGCACAATTTATAAAACTGACTTAAATAGGTTCCACTGTAATACCTTGCTTTAGCTTAAGTGGGTAGAGCATCTGGACGAGTAACCAGAAGGTCATAAGTTATGACTCCTCTTTGGAGTTCTTGGATTTTTGATTCAGAGTCGCTCGGCGTGTCTCACTGACTAAAAAATCATCTTTCTCGATACCTTTCATGCTACACTGTATTCAATACACTTAAAAATGTTACTCTATCGAAGGCATGATGGCTTCAATTTTTTCACTCTAGGGGTTCAATTTGAGTCAACTTTTGTTCAAGTTATTGTGCTGCTGGTCTCCCAGAGCTCCAACCCTATCTCATACAGACTATTCTGTGGTTACACTGCAGTTAAGCACCTTAGTTGATCTTTTTCAAATTGTGAAAGTGTTTGTGAATTTGTGAGATCACAACCTAGCCCTTTTGTGTAACTTGCAAATAATGTACCTTGTGTGAATCAACCCATTCGCCCCGGAAATTTTGCCAAAAAACACGTTTTGAAGCAGTTTTCTGGTCACTGTTGTGCTATAAAGAGCTAATTTACCATAAAGCCATTTATAGGTTGTACATTTCGCAGCCTTCTGCTTCAGATGCAAAATGAGCCTACGAAGTTCAGACATGCACCAAAAACAAAATTTCGAGATAGTTTTGGTATAAATTTTAGAATTTTTGTTTATTGTATTTTAATGCAGATGTTGTCATCGTTTCGCTGTTCTTCAAGATTCATTATTTAATTCTCAGTGTCTCAGTATTCTAACAGTTCAAGTTAAAAAGCATTCATGCGTCGAAATCAGCTTGACTCTTTCACTTCTTCATTTCAAGGATTAATAGTGTGGTTTACAGAATGATTCGCGGAAAAAGGAAAAAGGCCAAATATCCTGATGATAAATTCGCTCAAAGGATGAAAAAACTCTTGGAAAAAACTACTTACACTTGCGTGAATTATCTCCGGGTCTTTGTTTCTAAATCTGAATTCTTCTGTTCATGTCCACTGCTAGCTCAAACTGAATTTTTAAAACATAGCGCTCCAATTCAAAATACCCTTAAGGAATTTAAGGGACGTGTTGCTATCAGCAATGGATTTAATTTGTAAGAGCAGATGTAGATCGATGTTACAGATCCAAATTCAGGTAACACTTTTTTAACCTAGGTTGATTCTCAATTTTCTTTGTTTCCCAGCCCTAATTCATGAATTATTAGAGTTAGGAGATCAGATTTTTAAAGGAAATTAGAGTCAAATCAACCTTAGCCTGAGAAAACAGTCCACATTTCACAACACCACCACTGGTTACCTGACAAAATGATGTGGCATCGTGAAATGTTGGCTGTTTTCTCAGGCTAAATCAACCTAGGTTAAAAAATTTTATCCTGGATTTTCATTTTTGACCTGTAACTGATGCTACTATTGTCAGAGAAACAAATCCCCGTAAAACGCTAGTGTATATCATAATAAGAAAAGTGATGTTTCTGTGGTAAAATGTTATTCCTATGATAACAATAAGAGTAACATTAATCTGGGCATGATTTTAAAGAAGTACAATGGGCATCCACCTCTTATAAAGACATCTTCTTGGCATTAGCACCTCTCACCCAGATTAAAAAAAAGTGCCAGGGGTGTTTTTTCCAGGATTTATAAAGTGGAACCCATATGCATGAAGGTTTGGTACCAGAGGTTGATCATATTATTACAGTATTAATGTGTATTGTACCTTCACTTTAGACACAGAACAAGAGGTATGGCCTGAAAATGTGGAGCTTTATGAGCCATGTAAAGGTAATTTAATCTTCCTTGTTACATTATTTTGTATTAGTAAGGACCAATTACTCGGGGTGTAACAATTCATATTCCTTGCGCTTGAATTCGATTTCGATTATTGTCTTTAGATTTCGATTATTTCGATTCGATTATGTAAATGTTTCTTACTTGTTATAACATAACGTGTAAATTTGAGAATAGTAACAGAGACAGGAGAATTCAGTCAGTCGCTTGGTTTGTCGCCATGTTTGAGAACCTGACCAAGATGGTTTGCCTTATTTTGAAATGCTCAAGGGGTGGTTGAAGGACAGCATTTTTACCAGGCAACACAAAATGGCGCACGAACTACTATCGTCTTTGCTCATCAATCAAAAATGCACATTTTAAAGAGTTCTGGATTCTGATTTTACAATTTAATAACTCACTGAGGGCAAATCGAAACGTGGAGGCAAAGAATCGTGATTCGAACTGAACGATCATAATCATGATTAATCGTTACACCACTACCAATTATATGCAAATAATGTGCCAAACTTTCCCAGATTATCCAGGAGTCTTGATCCTTGATACAGCACAAAATAATCTTCCGGTCTCCTGCACATTTCACTAAATCTTGTGAATGAAGATGTCTTTGAGTTCTATTGTAATGATATCACAAATTTCTCCAAAATATAAAATTGTCTTTTTTTTTTAGATCGTATCTGCACATCTTTCATCACAACTGATGAAGACTGTTTTCATCATTATAATAATTAGCAATTGTTGATTTTTTTTTTTGCCTCATGCAAGAATATGTATTTAATGTCCTAAGTCACACCCATATTATGATCTTTAAGTGCTGGGTTGCTTTGATTGTATTACAGTGGGGTGGGAGTGAGAGTGTTAGGCTGATAATAGAGGCTGGAGGGGGGAGGGGGGGGGGGTAGGGTTATTTTATGAAAGAAACATTCCATGGGTCTCCAGAGTTTGGTACATATGTCTTTCTGAGAGTAGCCTTGTGTAGTCCTGTACAAGTACTCTTTGCCTATTGCCTTATTTCTCATAATGATTCCAACTTTAAGAATTAGAATTTATGTTGTACTGTTATTAATGTCTATTATTAATTACATTTTTAGATACCATTCTTCTGACAGATGCTGCTAATTGTAGAAGTGCAGAGGTACATGCATGAAAAATTGTCATTTCTACTGGCTTGATTTGTTTTTTGTAGAAACTGTTAACTCAAATATATTGTTATAAAAATTAATGCATGTTTACTACCTTAATGGGATAGTTTGGGGGGACAAGTCGAGCAGTCACCTTGAATTATGAGGAGACAAATGACAAATGACTTCAGGAACTCCTAGCTGGCATTTTGCAGAATACCAAAAGCAAGACGTTTTCAGTGAGAATATCAGCAGAATATGTACATTTCAAGTTCTTCGGAACGCTAATTTGAAGCTGTCTCACTGTGCATTCTTCCAGTTTTTCTCAAGGTAAAATCACCCCAGGAACATCTTCTTCCTTCAGCTTCAGCTGTTTTAACCCCGCTGTAACATTCCACTTTGCTTTCCGCCATGTTTGTTTACATTCACGTCCCCCCAAATAATCTCATAAATGCGCACGCACCTAGTTTCAGTCCCAGGCTATCACTGATCTTTTCCAAAGTGAGCTATTAATACCACATCACACAAAAGCCTGGAAATTCAAGCCCAAGCTTAGTAAGAGCAGTGGGTTCAGTTATGACCATTGGTTTATCAATAAACAGATGCTTGTTCTCGAAAAAAAACTAGTTTGACGATGGGAAACAAGAATGACTAGTCCAGAATTGAAGTGCAGGTTGTGGCAACCTTAAAGGTTTCACGTGATTCAAGCAGAGCCTGCCCTTTACCCCTCCTTGATCAAGAAGACAAAAGAAGCCTCTGCTGACAGGGTGGCGCTCAGACTTTGCACTAGGTCCTCTTTATGTACTTAAAAATGTTACATTAACATTTTAATAAAGCAGCACATAATGGCTATCTTTAAGTCGGTGATATGCCAATCCCTGTTAGCTACCTGTAAATAAACCTCCATAATTTAAGGGTGAGTGTTGTTGCCTCACTGTAATAATAAAAATTTACCAGAAACTGGTCATCTGTCAAATTTTATTTTCACAGGTGTACTTAAAATTCTGTGGGTTAGCCCATGAAGTAAAAAGCAGAAGGAATGCTGAATTTATGTCTCCTAAAGGTATCCAGTTTCTGTTTAAACAAGGAAATTATTTGCCCAATCCTTGTTTTCGGCACATGATGTTTCATTTTTATGGAAACAATAACATTTGGTGCTCAAAAAAGACAGTGAGCAAGTCTCACCAGACTTGCCTAAAAAGCCTTTAAATAAAGAGGGACGAAAAGATGGTGATACTTGTGATCATTATTTTGTTCACTATCTCTAACTCCCATTTAAAGTGTAGTGTTCAATGTAATTAATCATACTTTTGTGTAATTGTAGGTAATGTTCCTTTTCTAAGAGCTGACAGGCAGTTGATAAGTGATTTTAGTGGCATTACCTCGTACATTGGGGAAAAGGTAGGGACAATGATTTTGTTTTTCCACTGTGATTAGCTCATCAAAGTCTAAAATACTAACATAAAAATGCTCTTAGCAGTCCCTCAGAATTGTCACATGGGCAAGCACGTAGGTTGAAAGGGAATGAGGCAAACAGGTGGGATTATATTGTGCATGAGAAGATGATATTTGCTAGCACACCACCCCTACCTGAGTCCTCCCATGACAGCTGCTTTCCCAGTCTTGGCCTTCTAAAACAGGACCTTGCATGGAATACAATAAAACCTGTGTGTAAAAACGTAATGGATTAAGAACCTCGTAGCAGAAATTTGCCACTTTAATACCCCAAGAGACAAGAACCTACATTTTGCCCAACCAAAAAAAATAAGATTCTTATGCACCAATGTACATGTATGCAGATTTATACTGTATTTTTTCTGCACATGGTGTTTGTTGTAGGGATCAATCTTTCAGAGTAGTTCTCTTTAAAGCAGCACTTTTCCAATTAACCCATTCGCCCCTGAACCACCCGTGCGGATCCAGGTCCTTTCTACCCTTTGTGACATCATCAGTTTTAAAGGTCAAGGATAACTTTCTTCGCTAACTTGTGCAGAGTGAAGAGATCTTTCAAACCATACCAGAATGAGCACAATTCAGTCAAGGACACCGGAGAAAGAAGCAAAAAACCACAAGACATTGACCCGAAAATCTCCATGAAAATCTTGTTTCATTACCCACCTACCTTTCCTTTCACCTAATCCTAAGATCCTAAAAGCTTTCCTAAAAACTCTTCCCACCAAATTGAAGCCTACTAAATAACCAGCAAGAGAAAAAAAAAATGAGGCAAGAAAAGCGAAAAAAGAAGGGAGGAGAGAAAGCGAAAAGTAAAAGTCAAGACTGCTGTGTCACTTTTAAACCCAAAAACTATGTCGAAATTTTGCTTTCTGCGCATGCCCGAACTTCACAAGCTGATATTTTGCATCTGGATCAGAAGGCCGCGAAGTGTACGACCTGTAAACCGGTTTGTGGTAAGTTTTAGCCCTTTATAGCACGACAGTGACCAGAAAACCACTCGACTAGCTTCAAAACGAGTTTTTCGGCAAAATCTCCAGGAGCGAATGGGTTAAATCAATTCGCCAAGAATGTCACTTAAACCCAGCTATGTTTAATTTTACAGGGCTTCTCTGCTAGTAAGGATTTGGAAATGACAGACAGAGCAGAAATGGAGGCATATGTGTCACTGGTTGAAAACTCTCTTCTCCCAGCTGAGGTAATCAACTTCTCACATTCATTAATTATGCATGTTAGAAATCTCTACCTCTCTATAGTGATGTCTGGATACCTGACCTTGGTTTATGCAGAAGATGTACATACTGACATACAATGTGATAATTAGGAAAAAGTGCTTAGAACAGGAACTTTTGACAAACCTTATTAATCCTAACCGGTGAAACAACCAAGTTTCATGCATTTAGTGCCTTACCAACACAGTCTCTCAGCCCCTGGGAGCCCCTACTAAATCAAGCCACCCAAAAAAATACTTGCCAAATTTTCCTACCCAAAAAATCCTGGAATCAAAAATTTTAAACCCACAAAAATCCTTCTATCATCTCTTCTCTTGAAATCTGGAGTAACCCCCTAGGCTCTTAGCTTAAGGAATGAACAATAGGGCATGACATTATTAATATTCCCAAGCTAGGTTCTTACTTGAGCTACTGTGTTCTCCCTAAACCACATTTTGACTCCTATATATTTTACTCACTGTCAAAACCTTTTAATGATTTAGCTGTACATAAAAATTCTAAGCTTGCATAAAGCTCTTCTTATGAAAATCAGGTCAACGGCCAAATGGACAACTTAGGCCAGGGTGTGTCTCAGTTAAAAAAGTGCATGGAATGAGCCTCCTCTAACTGATTCTTGATGTAATTTCAAATTCTCCTTTGCTTCACAAACAAATGCAAAGCCCTTTGTACTGAGAATTCAGCAGTAATCATGAGTCACTCAGGGCTTTTTCTCTTTGCACCGCTTCGTCTGTGCTTTAGAGAAGTGAATTGATGACGTCACAAAACTAAATTTGTGAAATTATGGGATATGTTGGCATATGTCGAGAAAGAACAGGATGTAAAATGTTCAGGCTCCATTAACTGAAAATCCCTCTAAAGTGACTGTGATGTCATTAAAAAAATAAATTTGTGAATTTATGGGATTTGTCAGGATATTCTGAAAGAGAAATATCTAAGAGGCTTACTTGCCAAAAACTAGCATTGTGAACCAAATTGTGTCAGAGATATTACCCTTTTCTGCTCTGATGACTCCATACAAAATGTTTAGACCCAAGGCAAATTTAGAAGGATTTGTGTGGAGTCATCAGAGCATAACTGGGCTAATTTGCCCCCAAAATGCTAATTTTTGGCCATTAAGCGTCGTAGACGTTGTTCTTTCAGAATGTCTTGACAAATTCCATAAATTCACATCACTCTAGGACTTGACAAATAATTGTATCTTGACAAATCCCATAAATTCACATCACTCTAGGACTCTATAGGTCTGGATCGTAAAATATTTCGTTTGAAGCTAATTTTAGAAGGATTGTAAGGAGTCATCAGAGCTTAAAGGACGGTTGCTTATACACTGTACATGTATCTCCTCGCTAATTTGCACTAATAAGCTGATTTTTCTACGTTGCTCTTTCTGAACATGCCATCGAATCCCTTAATTTCACAAATTTAGTTTTTGTGATGTCACACTCCTCTTCTACTGCATTGACATCTCAATGAAGTGAATTTTCTTCTCAACCTTGTGTCTAGCTTTACATGTTGTGGTGGAAGAAAAGCTGGGCAGTTAGAACAAGACAACAGTATGGCAGTCAGTTTGCTACTCCATTAAATGTTATCCTTAGCTACAGGAAACAGTGGCAGGTCTGTAGGCACCTCAAGGCTATTGGCTGGCATCTCAAAACTGAAACTGAGGTATGAATAATCATACACAGACTCTCAAACTGGTAATGTGTGTTAGGAAAGGAGACAACAAAACTGCCTGTTATATAGAGGTGTCCTAATACTGTAGACTTTGGTAGTATAGGGATTGAATGAAGTAGGGTCAACTCAGGGGCGGATCCAGGGGAAGGGTACAGGGGGTGCACACTGTGCACCCCTCCTCCCCGCCCCCTGAGATGACCTTAGGCCTTCTAATACAGTTACACAAATCCTGCTGTATCGTTTGATGTGACTGTATTTTCAGTAGTTCAAGTTATGTTATTGCCTAGTCAAATGCATTCTTCGTATTCGCTTTTAAAATTTGCCTAAGAAAAATCCTGGATCCGCCCCAGCTACTGTAGGGTCAATCATAGACTACGAGTAGTCCCCCATTTGTCCTCAGGGATAGTAGAGCGAGCGAAACGCAAGCGTGCGTGAAAATCACCCCACGCGAGAAAAGGCGACACGCGGCGGGGAGAGAGAAGAATGTGATTACCACCGCGTGTCGCCTTTTCTCGCGTGGAGTGATTTTCACGCGCGCGCACTCGCGTTTCGCTCGCTCTACTATTCCTGAGGACAAATGGGGGACAACATCGTAGTCTAGGTCAATCATACAGATATCATTTTATTGGAAGGAACGTAGAAAACACACATGAGAAAAGGACAGTCAGATATAAGAGCCAACTTATCTGTATCTATATCTGTTATCAGTTTTTCTTTATTCACACAAGCAAAATAACGCTTTTCTCAGTTCGAGCCTTGGAATGAAACGTGTTCTGAAATACTTGTGATTTTGCCCCCAAGTTTTCTCTTTTCTTTATCATTGCTCAGTCAGCATTTGGCTTTCAGTTTCAAAACGAGCATCCCTTTTAAAAGTCCAGCTATGCGCCGTATAAGATAAGATAAGATAAGGTAAGTTTATCATATCACTTCAGGATACCTCAAGTGATAAAAACTATTAAAAGAAGAATTAAAAGAATATAATATTTTACAAAGCCTAAGGTATATATGTACATGTATATCTAGCCGATTTTTTGAAAACCAAGCTATCGAAAATTCCAGTCATTTGAGTGAAAAGGCGTAAAAAGGCACGTGCTTTGGGCTCTATAAGCTTTAAAATCACACTAACGAAGGAAAAAGAAGGAGCGAAGAGGAAGTAAGGAGGTGAAGAGAAAAGAGCAATGGTTACATTCTTAGCTTTTATAATGCCTACTTTGGCCGGGAAAAAAGTGTTGGACGCAAAAGTTCCATATGGCGGTAACGTTGTCAAACATCCGGCTAGATATGTTACAAGAAAAACAACGAAAATTAAAACAAGTTATTTTGCTGCATTGCAACATCGCAATTAGTTAATAAATAAGTCACATGTTCACTTTTGGTGCTAAATCTATTAAAGATTTTTTCCGAAACCTGTTCCGATAATTCAAAAAATTAATGAAATGCACGCATTCTCATGTGTACAAATGTAGCAAACTGATATTCTGTTTAGAAATGTTCTAATTGAAAACTGTTGGTCCGGACTGAGTGCTTTGGTTTAATTTTACAGGTTCTTGAGGAGTTTCGACGGACATGTCAAGCTCTTTCTGAAAAGCTGGGAAACAATAGGTTCTTTATAAGTGATAGGTGAGAATACAGCCTCCTTTCATCGAGCAATGGGAAACGATGAGAGTGACCAAAATTAGTTTTCCCGCTAACGATATCAATACAAAATTAAGAGAAAAGGGTATGAGAATTTTAAAAAAATGATCACCTCGAGAAATATAAAATTCTTTAATTTTTCAACAAGTTCTCTTGACTAATTATTTAAGAAAATCTATCAAGAGCAGTCTGGAGAATTTGTATGTGGATATTGCGGCTTAAAGGGTTTACAGAGCGTTGCCATGAGTATTTCAAACAGACAGACGTTATCAACAGCTTAGAAACCACCCACTTGTATTGCAGAACCTGGATCTATTTTTTAATAATTATAAGTAACTCCCTTGCTAGCAGAGACTTAAGAACAGAGAAGTAATGGTTTTTATTGATTTTTCCATCTCTTTTATATCTCCTTCAGAAGATCCCTTCATCATATTCTCCACACATCTAAGCTGATGTCTTTGATGATGATTTAATTTCTTCGTGTCTATAATTTTGATTGGAAATTTTGTAGGAGAAATCGTATACTGTTCAAACAGTACATTGCCTATTTCGACCAATTACCCAAACACTCCTCTTTTAGTGCACCTGTTTATAGACGTTTGATTCTATTTTTTCTTTCTTTAATCATCGTAGACCAACAGAGCTGGATGCATTAGTGTTCGGCCATCTTCATTCAGTGTTGACCAGATATCTTCCAGATGAATCCCTCACTTCTGTTGTCAGAGCGCACAAGAATCTTGAAAACTTTGTCATGAGAATATTGAGGGAATTCTTTCAGTGAATAAGCTAGAATCTGCTATTTGATTGGTCCACCAATATTTCTCAAGGCCCGTCGTCACTAGACAAGGAAGAGCGCAGCTTTTTTCCCTTCACTTCAGTTTGGTTACCCCGAGCATTTAATTGCAGAGGTGAATTGAAGCGTGGGTGCTTTTTATTTAAGATTGCCAGGTTATGAACATGTTAAGAGTGGAAACAAGTGATTTTTAAAAAATTAAACAGATACCCCGATGGTTTCTTATGAATCTCAATCACTGCTCAAAGGACATACTCTTGCAATTCGTAGTCCCGATTCCTGTCCCTTGGTAAATGCCAGTGAGGGCCCGAAAAAAGGTTTTAGGGCGCTTTTCATTTGTCAGAACTGACTGGCCAGACCATTCCTGTCGCAATGAGAATCTCACTTTTAATCAAAACTATCCTGTCAGATCAATCAAATTTTGAATAGCATGCACAAAGGAGATGGGTTTTCATTTAAAAAAAAAGCTCTAGGAAAAATCCTATTTCGTTGTCAAAATGACTGGTACGGCAATTGTCCGGCCGGTCAGTTCTGACTTTTGGAAAGCGCCCTAGGTCATTTAAGAAGTTAGTCCTCTGGAGAGGCCATGTGCCCTGCTACACATGCAGCTGAATAAATTTCCTCGGGGTTTTATGAGCTGTCCGTTAGCGAGAGTTCTAAGATGAAGAGAGCTTCTAGCTACCGTAGGATTCTTCTTTAATGAAAACTATACAGGGTGACTCAAAAGTTCGTTCCTCTAATTTCATGCACTATAACTTTTGATCAAAACTGTATTTTTACATGAAATTTCTAGATGTTTATTTCTCTATCAAGTACATGTGTTCAGAATTACAGTAACTGGCATGCCCTTTTTGTTTTTTTATCACATTCTGTAGCCGTTGCGGCATGAAGTGGGATACAGTGTGTAGACCCACAAATAATCCATTTTGAGTTTTTTTATCACCTGGTGCGCAGGATCCAGTTCAACCCCAAAACAATATTTGTTTAGTTTAGGCAGCTGAAAAAAAAAATATTTTGGGCATTCATCCAAAAAAGATAATCATCCCGGCCTCATTCCACAGCAAGGCTTTATAATTCTTTACAAATTTGAAACGAGCTGGGCGTTAATTGGCAGACTAAGCAGAGGTTTTTTTGCCATCTCAGGGGCCTCTAATTTTAAACATTTCAAACAGCTTTTCATGACCCTTTTATTTGGCTTGCTAACTAAGTGAGACTGAGCTTCCTTGTCGAGTCCCCTATTTTATATCTAGCCTTCTTTAAAACTATTTTAGCTGCTTTATTCAGGGCTGGTTGTCTTCCCCTTAGTTTCTTGCCTTCAAAACCTTGATGATCACTCTACTACCCAACATTCGGATTTTTCCAGTTTTTTAGCAATTTCTACAACAGATAAGCCAGTAAATCGAAGTATACAGGCTTATGCTCTCTCGCAGCTGAGCGTTTTTGCGTTAAGGGGGTTTATCTTTCGTGATATTCACAAAAAACAAGGAAGGAGTTCGAGCAATTCGGGCTATAAAAAATAAAAAAAAGTGTGGCTGGAAAATATACTCGCGCACGAGCACCTTTGGCGCGAAAGTACACAAACCGAATATTCGAATCAAAAGATGGCACAACAAGTATGAAAATAGTGAATTATATTGAAAGACACAACTTTTGTTGAAATGATTTGCTTACCAAGTCCAATCGTTCTGAAATACAGACTTATAAAGTAGAGGAACGAACTTTTGGGACACCCTGTATATTCTTGTCGTGAATAAAAGCAAAGCAACCAATAAAAAGAAGACAAAAAGGATACATCGTCCCCTCTTGATTGACTTTGTGAACGCTGCTCTTGGATTCCTCCAGACATGTTCTGAAAGGATAAGCAACTACAGTAACCGCTCGTTTATGAGACGATTTATTGTTTTTGTTTAATGCGTGTATGGTGCTTTCAAAAAGGGTGCTTTTTACACGTGCGCGTGCAAATTTCGTGTTTTTTGGAGGACATAAACCAGGGGCACCGAACGAGAATATAGTTCAAAACCACTTTAACATAGCACTGTTAAACGTATTTTAGTATTTAAACGATAGATATAGGCATATTTTTATCCCCCCAAAATTTTTTATCTGTTCGGATTTCCTAGCTGAAAGTCTAGAGATCCGAAAATTATAGGGATCGAAACTTACCTTTTCGAAAATTTCAGCCCGAAAAAAGGCTCCCGAAAATTCTAGGTGACCTTTCTAGGGTAAAAAATCCGTTAAAAATGGGCAGTTATACCTTTTTTTTAGATGTACGAAAATCCTAGGAGAGACAGGCAAGCAAGATTTTTTACAACAAATGTTCCGAAAATTCTAGATCTCAAATCGTCTTCCGAACAGATATTTTCCCAAAATTGACGTTGGGTGCCCCTGATAAACAAGCTAGGACGAATCTTTCTTTCTAAACTTGAGTGCGATTCCCAGGAAATCAACTCTAGGGAAATTCGCCTACATTTTACATTTTCAGCGAAATGGAAAAAACCCGACAGGCAACCCGTACAAGGCAACTTAAGATAGAGACGTTCCTAGCAAACGGCTACTGCATCGCTTGTCCTTAGCGATAAACTAGAATTTGCACCCCTCCTCCACTCTCCACTCTCCACTCTCCACTCTCCTCCCGCCCCCTCGCCCAAGCCCTTTCTGGTCACGGGAGGCTTTCAGGATATTTCATGTGGCATACATAAAACACTCTTTGCGGTAGCCGAGACGATGGCGAAAGAGTCGGTATAATTGGAGCGGTGGTTATTGGTGGAGATCAGGTACATTGCAATTGTTTTTACATATTTAGAGAAGAGATTAACGGAAGAACATTGAAAAGCAAACGAAAGCGGAATTTGGAGCTTTAGAGGGGTAAGGAAACTTGTGTTAACATCGTACTTTCAGTTAGACAGACTGTGAGTGTGATCTTCCAAAGATATGCGGCAAAATATGCAGATCGGTTGGTTCTTTCAGCTGTTATGACACAAACAGCTGTAAAGCGCCGATTACTTACAAAGAAGGCCCCGAAAAAATTATTTTCGTCTGAAATATTTTTTAACTTTTCTGAACTGTCCAGGTGTTTCAGCGTGTGTTGAGAAAATCATACAATCAACTTACTTCCGGCTTCGTATAACGATTCCCCAGCGAACCAAAAGAGCGTTTTCACTCATCGGTCAGTGTAAAACGAAGACTGCGGACTGCAGACTGCAGACCAGGGGTAAAATGCAGACTGTGTGTAAAATGCAGACTGCAGACTAAGAGTAAAACGCAGGCTGGAGTAAAATGCAGACCAAGCATAAACTGTAGTCGTGGAAGGGTTTAAGGTAAAAAAATCCTGCAAATACATGTAAACGAACACTTACTTGAAGACATCTGCTTTCAAAAATCCATTCCTTTCTTCTCTGGAACGTCGGCGACGACCCAAAAACATAATCGCACTCTTGAACCTTTTTTCCGTCCGAGAGACTTCACAGTTCAACTTTAGATGTGAAGTTTTTGATATACGTGACCAGGGACCGTGAATTGGTACAACACCACAATGTTTACGCTTAAATGAAAGCTGCTGACCCAAAATACTGTACAGGAAGAATTATGGCAATAAAAAAGGGAGTAAATCATTCCAACAACAAAAAAAGGTGTTCTGCAGGAAATTTGGATGACCCTCTATGAAAGTGTTGCAAATCAAGGTATGCAGACTTAAGCTGTTCGGATGTTCATTGAAACTTCAATTCTGGCGAATGTGCAATGCACTTCGACTAGGAAGCGAAGTATATAACTGATACCGGCTTGTTATCTCACCGATTTGGAGAAGAAGGAGCACAAATGTTTAAAAACGTCTACAGTCTTTATTCTGCATTTTTCACCCAGCCTAGGTTTTACTCTTAGTCTGCAGTCTGCATTTTACACACAGTCTGCATTTTACTCCTGGTCCGCAGTCTGCAGTCTGCAGTCCGCAGTCTGCGTTTTACACTGACCGTTTCACTCATAGAGTTTAATTCCCACAGGGTTGTTTTTTTTGGCCGCCATTTATTGTTAATCCAAAATGGCGGCCGTGTCATGTTCAGGAATTTACAGGATGTACAGTTACCACGGAAACAATCCTTGCGCACAATTTTTTTCTTGCTCTCCGTAGAAAATTCAACCAAAGGAACAATGATAAGTTTTAAAACAATGGGAATTTTATTATGTTGGATTCATCCTTTGGGGACATTTCATTCTTCATCCACGCCCCACCCTCTAAGGATGAGGGATTTTTTAATAGGGTAGCTCAGAATCATCTTCAAAGAAGCCGGCAAAATTGGATCCTTGACGCATTTAAAGGTGCAGACAAAAAATTAGTCCTTCAAATTTCATTTTTCAAAGGACTCATTTAAACAGAAACTGAGCATTCAAATTCCAGACATACGTGGTGGTGGGCAGAAAAATAATAAACAAACTCTTGAAAAAAAAGAGGGTTTGAAAGCTGCAGCTCTTCTGTTAAACATCTCAAAGTACAGAGAAAATGGTGAAGACTCCGTATTTTTTCCCAGCAATAGTATGAAAATTGGTTAAATAATCGCGCCATGAAGTGACTGCTCAGGCAGGCATCTGGAGTTTTTTTACATAGTATAGGCAACAGTTTGGTAATCTTTGTCCTTACATTTCACTTGTGAAGTGTGAACTGGGGTGTAGGGCAAAGGGAAAGCTAGAAATTATGCAAAAGTAAACAGCAATGGGAAAGGGAAGTAAGAGAGCCTGTTGGCTTGTAATCCTGCCAAGGTTTTTATCTTCAGCTACAATCGGTGGCATGCAGACATTAGGGCCATTTATACGAGGAAAAATAAGACGCGAACTTTCCGTACAAATGGCACATTTCGCCTAAAATAAGACGCAGCTTAGCTAAGACGTGTCTTATTAGATAAGACATGCTAGTATAAAATAATGGTACAGTTCACGTCTTATTTCTCCTCGTATAAATGGCCCTATTGTCCTTGAATGAAATAACTTCAGAGAAGAAAACAATACATTGTACTCAAATGAGGTAACTTCAAAGAACAAAACCATCCACATCCCTCCCCCCCCCCCTCCTCTTCATTCAATGTTGGGCTGTTTTCGTTTCCTTGAACAGTGGCACGACATAGTATGTAGGGCATGGGGGAAGTTTAATTTTACCTTTTTTAAACTGGCAAAACGTAAAAGAGGCCCTCTATGGTAAATTGTCTCAACTAATTTTGTCGCTGGTTGTAGATGCCTAGGGAATAACATAACATACATGTGACCATAATCACTAGTAAGCTTGGCCTGCCATGAAATTTCCTGCTTTTGAGAAATGGACTTTTTCTGTTGTGTTAGCAAAAGGCCAGTGTCATATCTTTGTTTCTCATATTTTATATTTTTTACATAACCTAAGGACTACAAGGATCTCTTTTTGTCGTGGGTAAAAAAATGTTTTTCTGATTGTTTAACAAATCAATAGACAAGCATTATTTTATGAAGTGACCAAAAATAACAGACTCAGTTGGGCTGACAAGGAAACAACATGCCATGGGTATTTTATGTAGGAGTTAGTTATCCTAGTACAAAGCAATGGAACTTTAGTAACAATATTTGGCTGTCAGACTGATGTGGATTGCTCAAAACTTTAAAAAGCAAACTTTGATCGAAATACCTGACCAC